>CM040182.1:38652036-39852036 GCA_022606455.1 Callitettix versicolor
CGATATTGATTTTGAAAATTTGTGACATAATTAATGTAAGTAATTTATCAACTTGTTTTGAGGAGTAATGTGAACACATATTTCTGATGCAGATTCTACTGACAGTGGAAATAATGAGGTTAATGTTTATCCTAATGTTGCTGATATTAAATCTACTGCAGTTCTTTCAGGTACTTTATTTTCTCAAAAAGGCCTTTAATAATACTGACAGTTTCATCAACACCTGTAAGTGATCCTATTGATGAACAATGTATTATATAATTTACCTCCTGAAAAGGACTCAAAAAAAACAACGAAATACGAACATTAAAAACTTTCCGTCCACAAATAATTCTATTGTCTTTTTTCAAACTGATTTTTCATAGAAAAATCTGGATATTGCTTTTTGCACAAAAAATGCATATGCAGTAAGAGTAATAAAGAAAAAAGAAAGCTACAGTTACATCAAAAGTCAACTCAAGGATTCGTAAATAAGTTGATGTAACCACATCTGAAATGAGGCGGTTTATAGGAATTGTAATGAATATAGGTATTACTGGAAAAGAAAATATTACTGATTATTGGAGTACTTTGGATTTTAATGTGACACCCTGGTCTGCTCAGTGAATGTCATATAATCTTTTCCACATGCTTCTGTTCATGTTTCATCTTAGCAAAAATCTGCCTAAAATACCTAAAAGACAACCGGGTTATGAAACATGGGTCACAGTAAATGAATTTCTAGATAATTTAAACGATGCCCTCAAAAAATATTTTGTACCCAATCACTACATCTCTACTGATGAAAGCATGATAGGGATGAAAAATAGAGTTAAAATGTATATAATACATGCCCAATAAACATCATGCTTGAGTTTTAATATAAAGTTTGAAATTTTTAACAGTCAAACACGCCATATACAACCATAAATTCATGTTATTATAAAAATGAATTTCTTATCGATGGAAATAATCCATGTACAGAAGTAGTAATTCATCTCATGGACAACAGGTTTCCTGAACAAATATTATCACCTATACACAGATACTCTTATGCTAAACTTCCTCTTGCAAAATGACTTTGGGATAATACAACATACGTAACAGACACAGTGAATAAAAATAACAAGATCTGTTAAAAAACATTATAAATCCAAACCTTGGGAAACAGCAAAGTATTTCATTATGATTTAAGTATTAACTTATTTTAACACATAGCAATGTAACTGATTTGCTCCAGTTACATACGTATATGACCAAATCACTGTGTCCAGTTCTAAAACTCCAGATACGTAGACGTTTGCGTCCTTAGTGCTGGTCTAATGGTGAACGTAGTAATGCGTTTGCGTCCTTAGTGCTGGTCTAATGGTGAACACATAGTAATGTGCCTAATTTTCTCTAGTTACACAGTTACATGACTGAATTGACTAAGGGACTATGATGTGTGTGTATGTGTGTGTGTGTGTGTTTTTTTGATTTTATAATTTTATTGCAGAATTTTACAAAAGGCAAGGATGATTTATAAATTTCAAACTTGATATTTGTTTCATAAAATTTCAATTACCATAGAGAAATAGGAGCAAAATTGATATCTTTTATAAGAAATTATTATAAATGAAATATTCATCATACACTTTAGCCTGAGTATACCTGCAGCTGCTGTAGCTGAGTTACATAATCTTGCTGTTGTTCTTCCAAAGCTCTTTTCAAGTTTTCAATCTCATTCAACAACTGTAATAACCTTTCATCAGAAGCTACCTCACACATCAGAAGTTGACTTTGGTGGGCCAAAACATTCCTTTCCTTTTTAGCCTGAAAAAAAGAGCAAATTATCAGCTTAAATTTTAATTATAAATTTACAGGTGATTTTATTACATAGAGGTTCATTCACAAGGAATATCAGGCAGATTAAGTTGGACTTTTTTATAACCCAGTCGGAAATATATCCACTCACCTCATAAAGGCTACCACAGTTTTGAAACTCTTATCGTTTCATCTTCAGGCTGTGATACTAAATGTTAAATCCCTCCGTCAAGGTCATCAAACAAAACATTAAAAACACATGTCACAAACACTGAGCACAATTACACAATTAAAATATGTATGATGAAATTCGGCTTGGCCAAACGACACGCGCAACTCGTATGTCTTTACATTCCGGACTGCGGAGTCTTCATCAGTAGTAGCGTGCCCGTCATTATTATCAGTTATATGTTATTTATTCAAATCATTTATCCTTTTATTTATCCAAATCCTTATCCATTTATTCAAATCAAATTTAGAGCCATGTCATATATTAAATTTGATTTAAATTAAAGTTTTTCATTGAGGATGTTGTGGGGGCCTGCTCTTGTAAATCTCAAACTCTTCAATTGCATCCACATAACTGCTTTTATGACATAAATATAATATTTCCATGTTGGTATGGATGTCTTTGAATTTATGGTTTTTGTCCATAAAATGTTCTGCGAAAGCCAAGTTTGTCGATAATGCACTTCTGGGTATGTGTTCTTTAATCTTTTTTTAAAAGAGCGAGATGTCTGACCGATATAGAAGCTTACGCAATCACTACATTTCATTTTGTATATGCCAGTTTTTTTAAAAGTTATCTCCACTTGCATTTGCGACTGGCTTCTTTAATAATGTTGATAACTTATTAGTTTTTCTGAAAGAGACATTTATACTTTCTTTGGCTAATTCTTTTTTTAGAGTGGGGTATAAAGTTGAAACATATTCTGTAGAGATGTACATTTGTTTATCAGGAATGATTTTTTTATTTTTTTTTGTGTTTGGCAATAAGCCTATCAACAATTGAGCTTTTATACCTGTTAGAAACTGCTATGTACTTAATGATATTCACTTCATTTTCATAGCTTCCTTTGTCCGTAGGGAATGAAATTAACCTGTGTACCAAACTATTGTAAGCTGCCATTTTTATATTGTATGGATGGTGGGATGAAGAATGTATTGTTTGGCTGGTTTTGGTAGATTTCCTATAAACACTGTATTTGAAACTATTGTTTACTTTTGAAATGGATAGGTCAAGAAAATTTAATGTATTATCAGTCTCTTCTTCCAGTGTGAAGTGAAGGTTCAGATATATTGTGTTAAGGAATTTATTGAGATTTTTTAATTGTCTACTATTGCCTTTGAAAATTACAATTATATCATCCACATACGTGTAATAAAAAACTACTTTTTCTCTATTGTAATCCCTATCCGACCATAAAAATTCATTTTCGTTATGGTTTAGAAACAATTCTGCCAAAATGCCAGAAAGGGGGGAGCTCATGGCTAAACATTCATTTTGAATATAAAATTTATCATTGAACTTGAAATAATTTTGCTATAGAATAGTTCTAGTCAATGAAATTAGAACATTTATTGCATTCGTTGTGAGCGAAGAATGCTTGGTGAGGTTATCTTTTAATTTAACCATGGTTTCATTGATGGGTACGCTGGTATACAAATTGGCTATGTCAAATGAGGCTAACTTATGGTTGTTTTTATTTTTATTTTTAGTTTATTAATTCAAGTCCATTTACTCATGGTTTTTGCTCCGAGTTTTAAAGAACTGCTTTGATTGACATGAAATTTGGCATACACAAAGCTAACATGTCAAAGAAAAAAAGTTATATAGTGCCGATCTGTGATTTTATCCTGGGGGTGAGTACCACCCCTTCTCGGGGGTGGAAATATTTAACCTCAAAATAACCCCCAAGCAAAGGGTGGAAGTAACAATTTTAAGCAAAAAATGTTATACAGACTTTTCTTGGTAAGTTGATATTTACCAAGTTATTCATTATTGAAAATTGATGATTTCCTACATAAAAAATGCATGTTTTTGAGTGGATTTTCAAAAATAACTCTAAAACAGTATATTTTTACGAAAAAGCCATTAGAATCAAAAATAAACCTTTTAAAATGAATTAAATGATTTTTTAAAAATTATTATCGCAACAATAAAATCCAAGTTACAGCCCAACTAAGGTGAGGGTTTATTCAAATTAACCTAGAATCGAACTTTTTATCATTAAACAATGTAAGAAGGAGAGGTTTTTCAAAAAAAATGATAGAAATGTGTTTTAAATATTTTAATGAGACCTTTAAAATTAGCAAAGGTAAAAGTGATTTGGATGAAAAATGGCCAAGTTATTACAAAAACAAAATGATTTTCGTTTAATAAAATAATAATTAAATCGGTGAATTTTCCACAAAAATAAAAATTTACATTATTCCACGTATAATTAGCTTTATTTATATACTGACTACATGTCCTGAAATTTTAACCAGTTTAAAATGCTTAGATTTGAAAAAAAACTTCAATTTAGTATTAAATTATTTTTTGAAATTTTATAAAATTTTTCCATTTTTTCAAAACTACTCGAAAACTAAAAGAAATATGAAAAATATACACAAATACTAAAATGTAGTATTTTTTGTACTGAAAATTTTCCATTTTTTAAAATTTTTCTATGATAAAAACTAATTGAGATATTAACATCCTAAGTTTGCATGTAAGTATGAGAAGGACCTAAAAAAAAAAAAAAAATAATAAAAAAGCCCTTTAAATCGCATGCTTTAAAAATCAAAGACTCAAAAAGTCCAACTTTTCAGAGCTTGTAGCACTTACAATTCTTACAAAATAAGCTTTGGAACTATTAAATATCTTTAAAATTATAGAAGTTATCGTTAAAAAACCATTTACGTTTTTCTGTCAATTTTTTCGGAGTGTATAAATAGCTGTAGTTTCAACTATTTTGGAGCAGCAAAATACTCGTAAGCGTATACTCATATACTACACATTGTTTATATATGTTTTTCTGTCAATTTTTTCGAAGCGTATAAATAGCTCTAGTTTCAACTATTTTGGAGCAGCAAAATACTCGTAAGCGTATACTCATATACTACACATTGTTTATATATGTATTAGTAAATACACAGATTGTATATGTATCGGAAAAAAGCGGGAAAACCGGTGAACACCTGTTGATGGAACTTTCTAATGTATTATTACATCTTCTATGTGTGTGTACATATCTATTTTGTCATAGCAGTCAGTATAGCTTTAGCCTGTAAAATATACACATGCTGCTGTTCATTGAATTTCATTATTAAAAATTATTTGTTCACATATTTATTTATTTTTATAATCATTTATATTACCTCATCATTTTATAATAAAGGTAAAATGAATTTTTTTAATCTTATTGAAAAACGGTCTGATCTCAGAGATAGAGCAAAAATATTTAACAATAGTAATGCAAAGTTGGAAGAAATTTTAGAAGCTGGAAGATATTGCACGATACTACTGTTCGGTCTTGCAAAAGATATTCGGTTAAAAAAATTAAGCAATGTACAAGATTTGTCAGCATTTCTTGAGCAGATGCACTTTGAGTCATTTATCAAAGCTACTACTAAAAATGTGGCTGTGAAACTATCGTTACTTGTACCATCAGTTGATGCTCTCAATGAAGATTTTAAAAGAGTTAATTTACAAACTCAAATCTGGTTTGGGAAAAAAAATATTAGCCCTACTGAATGGGGGATGGATAAATGGCGAAGATTCTTTACAACCAGTTAAAATGCTAAATAAACCTGCACCAGAAGAACTGCTTGTAATGATATTTTGCAATTTCAAAAAAAGATGCGGTACAACATGCAGCTGTCGAAAACTTGGGCTTTTCTGTAATGCAGCTTGTGGAATTTGCTCTGGTGACAATTGCCAAAACTGTCCTCCAATCCAAACTGTCACTGATCAAGAAGAGGAAGTCAAAGAAGACATGTCTTCTGATGAAATTTAATTTAATTTAATACATTGTAAAATATTGTATTAAACATTTATGTCAAAATATATATTTATTTTTTACCCTTACAGCCACAGTACATAGTTTTATTTACAATTAAAAAGAAATTACAATTAAATTTACAATTAAATTATATGAAAAAATATAATTTTTTTAATATACAACAGTATTTTTAATTTTGTTTACAATTGTGATTTTTAGGAGTTCCTTTTTGGGGGGTTGAAACAACCAAATATTGAAGAAATAATAATAAAAATAATAAGGAGATTTTGTTGCACTCACAACATTGACCAATTTGAAATTATAGTAAACAATTTTTATACATTAATTTATAAAGGGTTTGATTTTAAGGTTTGTATAAATGCATTATATCTAACCGTAGATTTATAATTAGCAAAATAAATGTAAGCTAACATAAAATACTATTTAAAATTTTAAAGCATCGAAAAAAAAAATTTGAAATATTTTCGTTGTAAGGGGTAGTTTATAAGGGTTGAAACTATTAAATATTTAAGAAATTATATTATAAATATAAAATAAAGTTTAAATCACTAAAAAATGCATCATTACATAATTTAAGTTTCAAAATATTATTTTTTTTACAAATTTTGACCTAAATGGTAGTTTTTAAGGGTTAAAAAATAGTTATAATCTATAAAATACAAATCTTTATTTAACAAACTTGCACATAATTCAGATTTAAATAATGCTTATATCTGCTGTTTTTAATTTTTGGTAAAAAAGGGTAGTTTTCACCCCTTAAAAACAAAGATCACCTATTCTAGTCATATAACTTTTGAAGAGGAAAGCAAGATAAGCTCACTTGCAAAATTTCATCAAATTGGAGCGGTTCTTTAGAATTCGGAGGTTTTGCAATATTTTACTGTGAGTGAATGGACTATTTCTAATGTACAATTTTTCTAAAGTATAATTTTAAACGTGCCACTTTAAATGGTGAATAGTATAATGGTCTTGTAGATTTCATTGTTACGATAGCTTTGCTAGCAAAAACTTATTTCTGATTAATGAACAATTATTTTGTATTTAAATAACCTTTTAAACCTAATGAATTTATTTAAATGTGATCATATTGACACATACCTAGGCAGGAATGATCATGCTGTTTGTGTATTAAAAAATATGGTACTTGTTTCTTTTTCAGTAACTATAATAAGTGCTATAATGTCCCTTAATCATTTTTTTTAACCACTGATATAATATACCAGAGTTAAGTATAATATACCATCAGGGTTTATGTTTACTGATAGTGTAAACATGATACTGTATGTATAATCTATGATAAATCTCATTCTCAAGGCCAGATCCACAGATATTTTATTTACTTTCCCTATAAGGTCCCAGTAGACTGTAGATCTAACAAACATAAATAAACAATCATATTAAATGATGAGGAAAATGAAAATGTAAATATAGGTGGTAGCACGTACAGCACAATTTTCTTTAAAGGGTACTGTACTGATTAAAGGATTAGAAATTTTAGAATAAATAGATCAATCTGTAAAAATCCTAATGTTAATTTAATAAAAAGGGCCTTTTACCCCTTTCCCTTACTCAAGCTTTCTTTACAAAACCTGCTGGTCACTGCCTTACATTAGACCACGTCTACATTAATACTGTCAACCCTTTATTTCTGTGTCTTTTCCCCTCTCCAGATTTAGCATCAACTGTGTTGGTATATAAGTAAACTTTGTAATTTTTATCTGTACTACGTCTGAAGATGCCGTACGGCAAAACATATGTCACTGAATAAACAACTTTTTGAAATTATATCAGTGGTCTATTGGAGATTAAAAACTCCAAAGTACGGGCTTTGTGTTCAATAAACAGAACAAGCAACTAGGCTCATCACTTACTTTATCTGCATCACTTTTCATTCTCTGTGCAACCTCCTTTTCCCTCTCACATTGTTCTCTAAGGGAATAGACTTCAGATGCAAACATTCGCTGTACTTGTCCCAAATTTTCTTTCATTGACCTTAATTCCTGAAAAATGTTATAATAATATAAAAACTAATACATAATATAGGCAATGTGTTATTAACACACACTTAAATGAAAAATATTTCTGACTGATAATAATACGAAACTAATAGTTTCTATCTTAAAGTAGATAGACGGTCTGAATCCTTAAAGCTATACCAAAACCTACAGTTCATTCTGACTAATTTGAACATTTTTCATTCAAAATCCAAGAAAATTTAAAGTATTCAGGTGTTTCTAAAATTTACATTGAATTACAATGTTAAAAATAGTCATAAATTCAAACATATTACCTGTATAATTCAAAATGATATTAACTAACAATTAATTTGTAGCTATTTAGAAATTTAAAAAAATATGTGACTTCCATCCTTCTCAGAGAATTACTTATGAGCCTATTAAGATCCCAAAGAAAAGATTTTGTTAGAGATCTACTGTTCCTGTGGAGCTTTCATTCCATTTTCTGAGAATATGAGTGCCAACTTCACCACCATAAAAATGACTGCCTTAACTCTTTCTGTTTTGCATATTCTCAGCAAAAGTGTTTTCCAAATTTCTTCAACCCCATGCCATTCAATATTGTTACAAATTCATACAAAAATACTAAAGGTGTATTGTGGGAAAAGATGTACTTTCTGAATGGGGGTTATAAGTAATTTAGCTTTGCCAGGTCTGTCACCAGACCATACACTTTCGGTCTGAGTTTGTTTTAAAATAATATGTAATTAAAAATCGGTATAATTTCATGTTTGGAAAATTTTAAAAAAAGTCCACTGCCCAAAAACAATATTGTAAAAAAATTCATTATACTGAAGGCTTATGTCAGTCCTTTACAGGTTCATTGCCTGGGCATTTTTCAGCCTATTACCTATTAAATGAAAAGCTGACCTACTGTGTTCTGCTGTCTGGCATTAAAAAGTTCTGAGCCAATTTAATGCCCATGCCCTTTTTTTGAGAATATCTGCTATTTAGAAGTATGTTTAAGCATAGAATAATTTCATCTCAGTCAGGGAATACAAAAGTGTCCGTATTATGAAGAAGAGTCTGCTGTTTAAACTTGTCCATTAAGGAAAGTTTCACTACATAAGTATGAAATGTTTTAACTAATGTAAATTTCATCCTTCTACTTTTTTCTTATGAGAAATTCTTTTTAACTACTTCAGACATTCACATTTGATTCAATTTAGAATTCTTGAATTATATTCACTTTCTCCATGTGTCAGCAACTTTGGTGATCCAATTAATTGGTTATCGAACATCATCAAGTAATTGTTTATAGTTTGGTACCAAGGCACTATACCAAGAAAAATAAGTTGGAAAGTAAATTTCCAGCAAAGGTTAAAACTTGAATAGGTAGATTTTATTATAAAGCTAAACCTAAAAAGATCTATGTTAACTTTTCTTGAACAGACTTTACATATATGAACCAATTTCCTGCCGATTTTTGAAACTGAAAGAACATTCAACATTTAACAGTTCATTTATTACGGAAAATACTTATGATTTTTTAATTGGATTAAGACACTCTGGTTGTTCCACTGTTTGCACCCTGTATAAATATTCTGCAAACAATGACTGTGCATCAAAGTGATATTTTTTTAAAAATACTCTTTCTGGAATGTAATTTATCAAAAAACATAGTAGTTCTTATTTTGATAGTATAATTTGTTTGTTTGGTTATATATAAAGTATCCCATAATAGATGTTATCTACTAATAGTTCAACGGTTGCTACTCTATTTCATTGCAGTAAAAGAAAAAAAATGTAGCACATAGCTGTTCCTTACATGTTATAAAAAATTGCAAAAAATTAAGAACACTGAGTACAATGATGTAAACCAACATTTCATCAAACAAGTACAGTACCCCTCTTATTCAAAACTTTATCCTAAATGTAAAATATATCATAAATATAATGAAAATGGATAAATATTACTTTTAATAAATTTACATTTTAGTAATAACAGTTAGGTACAAATATTCAGTAGATTTGAAGCATAAACTGTCAAAAAAAATTAATTACAAAAAAACATTGAATTAAAAAAATATATAAAAATTGACAAATTTGGTGGTTGACACTATGATTTTTTGTTTGTTTTTGTTTTTTGAACAACGACCTACTATTATTAAAATTTACTAGTGAGAAATGCGGCATAACAATTTATCGTTGATATAATTTAGTTGATAATTAATTATTGAAAATAAATTCAATTATTAGCATCTAAGTCTACATTTTTCAATGACTTATCTTTTTAGTTCACTTTTCTGCCACTTTCGTATTTTTTTTGTTCCAAGAGATGAAATTACTAAAGCTTGTAACATAACCTTGTCCAAATTTTGTTTATCTAGGTAGTTTTTGGTTTTCGGTTGTTTTTGATGGAAACACAAAAAATGGTTGTTTTTGTGTTTTGGTGTTTATGATGTAACATAGCATTCAGTGAAATGTTATGACATATGAAATATTCAATATTTACAAAGGAATATAGCAGTCAAATTATGATACTTAATAAAATAAACTGTTTCATTGTAATTCAAAATTGTTTAAAATTTATTTCTTTAGTCAGAAATTAAAAACTTGATCCTCTGAAATTAAAATTTGATTGAAAAAAATACCATACCAATAAATCCTACATAATATCTACAATAAGGGTATTTTTTAAATTTTTAAAACAATAAATAGTACATATATTTAAAAATGTATTTTTACATATTTACATATGTATTTTTGAGATAAAATAGCCCATCAGTTGTAGGTAGGCTATGCTACTGAGCAAGCCAGCAGCCATAAGGTTAGAAAACATTTTCAAAGCACAGTACTGTATGTTAAATAAGGTAGACATGATTCAATGAATTACAGCACATTTGTGTAGGAAGTGGTAGACATTCAAATAGAACAATAAGGAAAACAGAGAAATTAGGGGTGTAGGTAATCCATTACAAAGTGAGTGTTGGCCTATGGATAAGACCATGCACTGGTGTGGTCCTGCTTTGAAGGGCAAATACCTCCACCTCGGTCAGTCATTTTAGTAAACATCAATTTTGAAGTAGCTTTTTATATCTAAGCTAAAAATATCCTCAAAAAAGGCTATTAGTGAGTCACACTGATGTCTATGTGCTCTTGTCAACAGTTTATATTTTTTTTATGGCTTACATTATCTCCATGACCAATCTACAAGTTTTGTTAGAGTAAGCGATTTTCTTGTTCTAAAATTTCATATTTATTTGCTGATAACTGATTAGCAAATTTTAGAACACGGTACTGAGAATCAATAGCAAGGTAACATCACGCAACACTCTGGGTTAGATTGAAAGAAGACATGTTAGGGAACTTTGTGTACTCTCAATACATCTGATTCTATGTTATACTGATATGGTATAACAGGGTTTTAATGAAACAGTTTTATATGCAATTAAATAAACTTATTCCTCATTCTTAAGTGCATATTTTCTATTTTTACTTGACATTTCCATATTTTCAGAGATATATTAACCATCGTTAGTTCATAAAGGTCCAGGTCCTATGTATACAATTATATACACACTTATTTTTCAATAATGTAATTAATTTATAAGTTTGCAATGTTTACCTGTAGCTCACTTTCTGCTCTTGCTCTAGTATTTTTTTCATTCTCAAGTGCTGATGTTAGTTCTATTATACTTTCTTGAGCTTCAAACTCTTGTTGAACTGCAGAGTTCAGTTCAGCCTGAAGACAAGAGACTTGGTGGTTCAAATCTGTTAAAATAATACCATTCTGATTAAAATTGTTGTTTATATTAGTTGAATATAATAATAATTCTGGAAAACTTGATTTTCCACTTTCATAGCAAATAATTTTGTTTTTAAATTTCTATCATTTAAATCTTATTCAAAACATATACAGTTTCAGTTTTAACTGAGCAAAAAAATACATACTCTTAGTATTATAAATTATATGTTCAACAAGGGGTTTTTCTTGATACATATCAGTGACTTTTTTAAGTACTGTGTGTAAGAAAATTTTCAAGTATAGTTTGTACAATAAAAGTGTAAAAAACTAAAACTATTTTTTGGTTTTAACATATTATTATTTTTTTTTAAACTGTTACACTGTAAATTTCTTAGAGAAAAAATACACCCTGTGAAGCACCATGTGTACATAAGCACTATATAAGTACTATATACATAAGAATACATAAAGACATAATAAATACTTCATAAGATATTGTTAGTTTACAAGGAGCTAAGAGAGATTTTTGGTAAAAAAAAAACTATTCAAAATAGGATTTTCTAAAAATCATTTCTAACGATTTTGCTCAAGTGTAATCCATAAATATACGAAGAAAACATGGGTTATTCAGAACTATCGATAAATTAAAAATCAGACTAATTTCTAAAAAATATTCATCGAATATAACTTGAATTTAAGTTTCAGTCAACTTCCTCCACCTTGGGACCAGAACCTGGGCCAAACAAAGAGAATAACTTCTAATAAGACTAATTTGCTACACACAGAAAGGCTGCATATATAAATGATACTTATAAAGTTATTTTCACTTTACTGTAATGAACAAAACAAACTTTAACAAAATTTTACTGACATTAAAATTTTTAAATTAGACCAATTCACCTTTATCTAGTTTGTAATCTTTGTTTCATAGTTGCAAAAGTATATTTCCATTTACCACTCATTTTCTTTTCTACAAACAATCCTGACTTACATTTCTGAAAAATAACTACTTTTACTTCCAAAACTTTAATCCCAATTAAATTTAGCTTACCTTGTACAGTCTGCCGTAATTCGTCAAGATCATCAGTACTTGAGTTATCTGTTTCATCTCCTATGTCTGACAGTGATTCAGGTGCTACTTGTATTACTCGCTGAAGCAATGCTGTACTTCTTCGTTTCAACTCTCGGTTTTGTTTGTACCACTACAACAGCAATGATAGGTTAATTAATTCTACATCACAGATTTTGAAATGCATAAAAATCTGGGTGGATGCATGTGTGTGTACAGCAAAATTTATGGTATGCAGAGATCTGGTATTTTTAATATAGAGTGGACAGAAGAAGGTCGGACAACAACACAAAATCATATTTTCAAATTTTTAATTTGATTTTTTTAAATTAAATATTTAGTTAAAAATTACACTGAAAATTACAAATTTAGGTGACATTGTTTGATTTTCACGAGAAACACTGTGCAGTACTACTAGTTTATAATTAATCAGAGTTGTTTTTATACAAATTTATATTATATCTATTTAAAATATTGATTTTTTTAATTTTCAATTTACATAATTTTATCTGCTTGATATTAGTTAATGATCTGAAGTCATTCCTACTGACAACAAACATTCAAAGGTTTGTTCTTCACCTTCATTAATAAAGGCAATGTAATGTCAACTTTTTTAAAAATTATTATTACAAAATAAATTTTTTGTTAATACATAAGATTTGATGAGAATATACAGTTCTAAAAGAGTGTAAATAGAACACCACACAATAGAAACAAGACTACAAAGTACATTTTAAACATAAATTTAAAAAAAAACAAACTTCTTAATAAAGCAAAGAATTCCACCATACCTGCAGCTCATACTACTCTCATTCATCTACTCAAGATGCAGTTGTACATTCACTACTACATATAACCTGAGTAACTCTAAAGTGTAAAGCCACTTACAAGTGTAAAGTAAGTACAATTACTTTATCTATGTGTGAAGTGTTATTCTAATGGAGTGAATGACACTGGCCTAATGATATGTCAAACAGAGCCCTGGGAGACCTGGCGACCTCCAATGTATCCATACATACAGGGCTCTGTGTGGACGTACATTTCCTTAGCTACTTGTGGTGTTCCCACAAGTGCAATAATAACCTTAGAAAGTCATTTATCCATCCCATGCCATTCAGTTAACCCTACAAACTGAATCATGCAACCACTCATCGATGTTCCATGAATGAATGAAATTATTGGATGTACATACTAAAAAGTTAGAATAAATAATAATTAAAGCAAAAATATTTGGCATGTACAGTGTGAAAATAGCACACGCACAAATTTCCAGAATGGATTTACTTCTGGATTATTTGTCATTGTTAAAAACCTTAAATGAATTTTTAATCCAATGTTTCACTAGAATTCCTTCATTAATTAATAGTATTAAATTCTTTTAATGATTCCAAAAATAAGAAAATAATAATTTTTTTTTTTGTGTTTAACGTCTGACTATTGTGCACACTTAGGCTAATGCAGACGGTGGGATGATTTATAGCGTATGAAAATGCCAAGCCCTCGCCGGGAATCGAACCCGGATCCTCGGGGTGAAAGCCTAGTACACTATCCACTAGACCACCGAGGCGGCTAAGAAAATAATAAAGCACACACCTAAGAACCTATACCAAAAAACTTTTCACAGATATTCTAAATATAATGTATATATAACATACACAATGAACTCATGATTAATTTGAAGCTAGAGGGACCCATTAAAAAAAATTCAAATTATAAAAACAAAATTCAAAAATTCAAAATTGGAATTTAAAAAAAATGAAAAATGAAAATTTTAAAATCCAGAATAAAACAACAAATACTGAATTTTTTTACTGAACATTAAGAACAACTTTAAGAAAACATTATTCAAAAGCACTATTTTGCATGTAAACATAGAGGGAAATGACTGACATTCAATTTTGTGTAGAAAATGCTAGAAAACCCATCAGAACAATTGGGAGTAAAGAAAAAGTAGGGGTATATGCAGTCCACATAACTTAACACCTTCGATTTTTTTATTCCTAATATCCATTATGTCAGTCAGACTAATGAGAATGAGGGATTAGTGTTAATGGCTTAAGCAAAAGCAATGAGAGTAACTGCATCTTGAACCCACAAACTTGAGGTGTTGCAGCAGTTCAGACTGAACAGTGGCTTAGCCACCTAGCCCCTTAGAACCTTCAACACAGACGTAATAGTTGGTTTTTGTACATGGGGGTCCCAGGTTAACAGACCGGTGTAGTCTTGTTTTCAATGCTAAATATTCCTTCTCAATGGCCATTTAGGTCAAACCCTATTTTTAAACAGCTTTTGTACTTAATTAAGCTAAAATTAATCGACCGATCCGAAAAATATTAGAATTAAATGAGATTTGTTTAACAATGCTGCAATATGAATTACAAGGTTCAAAATAAAATAAAAAATAAATTTACCACAATTTCAAATTTAACAAGATACATTTAGCCCTAGTACACTGTAATTTGTTTGTAATATAGAATTCGTTATTATGTAAAATTTTCAACCTGTGTAGCTCTTCGCATTGCTTGTTCCATTGTTCCTGTTTCGAGTTCATACTGGTTCTTGAGCTGATCATACTCCTTGTAAACACCTTCTGACACTAAATTGCACAAATAGTAAAATGTAAAAATTTAGAAGGTATAAATTTAAAATCTGTACAGCACATGAAATAAATTATAACTAACTGTCAGTCATACTGGATAATTTATTTACATGAAAACATATTATTTCATTACAGCTATAAATTAGAAAATATTACTCGTTACAGCTCTATGAACATATTTTTGCAATATGGTATGATGAGCAGGAAATGGATGTTAGTTATCCATTTGACCACAATGTTATGTATTTGACCACAATAGAGACATTTACAGGGAAAATGATGTGATTTATCCATAGTTTTAACTCACGATAATAGTAATTTTATTACTTAAATGCAGAAAAGTTACACTAAAATACAATTCAATTCATTCAAGGAAACAATTTAGCAATTGTATAAATGAAACCAGCAACTTGGTTTCTTTTCTTTATTGCAACTTATGGCTTTTCTTTTTTTTTTTTTTTTGATGGATTAAACCACCACATATTCAAAAAAGTTGTATTTTAATATAAACTTGGTTTATTGTAAATTGTATTATTTGTGGGTTTTTGTGTATTAAAAAATGTTAGTAAATATATTGCATTTTTAATAAAAATTCCACCTTTTTTGATAAATATTATATTGAAATATTCACTATTTTTAAATAAGTAAAGATCCAGGCCCTAATTATTAACCATCAGGCTACTTTTTGTAAAAAAATATCTATATTTTTTACAACTAGTTTTTATTATCACTGACTGCTCATTCGGTTTATGATAGGTTCTCCAAGAGTGATGAGTTTACAGGCATTAAAAAGGATGAGGAGGCGGAGTGGGAAAATCATTACTGTATATGGACTGTTACTTCAACCTATTCAACTGTCACTGCTCTCTGATAACTTTACCTATGAACTGACTTTAACTAGTATACATACAATGTTACAATGCATTATTTCAATTTTGATGAATCGAAATATATACCAAATTATACTAGTTATGAATGGTTTTATTTTACTAAAATTAAAATATTTTAAAATATATATCACTTAATGGCTGATACAATGCTCAAAATAAGAAATACAGTTTTCTCCATTGAATATAAAATTTCTATCAGCAATTAAAAAAAGTTGAGAAAACGCATGTTCTTTGTTACTGTGTGTAACCTTAAATATGTGTCAAAACAGATGTGAAAAAGTGAGTGTAGTGTAACAGATTAAGTACCAATTGTTGCAAAGTTACTTTGGAAAATTAAATGAAATACATTGAAGTTTTTTAAAGCTTGAGGACAAAATTAAACATCTTTGAAATTGAATGCAGGCAAATAGCCCAGTAGCCACATAGCCTAAAGCATTTCTATAAGAAAACCTAAAACAATGAATCTTTAATGTTTTTAATAAAAGATCGTTTTTTTTACTTATAATTTATAGGTTGTTAGTATAATTATGCACAAAAAAAAAAAATGATTAAAAAACAGATCTACCTATTTGCCTCTGATTTACAGGCTATATATTATTCCAATTAATATAGTACTTTCATAATTTTGTAGATAAAGCCCCTCGTATCCAGCCAAATGTAGATGGAAAGTGAACGATTTGGAAATCAGATTTACCATTTAAATGCCCCAGGCCATAACTAATTCAAATAGTAAAAAAAGTATGAAAATTAATGTATTACCAAATAGTTTCTGCAGATATTCTTTGATACAATGGTATATTCCCAAGTATATGTTACACAACTTCTTTTAATAATGGATTTCCAACTTCTTACTTAACTACCTTCTTAAAAGTACTTTATTACTATTTCAACAAGACTCTTACAGTACTGTTTATTAATAACCATTCTAAAAATATATTTCACTACTATCTGGTCAAAAATTATTGACAGGAAGTTTTGTTCAGCAATAATTACACACTGGACTTTATAACGGAGGGTCATGATTTTAGAAATGAAATTGGCATGGATGGACACGGTCTAGCAGCAAAAAACTTCCACTCAGGAAAAATAAAAATGTTCAACTTTCAAATCCCTTTAAAAGCTCTATTCACTCTCACAAAACATATATAAAGTTTTCATGTAAATTATACTTGTTTACAAAGATTAAACCACAGTGCATTTGAAATAAAACAACACTGCAATAAATACTCTTTTCTTAAATCAGATTCTTTGCACTATGTAAAGAGGATATTATCATTTGAACTAATAATATTAGGGTTGACTAGAAATGCTAGTTTGTTTTAATTATTGTTTTTTGTTTTTTATTATTCCCTTAACAACATTCTTTTTTTGTTTCTGCTATTGATAAATTTCACTGTACTTGAATAAACACATAGTTATAATTAATGGTAATACAGTACGGGTTACACCGGGAGACTTTTCAACAAATTGGTAGAAAGTGGGAGACTAATGGTCCACTCTAAACACATTTTTGTACTCTTTGGCCAAAAATTATTGATAGAAAGTTTTGTTCAGCAATGATCAAAGATCAGACTTGATATCAAGACAATCCTGATTTTGAAATGATTCTGAGAAGGTTTACTGTATTATAAAATAACTTTTTTTAAATTACTCACATTTCCTTAGTTGATCCAGTTTAGCATCTTTATCCAACATCTGTTTTTTACATGTATCTAACTCTTTTTGCAGTATAATGTGCTTCCGATTCAAATCTTCATGTTCCCTTGTCACTGGATTTATAAGAAAAATTAAATTATAAAAGAAAATCAGTTTTAAAATAATTTTAAATTAAGACTGCCAGGCGCAGTCATGTGATAGAACATACTCTGTACTACAACACAACACAAAAAACATTAAAAATACTAAAACATTTATTAAAATTATAGCATTCTTAGCAGGTTCCACAGCAAAGACCTAAGTATATGCTTAGGTCTTAAAAAAACTTAGTTTTTTATAATATTTTAATGTTTTTGTGTTGTGTTCCTTATGTTGACTTGAGTGTTACAGTACCAAACATTATTTTTAAATGATAGTGTTGACAATGCCTGTCCGGTGAAGGTACTACGTAAGTATACTCATGATAATGCAGCACTTTTTAATTTGGTACGTTCAGTAATCCATCAGTGTTATTTATTTGTGTTCTTTAAAAAAACATACAGAAAAATTACAATTGTATGTCAACAACCATGAATGTGTCAACTAAACAAGACACATGATATTCGGGAAGTTTCTGGAGATTGAAGAAGTGCTTTTTTCCTGGTTTTTACAAGAAAGAACAGACATACACCAATTTCAAGGGAGATAATGTGTGAAAAATCAAAGGTTTTTTTTATAAAAAAATGACTTAAAAACCTATGATGGTGGGCTTGATATATTTAAGAAACTGTATGGAATTCATTTGTTTCAATTTCTGAAAAAAAAACTATCATGCGATAGTAGTATTCTGTTGCAATGTTGTGTTGCTCCAATACACAAGCTTAAAAACACAGTAAATAATTTAGGTTAGGTCTGAATCAAGTTTACAATGCGGATAAAAACAAATGATGAAAAACAATGAACAAACAAATGAAAAACGTGTATATAATTAGGCCTGACAAAGCATTCAGTATGTTTAACATACGTAAAAATGGGCAAAAGAAAACAATATTGCAGCACATGACATTTTGGTCTTTGAAAAGTTCATAAAACTATACTTGAAAAGTTCAAAGGCTTTTATAAAACAGAAAAATTTCAAAATTATTTTCAAAGAACAAATTAAAAATTTTTTTAAACTGTTATTATCTACTGTATACTATAATGCACATAGAGAAGTTTAAACATTTCTTCACAATAATTTTAAAGAGTTTTTCAGTTGGTTTTAATGTTTTTTTCAATAATAATTCAATTTTAAACTTAGTTATTAAAATAAAATTGTTTGTATTGTACTGTAATTACTTTTTTCAATTTACATACTAATTAACTATAATTTTTCTTCATTTCCAATAAACTGTCATTTTTGTAATCCAGCAATAGCGAAGCCCGATATACGCTGGATTACCATGAGTCTACTGTATATGGACATCCAGCTTATCACAAGTACAAAACAGAGTAAAACAAATAAATCATATAATTATACGTCTAGTTTAGGAAAACAAATATTATAATAAATAGTGTAAGTTGCATTAACTTTTTACATACACAAGGTTTTAAAATGTTATTGGATTAACAAAGTATTTTTATTGTTATAAATAAATAAAAATATAATTAATTCAGTTAGGCTATTCAAATATTTCAGATTTTAAAGTTTTTTAATCCCTTGAAATGAGTAATGACGTCTGAAGACATTATGCACATATACGAGGGTGTTCTGATAAGTTTCCGACCTCAACATGAAGATAGCAACACTCGTCGGTGGCAGCACTCAAATTTCGTTGTTCATCTGTTGACAGTTACTCACCAAAGTTTCAACCATTTTGGACGCGCAGTTGTTATGTAACAGTCTTTTGAGTGAGTTGATGTATTTTTATGAAAATGGACAAAATCGAGTATCGAGCTTGTCATTAAATATTTGTTTTTGAAAGGCAATACACCTACGCAAATCAAAGATGAGTTGGATTTTGTGTATGGGGACTCTGCACCATCATTTACCACAGTGAAATTTTGGGCAGCTGAATTTAAACGTGGCCGTAAGAGCTTGGGAGACAATGAACATTTGGGATGTCCAAAAACTGCAACTACCGACGAAACATCGCCAAAGTTCACCAAATAGTGCTAGATGACCGCCGAATTAAAGTGAGAGAGATAGCAGACATTATGAACATGTCAAAAGAACATGTTTGTCACATATTAAATCAACATTTAGACATGAGAAAGCTGTCCGCACGTTGGGTGCCCCGTTTGCTCACGTTAGACTAAAAACGTGTTCGAATGAACATTTCCAATGCTGTTAGCGCAGTTTAGGCGCAATAAATCCCAGTTTTGGCGCCGATTAATTACTGTAGATGAAACTTAGATACACCAAAAATACAGTCCAAAAAGTGGACTGCAAAGAGGGAACTGGCTCCAAAAAAAGCAAAAACTGTTTTTTTGGCTGGGAAAGTGATGGCGACTGTTTTTTGGGATAGTCATGGAGTTATTTTAATCGACTATCTTCAAAAAGGAAAAACCATTACAGGAGCATACTACACATCATTACTTGACAAGCTGAAGTCAGAACTTGCAGAAAAACGGCCACATTTGCAGAAAAAGAAAATCCTGTTTCACCAAGACAACACACCGTCTCACGCCTCAGCGGTTGCCATGGCGAAAATCCACGAATTACAGTTTGAACTGCTTGACCATCCGCCTTACTCACCAGATCTAGCCCCTAGTGACTTCTTTTTGTTCCCTCATCTAAAAATTGCGCTCGGAGGACAGAGATTTTCGTCAAATGAAGAGGCAATCACCTTCGTGAACAATTATTTTGCAGAGAAAAATGCCGAGTACTATTTGGACGGGTTACAGAGATGGGAGAATCGCTGGGAGAAGTGTGTAGAGGTACAAGGAGACTATGTTGAAAAATATAAAAAAAAAAATTCTGAAAAAATGTCTTGTATCTTTGTTAGGTTGGAAACTTTTCAGACCACCCTCGTATTACATTTATAAGTAGCGGCATTATATGATGTCTTAGCCAGTTTTTGTACTCAAACACTGCAAGTTTGGTGTATGTAGTAAAAGAAGAGAATGAACAGTTATTTTCTAAATCAACCTCACATTGACATAATTCCCACAAAATAAAATAAAAACAGAAGACTTATTGGTGGATAACAAATAAGCGATCACTCACTGATCTTATGCACATAAAACATTTCCTCTCTTCTTGCATCCTACAGATCATTCCATATAAAATGAGTAGAGACATATCAAAATAGAAAGTGGTTGGATCTAAGAGCTTTTTCACAGGATTTGTTTACAAGCCTCTGATATTTATGACAAACTACTATGGATCTTGCTAAATGTCCAAAAGTGTATCAACAAGTTATGATTCATCAAGTTATATGGAATGGACTTATAATTTTAGTGGTGTAAAAATACTCTGAAATAAGAAGCATGAGTCAAGCAAGAGTCAATGTCATTCAGGAAGTTTTCAAAGTTAAGTAGGCAGAATCAACGAAAATTTGTTACAATACTAAAACAAACAAAACAACACTTCCTTTCAATGTTCACAATGTTGTACTGATGTATTACACTATATGTACATCCATTTATTGAGGACTTTCACAATATAATGTGTGTGTGTGTGTGTGTGTGTGTGTGTGTGTGTGTGTGTGTGTGTGTGTGTGTGTGTGTGTGTGTGTGTGTGTGTGTGTGTGTGTGTGTGTGTGTGTGTGTGTGTGTGTGTGTGTGTGTGTGTGTGTGTGTGTGTGCGTGTGTGTGTGTGTGAATTAGTAATAGTACTCAATCTGACCTAAACTCTAAAGACGTCATCACTCATCAAAAAATAAACAAACTGCTATAGGTTACAAAATATTACAGCTACTGCAGCTAAAAAATGAAGAATAGTTCAAATTTATCCACCTAAGAATATTTATTCTAATAATTTAATGTTATAGTATTAACATTCATTAAAGAATTTCTAAATTAACAATAACAAACTATTATTTCTGATAACTTTTAATAACTAACATAAAATTTACTTTTGAATCATCATTTACAATTTTTTTTAAAATGTATGTGTATGCATCAGATAAGCTTTATTACAACTCATAAAAACAACCAGTATCATAAAATGTTCTGCATAATTTTATAAAACTTACTCTTTTGATTTTGTGTTAACAATGTCTTTCTTTTCTTTTCAACTTCTTCAAATTTCGATTTCCACTTATCTGACAATGAATTAGAATTGCTGTTAACACTATTTAAATTCTCTGAAGAATTACGCATTCCAAATCGAGCAATAGGAATATGAGTTCGTACAACACTTGGGGATTTATCTGTTTGAGAATTTTGGTTTGAATTATTGTTGAAATGCATTTTTAAGTTATGGACGTTCATTTTGATAAAAATTATTATACACTAATAGGTTTCTTAGTCACAAATATATTTCTTTTACACATTTACAGAATCAGGAAATTTTAATGGTGAAATTCCAAGGCAACCTCTGAAACACAAATACATAAAATATAACCATACATAAATTGTATAAGTTTGTATTTTAGATTTTCTGAAAATTAAAACTATTTATGAAAAGTAAAGGGTGTGGCATGGAAACTTGCTGATTTGAATGCTCAATAAATAAAAAAATTAACAGAGACATTATAATATTTTATTTTTCCAAAAAAATACATTTACTGATTATTTTTATTAAATAGTTTTATAAATGGCATCGATCAAATGAAGATCCCAGTTCTTAATGCATTGAGTTACCCGATTTCTGAAGTTCAGTTGAATTATTTCAAGCATATCAACGAGTATGTTGGCGATGGCTTAACATATATGGTTTATTATCTCATGTAGGATCTTTGGATAGTCATTGTAAACAATTGACTTTAGATAACCCTATAAAAAAAGTCACATGGAGCCAAATCAAGGGAACAGGCCAGTCACACAAGGCAGCCTCTTAAGGATATAAGGCGCTCTGCATAATGTTGTCTCAAAAGATCCAGTGAACATTGTGCTGTGTCTGATGTGGCTCTATCCTATTGAAACCATACATCACCAATATCCATTACTGCCAGGTTAGGCAAAAAAAATCAGTTAATCATTTCTGTGCAACGAGTCACCGTTACTGAGCATTCATTTTCCTTACAGAAATAAGGACCAATTATCCCCACTCTAGAATTCGCACACCACACAGTAACATGTTCACAATGAAGTAGCCACCGATGAAGTTCACGGGGATTTGTATCACTCCAATAAAGTAGCGTGTTTATGTGCTGAAAGCCATGGAGAGCGCAAAAATGACTGCCTCACCCTCTCAACATTTTCGAGTGTAGTGACAGTCTGCTGACCTCCTGAGCCACTTTTCATCACACTTCCACTCACCCTAAATATGTCCACCCACATAACAATCGATTGCCGACCAGTAACCAAACCTGTAGGATGAATATTGAACCAAATACAGAATATTCGTAGCGTTGCTTTTGCAATGGAAGGGCCATTACAAAAGTAAGCCTCGACAGCAAACACACACAACCCGTTAGTCCAACCCGGTGGTAACTGACTAGGCGGGTAACAAAACTTCAGGACCTCTTCTTTTGAAAGAGACCTTCCCCACCCTTTCCCGACCACACCTTACTTACCGCTTGGCACAAAATACAAATCAGAAAGTTTCGGCGCCACAACCTGTAGTACTAAACAAATTCTTACACATTACTATAATATATAAAATCAAATATTTAATTAACCCAAAATATAGGCCTAATTTTTCACAAAACACTCCAAAGTTTGTTAGTTTAATAGTACTACTAACCATATCTGTCACTTGTAAGCTAATGGGTAATTTTTTTTTGTAAATTATGTACTAGTAATTAAATAATTAATATATTGGGTCTATATGGTAATTGTTATATTTGTTCATTTAGTATTCAATATAATGATTCCCTCCTTTTAACCTTCTTAAAGCTATACTTTATGTCAGTTAAACTAATAATCATATCCATTTAAACTGAAGCATACAGCAACAAATACAAATTTCAAATGCATGTCTCGGTACTGCCACCCCATATCAGTGTAAGCAGAAAACGTAAACCAACAAATGCACATCTCAGTACTGCTTTATCTCAGTCAAATTCAAATTTCGGGTAAGCCAGTAAGCAAGTCTCAAATCATGACCTGGAGATGCACAGTTCAGATGCAGCAGACTAATTGACTGTGTGGTTTTAGCCACACATTGATCACCAGCCTTTTAAGACAATGAATTAGTACAAGTACAGTTACATTTGAAAATAATAAGTCTTTATTTAATAAGAACTTTAATTTTAACAAACAATGTTAAATATTTTATGCTGGTTTTCAATACTACAATAATAATTTTACTCAGCTATTGTAGACATAGATTTTATTTCTAAGTTTAAGTAGAAAAATTGTAGTAAGTAAATTATATTAAACTACTCTATTCAATAAGATTTTCATTTAGAAATAGGTTTACACTTATTTTAAATGTTTGAGACTATTGTTTTAAGTATGTCCTGTAGGTAGCTATTAAAAAAATAAAAATAAATTCCATTTTCTATTAAAAATGTACTTTAAAAATGGAAATTAATTGGTAAATACCTTACTAAGCTAATAAAAAACATGCAACATAATTTTGTTATAACTGATGATCTGATGACAGCGACAGCCAAAGAATAATAGATGAGCATAAGAAAAGTAACATTAATTAAGGCAGAATTTAGTCATGGATAGAAAAATAAACAACTTAAAAAACAGCTAGCTACCAACCAGTAATACGTGACTATAACCACCTAATATCCCTCCCCTGTGACAGGTAATATTGAACCATTAAAATTAAGTAGCTATATTTTCAATCGGTAAAGTCATATTGATCTTCAGAGGTCTGTAGTACTATGAGCTACCCATTTAATGTGATTTAGATTAATTAGGACATAAAGCCCATTTAAAACTTTGGTAAATATTCCACTTCTTTTGGCTTCTTTCATAATGTTTGTGCCAAAACACTTTCTTAAATATCCAATACTAATAACACAATATATAAAAGTGCAGAAACTATGGGAAGTTTAAAAAAAAGTGAAAGTGATAACCTAAAAATTACTGTTGCACGAAAGTGGCTAATGTGTTTTTTTATTATGAAAATGATTAATTGAATGTACGTAATTAATAATAAAAACAATAAAATTTTTTAAAAATTACCTTAAGAACCTAACACGATTTTTATGAAAATATTATCACATGAAAAATCTAACACGGTTAATTGCGTCAAAGTTATGACTATAACAACTACGAATGTACTGACAATGAGATTGTGATACATGAGTGACCTGCTTGAATACTACTTCAGTGAATGACCTTGATGTGAATCTAATATGCTCCATGCAATGTAAACAGCAATGACATCATAATATCACAAATCAACTTGTGATATTTAATATATTTAATATTTAATAATATGTTCCATTAAATATTATATAAAATAACTTATTATAAGAAACTGGTAAAAATGCAGTGTAACCTGTTCTGCCTTTTTCAATATTTTCTTTACTGAAACACTTCAGTACATAGCCAAAAGCAATATTCAAAATATAAAAGCACGGAAACCACGAGAAGTACGATAAAAATTGAAAATAAAAGGGACCAACATAACCTCAACATTGCTACCGCACGAAAGTCACTAACGTGTTGTAGATCAGTAAAACGATAAAAATACGTCTAAAACGGGTTTTGCGTGATAAAGAAACACAGTGATGCGTGAAGAAAATCTTTTATTTCTTTAAAAAAGAATACACCATAACCCAACTGACACGGTTGTTAGACCTAACACGGTGATGCTTGAAGGAACCTTTTTTTTAAAAAAAGAAAAAGAATACTCAATAACCTAATTGACACGGTACTTGCGAGGTGAACCTAACTGATACAGATGAGGTATTAATCATTCGATCATATTCGTGTGTGCACCTGTCTCATAATCAATAAAATTAACCGAGTGGTTGACCGTGAGATGGACAAAGCCGTTGTCAGAAAGGCAATTGTAAGCCTTCCAACAAACACTTATAACTTATTCACCCATCACCGTGTTAGGCCTAACAACCGTGTCAGTTAGGTTTGGAAGTTTTTTGTTTAAAAAAAAATAAAGTTTTTCTCACGCAAAACCCATTTTAGACATATTTTTATCGTTTTACCAATCTACAACATGTTAGCGACTTTCGCACAGTAGAAATTTTGAGGTTATGTTTGTCACTTTTATTTTCAATTTTTATCGTACTTCTTGTGGTTTCCACGCTTTTATATTTTGGATTATTGCTTTTGGGCATGTACTGAAGCGTTTCAGTAAAAAAAATATCAAACGAGGCAGAACAGGCTATACTGCATAGTTACCAAGAAATTTAAATTTCGACAATTCAATCTTTTAATAAAATATATACTTAAAAAATAATTAAAAATCATTAATTTCATAAAACAAGTGAAACAGCATAAATACCAAAACTTTGATAGCTTACACCTAAAGAATAAAAAAGAATATTAATTCAAAATGCACTGAAAAGTAGTTTGGTTCACTTCACTTTTAAGTAAATATTTAGTTTTGGCATTTCTGTCAATTGTGGTAATTTTTGCACCAAAACACTTTATTATATTCTCAATACTAATAATACAAAATATAAAGTTGCAGAATGAGAAGTTAGAAAAAATGGAACTTCATAACTTTCTATGTTGTAACTTTTAATGACAACATAACCTCAAAATAACAAGCATGTGAAAGTAGGTATGCTAACATGTTTTTCATCGCAAAAATGATTAATTAAATGTGTGTTATTAATAATGAAAAAAATACGAACTTTTTTTATACAAAAACTTAAGAATTAACTCAACTCGGTTCTTGAGTGTTTACTAACTTCACTCCATTGTTGGAAATCTAATTTAACTAACTTTAACGGTTGCTGGGTATATACCTAACATACTAGTATTGTGTAAAAACTACTAAAATTGATATAAAGCAGATACAAAGCAGCTTTATAAAAAAGGTGAATTCTTTGTTTATAACTGCCATATTTGTATTTAAATTGATATTGACTAAGTATCTAACAAAATCTTTCCAAATCGTGGAATCATGTGTCAAACTTCATGCCAGCATCTTTTGATCACATTCATTTATGCACCAGTCACAAAATCACCATATGTCATAATGTGTAAAAGCAGTACCTCAGTGGGTGACATTTGTATATTAATGTCTTAGTAAATCTAGCATGCTACATGTAAAGGAAACAGCAATGACTACACAATATAGTTCCATTATAAATGGGTTAAAATCATAACTTTATCGTAATAAATTTAATCTTCCGCAGATGAATGTCTCTTAATTCAATAATAAAGTACACAAAAAAATTGGTAAAACTCATAACTTTAATAAAAAAAGCCAAAAGGGCATAAATACCCACTTTTGTGTTACAGTTAAAAGTTATTGACGTTTTGTCCCTTTAGTCAGTATGACAAAAATCCGTCCGTTTATTATTTTTTCTTACAATAAATAATTATTTTCTGTAGAAGGAGTTGAAGAAATACGGATGATTAAATAGCACATCTTACAAATACATTCCTGAGAAAATATTTCGATAGTTAAAAACTGAAGTTTTTTAATGTCTCCTTACTTATTTTTAACAGGCTGTCAATCTAAAGATAACCTCCAAAATACAATCATTTAAAAAACGCCTATAATAAGGGAAGTGTGCTTTATTTAACATATAGCTACCAAAATTAATACTAAGATTTTTATTTACGACATTCAAATAATAATATAACTAAACTAATTACATACCCTAAATAATGCATATTTACATATGTACACATGAAGATAATTAAATTTAATAATAATACATTCCACGTAATTACCTCAAATCAAACTTGAAAGATGATTCAACTTCAACAATAACAATGAACACTCACATTTTTGATTAGAGAACAAAGAACATCAACCATAGACATCATTCATTTCCTAATCTATGTAGACCCGGAATGTATACCAAAATCTTTTTTATATGTCTGTTTTGTTTAAGAAAACCCGGATGAAACCAATATTCTTATTTGCGGTTTTATAATTATTGTTTAATATATATTATTATCTGTCATTTTCTTCTCTATAACTACACTGCACTGAACATTTAAGTTGTTTTATGTTTAAATAACACATGCACTATATATATATATATATATATATATATATATATATATATATATATATATATATATATATATATATATATATATGTGTGTGTGTGTGTGTGTGTGTTGTATTAGAGAGTGGTTCACGAACAGAACAAAATGATCTAATCTTTCAACTAAACTAGTTCCTGGTAAAATTTGCAGTTCCTTCTCAAAATCAGGGCTTTTTACTTTTTCTAATGAAACTGCATCAACTGCAACAATATGAAGAATAAGCAAAGGCAACTATTACTGTTTGTTATTTATTGATGCGCAATGTTTTTACAATCGACATTTTTACAATGTATAACAATTAACTATCAAATTTAATTGTATCGTTAAATTTATTTTCCAATATGTGTGGAAAATATTGAGTCAACCATGGAACCCCAGCCGAGTGAACAATCGAGATGTTTTACGATTGTTGACAATTGTTTGGCGTGGTTACAAACTGCTGATTGCTGACTCGGCTTTTACAGCAATGTTTTGACTTTCTTTGACTGGACGTCAATTTTACTATTTAGTAAAATTAAATACACCCTGATTTTATATTGATATTGCGTTATATATTTTTTTTTATTGTAATATTTTTTTGCTAAGAAATAATTATAGTAACAAAACAGCCCTATATTGTCATTTCAAATTAACACAAAAAAATTGCAAACTCTGCAAACTTAAAAAAACTTACTAATTTTACAAAATAATAAAAAAAATAATAAGAAGAAAACTTTATTGCCTGCACTTGTGTGGCATAATTCAAGGGACAGTTTATTGGGATGATAACAAATTGTAAATTGTTACTTATACAATAAATAGTATGAAAATAATTATAACAAATAACAATAAGTCTCTCATTTATAATTACATTAAAATACAATTATTTAGTTTGGCTAATGTATAATTTAACTATTAAAAAACAATTACATACTAATCTCTATATAAATAAATACATATATATATATATATATATATATATATATATATATATATATATATACTGCATGTATGTCTCTTAAGCCGCCTCGGTGGCCTAGTTAATAGCGTACTGGGCTTTCACCCCGAGGACCCGGGTTCGATTCCCGTCCAGGTCTTGGCATTTTCATACACTATAAATCATCCCATCATCTGCATTAGCCCAAGTGTGCATAATAGTCAGACATTAAACACAAATGCTCTCTCTCTCTCTCTCTCTCTCTCTCTCTCTCTCTATATATATATATATATATATATATATATATATATATATATATAAGGCGAAGTCCTGACTGATCAATGCACAGCTGAAACTATAATAGCTAGAGACTTCAAATTTTCAGGGTACCTTAGTACCACCATATATAAGAAACGATTTTTCCAATATGCAATCCCTAAAGGGATAAAATTTTTAATTGGAGAATATATATTTTTGGTCAGATCTTCTTTAAACTTAACATAATTACACTAAAACACATTTTTTTTTACCACTTTCTAAAATTCATACCCCTAAAGAAATTAAAAGGGGGTGGAAAATATAAAAAAGAGATATAAAATTTTGCATTGGAAAAACATTATTTTAATCATATATTCTAGACACATTCTCTGAAACATAAATAATAAAACAGTATTTCAGCATTTTTCCTAATTCATCCCCTAAAACAACAAAAGTGTAAAAATGAGGTACAAATGTTATTTCTGGAGAAAAACATTTTTAATCAAATTTTCTTAATAATAAACATACTAAATTTTTTAAACATAAATTATGGAACACATATTTCAGAATTTTTACAAATTTATCCCCCAAATTCAAAAAAATGAAATATAATGATTGTATTAAAGAAAAAATATTTTTATCAGATTTTCTTAAAATTAAACAAAAAATTCTAAAACAAATTATGAAACACCATTTTTCCGAATTTATCACCAAAAAGAACAAAATGAAATATGAGGTATAAATGTTTGCAGTGATGAAAAATATTTGTAATCAGATTTTCTTCACACTTGACAATAATATTCTAAAAGACACATTATAAAACAGGTATTTCAGCATTTTCCATAATTCCCTAAATGACACCTCCCCCTGTTTGGGTCTATTTTTACTTGTCTTCTTTTAGACTTGTCTCCCTGTGTTTGGGTTGATTTTAATTTCCCAAAGTTGAACCTCTTCTCGTGATCCAATCGCTCTGAAATTTTGCATACAGGCTTATTTCCGGTGACAATTCATGAATCAATTCATAAATTAATTAATTAATCTCGGTGGCCTAGTTGATAACGTACTGGGCTTTCACCCCGAGGACCCGGGTTTGATTCCCGGCCAGGACTTGGCATTTTCATACGCTATAAATCATCCCATCGTCTGCATTAGCCCAAGTGTACACAATAGACGGACATTAAACACCAAAAAACAAAAAAACAACAACTCAATCGACTTGAAATTTTGCATACATACTTACTCCTGATGCCAATAGATGAACGAATCAATTAAACAATCAATTAATAACAATTAATTAATTTGTTGGTCCGCTAGCATTTTTATATCTACCGGCATTTGTTGACTGATGCAAGGCATAGCCTCATCAATTTGTTCATCGACAATTTCTCCTCTGATTACAACATCGATGTAGTCTAAAGTATACTAAATATTTTGCAATCCAGTAGCTCTCTTGCAAACTCGAACCAATTCATCCAATGTGTCATACTCTATCACACAAGCTTTGCCATTGGCTGCAATTGATCCATGTGCTCCACAGGAATGAGAGTCTGTGAAGTAGTATTTATCATCATAGTGCATGACACCTAGAGACTTGGATTGTGCAATTAACACTCCGCCATTGTGCTGCTGGAATAGATTCTCAAGAGCAGCTCTTAAGGTGCATCCGAAGTCGGGCAGATTCATGTTATCTCTCAAGCTACCAAAGTAAGGTGAATCTGGTGCATACTCAAGACCAAACTCATGATGGTATATGGTGAACTCATTGCTGATAACACTGAATTGTCTTACTTCCAAGTAGCCATTGACGCCAATTCTCATAGCATTTGGATCCTCCTTTGTTAGAGTTCTGATGCGCTCATAGATAAAGTGACCTTCAATCATGTTTGTATCGAGAATCAAGGTATTCCATCTAGCTGACAGTAAGATTGCAGCTCTAACAATGTTAGCTAGAACCTTTTTGTGCATTTTTAAAGGAAAACAAGTTTTTAAAAACCATGTTTTATTTCCAAATGGTATCCTGTGTGTACTGTGTGTGTGGGTGGTGAAATAACGAAAACCCCCATCCTCTAAAGGTTAAATGTTCGTGAGTAAAGCATTAATTTGCAGAATCCTTTCTATGAAAAAAAAAAATTAGCAACTAATTAACAAGTCAACAGATAGATTCCTAACTTTAAAATTGTGTAGACGAAGCCGTGACAGGGGAGTTGCATAATAAAACTGCCATGATACATAATTAAATAATCAAGGAACATAGCTGTTTCACTGATGCAATAGAAGCAAATTTCTAAAGGTATTTTCTTTTACCTTTTTTTTTAATTCTGATCTTACCATCATAATCAGCATTAAAATCTTCATCTGTGTATACACCACTTTAAACAAATTACACTGAAAATAAGAAAATAAACCCTGAGTGCCGTAAAAAAAAATGTTCAATTTCAACGGATTTTAAAAATTCAAAATTTATGCAGTGGTAATTTATGCAGTTTTTAACACTGACTACAATGATGAAATCGGATTTTCAAAAAAATGTTTGACAAAAAGTTATGAATTTTTAAACATTTTTAATGCCCACCATTTTGAAATTGTTGACAAATTTTGCTGATTAATGAACTCATCCAAGCTATTATTATAATCGATTTTTGTATGAAGTTCGAATCAAATCGGACCAAAATTGCGAATGTGAGCATGCTAAAACAAATGCATAAATATATGTAAATACATGCAAAATACATTTACCATGCAGTTGTCAAACTTAACTGAACTTTCTCATATTCATCACTCATATAAAAAATGGAATAGACCTTTGCCATTTATTTGGAATAATTATCCAACATTTCTGACAATATCCGTTCCAATTGCAAATTAAGTCATTTGACCATTTTGTCTATGATTCAGGCCTGCAGTAGTGTTTAGCAACAACACAAAACTAGACGCTAGCGAGACGGAGAGCTCGGATAGAAAAACAATCACCAAGTGCCGACTGACAAGTTCAATACAATCAAATAAAATACCTCATAATTGTGCATTGTTGACATTATCCCAGTAATAATGCTGATATGGCATACATGGCGCCTTTGAGTCCAGTAAGACTATGCCTACACATTATAGACTACTGTTTGTTTATTCTACTAGTATTTAGTTTGATTCGTTCAGTACTTTATTTCATTCACCAGTTCAACTCGTGATATAAAGGGTTTCTTGATACACCAGTATGTTATATAATTTTAACTAGAAAGTTTAACTTTATGAGTCATGTAGCCACCTCGGTGGTCTAGTTGATAGTATACTGGGCTTTCACCCCGAGGACCTGGCTTCGATTCCCGGCCAGGGCTTGGCATTTTCATACGCTATAAATCATCCCATCGTCTGCATTAGTCTAGGTGTGCACAATAGTCGGACGTTAAACACCAAAAAAAAAAAAAAAAAAAAAAAAAAAAAAATTATGAGTCATGTTGTGTTTATGATTTACATGTTATGTGATGTGTGTACAACACGCCAATTCAGCCAAGAAAATTTTATTTATTTATACCTAAAGTATTTATAAAAAAATACACTGTATTTTTGTTTTTACTTTTCTGTTTATGACAAAACTCACACATTGGACCTTAAAGTCGTCTAAATATCACAATTACAATAATAAAGCAGAGTAAGGGAAACACTAAATTATAAATACTCATTTTGTCATCAAATATAGTCTGTTATACTACATTCTGTATAGCAAGGACTGACTACAGTAAAGGAACTGTGAAATTTTAAATGAATTGCCTTTCCTTTCATATATTTTACAATCCCCCCATAACAAACATGCTAATTTCCTGACTTTTCCCAGTCTATGACCACACCGCCTTGATATCCGTTCATTGTACAAAACAAAGACAGTAGCCAGCAGCCGAAGGATCAAAACAGTAACTAGAACAAGATTATTTAATTCTTATCAATAAAATTAACAGTATTTCTTAACAGCACAAATTGAGAATAGGTTCCTTTATCAGTATTCTGCACAAAAGTATATACAGCCATTCAACCTGGGAATCTAGTTCTGGCTGACTAATTTTATAGTTTTTTTTTATTTTTTCTCCTCAGTGCATAGATTAAAATTAAAATATGAAATCTTGTGCTCTACTCTCTATTTTTTAACAATAATAAACAGTTGTTTTTTTTTTTTTAAATATGTTACAGTACACTCAAATTAATATATTATTGGGAAAAATTGTTTTTATTAGTAAAAAAAATTATAACAGTACTCAGTAAATAACAGTAGACCAGTTCTATTCTGTATGATATTGACATGTCATATTTTTGTAGAATTTTCTGCATGTAGTAGGGTTATACATCTTGAACTTTATGATAACTTTGTAAGGGACAAAAAGTAAATGTTTTAAGAATGAAACAAACGTATGCAATACAGACAAGCAACCAGTAAACACTGACCACAGCATGGGCGTTATATTAAACAAGAAAGTGTAAGCAAAGTTTATGAAATTTTGAAGAGTATATTTATATGTGTATCTTTAAATAATTACGTTTAATAAAAACAGTCAATCTTTAAACAATATTTTTAAGGTCTAAAACAAGGTCTTAGCAAAACAAGGTCTAACAGACCTTGTTTTGCTAAGAATTAATGAAAATATATATTTTTTATCAGTATTTAAAAAATAATTTTCATAAAATAATTTATTTAGAAAACAGTGTAAATATAAATATTTTTAGAATGTAATATACAAAATAAATATTTTAGTTGCTCTGTGTAGAAATAACATAGACATGAAATAATGAAGAGTGCATTGCCACTCTGTATGTTTAACGCCTATGTGCCCTTTTTCAAGGTTCTAGTTTCCTCCATTTTAAAAAAATTAACTTAAAAACAATTTTTAAATATTTATGATACAATTTTACAAATTCTCACTTTTTAATTACACTTTTAAAACTAAAGACAATTAAATATGTCCTTTTTTGTCTTGCGCGAATTCTTTACAACAAAATATACAAATTTTATGGCTGTAAATACGATAGTTTTTGAGGCTAAGTGTATAAGTTTAAAACAAGCCTCTTACATTTTGTACCAACTTTAAAAATTATATCTCAAATACTGTTGAATCTATACATGTTTAAAATAAATGTCTTACTTCCTGTACCAAATTTCAAAATGTAAAAAACGGTTATAATACACAATAAATAAAAAACAAAATGTAGAATTTGCCATGAAAATTGAATATATTTGGTGCCAGCTATCTTGTGTTTGTAGACTGTGCTCTCATATTCAGGATCAGTGGACAATGACCCTAAAAATCCTTGAGTAACAAGTTTCACCAACAAGTAGTTCCCTAAGAAATCGATATACCTGTATGTTTTTTTTTAAATTTACGTAAATAAAAAATATATAATCAAACATTTTCCTGTATATTTTCAAACAGAGAAATAAGCCAAAGTTCCCATATTTTTTAAAATTAATCTATGCTCAAAAACTTACAGACTAAGAAAAAATCGAAACTGGTTAAACAGTTTGTTTGCTTAACTTATACCCGTATGCCAGTTATACTACTGAGGATGAGAGATATGTGTTAATGGAAAGTATAAAACAACAACAGTACCTACATCTAGGAGCCAGGACCTTGAGGTAGACAGTTTATGGATACAGCAGACTCAATGGTATCTTATGTCTAATTGGTTAACCGACACTGGGTTCCCAACTTTTCATTTTTTTTGCACTAATTTTACTAGGCTTCTAACAGAGTCAAAACTACTGCAAAGTGGCTTTCATAAGATTTCAGTTCTTTTTGTGAGACATAATTATTTTATCAGAGTGGAGAAAAACTATTTTTTGATGTAAAAATGACCTTGGATAAACATAATATTTTAAGACTATATCCTACAATAGGGGTTGATTCATACATTTATTAATAAGGAAATAACTTATCATTGGAATGCCGTAAACATTTATTATTTACAATAACTTTAAACAACATTTTATGAAAAACAAATCAAAAAAAAAACACTACAAATTTTAATGGATATATTTTAACATTATAACAATAAATAGAACACATAATAAACATTTTAAACATAAAACTTCTAAATTTACTTTAAATTTAATCACATCCTAATAAAAACGTCATAGTAAGATAGGCTTACAAATTATACATCAGAGAGAGCAGCTACTCCAGGTAAAACTTTGCCTGAAAAAAAATTTATGTAGATATACATTACAGTAGTCTATGTAACATAAACTTACAGAATATAACATGCACCATATACAGTACCACTCCAATTAACTGCACTTTAATCATCTGAATCAACTGACAAATCAAAAAAAAAATTATATATATATATATATATATATATATATATATATATATATATATATATATATATATATATCCAAAATAATTGGACCAAGCTCTATTTAGATTAGCAAATTTTTGGCTTAGCCGAAATGATTTCAATGGAGATAAAAGCAGTAGAACAGGTGTACATTATTAAAAATGAGTGTACAGGTAGTCTCCATTATGTACATAAGGTATATGTTATCAAAACTGCAAAGTTAACAATAACATACACAGAAATAATGATAAGGAATAAACATGTTAAATCAAAAAACATTAAACAAAACCTTTTTCTACACAACATGTACAGAACAGTACTGTATATTGTAAACTGTATTGCTTGTTCTATTGTTGTTGTATTACTTGTTCTAAGCTAAATTTGATTAACTATGTATGTTTTCGTGTGTACAAGTACTAAATTCGAAGTTGTAGACAGGAATGTCATGCTAACAGCATAATGTCAGCAATGATGACATGCTTAGTTTATGAAACATTTCAAACAACATCCCAGCATTACATTTGTAGACTATATGTTTAAGAGACAGTGGTGAAAAGTTGCATCTTCTAGCTAATTTTCATCATTTTACCAACAAATCTAACAAAGTTTATTAATTTTGTTGAATAACGTTTGCTTCTACAAACAATGTTGTTTCAAGATTGTTTCACATTTTACCTTTGTTCAATTACAGTACAATCTTTTAGTTATTTATCAGGTTGCATTATTTGAACCGCATAAACTGCACTGTACTGGTACGTAGTACACTGCACTACACAATTTTATACTACTATGACCACAGTACTTAAACAACAAAATAAAATATCATTTTTTTAATACATAGCCATGTTATAAGATGTACATTTTTATATTGCAAAACTTTAGGTATTTTTTATACAATTTTATGTAAAATCATAATTGTGTCATTTTAATCATAATTAGGTTCAATTTTGCTTAATTGATAGGCCAATGGGTTAAATTACTGCATGAATACTTTAAAAATATACCATAATATTATTTAGAATTCTGAACATTTCTCAGTCATGATTTAAGCATAAAATTTTTGGATACCTAGATCTGGAAACAAATTTCTGAAAGTGAAAAAAGGAAGCCAAACTATACAGACTAGCTGCACCTATTGAAAGGATTTAGACGTCCCTCGCGGTACCCGAGTCTAACACACACTTACAGTTACAACACTACACTTACAACTTTAACACTTTACACTCACAGTTACATTTAGGGAATCGCAAGCTAAGGTGGAACAGCATACGCCAAGGACTGCATGGTTAAGGGGGAGCTTAGTTTTAATATGCAAACTCTAGATATCGGGCGACCCCCAGTTTCAATTAGATTTATCTACGCATGCAGGGCTCTCCATGGGTGGACTTCTATTTCCCTAGCTGATCGTGGGACCATTTATGGATACCTACAATCAAAATTAACTAATACACACCTTGGGGGACTTTTAGGAGTGGACCTGGGGAGTGGGAGTTTGGAAAAGGAGGATACTGGGGTTGGACTCAATCCCGTTGAATCCACCAGTGTATTGGAGCCGACTGTGGGGCTGCCAGGCAGTCCTACTATGTCTGTTTCCGATGGCAGTTGTGTTTCTGGGGGATCTGCAAAGGTGGACCTAGGAGACAACAAGGCTGTCAAACGTCCTTCAGGAGCGCAAAGGCGCCGACTGCAGAGAAAAAAGGCAGCAGCTCTCTCTTCCCCCCAAAAAGGATGAGAGTTGTTCAAGTCAACCTCCATCACAGTAAGGCGGCAACTGCTGTCTTACGGAGGATGCTTGGAAGGTGAAGCCGACCTTGCCTTGGTTCAAGAACCATGAGTGACGGGAGGCAGAATAGCAGGACTGACCATAGGCGGAGGTAAGTTAATATATGACCAATCAGCCGCTAGGCCTAGGACCTGCATAGTTATTAGGAATAATATTGAGATACTTGTATTGTCTTCATTATGTTCCAAGGATTGTACTTCAGTTAGTACAGAGCTACGTGTGGGAACTAGGAGCAGAAGGGTTGTCATGACCTCTGCTTACTTCCCACATGAGGAAATGGATAGCTTCCTGCCAATCAGCTTTAGAAGGGTGGTGGAGCACTGTGGTGATATAGCAGTTGAGCTGCTTGTTGGAGCGGATGTCAATGCACATCACACGGTATGGAGGAGCAGTAACACCAACTTTAGAGGTAAGCAGTTGCTTTCCTTTATTGTAGATCATAATCTTTATATTTTCAATAAAGGTAATACACCTACCTTCGTAACAAAGGCTGGAAGTGAGGTTTTAGATCTTACTCTGGGGACCAAGGGTGTGCACGCTGCATTGGTTATGTGGCGTGTGTCTAAAGAGCCGTCTATGTCGGATCATAGGCATATTGTCATGGATCTCGGGGTGATAAATAGATCAGTAAATACTTATCGAAATCCTAGGAATACTAGATGGGGGGCCTATGAAGAAAAGCTTATGGCTGACCTTAGGCGGCCAATAAGTAATTTGCATGAATTGGAGTATGCAGCTGGAAGACTGGCGGAGATAGTTGCGGACTCCTTTCATGAGAATTGTCCCCTTAAGAAGAAGGTTCCTGGGGTTAATGTTAAATGGTGAACCCAGGCACTTTCTGAGCAATGGGGACAGGTTAGAAGGTTGTTCAATGCGGCCAAGCGCTACGGTAAGTGGGAGGCCTATAAGCGGGCACTGACCAAGTATAATAATAAGGAATTAAAAAGGGCAAGACGGGACTCGTGGAGCAAGTTCTGTGGGGAGGTTAGTCGTACTTCTCAGAGGGCACGACTTCATAAGGTCCTAGCCTTGGACCCTTTGAACCCTATGAGGACCCTTGTTTGACCTAATGGGGAGTATACAAAAACTGGGAAGGATACCTTGGAAGTCCTACTCAGGGAACACTTTCCTGACAGTGGTCAGGGATGTAGGAAGGGAGTGTCTGATGTTCCCTATAAGAGGCCTAGTAGGGGAGATTGGAAAATCGCAAACCAAGTTGTGGACTTGGATAAGGTGTGATGGGCCATTAATACCTTTCACCCATTCAAGTCACCTGGTCCTGATGGTATTTTTCCATCACTATTGTAGCATGGAGGAAGACCTATTGCTGTTATTCTGTGCAGATTGTACCGGACCAGCATAGCCACTAGGTATGTACCTCAGGGGTGGAAAGTGGTCCGTGTAGTCTTTATTCCTAAGCCGGGGCAAGCATCTTATGCTGACCATCTTTTAGGCCAACTTAGCATCTTTTAGGCCAACCAGTCTGACTTCGTTCTTTCTGAAGACATTAGAGAAATTGGTAGATAGATATGTCAGAGGGGTCATGATTCCTCTACATGTCAGTCAATATGCCTACCAATCAGGGAAAAGTTGTGAAAGTGCACTTCATAATTTGGTTCACAGATTGGAAGAGACTCTAGAGACCAAATAATACGCCCTCGGTGTCTTTCTAGATATTGAGGGAGCTTTTGACAATGCTTCGTGCCCTGTCTAGATGCGGAGTGGATAATACCGTGTGTGGCTGGGTGGGAGACATGTTGCATGGGAGGTCAGTTGTAGCTAAAGCTCTAGGAGAAGAGGTGGAGGTGGAGGTTGTCAGGGGCTGTCTGCAGGGGGTGTTTTGTCCCCTCTCTTATGAAACCTGGTAGTGGACTCACTCCTGAATCTTCTCTCATCAGAAGGGTGCTATACCCAAGGATATGCCGATGATTTAGTGGTGCTAATCCAAGGGAAGCATGGTAACACAGTGGTAGATCTCATGAAGAGAGGCTTATAACTGGTGGAAACCTGGTGTAGTCAGGAGAACCTAGGGGTTAACCCCAGGAAAACTACTCTGGTTCCTTTTACTAGAATGAGGATTACCCCTAGGTGATTTTCATGGAGCTGCTTGTGGGATTTGCATTTAGGAGGACTCAATGCAATTCAAATGGAGGAATTGCTCTTTGGGGAGACAAGTCCAGTTGCAAATGAGGTGAAGTATCTAGGCTTGGTGTTGGGCACTAAGTTAACCTGGAATGCTCATCTGGGGCACATGATGGGGAAAGCCAATAATTCATTAATGGCAGTTAGGAGAATGGTTGGCAAAACATGGAGACAGAGACAAGGAATGATAAAGTTTATCTATACTGGGATGATCAGACCTATGGTGTGCTATGGTGCTGTGTTGTGGTGGACTAAGGTCGAGCAAAGGGGGGCCAAAGAGTCTCTGATTAAGTTGCAGAGGTTGGCCTGCCTGTGTATCACTGGCTGTATGGACACTGCACCAACGGCAACCATGGAGATCATTCTTGCATTTCCCCCTATTGACCTTTTTGTCATGGAGGAGGCACGTAAAGCAGCTTACAGACTGCAGGGTGGTGGTTGCTGGCTGTCCTTTATTTATGGGCATGCTAGAATCACAGACAAGATCTTTGACCCAATCTTGATGATGGGGACTGATCAGATGGTTAAACGGCACATAGTATCTAGACCCTTTGATGTCAACTTGGCCTTTGAGGGGAGAGATCGTGTGTTGGAAAAACCTGGAAACATAGTATGGTATAAAGATGGGTCCAAGACAAAGTCAGGCACTGGTGCTAGGGTGTACGGTCTGAGACTGGGGTTAAAGAAAGTAATTTCCCTGGGTCAGCATACAACAATATTTCAGGCTGAAGTGATGGCCATTAATGACTGTGTTTGGGAGAACGTGGATCTGGGTTTCAAGAAGGCATGTATTCATATTCATACCGATAGTCCGGCGGGTCCTATAATACAGTCCAAGCTGGTCTGAGAGTGTTGGAAGAACCTTGACATTCTGTCCCGGGATAACTGAGTAACTCTTCACTGGGTTCCGGGGCATAGGGGAGTTGAGGGTAATAAGGAGGCAGACCGACTGGCTGGACTTGGATCTGCATCTGAGTTTATCTGACCTGAGCTGGCTTTAGGGATTTCTCTATCGTTGGCCAGGTCCACTATTAATAGGTGGATTACATGTCAACACCAGGTAAGATGGGACAACCTTCATGGGCATTCCCATAGTAAAAGTCTCTTAAGCAAAGTTCCTTATGGAGGAATCAAAGGGGCAGCAGGTGTCCTGGGCAGAGCACAACTCAGGGTACAACTGTTATGGGGCTCATAACAAGACACTGTGGTCTAAGGGTGCACATGAATAGGATAGGTGTATACCACGGAGAAACCGTGTGTAGATTGTGCAGGAAGGAGGAGGAAACTGCAGGTCACATAATTTATGATTGTGAGGCTCTTCCTAGTAGGAGGCTAGGGGTTTTTGTTTTCCAAGACCCTAGGGATCTTCAGCAAAGTGTGCTAGTCAGTGGGTTGTTGGAACTTATTACGGGCACCAATCTGCTGAAATAGGTACTTTAAGAGGTAAGTTGCACAATAGGTGAATCGATCGCAGTGCCTGGGGTTGAATTATCCCTTCCTCTAGTAAATAATCTTAATCTTAATACAGAGTAACATATTGAATAGTCTTTACCTTCAAGTAGTTCTAAACTGGCACCACCACCTGTGGAGACATGACTGACTTTGTCCTCTGTATTCCACTTTGCAGCACAAGTGGCAGTGTCACCGCCTCCAATAATGGTAATGGCACCTTTCTTGGTCACTTCAACAACAGCATCCATTAATGACTTTGTGCCTTTTGAAAAATTTTCAAATTCAAAAACACCAGCAGGGCTAGAAAAAAAACCACACATTTTTATTAGTAAATAAAAAAGTTTCAATTATTTGAACTTAATGGTCCTAGAACTGATTAGAATAATCTGGTCACTTGCATAAAACATATTTTTGTTCTGAAGTCAAAAAAAAAAAAAAAAATTATCCTTCAAACTGGTGACTATATAAACTTTAAACACAACATGATTTTAACATGTCACACAACATACAACTTTAACTTTATAATAATTGTGGTAAAGTCATAATATATTTAAGCAGCCAGAGACTTTTTTGAGCATTGCAAATTTTTGAGAAAAATCCTTGACCAAACATCCTTGACAGAAGAACACATACATCAAAGTAAGAAGCAACATGCTCTGTGAAGAATCTGTATATTAGTCTCTTATACCATTTTACCACATCCTCCTTCAGATGGGTGGGATGAGAAACATATGCAGACTCAAGAGTGAACAGCCTCCACTTGGTACAGGGAGGAAATGGATTGATGCAGGTCTGTAAAAAGGATCTGTATCACACAGCTAAAGCATAGAACACATATCCTAAGCCAAGGTGGAACAGCTTACATCAAAAGCTGCATGGCTGAGGAGGAGCTTAGCAGCTTCTAGTATGCGAACTCTGGATAAAATTTTGTGGAATCCACCAGTGTGTGCTGGAGCAAACTGTGGGGATGCTGGGTGGACCCATTTCACCTCCCAACTGATGAAAAAACAAATAACTCTGGGAGTCTTGTAAAAAAGGACCCAAGGTATACAATTTTGGGAACTGGGGAAGGAAGAAACTGGGGTTGTAACTAATCTAGTGGAATCTACCAGTAGTAAATCGCAGTACACTATGAAGATGATGGATAGACCCACTCAACCTTTTTTTTTTAACCTTTGACGCCATCCAGGGATCAATACATATCATTGCACCTGGATGGACGCCTGGTGTTCCTGCTCAGCATGTTCGTTCCAACTTTACGTTGGTTGTCCCTCATCTTGGAATCCTTTTCTTTTTTTATTAGGACACATTTAAAAAAGCCTGTTGCACGCTGCCAATTCTCTTTAGAGCTTATCATTGAATCAACCAGTGTCTCAGGTGTTAATAGACTCTTCCCGCTTGATCTCAGCTCTTCCCGCTGACTCTCAAAGAACGCACATTCAACGATGGTGTGTAGTGCAGTGTCTTCAGCCCCACAGTATGTACTTGGCGATTCTCTAAATTTGTATTTAGCCAGGTAAGCATTAAATTTTCCATGTCCAGTGAGAACTTGGGTCATGAAGAAGTTGACATCGCCTATTGCCCTTTCACACCATCTCCTAACGTCAGGAATGAGATGCAATGTCCACTTCCCTTTACTACTGTTGTTCCAGTGATTTTTTTCTAAGTTCAGCTCTGTTTGTCCTTTTTATAGAAGACATTTGAGCAACCAGCAGGTCCAAAGGCGGCATTCCGGCAAGCACTGTTGCAGCATCAGTCGATACGGTCCTGTAAGCACAGATTACTCTGAGCACCATCTCACAAAGATCGATATCTTTGAACCTTCTCCAGTATCCTCCTGGTTCTTGCGCTTTCCAAGGAGCGTTCCCAGATAGGTGCACCATACAGTATGACTGAGTAGACTACGGCCATAAGGATCCCATGCTTCCTACTTCCTGGACCACTAGTGTTGCACGTAAGACGGCTCAAGCTCCTGACAGTGACCAAAGCGCTCTCACAAACCTGACGCACGTGACCAATCATTTTCATGCCTCGCTCGAAGTGAAACCCAAGGTACTTGACAGATATGGTGGAGCCTATCTAGCATCCGTTTACTACAATTTCAAGCTACTGGATGCGCCGGGGAGCACACAAAATCACCACCTCTGTCTTCTCCGGGGCAAGCTCAAGCCCATGCTCTTGTACCCAGTCACTGACCTTGCAAACAGTGAAGTATAGTAAAACCTGCAATTCCTCCACCGTTTCAGCTAGCCCGATGACAGCCAGGTCATCAGCAAATCTGACAATCCTGACATCGCCGTCGAAGTCCAGCCCCAGGACGTCATCGTAAAACACGTTCCACAGTAGTGGCCCAAGTACAGATTCCTGCAGGACCACCCGGCTAACCCCAATTGTCTCACCATTCTACAGAATTATTTTCCTGTCAGCCAGGTATCCCGCAGCGATACACACCAAGTATCCAGATACATTCCTCTTAACCAGCAATGTCAGAATCCTCGATCACCCTGCACTATTAAAGTCATTCCATATGTCCAACAAACATATAGCCACTATCTTCCAGTTCCTAAAGCTCTTTGTTATTCTACTTTCCATAAAGTTCACAATGACCCGCATTGTATCGACTGTGGACAGTTCCTCTCTGAAACCATAATGACTACTCGATAGGGCAGTTTTGGTGTCTATTTCCTCTTTTAGTCGTCCGGCCAGTACCCTTTCGAAGAGTTTTCCCATTTCGTTTGGAATGCACAATGGTCTGTCAGCCATGCTCCCAACTCTCGTCTTCTTTACCTTTTCGATGAGTACCAATCTGGCCACCTTCTATTCTTCTGGGAATGCTCCTCTTGAGATGAGTTCATTGAACGTATCAACCACCTTGTCAGTGTACTTCAGTGCCACTCTCCTGACGACCGACCGAGGAACACCGTCAGGTCCTGCAGCCTTCCTCACTTTGATACTCATAGCAGCCCTTCTCACCTCAGCGGACTCAATCGGCGGGAACACAGTTACATTTCCTTTACTAAGAGCATCAGATCCTTGGCTCTCATACCGAATTCATCTATCACAGCAGCAATGTTACTGCTTTCGGTCAACAATTGCATATACTCCATGGTTCTTTGTTTTTCATCATCCTTCCTTTTTCTCTTATTGTCCGCTGTTACATATTCAGGCTAACTATCTACATCCTGTACATTATCAGATGAGTTACCCTCATTCTCAGCAGTGCTATCCTGCTTCATTTCCACTTGAGCATCTCACACAGATTCAGGTGTCCTACTTCTATCTTTACTACCATTCGGTGACCTCAGCAAAGCAAATCGCTGCGCAAAGGGATTCAACTCCAGCAGTCCATCCGCACTCATATTGCTGCCAGCAAATGTGCCCTCTCTTGTAACAACTCCAGTCCAGGAAGCCAAGTGAGCCACTTCCACACTGGTCGTCTTGCAGTAACTTGCAATCGATGTGCACATCCCTGGGGAGATGGACACCGGTACTGGGGATCCGACTCCCTTCACTGTAGGTTTTCCTCCTTGACCCTTACTCATCATATTTGAAAATACTGTTCCGCTAGGGATGTATCCGCAGACCCACTCAAGCTGCGATAGAAGAAGTAAGAGTTAGTAGTTGAACACCTTATAATTACTAGAACAGCACACAAACATCAATTGAGAGTGCAAAAGCACTGACTGATAAAACAGAATACGGTTGCACAGGGGCTTCCAATGAGATCTGGTAGCAGGAAACCAATAGAGAATCAGTCCATGGGGGTGAAGAATGTAGTGGAGAGTTGGGGAGTTAATAACAACCAGGCAGGTTCCTGAAACAAATAGAGACTGAGATCCGATGGGAGTACTCCAGAGGCTGGGGCAAAGAAAAAACCTCGGATCAGTAAAAAGGCTACACTCCAAGACTGGAGAGCTATCAGCCAAGAATGCTCTGGAAATTGTTTTAAAGTGGCTATAATGCCATCTAATTTCCTATAGGTGGTGTTACCAAAAGAAAAAATGGAGTTGGTCCAGGAAATTATTCTGGAGGAAGGTACTATCCTTTTAGGATGAAGACTGCAATCAAGTTCCATAACTTCTTTTATAAGAAAGGGGCTTTTCTGATCACTTGAAAAGATGACAGAGCTAAAAAGTGACATGAGAGCAAAGGCCCCCAGCATAATATTGGTGGAGGACTTGGAGTTTAAAGTGGACATGGTTCCAGACAGTGAAAGGTGAAGGTCTGAATACTAAATCCCCTCGACAAACTTCCACCAAGCAAGTGTTGTGGACCACTTAGCCATTTACTAATGTGTAGATAAACTACTCAGTTTGTTTAGGTCAGATACATAACATTCTACTGTCCTAAGGAAATAATTAAAAACTGTTATATAAAAAGAAATAAGTATAAAACTTATAGGTATAAATTATTCTACATGTTATTCATTTTACCCATTCCAAACGATCACTTTTGCACGTTCAATTGGTTTCTTAAACTCTTCATTTGTTTTAGGTCCTACATCAAGGCCCATGAAACCATCAGGAATTCCATCTTCAACTGTAGCCTGGCCTACAGTTGCATCTTCAGCAAATTTGTCAGCAGTGATAAAGTCTACTGGTAGATGTAACTTGACACCATTTTTCTCAGCTTTTGCCACAAGGTTATTCACAATCTTAGCACCTTCAGCATCATACAAAGAATTTCCTATCTGTTTGAAAAAAAACAAAAGCTTTATTACATTTTAAAAAAAGTTAACATATATATTGTGAATGTAAATTATTAACCCTCTGTGGTTGTGCCCTATTATTTGTTAACTGGTTTTGCTGGCAACTGCCATTTCCTAGCCAGCTCAACTATGTTTTGTCATATCACTGTCTCATAAGTTGGTAAGCCTCATCTGTTGCCCATTTACGATATTCTCAAACAGACGACTGGCCATCTCTTGTGGTTGCACTATATTATTTGCTATTATAATAAAAACAGTTGTTATTTTAGCCTGGTAAGTGCTGCAGTTTCTAGATAACTAAACTAAATAGTTTATCTAGATAAACTAAAGTTTCTAGATAGTTTCTTAAACTAAATGTTCTGCTGTTATCAATCAAACTTGCTGACCAAGGAAACAATGATGTATGATGTGATGATTTTTTTGTTATTAGTCCCTAAAAATATAATTTAAAGCATACAATGTTAGAATCCACTGTATTACCTTTGAATCTAGAATACAGGATCAAAGAGTAATGGATATGGTTCTTGCTAAATTAAAATGCCATACATCCATTGATTGTTATGATGTACTATCATAATAAAGTATTGTTAAACCAATCTATGTTTTGTACTTTTATAAAAGAAATATTCTTAAGTCATTATAATTATATTTTTATTTCATATGTGTTGTGCATTAATGAAAAAAGCACCTCAATTTCTTATCACTTTTAATTTTATACGTTCAATATCTACAAATTATATGCAATACTTAATACTTTTACTCGTTTCCTAAGAAATAAAACCATCAGTTTTAACCATTAATATAACAACATGTTGTTAAAGGAGCTCCGATCTAGCAAAGCAATGTAGTCAAGATAATTGCCCGAGCCGATCTGTAAGGACAAGGTGGTACAAACTCTAATCTCTAGCGCGCAAAACACAATGACCAGCTGTGGCAGCATATAGATAACAAAGCATTCAACAAAATAATATCGAAAATATTAAAATGTAAAACAGAAGTCAAACTCAAAAATTAAGTACAATAAAAATAGTATTGTTGGGTAATAGAATAGTATTATTCACATGCGTACCTTCATGCCTTTGGTTTCCTTTAAAAAGGTGTATGCCATTCCTCCACCGATGATCATCTCAGATACTTTGTCCAAAAGGTTTTCAATTAACTGAATCTTGTCTGCCACTTTTGCTCCTCCAAGGATTGCCAAAAATGGCCTGAAATCAAGATTATAGAGTTACTTCAGACAGAAAAATTAATTCATTTCAACATACTTATTTATTGTCAAAACATTTAATTAAAAACTGTAGACAGCAAGAAAACCACCTATTGCTGCTGGTGGTGCTAAAATTCCACAGTACAGATTTTTTCAGAGATAAATGTTTTTACTTTTTAAATGTATACATATTTTTTAATTATTATTAACAATAAATTCAGAATATAAATTAATTTTTTAATAGTATCCAATTTGCTGAAACTGTCTTAGGGTAGCTGTGTGTGTGCATGTGTGCGTGCGTGCATGTGTGTGTGTGTGTGTGTGTGTGTGTGTGTGTAAAATCATAATAGACAAAAGTACATAATTATTAATAATATTAAATTGTTATTTGATAAATAAACACTACTGATGAGCAATATAAAAGTAATAAAAAAGAAAATCAAAAGTATACTGGAATCTTATTTAACCAAATATGCGGATTAACTGAATCGTTTCTTGAAAAAAAAAACCAAACTATATAAAAACAGGAAACAGGCAAATTTTGAAAAAATTCAGTGAGTGTTATTGATACAAATAAATGACTATGAGAGAAAAGAAGTATAAAATCAAAGATCTAATTCTGAGTTATTTAATTTGTACTTTCACAGTATTGTAATTCGTGCAATGGGTTATACGTGGGCTGTCACCAACAAAGCCATCCGTAGATTAACTCACTTGCTTTCTCGGTTGTTAGTAAGTGTACCATCTGTTTATAATACATATTATAACATAGTTTAAAATAATACAGTCATAATATAGTTTTGGATTTCATAGTACCTAATGAAATACAGTTGATGTTAAAAGAACTTTTAGATTGATTCATATTGAAGCTTTTGTCAAATCTCAGACAAAAGAAGATTTTACCTACAAATATTTTAGAATTAGTATGGAACAAATCATTTATTTACAAAGCAAAATGTTCTTGACACTTAAAAAATTGAGTTTAGTAAACTTCCCATCCAACTGACTCTAAATAAGTATGAGGCCACCTACTACAGCATATGCGCAACACAATGAAGGTAAATGTTTTACAGGCACCAATCCATACTCAACACAAATTCTGCTTACAACAAACAATGTTTTAATATAATGCAAACAATGTTTCTGTATACTACTCCAGATTAACCAAATGATCCATCAAATTGGGTTAAATGATACCAAATTGTAAAACAAATGTAACTCTAAATGAAAATTACTACATAGCTGCACCCTATATGTATAATGAAACCAACAACAGAGCTCTTGCAAATAAAATGTTTAAAATAGTCTTTGTAATAAAAAACAAAATAAAATGTTTTCCTGTCTATGTAGTAATTAAGAATTTACAATAGTAAACGACAAAAAGGTAATATTATTTTCAAGATTAACATTATTTTCCAAATTTGTGTAAAGTATTAAATCAGTGTTAAGGAAAATTGTGTTTTCGGTGAATATGCTACATGCAGATATATTAAAAGCCTCAACAACAATAACATGTATGATGAGGCTTTTAAAAACACACACACACACACACACACACACACACACACACACACACACATGCACACACACGTGCACACACACACACACACAAAACCTAACCTATCTATATAGATAAACAAACAGATAAATTGAATAATAATGCCATAATAATAATCAATGCCATTACAAGCATTAATACCCAACTCATTTAGCACAAAATTGTTTAGAACATTTACAGTTAAATATATCTTGCATATTACATATAATAAGTTAATTAATAAATATTTATATTATTAATGAACACCTTTGTAATATAAGCCCAGCCCAGGCATCACAATTGAAATAAAGCATTAACAGTTGGTTATACTGTACAAGACTGATGTTTTATATTTGTATATGATGTAGATAAGCGTCCTTATTTTAAATATGGGTTGTGTATATTTTCAATTGATTGTAATACAACTTAAGATCAGTACTACAACTTAACCAACTCAAATCAGCAATAAAGACTGATTAGGCCAACCTTTTTTTAAAAAAAATTTCACTTCTTTTGGCCAGTTTTCTGACTGCTACATACTTGTCAGAAACATATATACAAGTATATTAAGAAACCTTATCTTACCATGAATACTTATTAAGAAATAATTGCTTATCTTGCCTTTTACAAGCAAATAACTTTCAAGTGCTTGATAAAAGCTTAATTAAAAATCGTTTAATTTTAAAACCACGTTTACAAACGTTACTTACAAGCATGAAGTGATTAAAATTTGAGTGAAAAGGATAAAGTTAAACGTTGATATTCACATTGTATGCTTAGAGAAGATATGTTTTTAATACTACATCCAAAAACAATGTTATAGTACAATATTGTACCATAAAATTCTTTCAGTTATTTTGTTCTACAGTAGTCTATAGTATTAATCAATATAAGCTTTTTTTTAAACAAATAATATACAGCAGATTACTTTCATAATTGTTACTCTTAATAATTAATTGAAATTAAAAATATAATATGTTTAAAAATAATTAATTATAAACTTGTTTTTATTGAGCTCTCTCAATAGCAGAAATCTCTTTATAGCAGTGGAAACTAATGTTCTCTTCAATACCACTACAGAGAGATTTTACTGTATTTATTTATATCCATACACCATTACCATTCTGTTTATTTCACTTTTAAACAAATTTCAGATTTGACAGATTTGAATTTTGAAAATATGGAGATTTTTAGCAACACAATTTATTTGAAAAAATAACTGTTTTAATCATAAAACTGCACCAATATTTTTGAATATTTCCCAAATTAAGCTATGGCAGTTGTTTTTGTACAAGCATAAGTATAAAGTTTTAGCGATTTTATTATCAGGAAACATCTTGCAGAAAAGTGCATCCACATGATCATTAGTACCAATACATATTATGTTTTAAAGGGATTGTGTACAATAGCATTCTGCTTTTTTAACTTTTGCATTATCATTTTTTTGTTTTCTAACACTGAAATTAAGTTTTGTATTTTTTTCAATGGCAGTGAGACAACCAATTCTTTCAGTAAAATATATTTTACTATGTCGTGTCAACCTACTTGATGTTTACATCAAATAGGTTTTCAAAAAAAGAGATTTTTTGAAAAATCTCTTTCACAAAAGATTTTTTAAAACACAATCATACTTTCTTTTAGACACAGCAATACAATAAACAACAATGAACATTATCACCCTTACAAATAATTAAACTTTGTTCATACAAAACTAACAAATCTTAACAAGACATCATTGCTTGAACCTTTATCTTTCAGTCTTTGTTCATTATACTTCAAACCAGTGATCTGTAGATTCGGAATAAAATACTAGCTGATTTTGAATATTAGAATCTCGGAAAGTTCTGATTAATGAGTTCATCCCCCTCATATCAAGTACAGATATGGATTCGAAAGCAAAGAATTGAAAATAAATATTCCATATAAACAACTTCATTAATTTGTTTATTTTGACATCATCATCATATTTACATTACTACATTAGAAATAACAACAATGTCCAGGATTGATAACAAGTTCGACATTACAGCTTATTTAAAATCCAACATTAATAGTTTATATTTTGTTACTTGACAAGTTAAAAGTATACTATCATTTAACTTAGGCACAGGCAATGAATCAATGAATCTTCATTAGGTTTGGACCTAAGTGGTTGAAATGATTACGTGCATGCGCTGATTGTTTATAATAAGAATAATATTCAGGTACCACATTTGGATTTAGTGATATCTGAATATGCAAAAAAATTCTGCACATATGATTCTGATTTCGAAATAGTATTCCAAATGTCTGTCATTTGATTTCGAGTATGAACTGTTCCAGTTCCGAGTATCTTTATAATTTGAATACCAACTAGCATTACTATTTCAGGTTGCTGATACAGACCGCATGACTATCTTTATATACAAGCAAACAAGGCAGCAAACAAATCAAAACAACAGTAAGATGACCTTGAGTCTACAAAACTGCTCAATATATTATTGAGAAAAATGTCTACAATCATCAAACTGAGAATGTTTTTACTTTTTTCTCACTGATATTTACTGTTAAAATCTGTTGCTACATCACAAATTATAATATCTCCTAATCACAGATTACAACACTGTGAAAGCCAAAGTACAAATTTTATTAAAATACAGCAAAATTTATTGCAAATATGGAAAACCAGAGATTGTGTTCAAAATAGGAAATCTCCATCATAAATAAGAAGACCCAGAAAATTTGCAATCCTAATTAAAAATTATTAAAGTATTCCATCATATCAAAAAATAACTTTTTTTCCATATATTGAAATTAAATATGCACTAACTTTTCAGGATTATCCAAAGCTTTGGCAAAGTATGTGAGCTCCTTCTTAAGCAAAAATCCAGAAGCTCGCTGTTCATATCCTTCACCCATCATTGAGCTATGTGCTCGATGTGCAGTTCCAAAAGCATCATTTACATACAAATCTCCAAGGCTTCGTAATGATTCACGGAATTTCTTTACGGCTTCTGGAGATGCTTTAATCTGTAAAAATAAAATTATTTTATTTTAAATAATTCACAGATTTTCTTTACTACTTCTGGGTATGATTTAATACGGAAAAAAATAGTTCTACTTAAAATAATTAAAATTTTTGTTACTATTTCTGGGAATATGTTAATTAAAAAAATTTTGTTTTTCCAATGGCAAACTTGTGGATTACTTAATTTGTCTTCTTGCATCCCAATATAGTTGTGTCAATTAACATTATTATTTATTTATAAGTAAACAAACAAAATTATTTCATATTGAAATAATTACACAACTTCTTTAAATGCTACTGTATATGTTTTAATTTCTTCTACTTGAAATCAGTCTTCTATGTAGTATGCCAGCAAAATTACATTAAAAATGAATTTACCTTTTATTTTTACAAAATTAAAAATTTAATTACATTTTTTAAACCATCACACAGTGAACATAACTTTTCTGAAGAATGTATTACTTTTATACTTGTAAATTGGGTATTTAATGTCTAAATAATACCACTGAGCATTTAGTTACCCCTCCCCACTAAAAATAAAACACAAAATCATTGTGCTTTATCATCAATGAGAAAAAAATACCTCATTGAGTTGGAAGCTCGAAAGATACATACAATCTTTACTTATTATACCCTAATGTTAACATTATAAGAAGAAAATGTAACAGTAAACGATTTTCAGGATCAACTGATGTTTAAAATAAAATGTATTAAACAAAAAATCCTACACTTCTATTAAAAAAGATGGTATAATACATCTAGTTATATAATAATTAAGTACAATAAAGTTTTGGAAAAAAAATAATAAAAACAACATTACTTTTTGCAATGGCAAGATGTAGTTCGACAAATGGAAATAAAAGTACACAGACACCAGTGTGAAAGAAAACTGAATATACAGAAGAACGAATAAACAGAGACTCACTAACATTGGAGCACTGTTAACTGGGTTTACAGTTCACATTTAGAACAAAAGAGCATGCCGAATATTTCACAACTGCGTTGTCAACTGGTATATGCTACACTTCTGCATTCATTCACTTCATCATTAGAAATGAAGAACAAGAGACTTAGCAATACTACTTAATGTGTTGAATACAGTGGCACAGCCTAGTGTTGAACGAGCAAAGCTTTGACAATTTGATTTACATGATTTATTCTGTGTACATTCATTTTTGTATCTGTCAACCTGTAGTAGTTTAAAGTTCTGTACTTAACATTTGTATAAACATTAACTTGTTGTGAGTACTGCATGAAGTATACCTTTAAGAAAAAAAATTTCACATATGAGAAATATGAAATTTGGATCACATGTGCATGCATGAATAAGATACATACAAAAGAAGAGATACGTTTAAAAATCTGTTTAATGCAAATTTTTACCCATTCAAAACTGTCTCAGTCTAAACTGGTTTGTCACTAACGGTGTTCTACTTAATTTACGTATTGGAAGTGATTGCTTAAAATACAATGCAGAAATAATATAAAATATGGGGTAAAGAACAAATATAAAAAAAACTAGATTAAAAATAAAACTGTAGTACGCTATTTTCAATGTAAGTACATTTATTAAGTATGACCGTCAAGTAGGCACAATAAAATAAGTAGAATACTGTATATAGTCTTTCTAAATATTCCTACACACTCCTGATAAGTAGCGCATGTTTTTATTTTGTTAAATATATCACATAGGAGGAAAATATAACTTCAATTACAATGAAGCAAACAGCTGAAGAATTTAATGTAGTTTTACTTTAAAACAAAATTGGTCCCAACAGATGCTGTTACAATTACACAAAGTATCTGCAAAGAAATATTTTTAGATTATAAATCAATCAAAGGTTTGTTTGAACAAAGGTTGTTTGTTGAAGGTCGAGCGAACAAAGGCGTGCATACAATAATCTTTACGCCGTAACAAAACCCTAAGTAACAAATACCCAGACATTATATAATAATTTACTTATTATAGTGTTAGTGTATTTTAAGTAGGTACTCAGCTTTAATAGATCAGTAAAATAATGAAAGAATAAGAAGAACAATACAGCTAAAGTAACACAAATCACCTGTGCACTTTCATATATACAGGTTGTTGTATTATACTAAGAAAATTATCACTTTATTACTTTACTAATAAGTTCAGTAATTACAAATCTGAATGATTTTATAAAATGCATCTTTAAAACAGAGTGAAATATATTTTCTTTCAAGCACTCAGCTTTTTTTATTACACAGACCTTTCTAATCACAAAACATTGTTACTTTATTATGTTAGTGTCTGAAAAGACTTACAAACACCTCTCTGACCAACCCTACAATCATACTCTTCTTGCTTCGTATTATGTCATTGGATGTTTTTAACTGAAGGTAAATTTTGTATTGTCATAACAAAAGCGTTGATGTATAATAGAATATTTGCTAAATTCTGAGCAATTGGTTTATTATTTAATCTCACTAATAAGATTACAAGCATTAAGGCAAATTTGGAAATTGTAACTAGCAGCAAAATGCTGAAACAATGTGCAAGGAACAATGCTACTGAAATTACAACAAATTAAAGAGCAGTCTGGCAGGTTTAGATATATCATCATGGGTTATTTTCACAAATAAAGACGAAACTGACATGATATATATATATATATATATATATATATATATATATATATATATATCATGTCAGTTTCATGATATATATATATATACATATTACACTGAAAAAATTAAAAATTACCCAAAAGATAAATTTTTCAACATATTTAGTAATGATATTTGTTAATATTTTGTGAATTTACTTTACAATCAGTGACAATATGATTGCTTAGAAAATGAAATATATTTTTAAAAAAAGACCACAAAAATATTAATTTATTAGTAAAAGCATCAAGAAAAATATTAATTTTATATATATAACACAGAATATCATATTTTAAAATTATTTATTTCAATTATTAGTAAATGAGTGTGTGTGACTGGGTTGATGTGAATATTACAAAGCTGACACATCTGAGTTTAAGCATCGTTATAGGTTATAGTGAAAATATGTATATATCCATAAAATTTTATAAAATAAGATCAAATGATTTGTATAACAAAAAAAAGTTCACTTGTAACAAACCTCCATTTTGAAATTATATTTTGAAATGTCTAGTAATTACAATGACTATTCTTCGTATAATACAGATTTTAACTAATATTAATATTTTTGGTCAGGCTAAATACAAGTAGTTAAGACAATTTTTTAGAAAAATTGAAAACCAGTGAAATAACTGAGACAGGAACACAAATGTTTGAAAGAACTTAAAGAACAGTGTTTAAGGCTGGCTAAATTAGAAACAAAAATGTAACAACTCAGATACAAAAAAAAAATAATAAACTAAACAAGCAGACAGACACCCTGGTAAAAACCCAATTTTTGGAGTCAAAAAATCTGAAAACAAATGATCTATCAAAATCTCAAGGTTAGTTTTTTTCGTGATCACTATAACTTCTTTAAACTTCATAAAATTGTCTGAGATTATGATCTGTAATACCAATGTTGTAAAATTATGTTTAATGGAGTACCTTGTTTCTGGCAATGTTCAAGAAAAAAAAAGTTGAAAAGCAGTGTGTGCATTTACAAGCACCCAATTAAAAATGCTTGCTTCCCCTTCCATTGGGGGGGGGGTCCCATCTTTGAATCCTTTCCAAATCCTTGAATAAGACTGAAGACTATATCTGAATATCTCAGGAATATAGAAAAGAGGCACAATTGATCTACAAAGCAGATCTGTAACTGTAAGGGCAGTGCACTAACACAAGAGTGATATCTGCAGAAATATAGAAAAAGTACAGAGTAATTTAAAATTCACCCTGTATCCTACAAATGTTACAAACATATTTTTACAAAGTATGTCATGTTTCGTACAATATTAAAACAAAAACAGTGCTTATTAAGAATACAGTAGTTATATATTTTGATATTTATAAAAATTAAATAGGGTGGTTACAGATTATGAGAAAATAAATTAAATTCATTATAATTTGATGAAAGACAGACATTTTTATTTTAACTCTTATGTAATTTAGGTTTTAAGGGTTTGAAATATTTAAAAGATCAGGATTAAAATATTTTTGAAAAACTGAAATGGTAAACATTACGTGTTTTTCAAAAGCAATATTTTAATACATCAAATGTTGGGGTTATTTCAGTTATGGATTACAAAACTTGAATTTTAATAGCCTTAATCCTCCATCCTGTGTTAGCAAGTACAAAGCATAAATCTTATAATTACTATTGTCTTGAACACGCCTTTTTTATATTGTATTTGTCAATCAACTCTCAGCTCTTGTGTAGCATTTTCCTGGTAAATTGTGGTTTTGTGATCATATTGAAGTCCTAACTTTTTATAGTTTGACCACTCAGAGATCTGCTCTGAATGTTTTTTTCTTAATTTTTAAATACATTATCACAGGCCTTAAGTATTTAAGCTTATCTTCTTGTTGCACCTTTAGGTATTAAGAACGTGCACTTGAGAATAAGAGCTGATCCACACTCTCAAAACATAGTGTATTGTTTTGAAAACAAATAATAAGAAATGTCCGAATAAATTGTAATAATAACAAATAAATGTGTGGCACTAGGGCAAGATCATTTAATAATGTGGTATAAATGGTGTCTTAGACTACAATTTTTTATCTCAAAAAGAACTAAGAGAAAAAGTATAAACACATAAATTGTGTTATGACTTACACATTAAAAAAAAAGTAACACAATTTTTCTATTTGCACTGTTTCTACAGTTCATTTACTGCACAAGTTATTCTTTTTGGTTATTACAGTTAAATAAATTAACTAATTATCCTAAAAACAAATATTGTTATAAATACAAGTTTTGACAAACAATATGAATTTCTGCTACAGCAAAATGAGTTAAGGATTATTAAAAATAAAACAAAATGAAAATACTATTATATTCATTAAGGTTAATCAAATTTTTTGATTGAAAACAAGATCAATAATTATGAACTTCAATGTAATGTTAAAATTAACTAAAATGTTCTTTATATATAAGTTTAGATAACATTTATAAAATACAATTTTCCTCCAAAATCAAATGAAATAAAAATTTATATATATATATATATATATATATATATATATATATATATATATATATATATATATATATATATATATAGATAGATAGATAGATAGATAGATAGATATATATAGATTTTTTTTTTTTTGTGTTTAACGTCCGACTATTGTGCACACTTGGGCTAATGCAGACAATGGGATGATTTATAGCGTATGAAAAGGCCAAGCCCTTGCCGTGAATCGAACCCGGGTCCTCGGGGTGAAAGCCTAGTACGCTATCCACTAGGCCACCGAGGCGGCTATGCTGATTAAAAGTGTGTGTGTATGTATATATATACATTTTTTTTTTTTTTTTTGTTAAACGTCCGTATATTGTGCACACTTGGGCTAATGCAGACGATGGTATGATTTATAGCGTATGAAAATGCCAAGCCCTGGCCGGGAATCGAACCCGGGTCCTCGGGATGAAAGCCCAGTACGCTATGAACTAGGCCACTGAGGCAGCTTGCTTTTATATATATATTGATTGATATATAAACACTGAAAACAATTGTTAGTATTAGGAAGCACTAGTTTATATAAAATGTTTTTTCATTGTTATTTATCCTGCTGTTAAATTTTACTCACAAAACAATTAAATTTAATGGATTACCTTGTTTCCTGATGCATCAACACCTTTTCCTTCTTCTTCAACATAAAACCTCAGATTTTCTAATAAGAAGACAGATCCAGGTGCAGGGTCTGCACATGCTTTTTCAGTCTCACTACCCACACAATCAGGTAGGAAAGTTACATCACTGTTAAATAATAATACTTTCATTTTATCTTAATAAACAGTAAGCAGTAAACTAGTAGTACATTTTAAAATAACAAGACTGTTCCACTATAATGTACAAGAAAAAACTACAGCTACATTTATATAGTAATATAAATTTCACTTCATAATTTATTATTCAAAATGATAAAATTTGTTTTAGCCTCTAGCTTCTAAATAGTGTGATAAGTCCAAACATAGAAATAATTATAAACATATAATCACTTTTAAAATGGGAAAGTATAATTGAGGAGTAAAATAAAATTTCATAACATATTCTTAGATATGGTACTGAATTAAAAGAATTTCACAGCATATCAGATATGGTACTTAATTAAAGCAGCAGATTGCTGATGACAACTATGCATTTCAAATTTTAAAAATTATTCAATTTTTTAAGCCATTAAGAATATTGTTAAATTATGTTCACTCTTTAATCAGTTTGTATAAATAATTAAAAATTTGCATATGTATATATAATTAAAAAAGGGTTATTTAAAATTTAATCAGGTGGTTATTTAAATATCTAAGTATTATTTAATGACTTAAATACTTCCTAAAATTGAAAATTTAATGGTAAATGATAAAAAAAGGTCAGAACTGGTTAGTTAAAAATAATCTCTATTTTTTAATATAACCTTTCTTTTTTTTTTAATACTGTTGCCCAAATTTTGTGCCAATCTGAGTGTTGTTACCCATCATTTTTTAAACACTTTAGAATAACTTCAATTACAAAAACTATCAACGTAAATCATCTATCACTCCAAGGTTACTTTTGAGCAGACTATGCAATATGTTAATAGTTTTTGAAAATGGAGTTATTTTTTCCATTTTCATTTTAACGTATCAAAAATTACAGGTAACAAGAAAAAACTACGATTGACAACAAAATGTACTCACAATAAAGATATTTGTCTTTGTAATACAGTTCAGTTGTGATTATTCAACCTACAGTTTTCCAATATCTGTATTGTCTAATATGACAATGATATTTTTTTGTTTTTAAATGTATGACATATAATTTTGAATGGAATATAAAAAATACTCTTTTAAACCATTTTTATGAAGTATAAAATAAACATTTTGAAAATACAATAATTGTGAAATATTGTGCAGTTGAAACTCGTTAAATCGGCCCTCTTTAATTTAAATTTTCTGATACTGGCCTTCAGATCGACCTAAAAAAATAGTCATAGACTTAAATATTTTTTTAAAAATTATGTTTATTTATTATTTAAATTAGGTTAATAACAAATACTGATAACAAAACAACTCTACTAGTTCTTCCAAATTCCTCTTATTCATTTCAATTTCCATATTATCTGACATATTAGTTATCAGATTTATTGTCAGTCCCAATAAGTCAAATAATCAAGACTGTATTCTACATAATTTAAAAAAGAAATCCTTTTAAAAAAAAATTAGAGTAGAACATAACTAAAATAATATAATAATGCTTGTATTTACAATACAATAAACCTGTGTTAATCATACAAATCTACACAAGTAGACTCTAACAAAATTAGTATTAACAATAATGGAATACTTAATTTTTTTAATTTATAAAATGCCACTATGGCATTTCCCAACCCTAGCTAATCCAGAGCTGCTTTCCAAAAATTATATACATTAGCTCAATTTCTTAAAAAGGAAATTTCCTAAATGCATCTAAATGTTCGTTGTAAAGAGTAATTCAAAGACACGATGCACCTTTATTTCTCTTAAATACTTTATAATTCTGTCCACTGTTCTTTAGTCTAATAAGAATTACTACTGTAGAAAATATTTACTTTTTGAAACTAACATCTGCTAAATAATATTTTGGTAACCCTGTTAGTACCCTTAAATAATATTAAGTGTGAAATATCACCCTTAAACTCAATCACCATAGTACCAGACCCTAGACAGATCACAAAATAGTCAGACAAACTGAGTATATGCCATATATATCATAGTTACACTTCACTATGTCAAATCATGCTTACATTTTGGTCACACTTAAATGAAAGGGCAAATACACAAGTATCAATTTTCATATTACATTATAAACACTGGTGTGGTTTTAAACTCTCCACAAATGTTTATACTATGACTATACTTGATGATCATTTATACTAACTTTACAAAATCTACATGTTGGACATTTTCTATAAGTCTGACAGTCCAAAAAGCTGAGGATATTTGACTAATGTGTAATGCTGATCAGAGTATTTCTAGTGATAAAATTTCATATAAAGATCAAATAGCTGAGATTAGCAAATGTGTGAATGATAATATTGATTTCTACATTCAAGGAAAATAAAGTTACTAGAATGGCAACTAATTGCTTTTTTTAAGTAATTAAAAAAGCAGTAACTCTGATGTGGTTTTTGAATCTTTGCAGTTCAGCAGTCATATGATACACCCAGGTTGCCGAAGAACCACTCTATGTCCAATCAAGTTTAGGTAAAACTAGAGGGTGCCTACAGTTGTCACTTTAGCTTCCTTGACACTATGAATGTTAGTTGTTGATATACTGTAGCTACATATGATTCCTTTTTTTTCGGTAAAAAACAGCAAGGTCATCATCGCTGTTACATATGATTCCCATCATATCCCCACTACGACTACATTGGGATCATCCCCCCATCAAATGATCCTAATGAATCTACATGTGCATCCCATTAGCTTACTGTAAGTTGATCAAATATTTACCAACAATTAATGTGTTTTAAGAAAATAATTAAAATTACTTTTTTTATACATAGAAATTTATTAGAATTTTAAGCTGTACATATTTAGTTTATAATTTTTTAATTGAAATAGCACATAATCTGTTATATTTTTATCAAGTATACACCTTATCAGTAATGTAACATCATGTTATGCCTAGTCAGAAAATACCCATTAAGATAGCCTTTGACATTAAACTAGATGGGAAGATTGAAAGCCAAATTTTACTTTAATTGGGTTTATATTATATAACTGTGAACTTACACATCAAATTTTAAATATTTTTACTCTTAAGCTATATATATATATATATATATATATATATATATATATATATATATATATATATATATATATATATATATATTTATTATACATGTTTATATATGTATATAAACATTATATACATAAATGTATAAAACATTATTATACATATTATTAATAAAAAATATTTATTAAAAAATTGTAGGTGAAATGTAAGTTATGTTGAGTAATATTTGCAGCCATTACTAACTTGGTTATTTTTATCTTTGCTGGTGAATTTCGGCTGGATCTTATATTCAGATCAATTAGGACTTATTTAGATCCGTCTTATCCAAAACAATTTTTTTTAATTTAAACAAGGTAAAAACAATTTTTTACATTTTCTTGGTGCATTAACCCCAGAAAGATAAACTGTTCAAAAGTTACATTAAAGCTAAACTATCGTAAAATTTACGATAGTTTAATTTAGTTATATAAAAAATACTTCTGAATATAAATTTAAACTTAAATTAATACAATTATTTTAAATACTTCATTATATACATTGTGTCAAATTTGAAAAATTAAAAGTCCTTAACGCAGTCGATAAAGCACTTTCCGCGATGCTCAGCGCAGATTGCCTTGTTGCAGCTGCAGAAGTAGACCGTTGTCATCCTCCTCTTGACGGATGGGCAAATCCCACAAATTGTTCGTGGTAGGTTTTGAGTGAGGTCATGGGCCCTGCCTGGCACCAGAACTTTTAACAAATCGACAAAAGATTGCTGGAGTTTGCGGGTCAAAGTTGGGTACTGGAACCGCTGTTGAAGCCAAGGCTCAATAAGATTGTGGTGTATTTGCATAGCAAATTTGATCATATACCACATGATCTACTTCATCGTCCGATCCGGAATCGTCAGATTTACAATCACTTTCACTCTGTTGCAGGTATTCTAAAATCTCAATGTCAGTACACTTCCGACTCATTTTTACTATTTATTACTAAAACTTATGTATTACTATTATTTATTACTAAAACTACTTATTTATTACTAAACCGACTTATTTATTACTAAAATTACTCGTAAGAACAAAATATTATCACTTTTCATTCAATAATAAACTAATATAAAAGAAATGAATATCTAAGAAATCCCAACGTTAAATTTAAACTATCGTAAAATTTTCGATCGATTGTCAGCAGAGATAAATTGACAACTTGCACAGGAGCATAACAAACACTAAATGATAAAGCGACCCAAGTAAAGCACGGAACTGGTCGCCTTAGGTCAATGGAACTGGTCATTGTCTTAGGTAAAGGGGGTAAACTAAACAAAAACAAAACGCCCTCGTAATTTTTACGATAGTTTAGCTTTCTAGGGTTAAAGGCCTACTGTACATAATTTTCTGTAGTTAATACCTAAACATATTTCAAAATATTAAAGAATCATTTTTTTACAAATATATCGCTAGCTGTTATATCGTATCAATGAGCCACAAATATAACCAAGCAAAACAAAACTAAAGCATAGTGTCAGTAAAGTTATGTATGCATCTTTGATGGCCAAATACCAATGCAGCCACATTTTAGTTTATATCATCAGACTTGTTTACAAATCAAGGTTTTGTATTTTATATTGCATAGGACCTACGCACTGTAAGCTAGAACAAATAATAATATATATTACCGTTTCAATAGGGTCCTCAGCTCTTCTGCTACAGGTGCTAAAGTATACTTTAAATTTTTATTTCCATCAGGGCGACCTAAGTGAGACCCCAACACAACTGACTTTGCCCCTTTCTCTAAAGCATACTTAATTGTATCCAATGCTGCAACAATGCGTTGATTGTTTGTTATTTTTCCATCTTTTAGGGGAACATTGAAATCCACACTAAAACATATAAAAACATGCTATAATAGAAATGTTAGCATTGTAATTATTTATATGTCTACTATTACACTAATTATTATTTTTTGGTTATAAGGATAAAAAAAATGTAAGTGATCTTTATATTTATTCATACCTGCCTGTTAACAATCACCTAAATTAGTGTTTTCCAAATTAAGTTTTACCATCATCATGGGAGGAAAACAAAGAGAAGACCGTATCAGAAAATATCAGTAACAGTTATAAAATAATACAGTGGTCTCTGATTATTATGCATAATATGCATTTTTGCAGATAAACCAGACCTGTGTTATAATGTTATTCGCAGTATATCAAATGAACAAAAAAAAATTCATAAACAAGCTTTTAGGGCTATGTAAGCTTAACTAAAACATGTTAGCTGGCTGTTTACTATAATATATTTACTATAGTATGTTTACTATAGTAGTAACATGGAATAAACAGTGAAGTTTTCCTACATTAGGCAATAGATGCAGTCTGGCATGGTTACATGCTGTTAGATAACAGAGTGTCTAATAAGATTGTGTTTATATTATGAAAAAGGAACAGGAAGAGATTGGGAGAAAGCCATCGTCTGTCATCAGAGGTAATACAGGATTGCTTTGCAAGTAATGGCTTCCAAAGAACCAATCATCGCTTTATCCGTAAAAAATTAAACACACAGTTTTACTTTGACACGTGAGTTATTTATATTATATATACATGTATCATGATGGACTCACATTACATCCGGGCACAGTATTACCGACAATCGCTGTATTACACACTTTTTCAAATGCATAGAAAACATGTTCATCACTGTATAAAACAATGAAAAATATTTCTAGAAATTAAAAAAAATAAGGTAGCTGATTTACTATTTATGATCCAAAATCAGTAATAAGAACATAGCCTAAACCTTTGAAAGCCCTAATTTTACAGTTCAAAATATTTTTGTTATGGTAAAGCAGATATTAAACCTTGACCTATTTTTAAACAATTTACCTTGAATTAGGCTTGTACAAATTTATGCACAAAAAGATCAAGAATATGTCAAATGTATGACTCACTGGCATTAAAAAAAAAATAATAAGGCTTTCCTAAGTAAGTTACACATCAGATGTTCACTGATTTTGGTTAACAGTGTTCCTTAAGCTACTGATCGAGTACAGTAAGATGTGCAGCAGGGTGTATGGGCTTGGAATGCTACGACTGACCTTAGTCAAGCGGACAACAGCATAATGTGCGACTGTACTAAATTATAGTAAACAATTAATTTTTTTCCTATAAAAGGAAATGAATTCATTATATCTGAGATGGTATCATAAAAATTAGTAATCTGGACACTAAATTAATGATGTTTGATTATTGATTAATACAACTGGTATAATGATTGCATTTACCAGATCCTTGCATAATCTGAATGGTATTATAGTAGTTCATCAATGGCCACAGAGAAGAAATCTTTTATTCAGAGATCAAGGAAATTAAGTTACAATTTTATATCAATTACAATGTAAAATCACTTAACTTAGTTATTTTAGTAAGAGTGACTATTAAGGTTAGGATATACTCTTTTTGATTGCTAATTTGAAGGTGTTTGGGTTTATAAATAATTATTTTGACTAAAAAAGCGATATTCTCAAAGGATTAAGAGAGTTTATAGTCTGTAAATTAGTTGAAAATGAAAACAACAAAAATTTGTAAAATGCCATCAGTTGCTTTTTTGCCACCACTGTGTATATATACTTAAATACAGATTCTTGTAAAACAGTTTTTGTGACTTTTGTTCATTTTTGTAATTTCTGTACCAAAACACTATATTTTATGCCTAATATTAATAATACTTAAAACAAAGAACAATGGAATGATGCAAAAAAAATTAACTCTTTGACACTAAAAAAATTAACTCATTGTTGTACACTAAAAGTATAACAATGAGTAAGGACGTCACAAGACATAATTCATACATATAAAACATAAATTAGTAAAGACGTAATATGACGCCTTCATGCTGTAATTATATTTATTTACATGCTGAAATTTTTGTGTAAACAGAATAAAAGAAGATAATATGGTTATTTTATAAATCTGTCTCACATTGGTACTTTTTCTCTCTAAATAAAATAAAGTAATACACTGACTGGTGGATGAGAATTTGGCATTCCCGAAAAATGGATGGTCTTGCAGTGTCAGTATTGTTTGACATGTGAAATATTGGCAGCTTGGAGGTAGTTATTATCCTTTTGGTGGTATTCAAAATAAGAAGTGTATTAGTAAGAAAGTTTATTTCTTGTATTAGTTATTTTTTTAAATGTTTATTATTTATCTCGTTATTTTTTGTTGTACATTTGTTATTATTGATTTTTGTTACAATTTACATTATTTACTTGATATTGTTGTGTTAAATGCATATCACACGTTCAATTTATGTATTAGTAAAAAAAAATCGCTAATATATTATCACCTTAACCTGATTAGGCAAATTGTAGAAGTACATTACACGCCTAAAGAAGATCAGGTTCCTCGACACACAGTCCACACCGAGTACTGACAGACTCGTACTTGTCCATTGAACTCAGCTGTCGGGTATATAACTATATTCCATAAAAGCTAATAATCTTTGTAAGGAGTGTTATTGCATTATAAAGCGCAGCTGCTTTATAAAAATGGGCATCAGAATATAGTTCCATAATAAATAGCTAAAAATCGTAATTTATCATGAATTAACTTTCTACAGCTTAATTTCTCTTAACAAATTAATATAGCTCATAACAAAATCAAAAAAATGTTAAAATTACTTTTTTTAAAGTCCCAAAATACAGAAATACCCCGATCGTTTTATTTGTGATGTTATTAATTCAATCTAACAAAAGAATCATAATGTTTGTAGGTAAAACTGAGTTTTGGGGACTTCTGTCAATTTTGGTATTTGTTGCACTAAATGCTTTATTATATTTCCAATATTAATAATTCAAATTATAAAAGTGTGGAAACAATGGGAAGTTACAAAAAAATTGAAAATGAAAGTAACAAACATAACCTCAAAATTACTTTGTGTGAAAGTAGGATAATGATAGTGTTTTTAATAGCAATAATGATAAATTATATGCATGTTATTCAATGAAAATATTAGTTTTTTTTTTTTTTAAACATACTTGATAATCTAACTTGTCTCAGCTGTTAGGTGTTCAACTCGGTTATTGGGTGTCAACTCGGTTATTGTGTGTTAAACTCGGATGTTGGGTATAAAATGCGTATTATTTAAATGGTACTACCCTTTGTAAGTAGTGTTACTGGAGCAGATATAAACCTGCCACTGCTTTGTAAAAATAGTGAATTCTTTGCTTATAATTGCCATATTTGTACTTAAATTGAAATTCAGTTAAATATCTCATAAAGTGTTTTTTTTAAATGCAAAATCATGGGATCATATGTTGAATTTCACACCAGCATCTTTTGATCATTCCATATTACATAGTTCACTAATAACAAGAGCCATTTTTTTTAACGTTTTCACAACAAGAACTGTTAATATAATAGGCCAATGATTTATTATAAAGTTACAATGCTCATGAGCAGTACCTCAATTGGTGACTTTCATATATTAATCTAGTGGTAAGATATTTAGTATGCTCCATGCAAAGTAAACATCAGTGATGTTAGAATATAGTTCAGTAGTAAATGGCTAAAAATTGTAATTTATCACACACTTATCGTAATAAATTTAATCTTCCGCGGGTTAATATCTCTCCACGAAATGGCACACAGAACATAATTAAAGCAAAAAAAATTACTAAAATCATAACTTATGCAAAAGTTGAGAAAAGGCAAAAATACCTTGTTATAATACTGAAAATGAAGACACCTAGATAACTTCAGGAGTTAGTGCTTGTTCAAAAACAACTTTTACTTCAGTGACTACAAGATAGGATAACAATAACTTTGCCGGTAACAATGAAAGCATATGAATGTGTTACCTACACTTTAGGAAAGTTAACAAGTTATACCATACTTTACTTAAGGTATTAGTTAATGACAGTAGTTTATTGTAACGATAAATATAACAAAACAATAAATAAAAGGACATTTTATATTTTCTGGTGCTAAGTTACTTTCTAACAAAATGAGGTTAAGGAAGACGTTTTTGAACTATAAAAATTTCAACAAGATTATACTTACCGTATAAAAACTCGTTTTCCTGTAAGGTTCAATTGATCTATACTAAGTTTATTCAGAGTAAAGGCCATTGCAGCAAATAATAGTGTAATAACTATCCCAAATCTATAAAAACCTAAATGTCAAAAAATATGAAATGAATAACGCTGCTGCAAAATGATTAAAGTTACATGAACTTGAATAACCTTCAAGAACAAACCCCCACCCAGAACGAAAACGAAAGTCAAAAGTCCAAATAACCTATGCAGAATTCAGATTCGACATATATATCATAGCACTAACATAAAGACATGCTTTACATATTATGTCTATGTATAAGCAATATTAGTCTACTGTTCCAAACCTAAAATAATAACGTTAATGTTCAGCTTTCATTACACAAAATGTTATAAGAAATTTTTGTCTTTACTGTGTCTTTCTGTAAACAAAAATCTTATAGGAAATTTTTAATTTTTTTTTCTAAATTTATTATTGTTGTTGCAATATGATTTTGAAAATTTTGGAAACAATCTATATTATATTTACCTAAACGAAAGTTTAAAAAAGGTTTCTTTCGCCTTTTCATAAAAATTTACGTTTAATGTTTAAAACTTAATATTACTAAAATAGTTTTCCCAAATGGTTTTTATTTTCAAACTACATAAATATACATAATTCATTCCGTTTCAAATTAAGCCTACTTTTTTATTGTAGAATATATGATGTAAGCCAATGCAAAGATTAAACAATTTATAATACGCTCGTTTATACAACAAGTTATGTATACGAAATATTAATAATTATGTAGGAAAGGTTCTCATATTTATAATCTTATTATCGTTTAAAGATCATTGTACACTCATCTTTAAACATATAATAATAAGAACCGAATTATTAAAAATACAATTACTGTAATTTGTAAACTGGATAATTTTAATTTTATTTAATCTATTAGAGTTCACTAAAATGTTTTTTTTTTTACATAAAAATACTAAACTGTAAGTTTTTAGCTGTTTCATAGTAAAATATCTCTGACTTCTAATGAGTAAGGAGTTTAATGAAGGTCAGTTATAACAATTATATTACAAAGGGAACAATTAATTCAGGTATTGTTTGTTATAAATTTTGAAACAATAAGGAATGTTCATGAAAACCAGGGTAAATCAGGAAATTATTAAATTTGTTTTTTTTGTCAGCGTCTTGATGGAAAAAATGTTGTCCTTACAAACTCATTTTTATGTTCAAAAAGTTGAAGTTTAACCAAGTGTGTAACCTATATTTGATAACTTATTTTTTATATTATTATTATTATTATAATTTTTTCGATGTTTAACATTTTTTACTTTGTGCCAGTTAAACCTAGATTTATTAAAAAGGGGATCGACATAACTCAGGTAAAGTCAACGGTGTAACAAAACTCGACTTGTACACAGGTCAAATTTGTAATGAATGCCCGCTACCTTACTACCTAAGGTACATCTTGAAGCGTTCCTCTGGTAAATTTTAAAAGAGTACACATAAGTAAATGTGAATACGGAACCGTTAAAACAAAATCGTAGCCGATTACGGGTACCAAGAGTGTTGATTCACTTAGTCATGACAAGTGGGCAGGTAATGTTGCCCAATTTTATTTCGTATAAATAACATAATTTTGGCTGATACTTTGTTAATTAATCACGTTGCTTAAACTATGAGAATTAGTGTATAAATGTAATTATAATTTGCTTTACGTATATTAATTAAAAAAGACACAATGAATACAATTAATGCATAATACTTTTCAGAAACGACATTATATTATCACTTATACGTAACCACAATGCTGCACAGAAACAAAAATAGCTACTGTAAAACAGACAATTCAATTGTAATTAATTCCAAATAAAAAAAAATCTAAACACTAAAACGAATCTCTGCGCATGTGCAATGAAATGTTAAATTAATTGAACATTTTTTTACATTTAAATAGGAACTATGTTATATAACATTATATGACCTGCAAAATTAAGTGTTATTTCTATGAACAGAGATTCTTGAAGAACGGTTAACCACAACTTAATATTTTAATTTACTGTATCTCTTACCGGTAGCCAGGCTTGCAGTTAAATTTTCGAATTATTATTCCTGACAAAGTTGAAAGCGACGATAAGTTTCTAATTAAAATTTTTTCTCAAAATGTACAAAAATTAATATATTAGCAATTAACTCTATACTAATCATTATAACTGTTATGTAGATCCGGATAACAACTGTAAAAATATACAAAAATAATGACCTGTTCTAAAAAATTTACAGTAAGATAAATGATCTAGCGAAGCAAATTTCTGATTCACCTTGATCTTTCGGCACTTGTTTGTATGTTTGTTACGAAATGTTGACCAGAAGCTTTGACCGATTGTTTTGAAATTCATTACGAGGGTACACTGAAAATAGACCGAACTACGTATATGTAGGATATTTTTTTCACTATTGATTGCTGTATTTGATTTGACGATGATGAGTGTTGTTGCTGACTAATTTCCTATAATAAAGTAATTTTGGCCGAACCGCTGTTGCTATCAAAATTTCGATTGCTACATGGGGAAAGAGTACAAAACCGTTAAATATATGGAAAAATTGTGAGCGCCTGTCATGATGTGGTTGGTGGCCAGTCAAGCTGCGTACTTTTCCCACTTTCCTCTCAGCTGGTCTCTAGGTTGCTATCTGGTAACAGACTTTAATTTAAATTACAATGAATTGGCTAAAACTTTACGTTACCACTACAAACATTTAATTATTAAGAATATACTGTGAGAGTGTACTGTTCTTGAACTATACCCCTCCTATCTAAACTGCAATCTCTAAACTATAAACGTTTATCGAAAACGATTTTTGAAAATCTATCTCCGAGCAGTACAGACATTTTTTTAAAAATCAGGCTACAGATAGACGAGTCTCGGGAAGTGGTTATACATTATAACGTTATATGTACCGTATGTACTATATAGTAACTGTAACGTATTAATTTTGTAAATTAGAGATTATAATTTATATAGTACAAAGTAAGTTATTTTAAGTTAGGTAGTACAGGAATTTATACTGTACCGTAAGGTATTTATCTAACTTGTATGAACATCAACACTGTGTTCATTTGTTGTTCCATGTTCTATGTTAAGTTTTTGACCAACTGAAAACTGGAAGTAGTGATGGTTCCGTTACGCCATGTTAGGCATGTACTTTGTTTTGTTTTGTTTAATTTCTTCGTAAAAATACTGTACCTATACCAAATCCATTAAAAATTAAAAAAAAACAAATGGCTTGATCTGTAGGTATTTCGGCATATTGTATTTAAAATTCTTGGTTAAACTCAAAGGTAAATATGACTAGGTTATATAGTTATTTTCGTAATTTTTGCGCGAAAACGCTTTATATTACATGGCTATTGGTAAATTAGCACTTTCGGTTGATTTGTCAATTTTCGTAATTTTTTCGCCAGAACGCTTTATTACATGCCTAAAAGTAAAAATATGAAAGTGCGGAAACTACGGGAAGTTTAAAACAATGGAAAATAAAAGTTACTTGTATAACCTCTAAATCGCTACCGCACGAAAGTAGGTAGGATAACATATTTTACATCAAGAAAACGATTAATTAAATAGGTGTTATTAATAATGAAAAGAATATAACCTTTTTTTTAAAACCAACTCGACTCGGGTGTTAGGTGTTCATCTTATAGGGTGTTGTCAGGTATATTCATTATTCATTACATTTGTTGACGTTTTAGTATGGGTACTAAAACACTGCAGACTAGCTGCACCTATTGAAAGGATTTAGACGTCCCTTGCGGTACCCTAGTCTAACACACACAACACTACACTTACGACTGTAATACTTTATACTCACACATTTAGGGAGGTGATAATAGCCTTAATGTGCTTTTTGCCTTAAAATAACAAAAAAAAAAAACAAAACATTCCATAAAAGCTTTGAGCATGAAGTTTTCACTGCAGAAATTAGCAAAGTCATAATTGAGTTATTATTATGTGATAAGGCCCAAGAGCATTATATCAGCAGGTCACATTGGTGTAATAACCTTGTGTAGGAAATCCAACATACTGTGTGCAAAGTAAAAATCAATGATGTCACAATATAGTAACCTTAAAAATGGCTTAAAATCATAACTTATCATGAGAAATTTAATCTTTCATGGATAAATATCTCGTAATTTGATAACAAAGTGCTTAATTTAAAAAATTTACAAAATCATTACTTTAGTTAATTATCCAAAAGTGCAGAAATACCAATATGATTTATTGTGTCCAATTAATTATAAAAGTAAATATGAGTTTTCACTTTTTTTTGTCAATTTTCATAATTTTTATACTAAAAAACTATTACATGCCTAACAGTAATAATACAAAATATTAATTTTCAGAAATTATGGGTAGTTAGGAAAAAGTCGAAAATGAAAAGATATGTAACCTAAAAATTAGTAATGTGCAAAAGTAGCTAATGTGTTTTCTCTTGTGTATCCCTTGATTGAATAATAAAGTACATAAGAAAAGAAAAATTATTTAAACGACATGTCATCTGACATCATAAATACCATATATATATTTATTTATTTATCATGTACAGTTTACTGAATGAATTCGTGTACTTTTGTACTAATTGTATTAGTTTTTATATAAATTGTGGTAATTATTTACTCTGTCAGCTCTAAGTTGTCATATTTAAATATATTATTACTTATAAATTATAATTTTTTAAATTAATGAAAGGTTGAGAAAGTAATCTGAACCCTGTCAAAAAAATTAAAAAAAAATACCTTCATAACCTAACAATTATTATTGTGTTAAAATTCCTTTTTTTCTTGGGAAAACGCTTTATTTAATGCATATTAGTAATAAATAATGTGATAAAACTACACTTTTGTGCCTCATGTCAATTTTGCACTAGAACACTTCGTTATATGCCCAATAATAATAAACCAGTATATAATAGTGCAGGAACAACGTGAAGTTAGAAAAAAAAATGAAAATAAGAGTAGCAAACATAATATGAAAAGTAGGACATGTTTTCCATAGGGTGTGTTATTAATAATGAAAAGAATATAAACTTTTTTAAAAAAAGGAACCCAATGACTTGGTTGTTGGGTATGATAATTTTTTTTGTTAACTGTTTTTTGTTGTTGTTATTTTAAGGTGAAAAGCATATTGAGGCTATGATCGTCTCTCTAAATATAAGTGTGAGTGAGTGTAAAGTGTAGTATTGTAAGTAGTGTTTTTAAATGTGTGTCAGATTCGAGTACCATGAGAGACGTCTAAATCTTCTCAATATGTGCAGCTAGTATGCACCCTCCTTCGGGATTTAAAAAAAAAAAACAAAAAAACTGAAGAACATGACTTAGTTGTTGGGTGTTCACTAACTCAGACTTGGTTTTTGGGTGTTTACTAGATCGACTTGGTTATAGTATGAGGAAAAAATTGTTTAACTCTATGAAAAAATGATGGAATAATGATTTGCTGAAAATCGCTAATCCTGTGCTGTTAAGTAGGCACAGCAAAAGTTGCTTGTTTGCTTGAAATAATAGATTATTTCAAATAAAAATCAATTTTATGTAGGCCTACTCATGCACAAATTGTCCCCAACACATACAGTATACTTTTAGAATTTATAAACCTATGGTCTGTACTCTAATTAAAATTAAAACAAAAATTTTAGATAATATCTGAACATTTGTTTAAAATAAACTGGTTAATGCAATAAGGTATGCTATCTTATGACAGGAAATCTTGTTCCATTTGTTATGAACAAAACAAATCACCACCTCTCCCCCTATATATTCATCTGCCCTTCAGAGGAATGCACTTTGTGCCACATGAATGGGTCAAGGATGACCGAAAATCATCTATGGCGCTAAAAACTGGATGAAAAATTAAATTCAAGGAACAACGTGCAGTTATATTGGGATTCCAAAAAGCTGATGGATTTGGGTTTGGGCTAGAGAAAGGATACAACAACAGCATATTTTTAAAGTTCTCTTGTAATATATTCCACGTTCTTTTTTTTGTAATGGTATTTATTATTTTTTTCAGGTTTATAACGAAAGATGGAAAAGGACGAACATCATGAAACATCACTCAAAAAAATTATTTCTGAATGCATTAAATCTGTATGTGAGTTGGAGGAAAATTCACTTAAAAAAGGTGTACTTTAATTTCTTTAAATTAGCACTTCAATTTTTATTTTGTTTGTTATTTTAAGGTGAAAAGCACATTGAGGCTATTATAGCCTCCCTAAATGTAAGTGTGAGTGTAAAGTGTTAAAGTCGTAAGTGTAGTGTTATAAGTGTGTTAGACTCGGGTACTGCGAGGGATGTCTGAATCCTCAATACGTGCAGCTAGTTGGCACCCCCCCTGCGGGGCACTTCAATTTTTAAAATACTGTGTTGATTACTTGTAAAACCAATAGCTTAACACTATTTCATTTATGTAGGCCTGCTGATATTTCAATGTAGGCTTTTTATCAAACCTGATTTTTTCAGTTAAAAAAAACCATAGTTAAATATTTAGCACTTACTCTTTTATTTATCATTGAACCTACTCTTAAATTTATCATGCACTCTTACAGTTAACTAGATATTTTATTATAGGATATTTTAATGCTAGAAATGTATTTATTATGAATATATTTTGCAGACAATTCTAGTGTATTGATTTATTCTTTTTTTTAAGCAAATTCAGTTAAAAAATAATTTCAGATAATTTTACTGATCATTTTCTATGGAAGTGTTCTTAAATCAAAGATCGTTGACCAAGATGGTCATTGGTAGCCACATATTTTGAAGTTTATTTACTAGTTTTTTTAGCCTTGATTATCGTATATGTATTTTGAAAAATATCCTAGAGCAAAATGACTCCTAGTTAGAGAAGCGTTCTGTGATATTAATACAAAAAGAAAACCCTTCTACCATAAAGTGAAAAGAAAGTAATTTCATGTGAACAGAATTAGTATCAAATTAGTGAATTTAATATACCCTGATGTACATTTTGGTAGCATACAGTAGGTACCATTTTCAGAGGGATTCCAAACAGAAGTAAACTTGGTTATCTGGTGTTAATGAATGAATAACTTTTGAGGCTTACTGAACTGTAGGGACACTATGATCTATTGTGCTTCCTTTCTATATTCTTGAGATTCTCAGTTACAGTGCCTTCTCCCGTTCTAATTTCTTTATAAAGTCTAGATTTGGAGAGGATTCAAGGTTATTTGGAGAGGTTAGGTTATTCACTAACTCAAGATAACTCCCACTTCTAATTGGTAACTTCCCAATTCTATATTGTGGTACTTGCAGATACTTGCTCTGCTAATTGCCTTGCAATTCTCCCTGTTACTCTTAACCTTTATCACGGAGCTTGTGCTCCATTTGGTCAGCTTTTTGTTAGGCTTTGAGTCATGTCATATTATTTTCCCTTCATTTTGTGGCAAAGAGATTTCCTTTTTGTCTTTATATATCATATCACAATACTCTTTGCATATTTGTTATATATAATCTCAATTTTTAGTACAGACTGTCCAAATAATGCATTATATTTTACTTTAAAATGAATTAATATTGTCTGTTCTGAGGGATGAAAATTTAACTGATCTTGTTCGAACAGCTTTCTTGACAAATGATCAACCTAATTTTGAATAACTTACTGCTAATATGGACTAGAAAAGCTTAAACAAGTAAACATACTATTTAAACTTTTGTTCTTCTTTAAATCTGTTAGTTTTTCATAGTTTATTGAATGCCCCTGAATAAAAAGGATATGTGATATAGTAAACAAATATATTTCTTATGATTGTTCACTTTCCATTATTAAAACTTCTGAAAGTTTACATATGTATCATGTACATATGCTCTACATGATCAATTAGACAATCTACATAGTGTATATAAAACTAAGTTTATTTTGTATTATCTCTTTCAGAAATTTGAAAACAATTAGCAGAAAATCTATTTCAAATAAAAATTGTAATAATTTTGTGGCATACATATCTTGTCTACAGAATTTACTTCTTAAAAAAATTGTGACTATTAAATTTATTAACGAACAAAGTGATATATCACCTGTCAGATTTTATAAAAATGTTTTAAAAGTATTTGTAAAATATATCAATTAGTTATTTATTTAAATTGTAAGTTCTTTTTTCAGGTAAATATTATTTTATAAGGGATGTGAATGAATTAGTTGGACGTTTAATGCTGGAAAGTACTCCATCCTATACATTTGTTCTGGCAGTAGAAGATGTTAAAATGAAATGTGTAATAAAAGATCCTGCAGACAATCTTGAGATTTTTATTAAAGTCCATGGTAAGATGGTTGCCATTGAGGGTGGATATATTGTAGTAGAGAGGTAATACATGAAATATATCAACTAACAGCAGTATATATTAATGATGTTCTTTAGGGAAAATTATTTTTAGCTCTTTTGTGCTCAGAAAGCCACTATGTGTTGTTATCAATAACATTCTGATCTGATCTGATAAATATTTACTGTAGCGTACCCAGAACTCGTGTGTGTCACTACATGTGGCTTGCATTGTAGGGCTCATCATGTGTCAGACCTTGTTCAATTATAGCTTTCAGAGTTCAGTCACATGTATTTGGATGTATTCTTTCTAATGGATAATTTTTATTGGTCATTATAATAGTTTTTGGGTAAAATTTTGCAGTTAATATTTTTGTCACTGAATCGTATAATGTTTATTGTTATAGAAATTAGTACTTTTTAAATATGTATATTTTAAAGTTTTCTTTACTCTTATAAAACTCTGTGTGTGTGTGTGTGTGTGTGTGTGTGTGTGTGTGTGTGTGTGTGTGTGTGTGTGTGTGTGTGTGTGTGTGTGTGTGTGTGTGTGTGTGTGTGTGTGCGTTAATATATTACATAAATATTACAGAATTACATATTTACTTAAATAAGTGTAAACATGTTTTTTATTAAAATTTTTATTTACAAAGTAAGTTTAGTTTTATGAAAACATTAATAGTTATTATATATAAAACAAACTTAAAGTATTTTGACATTATTTTAAATTATTATGGAAGTATAAAAAAGTTAAATGCTAACCTGTGACACTAATAATAATAGTTATTTTAAAAAGTGTTTAATTAATAATAAAAATTGTTTGTAATAGTAATTTTAAATTAATTCAATATGAAATAAAAAAAAACTTCAGCAAGTGGTATGTCACTGTAGCTCTACCATACATATTTAAATTAGTACTTGCAAAATGCCAATATAGGTTTATCTGATGAACTAATTTACTTAAATTTTAACAAAAAATGGTATATAGTAGTAATATCTAAATCTTTCAAGTATAGATGCATAGTACGAATGACTGACTAGATGCAAATAAATAATATGATAACAGTTGTATGTACAATCTCAAAAGCTGAGTCATTGACTTTAGTTAGGATCCCCATAAATGGCAGCACTTCCCAAGTATATTGACTCTATCTAGAATTTGTAGAAAAAATAAATCAGTGGAACATAGGGCTACTACGGGTAGGAGAGTCGAGCTGTAGCGTTTAGTAATAGAGCCACTACATGTGGCCCGTCTGAGCTGAGTGACAGAACACTACATAACGTCTATGACCTTATCAGCAAACATATAATAACCACTAAGCATGGAATTCTGAGCTGAGAAGAATGTCTGAATTCCAACAATTATATTAAACCAACCACAAAGGATTGTTACAGTATTCAAACAACAGAGAAAAATCCCAATTTAACTGACTTTGCAATATGAGAACCTTCTGAGAATATCTTAAAGGACAAAAGTTCTTATTGCTACCATAAGACTTGTCAGAATGCAGTTTTCAGTGAACAAGCCTAGAGTTAAGTGATAAAACAATTATCACTATTTAACTATTTAAGTTAGTTTTTAAATAGAATGACCAAAAGTATACCGAGTTCTTTCAGTCTTTTAAAGAAAAAACTTTTTACTCAGTCTTGAATGGCATTTTAGAAGTAATTATAAATTTATGATAATTATAAAATAGTGGTAAATGTAAAAATAAACAACAACCCAAAGGTTCAGGGTTGGCCACAATGAAGCCAGTGGTGTCTAATTTTTTTCCTTAGTTTACATTGGAGCACTTCAATCAGTCCATACACTTCCAAGTCCAGCATTGCTATTGAGAGACTAGCATTTCAGCCTCTACTTCTGTTCCCAAAATTTCTTCATCCTGTCTGACCTGGCTGCCCTTTGTTCATCAGTTATGGTATAGCTCTTTCGTTCAAATGTTAGCTTGAATCGCAGATATTTATTCCTTAGAATCCTCTCCTCTGCTCTACCTTCAATTTGAGGCACCGTCAAATTTAACTCTTCTAAATCACACTGGATCTCTTTGAACCAATTATTCTGCGTTTTAATCTTCCAGAAATAGCTAAATAGCTGTTTCACCAGTCGGGTTTCTGAAAGGCGTGCTATATGGCCGAAAAAAGCAATTCCCCTTTTTCCGCATCGTGTCTATTATTGACTCACTTTCTCAATATACTACTTCATTCAGTAGTAATATACATTGGCCATTCACTTGGTGTTTCTTGTTAATGATTGTTCTGATGATCCTTCTATCTGCTTTCTGCAGTTTATGACTTGTTGATTTAATCTTCAACTTGAAGAGTGTTTCACTAGCATAAGTTGCCTCAAGTTTAACAACGGAGGTGTGTAGTTTATATATAATAAAAATGTATTTTATAGTTAATATAGATTAGGCTTACTTTTGTTTCTTAGATTTAAATATGGGACTACAAATGTAGAAGATTTAATCAGCCTTGTTATAAATGGGAGTAACATAAAACTTATTGATGATGAAAACATTTGCTCAAATCATGAAGTTGCACCAATTTGGAAACAACGATTCCTTGTACAACATGTGTCAACACCATTTTTTATTAATGAAAGAAAACCTGTCTGTTACGTTCTTGTCAGTGTTATTCTTGAAGGTATATTATTTTTTTTACTGTGATAAATATTTTTATGATTTAAAAGTCTTTGTTTCTTTCAATAAAAAAAGAAGACGGTGTAGTAAGATATTTAATTTTTCTGTAATTTTATTTTCTTTTCGTTTATAATTGATTTATACTTATACTTTATTTTTGAGACAAAGTTAAGAGCCTACCTCATAACTTATTAAGATGGGTGGGTAGCTTGTTTACCTACATTTGTAATGTGTGTGGGTGGGTGAGTAAGTGGATGGCTAAGCAAGCGCAAGTGCATAAACTGCCTGAAAATACCTTAAAAACAAAAAAGTTTCTTATTGCTACCATTAAGAGTTTGTGATCTTGTGAGTATTTGTTCTTTGGTTTCAAAAAAATGTAGGTAGTATTTAAAGCAAGAAACATAGTGTTAGCTTTTTTGTTTTGTTCCAATAAAATACATTTCAGTAATGCTAGTGATATGTTTTATGTTTAGGCAAAGGTAATAAAAAAAAAGACATGTGGTTTTTATTAACTGGAGATCAGCTCTCATGGAAAGAACTACTGGTTCCAAACAGAGAATATTTATTGGCTTTACCATTGTCTAATGATAAGGATTATTTTTTCAGGTTAGTTTAATTTTGATCTAAACATGAGGATTTTCCATTTACTTTATGTTAGGTAAATAAATATTTTCATAATTCCTTTTTATTCTTTTTTACATTCTGGAGATATTAGTTATGAGCCTGAATTACCTTTCATATATTTAATATACACATTATATTTCATGTAATTTTAACAGTGTAGGTCTATTTATAATTTTTCAACTAAATAAATGCAGTTGCCTTTTTACTTTTTACTAACAGAAGTACTAAACTTGTTACTAAGTTTATTGCTTGACAGCTTAATAAACCTTCTAAATTGCAGAAAAAACTCATTTAATTTTACCCTATACTTCTTTAAAATATGACCTATGTTCACAATACACATGTAGCATTTACAAGTAAGTCATTTATTTATTTTTATTTTTTTATAATTTTTTTTTTGTCACTGTTACTATTGAGAAGTTCTTAATGCTCTCTCTCTCTCTCTCTCTCTCTCTCTCTCTCTCTCTCTCTCTCTCTCTCTCTCTCTCTCTCTCTCTCTCTCTCTCTCTCTCTCTCTCTCTCTCTCTCTCTCTCTCTCTCTCTCTCTCTCTCTCTCTCTCTCTCTCTCTCTCTCTCTCTCTCTCTCTCTCTCTCTCTCTCTCTCTCTCTCTCTCTCTCTCTCTCTCTCTCTCTCTCTCTCTCTCTCTCTCTCTCTCTCTCTCTCTCTCTCTCTCTCTCTCTCTCTCTCTCTCTCTCTCTCTCTCTCTCTCTCTCTCTCTCTCTCTCTCTCTCTCTCTCTCTCTCTCTCTCTCTCTCTCTCTCTCTCTCTCTCTCTCTCTCTCTCTCTCTCTCTCTCTCTCTCTCTCTCTCTCTCTCTCTCTCTCTCTCTCTCTCTCTCTCTCTCTCTCTCTCTCTCTCTCTCTCTCTCTCTCTCTCTCTCTCTCTCTCTCTCTCTCTCTCTCTCTCTCTCTCTCTCTCTCTCTCTCTCTCTCTCTCTCTCTCTCTCTCTCTCTCTCTCTCTCTCTCTCTCTCTCTCTCTCTCTCTCTCTCTCTCTCTCTCTCTCTCTCTCTCTCTCTCTCTCTCTCTCTCTCTCTCTCTCTCTCTCTCTCTCTCTCTCTCTCTCTCTCTCTCTCTCTCTCTCTCTCTCTCTCTCTCTCTCTCTCTCTCTCTCTCTCTCTCTCTCTCTCTCTCTCTCTCTCTCTCTCTCTCTCTCTCTCTCTCTCTCTCTCTCTCTCTCTCTCTCTCTCTCTCTCTCTCTCTCTCTCTCTCTCTCTCTCTCTCTCTCTCTCTCTCTCTCTCTCTCTCTCTCTCTCTCTCTCTCTCTCTCTCTCTCTCTCTCTCTCTCTCTCTCTCTCTCTCTCTCTCTCTCTCTCTCTCTCTCTCTCTCTCTCTCTCTCTCTCTCTCTCTCTCTCTCTCTCTCTCTCTCTCTCTCTCTCTCTCTCTCTCTCTCTCTCTCTCTCTCTCTCTCTCTCTCTCTCTCTCTCTCTCTCTCTCTCTCTCTCTCTCTCTCTCTCTCTCTCTCTCTCTCTCTCTCTCTCTCTCTCTCTCTCTCTCTCTCTCTCTCTCTCTCTCTCTCTCTCTCTCTCTCTCTCTCTCTCTCTCTCTCTCTCTCTCTCTCTCTCTCTCTCTCTCTCTCTCTCTCTCTCTCTCTCTCTCTCTCTCTCTCTCTCTCTCTCTCTCTCTCTCTCTCTCTCTCTCTCTCTCTCTCTCTCTCTCTCTCTCTCTCTCTCTCTCTCTCTCTCTCTCTCTCTCTCTCTCTCTCTCTCTCTCTCTCTCTCTCTCTCTCTCTCTCTCTCTCTCTCTCTCTCTCTCTCTCTCTCTCTCTCTCTCTCTCTCTCTTTTTTTTTTTTTTTTTTTTTTTTTTTTTTTTTTTTTTGCACACCATATACATTTCTTCAAATGCCATGAATGAGGATACATATTTTAATGTATAGCATGGCATGTAGTTCAAATTTCATCCAAAAGAGTCGGGTAAACACAACTGTAGCATCTGTAGACAGCTGAAGACTGATTTTGTAAGATTGAATGTCATGCTGAATAACTGTTTTACTAACCAAACTAAGTAACAGTACCTGCTATCCCAATGACACAGTTTCCCATTACGGCTACTATTTACTTTTTATTTTTTATAAATATTTTTGTTTAACATTATTTTAGCTTTATGATAAATAGGTTAACAGTTTCCATAAAAAATCTTTGTCATCCAGCATGAGAAATTACATGAACTTTCTAGAATTGTAGTGATTATATTTAAAATGTTAATTAGACCTAAATGTTTGATTTTTTTAAAAATTAGAAATAATTGTAACAAACGAATGTGGTTATTTTTTTATAACAGTTATAGGAGTTAGTAAACTAGAGTAATATAAAACTTCGTAGGTTTTTACTTGGCATGCAAAGGGTTAATTAGCTGTAATTCTAGCCCTTGCGACCAGGATTAATACTTATTATAGCTCTTCCATTTTTCTGTGTTGAATGAGCAACTGGAACCCAACCTGGAAACCTGTCACTTATTAGAGACAAGACTAGGGTTCTTCTTTTTTCACATTGACCAGTTTTTTAAACATATACGTCAGCCACTTGGGCTTACTGAGCTCTAGATAATGATCTTTAAACCTCTTTAGGTTTAGTAACTCCAGAATAATGGTTTATTTTAGTGTTTTACTATTTTCTCTTGAGCTTTAAATTTTTTAACTGTAAATTTGGTACACTAATTTTTAGTAATGAATCTTAAAAATTCATGTCCAAAATTTAACACAATCTGTTTAGCAAATTTAAAAAAATGTTAAGTCTAAGATTTTCTTTGCTGCTGATTTGTTTGTGTTTTTGAACCAGGATCCTGGATTAAGTAATGACCGTAAAGTTTTGTGTGAATGCATCTTTCAGCAAATTTAGTAATAATTGCTTAATATTTTTTAAATAAAAAATTATAGGCGTTACCTATAATTTAAATTAAATTATATTAAAATTTTTGTTTTTTTTATAACTGTATATGCATTTATGAAAGAACCTCCACTTATTAAAAATATAATATTTTATAATAGTTTTTAATGTTTTTATGTTTTTATTCTGTAATTTTTTCTTAAATAGCTTATTTATTTAAAATGATACAATATGTTACAGTAATAGCAAAAGTGTACAAGGTATTCTTAAGATACAAGCTAGTGAATGCACGGATCATCCTATAAAAGATATTATGCACCACCCTGAATGGTTTCCTTCTGTGGAATGTGTAGCTCTACCTGAAAGTGCTTGTATATATTTACAGTCAAATTCCTGTCTATCATCTTTACCCAGTGAGTCAGTGTTATGGCAAAGGTAATTATTTTAATTGAATTGAAAAAATAATATACCTCAGTTGTGGGGAGAAATGCCATAAGAGTAAACTAGTTATAATACAGGTCATCAACAATTTAAAAAAATGGATGTATTATAAACAGTCAGAACTCCCAAAATAGTTGAACAATTTTGTTGTGTGCAAATTACTAGGGAACTCTAATTTTTGTTTGGTTTGGTTGTATCTCAACTATGACTTTTACCAAAGTGCAGAAGCTCATTGGAATAGCATTCTAATTATTCAGTAAAATGGTGATTTTTGTAACACAATCTTAGGAAATGTTTATTTAGATATAATATACAAGTATATTCTTTCTTCATTTTATCTAGAAAATAATGTCATTCTAATGCTTAATTATTTTAATCTTGATGCATGCTGCTCTAAGACTTAGATTTGATGAATTAATAGACCAAGCTTTGGTTTTCAAGAAACCATGATTTTACAACTTCGAATTTATTTTTGTAGAGTTAAAAAAAATTAATGTGAAAAATTACGGACTTGCAAGAAAATCATATAACTGCTGTTGCAACAGTAACACCTGGATTAAACTTGATTGATATTGAAACAGATTGATGTAAAACAATTCTGGCCTTAGATATTAATGGCCTTAATTAGTAGCCATGGGTATTATGTCGACTTTAATATTATAGTGTCAAATACGAGGGTTGATCAAATATAAACGAGACTGACTTTCTAAAAACTTTTACGTTGGACATTGAACTCTAAAGGGTGGGGTTTCAGGTAGCCTGGGAGGTTTGGGACGGGCGTAGACGGGCAACATTTCCGTTCGGACCCTTCAGTATAAAACTATACAATGAGTGAGAGTGAAGTGCGCGCTTTCCGTGGAGCAGAGAATTATTATTAAGTTTTTGGCCAAGGAGGGGTCAATCCGACTGAAATCTTTCGTAGATTGACGGCTCAATACGGGGACAGGACCCTGTCAAGAGCTCGCGCTTTTGCTTAGCACAAGGAATTCGCCAAGGACGGAAGCAGTAGAAAACCTAAGCCATGATCGTCGCCCGACCACTTCTGTCACGGACGAAAAACATTGATGCTGTTCTGAAGCTCCTGGACGAAGACAGACGTATATCGCTGCGATTTATTGTAGATGAACTCCAGTTGAGCTATGGTAGCGTTCAAAAAATCGTTACATCAAACCTGGAACTCAGCAAAGTATCTGCAAGGTGGGTTCCATGAATTTTGACCGACGTTCACAAACGGAATCGTTTGGAGATTTGCCAGCGACTATTGACCCAATTTGAACGAGATGGTGAGGCATTATTAAACCGGATTGTCACCTGTGACGAAACATGGGTTTACCATTACACTCCCGAGTCGAAACAGGCAAGTATGGAGTGGCGGAAGAGGGGAGATCTGAAGGCCAAATCACGATCGTCGGCCGGGAAGGTAATGGCCACTATTTTTCGACAATCGATTTCCTCCATCAACGACGCACAATAAATGCACAATATTATTGCGATGTTTTAGAGGTCATAAAACAGTCTTTTTCAGTAGGAAAAGGAAATCTAAACCGGCGAGAAACGTCATTCTTCTTCACGATAATGCCCGACCACATTCGCTGACGCTCACGAGGCTTAAACTCGATCAAATTGGCTGGGAACCAATGGAACATCCCCATACAGTTCAGACTTATCATCCTGCGACTATCACCTGTTTGGGCCATCAAAGAGGCGCTTGGAGGCCAGCGTTTGAAGACGATTCTCTGCGGTGGAGACCTTCGTGCTCCAATGGCTCAATGAACGCCTCGAGAACTTTTTACGAAGATGGAATTAAAAACTTCCAATCCGTGGGAAAAATGTGTTACTTGTGCGGAGACTATGTAGAAAAATAAGTTGTATCAAGAATAATTTGTAAGTAAGCAATAATTTTTTTAAAAAATCAGTCTCGTTTATATTTGATCAACCCTCGTATTTTTATGTATATTTTTACTGTAGATTATATAGTCTAGTAGGACCTCTTTATCAAAGTTAATACACAATGGCCAGTGCTTATAATTCATCTGTATGTGGTATTTTTTCAGAACACATAATTTTCCTTATTACTAGTACAGTTCTGCATTAACTATAAATTGTAGACAACAACTTACATGATACAATGTAAAGTAAATAAACAGACATAGATGTCTGGTAATCAGTTATCACTACACAACATGATACAGTATACAGTAAAGTCACAGTACTTCAAGTCTTTGTAGTTGAAGGTCTCATGCACTTCAAACTAAGTTTTGAAAAAAAAAATTACATTTATAATATTACAACAGTTACATAAAACATTAATCACACTACCCACTTTAGCCATTATTATGCTTTCTTCTTTTTGATTGTCTCTAGCTCGTATTTGTGATTTTGCTGTAGAGACAAGACTGAGCTGTATAATGTATATTTAGTCTATCCTACTACTTAGAGATGATTGCATGATTTTATCTTATATTCTTTTTGATACTGTATTTTAAAAATATGTATTGTAGTATTCATTTTTTTATGCACAAATACTACACCACTAAATATTTCATATTTATTTTTTCTGACGTCCATACTTTATACAGATTGACAAATTAGGATGAGTAATTGGCATTAACTGAGGTATAGAGTTCAGAGACACAGCAAACTGATAGTTGTCAACCTCAAGCACCGAGCCCTGTGTAATATTTAAACACATAAACACATAAATATAGTAATAAAAATTATGTATTATGATAATCTTTTTTACTCCTAGTTCCTTGAAAATCTGTAAAACTGATTTTTTTAAAACACATTTTTTATAATTTCACTCAGATATAATGTCATTTTTTCTTATAACTTTTTGTGTTTTTTAATTATTTCGACAGTATTTCACAATATGAATTATATTATTGATTTTAATTGATAGCTATTGATTTTTGTAAAATTTGATTTTCGAACAATGAAAAATTTAATTTTTTTCAAAAGATTAAAATTTGTTTAACTTTTTTGATGATCAATCATAGTTAATAAATAAAATGTATAGTGCTAGACAAAAAGAAACCCATTTTGTGTATGCTTTTGTTTAATTACTGTATTTTTATTTCCTTCCTCACTATGTGACAAGGTAACTAACTTCTGATAAGTTATTTACAAAAGAACTTCATAGTAACAAATTAAAAAATATTTTTTAAATCTTTTCAATATGTAACTGAATGGGATGAGATGAGACCGAAGGAACTATAGTTACTTAAGTACACAGTACTTAATTATTTTAGCACTGATTGGCAATTAAAGAATATTCAAAAAAATTAACTTTTTTAAGATATTTGAAAAATGTCTGTTTTCAAACTATTATTACATTCATTCAGCTGTGAAAATTATTTATTTTTTGCTAATTTGGTATACATAAAAAATAAAAATTCAAATAAAATTATTTTTTCACATAAATTTTAAAATAAATATATTATTATTTAATCATCTGTAAGCTGTTTTGATTTTGCCTAGTTACTCTCTCATGTTCTTTTGCTGGATGGCAATGATATTCATGTGCTTTCGCCAAAAACCTCAATTAAAAAAAAAAAGAAAAAGTTTTTGAGGTTGGAATGATTGTGGGATGTGTGTAAAATTTGTGTTTATATACTATTGAATTTGTTTTGATTATTGTTGTGTCTTTATTGTTTGTTTATAAACTTGTATGTTTAATTCTTATTATTTTATAAATATTAAATATGTATTGTTTTGTCAGTTTCGGACAAGTAGAAACATCAAATGAAAAGATTTTTACTATTTATGGACAAATAAAATCGGTGGATTTCGAGATACCATTTCAAACTAAAGGTTGTTCATTGTGTATGGCTACTAATGATGGTGTTAAAAAGAAGGTTGAAGCATCAGTAAAGTCAAAGCAGTGGGTTGATCCGTGGATTCAAACTCTCACTTTACCAGAGGATAAAACTGAATTTAGCCTGCCACTTCCTAAAGTAATAAATGTTTCAAGTCATTCCAGTTTTCAATATTTTTCTTCAGGTATGTAAATGTTCTTGACAAAATAAGTATATGATTAAACTCTGTGCGTGAATGGAAAAAATTGCAAGAGAATGAAAGGATATCATTCTCAGCTTTTTGGATACTGTGGAACTTCAATTAACTGTCAGGGTTGCGGACCAGGACCATGACAATTGAACAAATGTATAACAGAAAAACCTTAAAAAACCCATCCCATCATTGCAAATGAAAACAAAGATTAAAAAAAAATGTGTGTTTAATATAATTACTGCAATCACAAATATCAGGAAATACACTTATATTGTTCTAATTACATGTCTTAATCATATTCTGAAAGAGGTAAGCAACAAATAACGTAAACAGCACCAATCACTTCAACTTATCAGCCACAACTGTAATGGCTACAAATGACAACAGGAGCAGTAGTTTACAGTAGGTGAACAAAATCTAACAAATTCATCAATAAAACAAAATTGTGTCACATTTCAGTGCCTGCACCACTCAGTAATAAAGCAAAAATTATTTTACGCTGCAACATGGTTACAGTATACTTATTGGGAGCAATATGTATTGTACTGAAACTAAAAGTCACTGTTTAGAATTTTATTTATTTGTTACTTTTATTATTTCTCTATAAGCTATGTATATAAAGATTTACGGTCCAATACTATTTAATTACTATAATTCTTTTAATAATGAACTGACCGTTAACAGAAACAGGTGGTTAAAAGAGTGATGGTTAATTGAAGTTTCACTATAGTTGTATTGTGTTATGTTATTTAGTTACACTACAAAACTCATGTGGGTGTAACTGATGAAATTAAATTGCTTGGTGAGTGTAGTTTTAACAATTGTTATAAACTTTAATTGATGAGTTCACATTTTCAATAGTTTGATATATTTAGTTTAAAACAAATAATTATATTGTGACTGTTTTCCAAATAAACATGGCTATCATCTTCCATCATCATTATTATTATAAAAAATGATGTTATAGTATTTATAATAATTGTTAATTTTGCACTTTAAAAATAAGTTAATCATTTTCCATGAAGTTTTTTCCATCAGTATAATGATATTGATAGAAACCATTATTAATGTACTATAGTGTACTGTACTAACTGCATATATTGAAGATATATGGCAAAGATTTAAAAAATAATAAACTATAATTTTTCTTAAAATTTTAGATGTATTAATCAGGATATACTAACTTCTAATGTGAGGAATTTTTGAAGTTGGTAGGGGATGGTTAGTACAGTAGTTGCCAATTATTGCATTCACTGGTTGATCCAATTAGCTGCTTATACTGAAAAAATCACAAAGGATGAATTCTATTTATAAATTAACATTACTTTTATGATGGTTACTATGATCAATATGGTGGGTTTTGCCACTTACTAGGTTCAAAATGTTGTTAGATATTTTATCTAAATGCAGCCTTTATACATAAATATGAAAGTTTTTTGTTGTAATATAATTATGTTTGATTTTTTTTTTTTTTTTTTTTTTTTTTTTTTTAATGTCCGACTATTGTGCACACTTGGGCTAATGCAGACGATGGAATGATTTATAGTGTATGAAAATGCCAAGCCCTCGCCAGGAATCGAACCCGGGTCCTCGGAGTGAAAGCCTAGTATGCTATCCACTAGGCCACTGAGGTGGCAAATTATGTTTGAGTAGAATTTCTATAACTTACTACTACTACTATATGTATTAACTTTATTTGAATTTTGTAATGTTATAATATTGTTACTTTTTATTGATAATTTTATTAATATAGATGATACATCCTAATCATCATCTCTTTTAGTCTCTCTCTCCTATACTTTTGTTTTTGTCTATATTTTTTCAAATATTTCCAAACCCACAAAGATTATTGGTCTGGTAGTCAAGACTTAATTTTGACAAAGTTGAAATTTTCAGCTGCCGTCTTGGCATATATTTTTAATTTGATAGTGTTGTAACGGGTTAAAAATTAACCCTGTTACTAAAACGCATGACTGGTCCTACGTAGCCTGAGATCAGGTAGCAAACCGTACAAAGGTCAGTTGACGATTGTAGATAGGTACAGTGCAAAGGTCAGTTTGAGAGGGTACGCCGCGCTTGTAGCCTAAGGCAAAAGAGCAACCAATGCAAAGGTCAGTTTGCAAGGGCTCCCATTAGCTACGCTGGGAAGAACCGCTCGATCCGAGCTCTGGGACCCGACTGACTAAGAACGGGTTTCTACGCATGCGCGGCTCTCAACAGTATAAAAGGAGACCGCTGTGGCTGCCAAGGGGGTCAGTCTTCCGCCGACCGCCCACGATAACAGGGTCAGTCTCCCGCCGACCACTCGACAACCTTGGTCACTCTTTCGCGGACCGCCCACAATAATGGGCAGTCTTTCGCCGACTACTCGATAACTTCGGTGCAGCCTTTCGTCGACCGCCCCCAATAACTTGGTCAGGCTTGCATCGACCACTCGATAACTCAGGGCAGTATATTGAACGAAAACACATACCGGTAGGAAACAGGTATCGTATACCGAGGTAAGAATTAAATCATAGAAGCAGCCATAAATCTTAGAAATTGGGCATTCCGAATCCTTGGCGTATTTAGGATTCCAAGAGCTCGAGAATAGCGTAGAAATTGGGCATTCCGAATCCTTGGAGTATTTAGGATTCCGAGAGCTTGAGAATAGCAACCACCTGGAAACCTAAAACTTCCTTACGCTCGAGAATATTGAGCACCTAAAACTTCCTTACGCTCGAGAGTATTGAGCACCTAAAACTTCCTTACGCTCGAGAATATTGAGCACCTAAAACTTCCTTACGCTCAGAGAATATTGAGCACCTAAAACTTCCGTGCGCTTCAGAATATTGAGCACCTAAAACTTCCTTACGCTCGAGAATATTGAGCACCTAAAACTTCCTTACGCTCGAGAATATTGAGCACCTAAAACTTCCTTACTCTCGAGAATATTGAGCACCTAAAACTTCCTTACGCTCGAGAATATTGAGCACCTAAAACTTCCTTAGGCTCGAGAATATTGAGCACCTAAAACTTCCTTAAAACTTCCTTAGGCTCGAGAATATTGAGCACCTAAATCCTTGCTCCCATAAATTTGCGCAGCTAATCAATATTAAAATTCAAAGCCCCTTTTGGCGATGATGACTTAAACATGGGTGAGCAAAATCATGAAATACTGATTTTGTCAATGAGTCCAATTTATAACTGAGTCAAAACCACTACCTGTATTTGAACCCTGGCAAAGCCTATGAATGCGGATGGCTATCCGGCATTTAGTCGTAACGGGAACGAAAATGCAAAATTTAACGTTACAGTGTTATTATAGCACATGATTTTGGACTAGATTTTTAGGCTGAATACAATGCCACATATTGTTTTCAAAAATCTGAGTTTGATTTTAATAAATTGTTAATATTTTAATATCTAATAATAAATGAGTTATGTCCGTCTATCGTCTCATCCTACTTTTTTATACATTTTTTCTGGTACTGCTTTTATACACCTGCTGATCATTTACGATTAGTCAACACTTAATGTGATAAATTTTTTCAGCAACCATGTTGGTACTAACTTATTTTTTTCAAAATAATAAAATATTTTGACACATGAGTTATGAATTCAGGTTAATATTTTACATTGAAGAATGCCACAAAATGATTTACAAAATCATTATTTGTTCTGGAGATATTATGGGTTTATGCTTAATATTTAAATTGACGTATAATTTTTCATTATGTAGAATTTATTTCCACTGACTGTTTTCAAAATTCATTTTTCAAGATATTGGTAGTCTGTAATAATTGGAATAAAAACTACAGATACCCTTAGCAAAAATAATATTTTTTTTATACCAGTTTGTGGCATTGTATTCAGTATAAATTTTATCTGAAATCATTGTCATTATACAACATGGTTACTATTCAAAACTATTCTAGATATTGGCCATCTACCTAATGGTATGCATGGAAATAAAGTATGATTTTCTCCCTTTTTTGTTTTTCCAACTTTTTAAATATTAATCTGATGTTAACAAGCAAATTTGAATCAGAAACTACTACAGTAAAACCTTGATAAAACGCACTCCGATATAACAGAATTCCCTGATATAAAGAATTTTTAAAATTACTTTTATAACAGTGTACACTGAATGTTAAAAACACCCCCTGTATTAAGTAGTATTTTGGCTTATAACTTCAATGTAAGAAGTTTTTTTGGCTTGAGGTATAACATAAAACCCTTATACTATGAATATCTAAATAACGAAACTCCTACATAATGAATAAAACACATTTTACAAAATCTGTACAATACAATTTGTAGTGACACAGACGCACATCTTGACATGAAAACAATAGCGCTTGTTTTCTGTTTCCCTTGCTACCCACTCCAAAAATATAGCAATCTATTTTAAAAATATAGCAATGTAACAAAAGTTTTTTATGGGTGCTGGAGATTCGTTATATAGGTTGTACTGCATAATTTCTGTGCATACCAAGTTAGTTTAATAGGGTTATGAAGACTAGTATAACCTGACTAACTAATATAGTATGCCTAGAAATAAAGTGAGTTTTCACATTTTTTTTTTGTATTTTCCATCGTTTTAAAGATGTCAGTCTGTTGTGAGCAAGCAAAAATATACAGCATATCTCAATATGAAAAAATTGCTTATGACTGCTAAATAGTAAAAAATAAAAAAAATAATGTCACCATTGGCGGATAATGGTGGCTGAAAATGTTAAATTTATCAAAATTTTGTTTTGACTAACCAACAATGAGCATCATTGGTTTAGAAGTTATAACTGAAGAATTAAATGAAAAAAATAGTAAGTTAATATTATATATTCTTAACATTATTTGAGGGGAAAATTATTATTAAAAATTCATTTGATATCAATATTAAAAACTTTTGATATATTAAGGAGTAATAAGGATAACATTGTTTATAGCATAAACAATTGGTACAAAATCATGTGTCATAACATCACATTCACTTTTGAAGAGAAATTGTTAATTTTTAAATAGCACAAAAAATCAACTTTGTCAACATTTAGTATCAACTATATAACAATGTTACATGGTAGTTTCAAAAAAAGACATAAATAAATGTAGAAAATGTATGGTAGTGGTAATTTAAGATTCTCTTCCTGTAATAGTACATATTAATGTTGTTATATTATTTTTAGATAATATAACACAAAAGATTATTCTGGAAGATAGTGATTCTGGTGAGGAATGTACTTTATATATGAGAAATTGGTGTAACTACTTGAGACCCAGGGCTCTGTGTCCAGGACTGATGCTCCTAGCAAAGTTTGTTGTCCAGTGTTATTCTAAGAAAGGAAACTTGTATTACACTACTTGTGCGTTATCAAGTTTCCAAATATTACAAGATAATAGGTATGTATAAACTATGAATACCTCTTCTAAGGTAGACCTATCCAAGGAGTAGATACGAGGGCGGTTTGATAAGTCAGTGACTTTTTGAATAAAACAAATTTTTTTGGCAAATAAACATTTTATTTTTCTACATAATCACCTTTTAGCTCGATACATTTAGTCCAGCGTTTTTCTAATTTTTAATAATAATAGGTTTCCCCAAAATACGCGTTTGTTTCGGTAATGACTTCTTCATTCGACTCAAATCTCTTACCGCCCAGCCATTTCTTTAGGTTTGGAAACAGAAAATAGTCGCAGAGGGCTAAATCTGGAGAATATGCTGGATGGGGTAGCAGTTCATATCCCAATTCGTGGATTTTGGCCATCGTGACTAGACAAGTGTGCACACGTGCATTGTCTTGATGGAACAGCTTTTCTTCTTCACCAAATCTTTTGCTTCAAATCAACGTCGAATCTGTTCAAAAGCTTTGAATAATATTCGCCGGTGATCGTTTTACCTTTCTCGAGGTAATCGATGTGAATGACACCGCGTGCATCCCAAAAAACTGTGGCCATGATCTAGTTGGCTGACAGACTCTGTTTGGCCTTCTTTGGTCCACTTTCACCCCTAGCAACCCACTGTTTCGATTGTTCCTTGTTGTGATGGATCCATGTTTCGTCCACAGTAACAAAACAGCGACCTGAGCGTTCGGCGTCACTAGTGCTGGTATGACCACAGCGGAACTCTGTAAACCACTTCTTAACCATTGAAATTGATGGTGCTGAGTCCCCGTAGTATTTATCAAGTCTTTCCTTAGTTTCAGTGATGGATTTTCAGTGATGGATACGTAAAAAGGAAATCAGCACATGAAATTCACTTTTTTCCATTTTCGTAAAAAATTCACGAAGTTGTCTGCTTTGAACGGCTATCAAATACCAACTGCACGACGTAGCTTGCTCAAAATTAGAAATTTGCCCACTGATAGATTACAGTTGACGGCAGCACTGTTGCATTTGGAGTAACTGCGCGGGAAATTCAAAAAGTCACTGACTTATCAAACCGCCCTCATATTCTGTAATCATTGCAAAAGTCAGTTATTATTTCTAATACTCTCTAAAGAAAATAATGCCACTTTTTTAAGATATCTGTCTTCATTTCGACGACTGGTAAATACCCAGTGATTAATTCTCTCTTCAGTGATCATTACCACTCTTGAGATACCCATCTGAATTTTTTCAATTAGTCGAAAATATTCTGTTTTATTCAAATTCCTAACATATCTATATTTCCTCCACAATCAGTAGGTTTCCTGCAATTAAAACTTTGTTATTTTTTTGTATATCATTAGTATATAAACATTGTCCCTTATATTAATTTGCATTTCTTCCTGCCTCTTGGCAGGTATCCTGTGATTAATTCTGTCTTCAATAAAAATTCTATTTAAAAAAGTATCCATTTGCATTTCTTCTACCAAAAGTAGGAGTTATATTGTGCACGTTTCCCTCTTCAGTAAACAGTGGCACTCCTAAAAAATATCCAACTGCATTCCCACCACAGGTGTCATTCTAAAGCACCGGTCAATCTATTGCACACCTTAAGGTTCTCAATTCAAGCTGCAGTTACTCCCGTTGCTTACCCGACTCGCACAGTTAACTCTGATGCCTTTGTAGGGACATCAAGAAAAAAAAACAAGTGATAGGTTTCCTTTGATTAATCCCCGCATTAGTAAATGCACTTTCTCCACAAGTTATATAATGGAGTATTGCCCTCAAGTATACTGTTTATGTTATTTACCCTTGGCATTCCATGGACATACTGTAGACAGGCATTCTCAAAAATATTGTGTAATACATATATACACAGTCATCTCTGATTGTTCAAAAATAATTCAACAGAATCAGTCAGATATAAGTTTAGTATCTGTAGACAGCTGAAGATTGATTCTGTAAGGTAATGTTGAATAAACAGTGTCCCAATCTTAGAGATTGTTCCGTCCATGCCAGTATCATGGGGATAATTATTGCTCTCATTTGCCGTATATTTACAAATATTTCATTTTGTTAATAAAAAAGTAAATATGCAGTTATTTGTATCAAAATTGGATAGTCCAGCATACCAGAAGACATAATATGACCTGTTTTATTTTCAATGATCATTATAAACAACATTTTGTATGTTTAATGTGGAAAAATATAAATAATAAAAAATAAATTATATTATTTTTTAAAACAATTTTAAAGAATGAAAAGCTATTGTTTGCGGTACTTCTATACTGCCAAAGGCACTTTTTTCACACCACCTTCTTGAGGTCACTAGTTTTAACACTGACCAAAAGGGTATAAATACTGGTGTGCTTTTTCAAGGTAATTTATGATTAATTATGACTTCAACAAACAGTGACACTTTTAGGATATCTAATTACATTTTTGCCAAAGTGTTATATGTATCCAAGTTATAGTTGATCCAAGTTAGGGATTCCTTCTTTAGTCAACAATATTTTTTCATAACTGCAGGTATAGTAAATGTGCACAGAATATATTGGCTTCAGAGAATATAAAACTGACACCAAAATTAGTCTGATATTAATGTCAAATATTATCTTTTGATATATTCTCCATTATAAAATTCTATTCAACATATTTTATTTAGTTATTTCAGCAAACACTTTGTATAAGATGTGAGTATAATTCTAAATCTACAAAAGTTGCAGTTATTATAAATAACGGAAACATTAAAAAAAATAAATCACTGTGTCAAATAAATAAATGCTTAAGTATACAGATTATACACCAATTAGATATTAAAATAATATTATTAACATTCATTTCTTATTTTTTTTAAATTTATTTTTTTGCTGTAGATATAAAAACCAGTTATTTTTTGGCTGAAATAACAACGGTATGGTAACAAAAACCAGTTCACTTTAAAAGTAAAATAATAATGGTAAGTTAATATTTGTTACAAAAATTAAACATAATAGTAGTTGTACTCCCATTCTGACTAATAGAGATGTCATGTAACATTTCCTGCTACTAATACGACTGCCGACCCCTCAGTCAGACTGTGGCCTTAGTTCATAGAGACCATAAACTGCCTGTTAAAAAAATGCCTAGCATTTTAAAAATAGAAATGTATTAATGTGAAGTTTATAGTGGAACTCGGAAAATCCTCCACAGAAACACATCCTTTATTAAACAATAAATGTATGGTGATGAAAGTTTATTTTGAATTTAGGTTTTTGAATGGTTTTAATGATTCAAAGAAAAACAAGAAAAGATTAATGATGACCAGTGTCCAGAACGAACTTCAACATCAATGATGGAAAAGAACATTGAAAAAATTGGCAATTTAATCCAAAAAGACTGTCGATTGTGCATTTGTGATATTTGCTGAGATCATTGGAATCAACAAACAATCATTTTTTCAGATTTTGCATGAACATTTAACATGAAGGATGTTAGTTTAAAAATAGTGTCCCAAAATCTCACACCTGAAAAGAAGGACTCTCAAAGTGCTGACACTTTGAAATCCATCAGAAAAGATCCTAAACTCTTGAAAAGAGTAACAAAGTGATGAATCATAGTTTTTTTACTTATGATCCAGAAACTAAGCACCGATCAGTACAGTCACTGGAAGAGTCTCCATTCATCCGAGACTGAAGAAAGCTTGAATGTTCAAACCAAAATTTCAAGCCATGGTGCTTCTGTTTTTCAGCATCCATGGGATTGTGTACATAAATTGAGTACTTGAATGTCAAACCATGAATAAGAACTATAACCTTCAGGTCCTAAGTACTCTCTATGAACGAGTAAGAAGAAAGCAACATGAGTTGTGAGAAAAAACAATGTATGAATTCTTCATTAAGACAATATACAGCCATACTGCATTGGTTGTAAAGACGGTTTTGGCTGAGAATGGGATCTGAATGTTAGAACACCCACTCTACTCACCAGAACTTCCTCCTGTTACTTCCTTTTCTCCCCAAAAGAAAAAAAAAGAAACTAGATTTTGAAATTAGCGTCATTTCAAATGAAATGAGATTTTTGAGGATGAGTTAGTTAAAGCTGTGAAAAAAGTGACGGACACCCTAAAAGTGCTTTCAGAAAATTGTTTGAAACACTGCTTTGACCAATGGAAAATTTACATGGATACACCTCATACATTAATAATATTATATTAATCATATATTAATAAGCTGAAAAATGCTTGACATAATGTTGTGGAATTTATGTTGAGGTTGTTTTGCTGAGTTATACTGTTTTGTTTTTCCTGGCCATAACAAAATCCTAACTTAGTAAGAACTTACTGATATTTTTTATTGTATGACACAACCAGCTGTTAATATCTCTCCATTTGTGTTTATCTTGTTATCTTGGTCGTCAAAATCCAACTAAAATTTATGTTCAGTGTTATCTAGTTTATCACACAGTGATTAGTGTCCATTTGACAATCAGTTTGTATTTGTTACAGTAAAATTAAATGTAGTGATTTGAGATCTTTGTGAATAGTGTGTTAAAGTGTAAAAATATAAACACTTATGCATGGATGTATATACATGCTGCTTATGACTGCTTATAACATATTTGAACCATGTCAAAAATTTAAATATCTTAAAATAAAAATTAAGAAGTATTTGTACTTTCACACTTACAAATTTATTTATTTTTTTCAAAAATTGGCAAAAAAGAGTAACAAATATTTAGTACTTGTAAATTATTTCAAAATTAGTATTTACAATTTTTAACCAAAGAACTTTTGGTGTACTTTATCATGAACAAAACAAATCTCTGTGTAAAATGGACATTATTAACCTATTCAATATTTTAATAATTTAATTCTTGTAACTACAATCTTTAACCATCCATTTTTAATTATTAGGTTCAAATTTATATGGAACTATTCTGACCATAGGTTACAAATATGGTATAAGTTTCAAAGTAATTTGGTGTAAAGAACAAAAGATATGCATGTTTGCATAAAATACCCTTTTGACACTTTTTTCATATACCAATCACCCCTTATTGACTGATTAGGTTTAAATTTATACGATACCTGACAATAGTTTACAAGTATAATATGTTAAGTGTTTCAAAATAAATGTATAATTCAAATAATCAATATGCACCAATTTTGAAAACCATCATTGTTACTGTATCGTGCACGATTCCAAGAAATTCCTGCATTAATGTATTTAGGAAAAGGTCAAGATATCATCTTTATTCTTGTGAACTGTAAGTTACATATACTTAAATATGTTTTTAATTTAATTTTTGTTTTTTTTTAGAAAAAGTAATAAGAAGGAGCCATGGGGGCCTTATAGGTTTCCTCACGTTGAAGTAGACATGTGGACAAAGGTGTGGGGTATCTTAAACATGGAAAAATTGATAAAAGTATCAATTAGAGCTATTTGTAGTATCTGTAGCTCAGAATTTGAGTTTGGAAAATGCTCTTTAGCTACCTGTTTGTCAACTGGTGTACACACTGTAACAGCCATTGCAATGTAAGAATTTTATGTAAGGAATCATTAAGTACCGTACAGACAGTGGAGCGACCATCATAGTAAACTCCAGACATGGAATCATGTAATGTGTACTAATCTTGATCTATGGAATAAATTTTAAGGAGTTATTAAAATTCTGATGTGTTTGTCAAAATTAAGTTACACCATTTTTTTAAATCCATGTGATAGTCAGGAGAAGTCCAGGAGTCGCATGGAACTTCCTTCTGGGTGTAATGGCAGCACTGAAAATTTCTATACCTTCACTACTTGGACAGTCATGCACCAGCAATCATGGAGACTCGACTTGCTCGTACTGCTGATTGTGAACTTCGTAATGTTAGTCATTTTTCCGACAAAATGTAAAAGTGCAGCTAAAATTCATTGTGAGTTGTGCAGTGCATATGGTGAAGATTTTGGCCAGTAGTTTTTCATTGGTGTCATTTTTTTTCCATAACGCTTGTCTCCAGCTAACTTCTGACCTTGTATCGATTGACTCGAATTTGAGTGTCACAAGCAGAGTGTGCAAGTGTTAATGTGGAACAAAAAAATCTATTTTGCTCAACTTTCCCTGCCTTGTTTGTTTTGTGCATTGTGTAATGTTTTCCTCCCTTCATTAGTGATTAATTTCAACGAGGAACATAGGTCTTGACTTCACCATACATTCATACATACTGCCCAACTCACAATGAATTTCATTCACACTTTTATTTTTTGCCTTAAAAACACAAATAATAGTATGAAATTCACAATCAGTGGTAGGAGCAAGTGGAGTCTCCATTGTTGCTTGAGTGTGACTGTCTGACCAGTGAAGGTAGACATACAAAAGTTTTTCAGTGTTGCCATTACATTCAGACGAAAATTCCCTGCTACTCCTGGACTTTCCTGCCTACCAAACGGATTTTAAAAAATAGTGTAACTTTTGAGACATTATGCGTGTATTAGACTCTAGTGGTAGCAGTTTTGGTCAGACTTATTCATTATTGGAAAACATTTGTTTTGGTTATAGCTTGAACAAGTTTGTCTCCCAACAAAATCTGTTAAATGGTTGTGTTAAGATCATTCAAAATCTTAAAAAATCAATAGCCCTTTTATCTTAAATGTTTTTGAAAATATGATTTCATCGTAATAATTAGCATTAAAATTTACATAAATTAGAATTATAAATTTGGAATAAATTTGAAAATGAAGTTGTCAGTTATGTAGACATGCCGATTATAATAATGAAATCAGATTTACAAAAAAAAATTGAAGGTAAAATTTACGAACTTAGTTTTTAGGGTTAATTTTCCTATTTTAGTTATACAATTTAACATTGATTGAGCATTAAATTGTTTGTTGATGTGATTAAATTTAGTAACTTTTTGGAAATTCACCTGTACCACATCAGTAAGACAGCTTTATGATATGATTGTTTTTATTTCATCTTTTTATAAAAGTGATGTAAAAGCGATATCTTTAAAAAAAGTATAAATACAATAATTCTTTATTAGAAAATTTCTATTGAAAAATGGGAGTAGGCATCATGCTAAGACCTGGACCTGGAACCATGAAATATACCCTGATTTTAATCTCTTGAATATGTTTCATATACTGTATGTATGTGTTAGCACCTTAAGGTTAGCAGTTTTGATTTGGTACATAAATTTGTACAACCAACAAGACCTGTTCATTGATTTCAAATAAAAAAAAAAAAACAACAAACTATTATTACTATTCTAATACACAGTATAGGTGTTCTCTGATGACATAGGTACATTTTGTGACTGGCTACAATCATTTTAGTATGTTTTTGAAAGATGGTTGTTTTTGAAACTGCCATAAAATTTTGTAGGGTATCTCTTGAAATCTTTATGAAATTGTACAAAATTTTAAATAATCATATTATCAAATGTTTGTATCCAGTTACCCTAGTTTAAGCCTAGAACCATCAGTAACATTATGAAATATCAAAATTAATAACATATATATTTTTGTTTTAGTGTATTTGTCTTTAATAAAAATGGTGAGACAGCCAGTGTTTTCTTAAAAGATGATCAAGTTCGTATATATTTGGGAATAGATGAATCTCAGTGGGCCAAATATTGTCAGTTTGTTGGTGGTATGTTTAAACTTACCTATACCAACACTTCTGAGGTAATATAATTATTACATATGCTTACATAGTTTAAAACTATACTATATATTCTTATAAACTATTCTTACTAAACTAAACTATACTTTATATATTCTCAACTAATTGAAAATTTTGTGGTTGGAAAATAAGTTTTATTTTATATAAAAACTAAGATATTTAGTACATATTATATCTAACTTCAGCAGTATTGTTTAAACTTTTATTTTTTATACTTTAATAAGAAATATTTTTTTCTTTATAATTTTCTTATGAAATTATTTAAAGAAAAATATCATTCTCATTATGAATACCTTGAAAGTTATAGAAGATATTTTTTACATTACAAATACAAATGTAGGTACAAGGTACATTTTAATTATGTTGAAGTTTTAAAACCAAACTTAACTTTTTCAGTTGCAATTTTAAAAACATCCTTTAATATTAAAAACGTATCTTATATTTGATTGTGTCTCATTGTTATAGTTATTGTTAGCTGCCATTATCAGTACCACTACCAGTTTAAACAAAATAACTTGTTATATATTTATACCAACATAAAAAATTGGTTTTATTAAATTAAGTAAATTTTTAAATTTCTGCAGTGATTTAACTTACAACTGGTTTTTTTATTCTCTACACTGCTTTAACATTTCAGTCATATTGACAATTTTAATCACTTTAATGAGTAAGGCTAAGTACCGCTAAAAGGAGTACTGTTGTTCAGGAATATTCTTTTTGAAAAGTGGATAAAGGAGTACTGTCATATACATTTAAATTTATACCATGTAAATGTATATTTATGCAAATTTATATATTTACATGTGTATATTGTAGTGTACTGACAGTAAATTACTGGAATTTTCCTCATTCAATTAGGTCTTTGTAGTAAAAAACTTTTTTTTAATTTTCTGGTTAAAATCTATAAAGTGACCACTGTTACAAAATTAACCGAAATTGTCATTCTCCTTAGAAAGGAGGATTTCCATCACATGAACTTCAGATGTACAGACAACATCACTATTGTTTGACATGTTAATTTCTGATTTGTTGGAAATCCTCCAATAATGTTTAAAAGATATAAAATCCACCAATTGGATACAAGAACAAGTCCATGAGGATTGATTATTCGAAATACGGGGTATTAACTCCAGGAAGGAGGAGAATCTGTATAAAACATTATGTTTGGCTTTTCTGAACAGATTATTAGATAAGTTGAGATTAGAGAATCTTTGAATTAGTTAAGATTGTTTGAGGCGAATTGATTTTCTCTTTAGGAATACTGTTAAAACTTTTTTGAAACAAGTTTTAAAAGTTATGTTGTGTTAGTATTCATTGTTTAGTGTGGAAGTAGAAAATGATGGAATTAAATCTAATTACATGTAAGCAAATGATAATCATTAAATATTTGGCATTTAACTAAACATTTCCAGGTCATTAATCGCCCTTCTCTCATACACAATCTTAAAACATTTAATGTAACCAAGGCTGACTGTATCAGGCGCTACAGTTAAAAAAAAATGTTCAAATGTATTTAGCTTTTCGTGTTTTTGGCAGCCATATGAAGTGAATAATTCAGTAACAAGCAATACTCACTTTACTGCACTTCCCATAACTGATCTAGGTACCTGACAGTGAGAAGAGAAAATTTCAATAAAGATGTTTTGTCTATGCAAATATATAGATAACATAAAAAAATTTGGAAATATTTCAATATCATGAATATAGCATATGATGTGAATAATTCAGCAAAAAGCAATACCCACTTTACTGCACTTCCCATAACTGATCTAGGTACCTAACAGTGAGAAGAGAAAATTTCAATAAAGATGTTTTGTCTATGCAAATATATAGATAACATAAAAAAATTTGGAAATATTTCAATATCATGAATATAGCATATGATGTGAATAATTCAGCAACAAGCAATACCCACTTTACTGCACTTCCCATAACTGATCTAGGTACCTAACAGTGAGAGAGAAAATTTCAATAAAGATGTTTTGTCTATGCAAATGTATAGATAACATAAAAAAATTGGAAATATTTCAATATCATGAATATATCGTATGACTTGGTACATAGCCCTATCTTTGCTTAAAGAATAGTATTGAAATTTATAATTTCATATTTTTTTGTTTGTTCATTTTTAAAATTGTTTATTATTATTATTTTGTATTTATTTCATTTTTATGAATAATAAACAATAGTAGTTTTATTAAAAAAAGTTTTGAAATTTTTTCTTCCTCCTTTTGACTGATTTGATTTTAGTGTTACAATGGCTACTCATTTGGACACTGAATATTCAGACATTCTGGAATGACAGTACTCCTTAAAGGGTTAATATTATAATTAACATGTCTGCAAAAAATGATCCATAGCAACACATTTTAATATTATGTACTTTAATTAATTCCTTGTAATATTTGCAAGAAATATTTACTGTTATTATAGGGTATTAACTGCAATGAACATCTTCTTCAAAAGTTTTTTTCAATCTATTGTAAGGTTTTAAGACCTCGAAGAAAATTTTATATTTCTGTTAGACGCATAAGGCCAGCACGGCCTGAAACAGGTTAGTGTAAAAATTATCCTATTAATTTTTAAAATAACAATGTATTTTTTGTACTCTGATTTTTCATTACTAATTTTCAATCTACAAGTATTTTAGGCAGGAGAGTAGTATGTTTTGAGATTGGATAGTATCAAAAGAAGTGGAAATAATAGTATCACTAATATGGCCCATGCAGTAGTTGTATGTCATTTAAAGGTTGGAAGGGTGTCCTGGACTTGCGACCTGGGCTGCAGAGGTTTCAACATGCTTTACACAGCCTCAACACTCACCTCACAGCCTCCCCATGATCTTTCCCTTTTCAGCCAAATAATATAGGAAGCTTCTGTAGTGGTTTTAGATATTCTTTCCATGAATTTATTCCTAGATTTCTTAACAACCCAAGACATTTCAAAAAGAGATGTTATGTAGACTTCCGGCAGCCCTCTTATTCCAACTTCTACTGCAAAGAAATTTATGATGTGAGACCCTCGCATCTTCAAACCCAGGACCAACTCTCCATATTTTCTTGTTTTCTCCAAATGATCTGGACTATTTTTTCCCAAGGTACAGTGAGTTCAACTAGAAGAGCTTGATTTCAATTAGTAGAGAACACCAAGATGCCTGAACAAAAAATTAATAGTATCTAATGCAGGTGTAAACACATAATGAAAGTTATTTAAGTCCAACAACATGTACTTAAGACCATTACTGTAAAGGTCTTATACTGTAAGGTATGTAAAGGCCAAAAAGTTATATTTTGTTAACAGCTGTATCGGGTATCAGAGCACTATAAACTTTGTTATCCCAGTTGTCTTGTATATTCACAGTAATCATAATACACCAGTAGAACCACAAACCTGAACAGTATTTATTATGTTGAAACCTGAACATGATACTTTAAAAACATGGTTAGCCAAGGCATCAATCGCAGAGTCTCATGAGGTCTTTTATTTATTCTAATCCAAAATACTGTCGATTGTAACCTAATATTTTATGGTAACCTCTGTATTTATGAGGTGTTCATTGACATACGTATTTAGCGGTACAGACTACGCCATGAAGCTTGGCACATGGGAATTGTAACAGTAACATCAAAGTGTAAAGAAAATCTATAAGTAAATTAATAATTTGTAATAATCCATAAAGTTTCAAAAAGTAACATTTTAAAAATTAAAAATCACAAAAAATATTTTTGTTTGTTTCTGAACTTACAAAATCATATACTTGAACAATAAAATCACTTTTATTATTATTATTATCCAACATTATATAAGTCTTATATCCATTTAAATAGTCTTGTATCCGTATGAAGAAACATGGCAGATTTGTTGAATCATCAAAACAAAAAAAAGGTCATTATAAAAAGTCTATAAACGATCTTGTTTATATTTTGAAATTCTAACCATAATTTAGTACAAGTTAATTTGTGTTAATGTCTCCAATTTTTAAAACTGTATGACCAAATACAGTATTTTTTGTGAAAAGTTTTCAACATGTTTGTAGTAAATAATGTTTTTAATATTAAATTTATACTATAGTCGCAAAACAAACAAAATTTTGAATTGGCACATTTAGTTATAATGTAAAGTTATAGAATACACACTGTTGATACAAATTTAGTTGATCAAATTAAGTTAATAATGCTGAGAAATTTTTTTTAAATTTTAAAATGTTTAATGCAAGTATTTATTTATAAAAATATCTTTCTATCTATCATACAAGTTTTTTGAATTTGCTCACTTTATTATTATTATTGTGTTATTTTTAATTAGTTTTTATTTTGGTTAGTTATCTGAAGGTTATTAAAGGGACTTAATAAGGTTACTTGTTGGCCTTAGATGGGTTTATTTATTTGATACTCAACTGTATTCTTTGCTTTTTTCAGATTCGACATATTATTGTTGTTCCATCATACCATTTAAAGATGACAACATTGTATCACCTTTGTCTGAAGAGTTGACTTCAGAACTTCAATCTTTAGCTATGAAATTATAACATGTAAGTTTATATTTGAAATATTAAATAAACAAAGAAGATTTTTTTAAAAAATTAATGATTGAATATTGGTATAAATGGATAAGAACAATAACGTTTTTTTTTAATAGAAACAATAGCAATATAAAATATATTCATTTGATTTTTGTTTTGACTTGGGGAAACATTTGCCATCATTGCTGATCATTTAGCACTACCCAGGGGACACGTACAGCTTAAAGTGTGCTGCGGACGCGATCAACTTTGTCCCCCACATGGAGATCTCAACTTTTAAAAAAGATCAAAGACTTACATATAACTGGCAATATGTTCTATTGGCTGAAACACTTCCTAAGTCAAAGGTGGATATGCACCAAATGGAAAACGGCAATATCCAAGTATAAACAAACATAGGTGGGCCTCCCGCAGGGCGCAGTTCTTAGCTCATTGTTATTTAACATATACATAAACGATCTCCCCAAAGCATTATCCTCCAATCAACTCAACTGTGCGATGTATGCGGATGATGTACTGATATGGCTGGCAAACAGCAACAAAGACAGGAAAGTCTTTGACTCACTTCATGATGGGATGAATGAAGCTATGGAGGCGCTGACCAGATGGAGTAGGAATAACAACATGAAAATTAATGTTCAGAAAACAAGTTACCAGCTCTTCTCACTGAAAACAAAAACACAAAACATACCGCTACAAATAGAAAACACAGTAGTTCAACAGCACTGTAGTACTAAATACCTGGGAGTCATCCTCGACAAAAAGCTCAATCTAAAAGACCACGCAAATTACATCGCATCAAAGATCTCCTCCAAAAACAATATACTAAAAAGACTAGCAGGAATAAAATGGGGAGGAACGCTTGACCAACCAACAATGCCAACCTACTATGCCAAACCTACAAGTCTTACATAAAACCAAATTTCCTTTACGGTGGTGAGATGCTTGCTTTGGCAGGCAGTGATGCCCTCAAGAAACTTGAAACAAGCCAGAACAACTGCCTATGAATGATAACGGGTGCCGTGAGGACCACACCAATTGCAGCACTGCATGCCTATACCAACACCAAACCATTGCATAATGAATACAGGTGCAAAGCTATGATAAGATATGAGAAGATTCTTCACAGGAAGTACAATAACCCATGGATCCTAGAACCACCAGCAGAACAAACATTAAAAACACAAACAAGTTTCAAACACCTGATGCTTAAATGGAGATCAAGTGGTGTGATCGAGGAGCCTACACAGCTGAAGAGTCCTCTGGACTACGACAGGTACAACATAAGCACTCAACTTGTTGAAACAATAAATAAAGCCAAGGACAATCCAGTCACAGTTGCACAAATTACTTTGGAGACTATAAACAACCTATACCCATCAGACGACTGGTTGCGAATATACACTGACGGATCTAAAATCGGAGGTGAAACAGGGGCGGGAATATTCTGTGAGCATTTTTCTCACTATTTTGCATTAAGCTCGGACGCCACTGTTTTTGAGGCGGAGTTATTTGCAATTGATGAGTCATTGAGGCAAATAATAACGAGGCCTTTGTTGAATAATAACATAGTGATATTAGTTGACTCTAAATCGGCATTACAAGCAATTGCTGACAACACATCTGCAGGCTCTATGATAGAATCGATCCAGAAGAAATACAAAATAATTAAACACATTACCAAGGAATTGGTTCTGCAGTGGATCCCGTCACATGTAGGCATACAAGGGAATGAGCGGGCAGACAAGCTGGCCAAACAAGGAACCCTTATAGTGCAGAAACCAAAAAGAATGCTCACACTGGAGGCTAGGATTAGTGCACTGAAGTGAACATCTTATTTTGAATTTACAAACAAAGTCAAGGAAGACATAAAGAACAAGCCTTATGAGAATGTATTCGACTTGTATGGGAAGGTCAAGGATCTCCAGAGGAGGACATCTGTCGCAGTCTTTATTTGACAACTGGACACGACTGTCTGAATGAACACCTGAAGAAAATTAAGATATTAAACTATGACAACTGCACATTGCGTGAATGCCCAGACACCATCATGAACAAGGACCACCTCCTGGTCTGCAGAAAATTAGATGAAGAGGAGACCTCCCTGGCCTCTACTGGGAAGCAAGATTATAGATGGCGTGAGCCAGCGGAAGCCATTGGAAAACAACAACAACATATAAATATATTTATAAGTTCTTTTTTTTGTACACTCCAGTGATTAACTAGATTAGAAGGATGGTCTGCTGCTGTAAAACAGAGAAATGATCATAGAAAATATAACTTTCAGCCAATAGATCAATTGTTCCAAAATTCAATCAGGAAATAGACCAGTCAGAAGAGCAGAAAGTGTACAACTTGTATTTGAGAAGTTTAAACACAAAAGCACATTTGCACATTGGTTATTTAAAGAGTATATTAATTAGTCTTTTATATGAGTATGTAGGTAAATACACTCACCACAACCTGTATTTTTCTATTTCTTCCCACAAAATATCAAAATTTAAATTACAATTTATTTTACCTCTGCATCTTTTTTTTTTGACTACTTTCAAACTGGGTGTCTATCGAGTCTACAGATTTTACATCCAGTGAGGATGTTATTTGTTTAGACATAATCAGTTTTGCATTGATACAGTTTCCATTAGTTATTATGTGTATTAGCTATTATATAAATTAATGTATATCACTTATCACTGCACGATGGGGCATATGATAAAAAAAAATAAAACAACCAAAAGTTCATTTGACCAAATTATATTTTTTAATTTTGGCCCAATGAACTTTTGGTCATATGAACCGTGTTTTAAACACACTATATGACCAAAAGTTCATTCAACCAAATATGGGAAGCTTCCACACAGTATAATTTGCATTTAGGGTGCAAGGGGATACTTTTAAGATTATGGTATCTTAAAACCATAAAAGCACATTATGGTATTTGTGCTTTTATGAACCAAAAAGCATATGAAGAGTCGCTTGATGTTGTAAAATCAAATTACTTTAATTTTTCAACCTGGGTTTGAGTATCAAGCTTACATACCATATATTATCAGATGCTTGTGATATGTCAAGAAACATACTTCAGGTCTATTGTAGAGTGTTTACTTCTGAAACCAAACTGATGATTCGGAGAATCAATTCCCTCTCATCTATTATCAGCTTTATTTGTTTAGGCAGCATCTTTTCAAAGATTTAGGTATTGCTGGCAATAGCAAAATGGGTCTGTAAGAGCTCTTGCCAGTTAGATCGTACAGATTCAATATCTTCCTGTGAATAGATATATATTTATGTATAAACAATCTCCTATGAATTCAACATCCTTCAATTTGAATTTTGCATTTCCTTTGGAGTTCATAGTTATTCAGCATCTGCGTAAAGATACAAAATTACAGTCCTTAATAAAAACTATCGTAGATGTATTTTTTTGGTTACAAATAATTTTTATAGGTTAACAATCTGCATACATATTTGTGTCGATTGTCTTATTGTTAAGCAAGAACAAATAAGAAATACAGTGGTACACCGGTTAACAGTCTTAATTCGTTCCAGAACTAAGACTCTTATCTGAGCAGACTGCTGTATGAGTCAGCATTTACAGTAGAGACTTATGGAAAACATTTTAATTTGTTCATAGAAAAAAATAATTTAGTACTCTCTATTAATATGTCAAAGCTGAAGAATGAAGAAAATTCACAGAACAGACGTCATACTTTATTTTAACTAAGTTCATACAAATGTAATTATATCACATATATACATACAGGACAATACTGTATATTTTTTTAGTTCATACTGCAGTTTTTTTAGTTTGATAGTTAAAGTTTGTCTTTTACTTTCACTGCCACAAGCACTTCTTTTAGGACCCATTTAATTAATATTCACAAAAAAAATTGAAAACAGGATTTAAACAACAATTTTGAAACACATACAAAAACACTTAATGTTTTGTTAAATTTAAAAATCAAAAGTATGGAACACGATAACATTATAATTGTTCAGATTTTTAATGGACTAACAAAAAAATGGAGTGGGCATTCCGAGAACAGATAACTAAGAAATATCAAAGACGTTATTGTCTTACAAAAACCAAACACACATCAATCAAAGGCTTGTTTGTGTTAACTCAGCAGCTTGTAATTTCTGAACACAATCTTATGTTAGAAATAATTTAACAAAATGGAAACACTCTTATAATATATAATAATATAATAAAACTGTTATGCGTGTCGTTTTTCACTGGGTTATCACTGTAATATATAAATTCTGTAATCTCATATTGTTCTAATCAAATGTCTTAATCTTATACTGAAACAGGTAAGCTACTAATTACGGAACAAATAATGTAAACACGAATCCCTTTAACCACAACTGCAATGTCTGCAACTGACAACATGAGCAGTAATTTGTAGTAAGAGCAAAAACCAAAATGTGTCCTGTTTCAGTGCCTGCACCATTCAGCAATAAAGCTAAGATTATTTTTTGCGGCATTCTGCCTACTTAAAACTCTGCATACAGTGCAGTATGTGTTGTACTAATTATTGTTTTCACTTTTTATTTCTTTGTTTCTTTATTATTTCTCCAAGCCCTATGTAAAAAAAATTTACAGTATAAAAAATATTATTACAGTAATAATATTTAATTACTGTAATTACTTTAAAAAAAGGATTGATGTTTACTAGAGTGATGGTTAATGAAAGTTTCACTGTAGTTTTAGTTGGAAAAAATAATACTTTGATTATTTTTCAGATAATTTGAATAATTTTAGCTGATTCAAATGCGGCTGCTTCAAAACAGGTGTTTACCAAAATATCCAGCTGAAATAGGATGTTCGGTCTTGAAAGCAGGACTACACCAGTGTGTTGACCTGGAAACCTATATTGTCTTTGTGCATTCAGAATGATTTAATAAAAAACAGTTAATAGAATGCATTGTGTTAGAATCATTTCTACTTACTCCTTAATTCAGTACAGTAGTCTTTATTAACTGTCATTCTTGGGACCGTTAGGGTGACGGATGACAGAATAGATGGATAACAGAAATGGACCTCCTGTACTATTGGCGATCAGTATCCTTTGTTTATAGCACAGAATGTTTTATTATTATTATTATTATTTTGTACAATGCAATAAAACTCAAAATTTTCTGTTTAACTCTAATTATGTATTGGAGTTAATACAGTACAGTAATTATGTACAAGTCCTTAATACAGTAAATTATATGTACTTAACAACTTTCTGACAAGTATTCATGTAACATATGGGAGAGCACCGCACATGCCCTTTACAGTACTCATGTGACTGTTATGTGATTGACTTGTACGCTGAATGGTATTATCGTAAATAGTGTAAGAATGTTTATCTTTCAATAAAACATTCATGCACTCCTTTGGAATTTGTTAACACTATTTGAAATATTTCTTATCTCATTCTACGACATGATTGGATCGTTTACTTTTCAATTATCAATGTTTGCTTAGGGTAGCAAGTAGTGTCAGCAGCTCTCGCCTATGCTATAAGTAAGTCGTGTCCAGTTATAGTTTATTGCCTACAAGGTTACTTTTATTATTTATTACAAATTATTTACTATAGAAGATTGTTTAAAATGATACATCACAGAATAAACCTGATGGTTAATAGAAACTAAGAGTTAAAAGGTGACAATAGGAACTCTACTGTTCTTACAAATGCTAATGACCTTATCCTGTGAACTTTCATAGATATACCTTCATCTTAAAATCAATTGGAAGTTATATATAATTTTTTAAATAGGATATTTATTTATACAACCAGCAAATTTATTATAGTGTAACCGCAGAGAGAAAAAAAATCTGTGTACATGGATTTAAAAAAATGCAGTGACCCTCACTACTTCGCGGTTCGACACTCACAGATTCACGACTTTGTGGATTTTTTCCATTATATTATATGAGAAAATATCACGGATTTTCTGGAAATTTAAAAAATAGTAGTGATATATGAAGACCCAAAATATTTTGTTAATTCCACAAAATATTTTGTTATTTCCATTAAAACATTAGTAAAATATATTATTTCCTAGTCTATGAACAACAGAACAAGCGTAAAATAGCATAAAACATGTACCTTGTATAGGGTGCGGCTGTCAATCCTGCATTTTGAAAAGGCTGTGAATAATAAACAGATGCATTTTTCAAAATTTTCTTGTTACCATCTTATTATACATTAAAAATCATTTAAGAAACAAACAATTATTCATTGCTTAATAATAACATTGGTAAGATGGTGTCCTTCTTGATTAATGCATTTTTGCAGGCGATTTCTGAAGTTGTTCATCACATCACGGAGGATTATTTTGAATTTTCAGGTGGTTTCTTGTCTTCAGTTCTTCAAATTTACGAGGTTGTTCTTCATATCCCCAAAAGAAAAAATCGCATGGTGTGAGGTCAGGTATGCATCATAGCTACCCACACCTATGAAGCGTTTCTGCTTTGGTAAAACGTTTTCACGGCAAATGACCATTGTAGCTTTGACCACTGTTCCATGGCGACTGAAATGCTTTGAGGTGAGGAACACAATGGTAACCTTGGCAATTAGCCCAGCCCATTTTCTAACCTTCCATAGTCTTTTCAAAAATGCAGGTTTGACTGCTGCACCCTGTATTTGAATTTGAATTGAAGTAAAATACAGTACAGTTATACAATACCTTAACACTTTAATTTTATTTCTTATGTACACCTACTGTTTTATTGCTAATATTTGTGCATGTACTGTATATACATATTGTAGATATCTATACATTACTGTAAAGGGTGGTTTGTAAACAGTATGCAAAGGAAGTGTAAAAAAAGTCCAAATACACATTAAATAAATACTGTAAATATGGTGTTCCTACTTTGCAGATTTTCAGCTTTCACGGCCGGTCTCGGAACCTATCTAAAGTGCTAAACGAGGGTTCACTGTAATTAAAAAATAAAGTGATTATAAAAGTAAATTCAAAACATATTTTTGAACGTGTGTGTGTGTGTTCATAAACAAATATGTTAAAAAAAGAAAAAACAACTTATACAAAATAATATCCCTCAGTGCTGTATATGTTCTATGTCTAAGATCTTAGTCTTGATTTCAATGTTTTTTTATTAAATGATAACATTTTTATTTCCTGTGGCAATTAGTTGTACAAATTGATTGCACAAACATAACTATTTTTGTCATTAAATTTTTTCAGATAAGTTAATACTCTTGTTTCTAGTTCTACTACTCAAATTAGAATATGTAGTCTTGAATTACTTGTAATGATACATCAAAGATTCTAATCTGAAGAGATTTATCAAACTCAAAAGAATATTTCTCAGTTATAAATTGATTCCAATTTATTATTTTAAGTATTCTGTAATTACAAATATTAAATCCAAATATTTTGTGTAGAACAGCTCCAAACAAAATAATTCCTTTAGAATAAAAATTTCTCTTCTTTCCCTCTCTGATGTCTTGTTATCCTAAGCAGCAGCAATAATTTTTTGTATCAGTGTTATCTGATGTAGCCCATGTAATTCAGCAAACATGGCAATCTTTTATGGCTTGGATTCATTGTAAATACTGCCTTATTATTAACATTGTTAGATAAGGTTATAATAACAGGTTATCTGTTATAATAGTTGTCTATTTAATAATTACACCTTTATAAATAAATAAGATTATTTTATTTAAAGTAATTTTAATTTTAAGAAATGGGAAATAACTTGTCATCTCTTCATTGCTTATTTTTGGATTGTAGAAAGAATGACAAATTAATATGATAACTTCTTAATAAAGTGTTTGTGCATAACTGTAAAATAAGCCAAAATTATAATATTTGGCAACTGTATTTAGTTGTTAAAAAAGTGTATAGCTGAAATGGTAAACAAGATTTAAAGTTCAAGTTGCTTACTCCTATATAATGTTAAGAACTTGTAACTTTCTAAATATTAGTTGTATTATGGTAATTAATTTAAGATTAAGAAAGGTGAAATACTGTAACAAAGCCTAGCTATTACTACTTCCTACCAACTACTAGTATTGAGATACTCTAGGGACGTGAATATCTAAATTGCATTTTTCAAAAGTTCCAGATTATCATAAATGATATTAAAAAATTGAAATAAGAAAAAAAGGACATTTTTGTCATTTCCTAGATGACAAAAATTGGATACAGAATTTACTGCTTTTATAATTTAAGAATATTTCAAAATAGTAAAAGAATCATTTTTTTTAAACTTTAAGGTGAAAAGCACATTGAGGCTATTATCGCCTAACTAAATGTAAGTGTGAGTGTAAAGTGTTAAAGTTGTAAGTGTAAGTGTTTGTTAGACTCGGGTGCCGCGAGGGATGTCTAAATCCTCACAATAGGTGCAGCTAGTCTGCACCCCCTGCGGGGAAGAATAATTTTTAACAGGCATCACTGATTGATAGTAATATTATACGAGGGCGGTTTGATAAGTCAGTGACATTTTGAACAAAACAAATTTTTTTCAGCAAATAAACATTTTATTTTTCTACATAATCACCTTTTAGCTCGATACATTTAGTCCAACGTTTTTCTAATTTTTTTATTCCCTCCAAATAATAGGTTTCCTCAAAGCTCTCAAAATACGCGTTTGTTTCGGTAATGACTTCTTCATTCGACTCAAATCTCTTACCACCCAGCTATTTCTTTAGGTTTGGAAATAGAAAATAGTCGCAGGGGGCTAAATCTGGAGAATATGCTGGATGAGGTAGCAGTTCGTATCCCAATTCGTGGATTTTGGTCATCATGACTAGACAAGTGTGCACACAAGCATTGTCTTGATGGAACAGCACTTTCTTCTTCGCCAAATGCGGCCGTTTTTGCTTCAAATCAACGTCGAATCTGTTCAAAAGCATCGAATAATATTCGCCGGTGATCATTTTACCTTTCTCGAGGTAATCCCAAAAAACTGTGGCCTTGACCTTGTTGGCTGACAGACTCTGTTTGGCCTTCTTTGGTCCACGTTCACCCCTAGCAACCCACTGTTTCGATTGTTCCTTGGTCTCTGGCGTGTTGTGATGGATCCATGTTTCGTCCACAGTAACAAAACGGTGCAAAAATTCATTCGGATTACGGCTGAACATCGCTAAACACTCTTTTGAAGTGGTCACACGATTACGCTTATGGTCGAGTGTGAGCAATCGCAGCATCCATCTCGCGGAGAGTTTTGTCATGTCCAAATATTCGTGTAAAATATGATGTACCCGTTCAGTTGAGATACCTACAGCATGAGCCAACTCGCACACTTTCATTCTCCGATCATCCAATATCATTTCATGGATTTTATCGACGATTTCCGGCATGATCACTTCTTTTGGGCGACCTGAACGTTCGGCGTCACTAGTGCTGGTACGACCACAACGGAACTCTGTTAACCACTTCTTAACCATTGAAATTGATGGTGCCAAGTCCCCATAGTATTTATCAAGTCTTTCCTTAGTTTCAGTGATGGATTTTTTACGTAAAAAGTAATGCTTAATTAGCACACGAAATTCTCTTTTTTCCATTTTCGTAAAAATTCACGAGGTTGTCTGCTTTGAACGGCTATCAAACACCAACTGCACGATCTTCAACCTATAACCTACAAACGTGAGGTGTGCAATGAGACACAGCATACTAGTTGGTTCCTTAACTACCTTGATTGCCCCTTATCTAGAAGCAGATCAATTGGGGTAAAAAATGTCTACCTTTGTACAAAATAAAATGTAAGTGTTATTAGCTAATTTTGTAGAAAATTTATTTATTTTGTATTCTAAAAAACTTAAGTTTCAAATAGGCATGACATGATTTTAGACCCTATAGCATAGAGGCAAATTAGGAAGTGTTTCAGTTATAGAGAATAGCAGATACTTGGTGTGTACTTAGAGTTGTAATGTAGTTACAGTTACAACCCTGCCAAGAGTTGTAAACATAATGTATGTAAAGATGTAGGCATAGTGAAAAATGGAGACAAGAAATACTGATCAATTGAAAACAAAATCAGTTATTATTGATGATATGATGTAAAATGCAGTTTGAAAAATGATTTACATTGAAAAGTAGGAAGAATAAAATTATACATGTGAATGGCTGCTAGTTTAAATTGTATTGCACAATGAACTAATTTATCATTTAATTAATTTATCCATTACTAAACGAAAAGCTAAGAAAACAATATTGTTTGACTTGCCAAATTGTTACATTTTGTTCCCATAGTAATATTGGCTGAATCTATATAATATAGACAAAGAACAGCAAGTTGTTTCCTGGAATATTGTCTTATGTTCTGACCAGTTATTTCTTGTTAACTACAGTGGCAAAGATACAAGAAAGAGTAACTTGACATTAATGTACTGTTAATTGTGCAATCAAGGTACATTCATTATTGTGAATTTTTTATATATAATTGTTAATCTAAATATTATTTTATCTCTGTGGTAAACTGTGGTTCTGGATTATTCATCATATTTCTCTTCCTTAATAGCCTGGATAATTGATTAAGGTTGTTCTGTGTATTAAGCTAGGTAACAAATTCAAAACTAACACATTTTTTAAATTGCACATAATTTATTTACATATTATTTAATACTAAGATATTTACAAAACTAATGATTGTATTAATTCTTCAGTTTATTCAATTCCTTTCCAGTAACTTTAATGAGATAAATGTGGGTGAAATCCTCGAGAGTAGTATCTGTGTGGTTGATGTGACATGTGTGGATATATTTGTCTAGCATTACGCTGATATGATTGTCGAGATGTTTGTTGATTCCAAATTGATTGATCAAATTGAGGTTCATTAGAAAGACATTGAGCTTGATTAGCACGTGATTTTAAATCCTTTGATGGTCCCTGGCAGTTATTGTCTGCAACTGCATAGGTGGCAGCAAATAAGAAAGGGTTTTCAACAATGCAATCCTTTGGTGTATTGAAGTCAGTGATGGGCTCGCTGTCAAAGTTACCACACAAACCCTGGATTCTGGAACGGTACTTGTTTTCAGCCTGTAATATGAACACGTACTAAAGTAACAAATTTAGTCAAATTATCTTAACAAAAACAGATTTGTTTTCCTAATGAGGCAACTAATTTAACGAAATATCTTGTTATGTGACTGGAAGAGTAGTGTGTGAAACTATTCACTTTATATGACCTTAGTTTTATTAGTTCAAATTACTTTTGTTTAGTTGTATTTTACCAAGAAAATATTAATTACATACCGGTAACTCTAAAATATCAGGTAAGATGTACTGTGTTCTTCAGTTTTAAAATGTGTTTTTTTGTGGGGTTTACTTACAAGTCTAATTATACAGCATCTGTCAATTTCAATAAAATAACAGTTGTTTTTAAGGCTAAATGAAAAACTTTGTTTAAATACCTTAAAGTATTTCTGAACTCATGAATATTTAAAATATAATAATACATGAATATTTATAAAAAAACCTGTAATGGAGTAATAAAAAAATAATAGAGCAAGATAGTATTCAGTTTTAAAAAAAAAAAAAATAATAATAATTACAACTTTTGCAAATGGTTTTCTTTTTTGTAACATGCCAGGCATGTTAATCTGCCTAATCATTTATGGTAGGATCGAATAACAATCAAATAAGTATTATGTGTAGTCTGTTCTAACTAAACAACAAACTGTACATGTTTCCTTTATAAATGGTTAGCACCTCCTAGGTTGCAGTATGTAAACAAAATTATTTTAGTAACCAAACTGTATATGCTGACTTGATAAATGGTTAGCAGTATCTAGGTTACTTGAAAAGTTACTATAATTTTTTTTTTCAAGTATAAGAAAAGATGTGAAACAGATCTAATCACTCATTTTAATATGTTTCACTATCACTTCGAAGGAATGATGCACAAATGTGGATGGGCATGCACTAACTGATCTGTATTCTTGTATCTTTTGCATTGTCCTATAATGCGTCTTTCAACACTGAAAGCTGATACATGTGTCCTTTGTTAGGGTTGAATTTTTAAAAACTACGTCTGATGCATCTGAAAAAAATGTATGCATGATCTGCTAACCATGAACACCACTCGTCCACCAATAAATTGCTTCCACTGTTTAGTTCTTTAACCCTTTGTCCTCGATACAGTTTTAAAATATGTCCTCTGGGGTTGGGTGGCATGTGGTACTGGTCACAGTCATTTCGTTGTCAGACCGGAATTTTTGCACAAGTTATGTTCCTCTCAAATCGAATAACCAGCAGTAATGGCCGTTAAAATCCCTTGTACATGAGGATAAGCAGCAGGCTGAACAAAATGCTATGCTTTTTTATTAATTTATTTTTTTGATTTAGTTTGGATTGTGCTTTAACCTATCAGGAAACTCTTCAACTAAGTGGTTCATGCCTTATTTCTATTTGGTATATTGTAAGAAAAAGGCTGCATTGACTTTCAATTCAGTCACATTTAGTGTTTTCCAAGTATCCAATATTTATTAACAAAACAGTATTGAATATTAAATATACTTTTAAAAAGAACATAATATAAATAAAAGAGAAAAGATCTGTCCTTTTTGAACAGTATTGTAATGTTACATTTTTCGTTAAAAATTAATTAATGTTTTAGTTTAGCTGTAAAATTTTTGTAATATTATAACAATATTTTTACAGCTAAACCAAAAATAAATGGAAATATATATTCTATATTTTTTTATATCAGTAAAAAGTGTTTTCTAAAAGCTATTAATTTTGTTGTTTTTTTTTTAATTGTTTCGCTATAACAACTTTTCAGAGTGTAGTGAAATTCAGTTCCGAGCTGTTAGCATGCTATAGTGCCTGAACTGACAGATAAACATGAGATGCTCGTCAAGCTGGCTATCTGACCTGTAAGGACTGTCAATCCTTCAAATATTTCTAGCTGACTGAGAGTAGGCCATGGCCAGCAGTACCACCTTCTGAGTGCAAAGAGTTAATTTTTTTAGGAATGTAATTAATGAAAATAAATGTGGCTGTCGCTACTTGCTGTAGTGTAGTTATCATGATTTGAAATCAGATTACTATAACATCCTACAATGATGAAAAAATTGCAATATTATATAAAAAATGTGGGTGATTGGGTTGTCTGTAACACAATGATTGGTTTGGAAGCTATAAAGGCTTGTAACAAGTGGGCACCTGCCTTTGTTATTTTGTGAATTATTTATCTACTTGTAGGTAGATCTAAAATAATAAAGATTTAAAATAAGATCCATACCAAAATTTTAACTCCAGTTCCATCATATTGCACTTCAAGACCATGTTGAGGAGCAAATATTCTCACTGTGCCACTGGGAAGGGCATAGTATTGCACAATGGCTTCACCTTCTTCATTGTAGAATTCTTCTATATTTTTACTAGAAATAGGCATTTGATGTCCATTTATTTGTATGTTTGCTGCAGCTGAAGAACTATGGACAGATGAAGAAGAAGAAGATCCTGAAGGCCTCAAACTAACGACATTGTCTTCAAGGACAATCATTACATCCTATTTTACAAGAAAAAACAAATATTAGAAATTACAGAACTTTTAAAAAGTTCATAATTAAAATTTAAAATGTTTATCATAGTTACTTTTTGCTCAGATGAAGCACTATCTCGTACTAGAACAGATACTTTTTCACAGTTCTGATAGTTAGATGAGCGATGTCGGGTCTCATAGGTTTTCGGTGCATCCTGGAACATTGCATGCCAACATTTTCCAAGCCTGATTGGATACGTCTTATTGTCAAAGGTTTGTGCCAAGCTTTTGTCAACTACACAGGTTGCTGTATAAAAAATATTATGTGTTTATATATTTTAATTAAATGTATTTGATCTTAGAATATTAAACATTAAGAATATAAAAAATATTAAAATTTTAAATTATTAATTTTGCAATATTTTATAAAACAAAACCAGTAAATATCTTTGTGGCTTAGTTGAATAGCAAAATGTAAAAATGCAAACAGTTATCGTGAATACAATAGATACTGAACTATGTGAATGTAACAAAAGTCTTTTTATGTTTAGGTAACCATGTGTTTATTTTCTTTCAAATTAAATACAAATAAATTTGTAAAAAATGTTCATAATGTATATTGGTAAACAATTAATGCAGTGTTCATATAAAACATTTCCCCTAACAATAATGTAAAATTAAACTAAGTACTAAGTGCAAATACTTACGTGAGTATTGTTTATTTGTTACTGTTTGAAGGATACGCTCAACTGTTGAATATTCAGGATGGACAGCAACAAGGGACTGAAGAACTGGAGACATTCTAATGTTATTAAATTCAGCAGAAACCATTGGTGTGGCAAAAGAAATATTTACAGATCTCAGATTGGGTGAAACATTGAATTCTGCATTTATTTGTTTGGATGGATTTCTGGGGCTAATAACATCTTCACTATGATAAGCATATGCTAGTTGTCTGAAATAGCTGTAGATTTTGTATGTAGCATTTTGAACAGATTGTGGGATCTAAAACCAAAGTAAAACACAATATTTACTTTTTTACGGATAATGTATAAGTTGAGCCAATATATTGCATATAATCAATTATAACTTACCTTATCAAACTGAGCAGTAAATTTGGCCTGGTTAAGTACATTAGCTTGCACTGTCATGTTTCTGCATGCATATTGGAGAGTGTTGCCTTCTTGCATTTGTTTCTTGCACATGTGGGCCAGAGGGGAGTTTTCAAGATATTGTTTGCGTTCCTCACTCTGTACTAGTTTACCCTAAAATTAAATCAAATCAGAAACAAATTATGTTGTTTATACTGATTTGAAATCCACAGTGTTATAAGTTACACTTTGCACTATATTGAAACAACGGCTCCCTTTAATGTTTATCTGTAACTTAATAAAATATTAGGAATAAAAACTACATAATGAAAGTGTTACAGAAGGATCCGTAAAAGTTTTTAAATTTTTACAATAAGTAATTTAGAATCTTTAAGGACTTAAAGGAGTCAAAAACCATTACAAATAATTAACTTGGCCTAGCATTAAAAATATAATAAAAAATTATCTGTTAGTATCTTAGATTGAAGTATTTAATTGAACACTTATATTTTATATAAGAATACAAGTAATTAGGACTGTTTGTAGTTCTAATGATAACAACATAAATATTTTATTCACTTCCCCAGATTTTTCATAACAAATAATAAATTCAAACCTTAATTGTAACATGTGCTGCAGATCCATGATTACATTTCTCTCCTGCACGTAATTCAGCATTAATGTAAGAGTTAGGGTTAGCATTCATTGCCTTTGCAAAATTCATCAACGGAACTTTTGGAAAAGCTGCTGATGCAGCAAAGCAAACCTAAAAAAACAGAACAAAGTAGAAAATTTTAGTTGCAGTTCTAAATATAGATTATTGAAAACTTAATAATTAATTTTAGCTTGATTAGGACCAGACTGTTACCTGGTAGGGTTTGCTGTCAGAGTTTGTTTGTGCTGGAGATTTTTCTAAAAATAAAACAGCCTTTGCCTTTGGAGATACATAGCTAGAAGCTACTGCTAATGCAGCCAAGTAATGTGCTGTGTTCTGTCCACGGAATTCTGCAGAGAGGTCAATGACCATTGCTGTACTATCTGAAATAATTAAAAATATGTAAATATGTATTTTTATGCTGAGTATCATTCAATAAACTCAGTGTTTAAGTTCTGCTCACTTTTAATTCCAGCAGATACAGTGTTGTAAAACTGTTGTTGTCTTTTTTGTGAGTCTGGAGCAGTAGATGAGGGTTCAGCCATGGAACTTGAAACAGAATCAGGACTTGCTTCTTGATTTTCTGCACTGTACTGTCGGCTACTTCTTCTTTGGGTATCAGATTCATAGAAATAAGTGTCATTTCCTAAAAAAAGGTAAACCAACAGATAAATATAATCTGATTTTATTGTACAATAGCTCTAATTAGCTGGTCTCCAATTACACAGATCAATTTGGGGAATTATAGAAAATAATAAATTGAGAGAATAACAACTGGAACTTGGTTTAATCTTGATATGTTCTTCACCTAATTAAATAATGTATATAATTAGGTTATGTTTAGCTGAAAGCGATAAATCACTGAGGTTAACAACATAGTGGACTCCTTCCCATTCTCCATTGCACCACTGTCTCCAGTGCTATCAGTTTGTACGCTTAATGAAGATTTTAAATCATTTGAATAAAGACATGTATGGGGATCAATTGGCAGAGCGAATTGGTTCTTAAACTTGTACAATTTCTAATATTAAGATCCACTCGGATATGGCTTTTATATGTGCTCCTCATCAAGCATCTGTGGGATGAAAATTAGTAATTTTTTCAAAGCAACATACTTTAAAAGTAATGTTCCAAATAAAATAGAATACATTGCTACTGTACATAATCATTAAAATTAATTTGTGTATGTAGGCTACTCTAAAATTTAATTTAATTTTTTAACTTATTTTAAATGGTTTTTTCAGTACCGTATGTTTTGTAAATTCAAAGTTACAGTATTAGAAAAAATTGTGTTTTTTTACCAGATGTCTGTTTTGCTTGATTTCGTAACTATATCTAACTATGCGGATATTTGATTTAGTCTGGTTCCAACTGATCCAGAGTTTTAAAGCATCTACATATATTTTATATATATATGTAGATGCATTAAAACTCTGGATCAGTTTTAATAGAAAGTTTTTAAAAATAGAAAGGAAGCCAGCTAAACTGCTACTAAGTAAAGATGCATATTAGTTGAATACTGCAGTTCAGTTATAAAAACAATTTAATGAAGGGCAGGCTCCAAATAAATTGTGTATTGGTATTTGAATTGATTTTGATTGATTGATATTTGAATTGAGGATCAATTAGAAAATTGATTTTCTAATTGACTGCTGTTGAGAAAACTAAGATAAATCGCATGAATAACCAATGGTATAATGCCAGGTAAAAACAGGTATAGAACAAATGTATGAGTTATTAACATACATAGTTAATAAATGTGCTCAATTGCTATTGCAGTTCAAATGATTGATATTTGGTGTATAAAATTTAAAATTCAATGCTGTTTTTATTCAACTGATGTAGACTGTCTGAGATTTCCTGTAATAACCATTGTTATTATAGAACCACTGGACTCTTGTGTTTTAGACAAAAGCATAGTTTTTGTTTAGATATGTTTACACTGATATTAAAAATTGTATATTACTTACTGTAAGAAGCTCTTAAAATTACTCGCTTGGCAGTAGATTTTTGTGGATTGTAAGCAAGAGTGATATTGTTTCTGTTTATAGACTCCTCGGCCCAAGCATAAGTCATAGCAGAAACGAAGTCATGCCTCTTAGCTGCATTGTATAAAGAAGCAAAGTCAATAAAAGATTGATCACTGTTGTATTTCAAGTCAAAAGCAAAACCAGTGCTGTCTTGACCAACTGTCATCTTCACCTATGAAGAAAACATTCTTACTAATAGTCATTTCTAACTAGTATAGCTTATATGAAAGTAGAGTATGAAAATTATTATACCTGTCTGGGCTGTCTAACGTAGAGTATGTTACGGTTATTAATGACTTCATCTACATTTTTAAGCATGTTGTTGACATTGTATTTGTTTGTATATGGGGTAGTGCTATATTCAAACAAGTTTTGTTCTTCATTAGGTTGTAGAGGTTCCAATGTAGCTTGGATTTTATTATTGATGATATCCACATTGATTCCAGTTCGTAGTGGGATCAAGAATTGTATATTCTTGTCAAGACCAGCAAGATATGTTCTTTGGTTGTAAGGTGTGATGAAACCCATCTTTGCATGTGTTTTGCTTGACCACCTAAAACATAAAATAACAAATGAAAGCTTTTTGAATTGAAGTAGTTTCTAAATATAGAAGGTCTGCTGTGTCAAATATAAATGGGAATTTGGCTGGCAACAAACAATGTTATAATTTTCTTACTTTAACATTGAAAATTACTAATAAAACTTTATATGTTAATTGGTCTTAGTTTCTTAATTTTCAAAGGTTTCTTAATAGCTTTTAAAAACAAAATGTTTATATGATTTTAAAATTCATTGTTTTTGCTGCAACTTTTACCAAAGTAATATTTTATTCGTACTAATTAATTTGTTGTAATTATTGGTATTTGCTGTAATTATATGTCCACTATGCCATATAATAGGCTATATTAAGTATGTGTTGTACTGTTAAAGCCTACAACAATTTGTGTCCTTGTTTTTAATATTAAGAAAATATGGCTAAAAAACTTACACTATCTGCATATCAACTGATGCATTTACAGTTTCTGGAATTTCAATTTGATTTGAGCTTCCTCGTGCTAGATTGGGTTTTGTTTGTACTCTTGCTTCACCTCCAATATAAGCCAGGGTAGGATTACTTAAGTGATAAAAAAAGGGTAAACCCATAGCTGTAGGAAATCCAAGTGACACAGTTAAAGGATTGTAGAACTTGGTGTAGTTAAAAGATTCACCAGAAGCAAGAGCATTAGCAGCATGTCTGATCCCTGTAAATAATTACAGTAGTTTTTACATAAAATCTTCATGGCTTGGACAATTTTATTGCAGTACTAAAATTTGGCTACTTACACTGAGGAATTTTTTCAATAGTGTGGTTGTCAATGGCAAATAATCGCGTGTTTCCAAGAGCAGATATTAAAAGATTTGCTTCTATTTGTTCTCCTTCATTGGGCTGCATCTTCAGCATGCTGGCGATTTTTTCAGGTGAAAATTCATTGGAAGGTTTGGCTGAAGAATATGATTTTCTTTGACTTCGGCGTGAGTTGTAGGAAAATTTGTTGTCGAATTGGTCAAGAATGTGATCAATTAAAGATGATAAACTGGAACTCATTGCTGAAAACTAAGAATAATATGACTTATACTTTGTGTTTTTAAACATAAACTAAGCTTGTTGGTTTGTTAAAATAAGTTAGTATCGATTATTCTTATTAATTCCTTTTTCTATATGCTCAATAATTAATTATTAACTATATTAATTCAAAATGTTACATCCTATTTATAGACCTTAATAAAATAGTTACTTACACCTGTATTTTGGCGCTTGAATCCTCCCCAGTTGCGGTTAAGCGAATAAAAGATATTACTTGGAGTCAAACTGTCATCACTTCCAATATAAGATATTTGTTGGTGATAAGCCAGGTTCATTCCCTCTACCTTGTGTGATTTTCTGTAGTTCTTTGAGTACTGTACTCCGAACTTTTTGGGATTCAGAAGTGATACTGCAGCTTTAGCATTCTTAATACTGTCAAAATAAAATTTAAATTACTTACAAAATAACATAATTCTGTTTTATTAAAACAAATTAGAAAAACTTCTGATTAAGTGGTGTCCACTGGAAACTGAGATCTATGTCAGCAACTTTTTTTAGAATTTCATGGATTTTTTATATTATATAATTTTATGGTGATGTAATTTTTCGTAATGGCATCTTTTAACAAGTGTAGTGCTGCTTTTAAGTCAGTCAAAATGTAGAAATAATTTATTTGCAGAAATCATTATGCAATGCATCATTGTGGCATTAAAAGCCATTGGTTTTCCATGTGTATTGGTGATGAGGTAACAAGGAAAAATTTGTCTTGCTTGTTTAACCATTATTTTAAGGAATTATAATAATAATAATAATTTTCTGAGATACCTTCTATTGTTGTTTTTATGCAAGATGTAAAAATCCTTTTTTTATCAATATAATAAACTATACATGCATGTCTCTCTTGTAACTTTCTATTATTTTTAGGTAGTTCAATATATATATATATATATATATATATATATATATATATATATATATATATATATATAATTGTTAAAAGGTAAAGGTAATACTTACAGTTGTTGGTATTGATTTGTATATGCATTTTCAAGATTTGCTGCTGATTTTATAGAAGATTGAACAGCTGAAATAACTTGCTTGTTCTGCCCAGCCTCATTTGTTAATTGAGCCATACTTTGTAGAATTTGTACAGGAGGATTGGTTCTCATGATCTCATAAACTGCAGCCACACGGACTTCAGGAAGTTCAGCAGTGTTTGTGAAAATTTTGAAGACTATTGGCCTAACAACTTTTGGATATATTTGAGCCATTTTCCTCAGTGATCTGACCATAACTAATCGCTGGAAGTTAGATAGTGGATGCTTTCCTTCTAAGTAGGGCTCATACACTTTAAGAACTCGAGGATGAGCTAAATTACCCAAAGCTATAGTATAGACTTGTATTTTATGACTGTCAGCTTGGGATACTGCATCTCTCAACATCTGTGCAATTTTGGGAATATACTCTGTTACAAGGATTGGGTTTTTCTTAGGCGCCACTCTTCCAAAAGCATGAACAGGGTATCTGTTGTGTGCAGTTTCATTGTTTACAAGAACTCTTCGTGCCAACTGTGTAAAGGCTAGAATTGAAGAGGTGTTGAGGAAATGTCTATTGCGTACTTCAGAGTCACTTGTAGCGAGTTTCTAAAAACAAAATCATTAATTCAGAATTATATTATGTTTATATTTTATAATAAGCTGTAGTGAAAAACTGGTGAAAAATGAATATTTTAAAATTGTGATATTTAAAAGTAAAGGTTACACTTACGAAAAATGCATTTAAATAATCCAAGTTAGGATAACGTGCCGCATTGGGAAGGACAGAAATTAGTTCAGCAGCTTCTTCATCTGAGACCTTATTACTATGAATTATATCTTTTAAAGCTAAAAATGCAGGTCCTGTTCCAGCTTGTGCTACTGCATCACGAAATGCACACCTAAAAATGTAATTTCTTATTTAGTTTATCCTTATTCCTTATGTAATATATACATATTTATAGAAGTAATTATAGTTAAATTTAACGAAATATCAATATATATGTTCCAACAGTATGTTTCATATCTTTACTTGTGTTGGTTGTTGCGTAATGCTTCTTTGTTTGTCATCATATCAATATTGAATCCTGCCGATTGTGAAGTGTGATCACCAATTAGATTTTTAAACACAAGAAATGTTTGCCCTGCTGAAATTTACTAGCAGCTTGTTGAAGATTATGTGGTAGTTGTAATGAATGATAACAATGTGTGTAAGTGGTGCAGCCTTTTAATGAAGGAAGTACTAATGCTCATTATAAAAAATAATTCAAATAGCCTACTGTCCTGAATGAAGATTTGACACAAAAGGTTAATGAGGAAATTCACCAAAATAGGTGCTTTACTATTGATATGCTTCATACAAATTTTCTCATGTTTCAAGATCAGTAATTTATGAAATGCAATGCAAAACAATTTTGTTTAAGATGGGTGCCAAAAATATTGACAGAAGAACACAAAACACAGTGTATGACATATTATTTCTCATTTTTAGAGTGCTATGACAAGAGCATGGTGATGAGTTCTTGAGTCATATTGTCACTGGTGCTGAAACGTAGATTGCTTACTACACTTCAGAAACTAAATGATAATTCAGTGAGTGATATCATTCAAATTCTCCTACAAAACCACTAAAATTCAAGCAAGAACTATCAACACAGAAAATTGTGGCTAGTTTTTTCAGAAAGGCATTCTACTAATAGACTTTCTTGCCAAAAGGAATAACAATAAATGCTGAAACCTTAAATGTATTGTGTAATCTTATTAAAGCTTAGGCGCAGTATTCAAAATCGTTGGTGGGGGACTGCTTTCAAGTGATGTCACTATGCTCCACTATAATGCTTGACCTCATGTTGCAACAAGGATAAAGGTACAATTGGTAAAATTTTGATGGGAATTATTGGACGATCCATGTACAGCCCTGATTTAGCACCATCAGACTTCATTTTTTTATAAAACTTAGAGGCATTTATTGGAGGAAATTGCTTAGAGAATGATGAAGTGATGAAAGAAACAGTTACTTATTGGTTAAGTGGACAGGTGACAGAGTTCTTTGAAGATCACAGTCAAAAGCTTGTACCATGACTTAACAAGTGTTTACATATTAATTAATACTATGTTTAAAAGTAAAAAATGTTTATATTTTAATTTTCAGTAAAAGTTATGTTCATAAATAAAGTTTCTGTTATATTATCATAAAACGGTTCTTACTTAAAAAATTACCCTAATTATATTGTTCTAAAAGTACTTCAAACAAAATGTTAAAGGCTTAGTTATTGAAAATAATCAAACATTTTATAAACTAAACTTACCATGCTTGGTACTTCTTAGATTCACTAGAAGAATCCTTGGATGACTTATGTGCATACAGCTGGCTGGTAAGTTTTTGAAGTTGTTGAGCATTCATAGTGCGAATGACATCAGCCATTAATTCAAATTTTCTTAAAGTATTTTGGCCTGTTATAGCACTGGGAGATTGTAATTCGGTACCAATTGCTAGGGCTAGTTTTTCAACAATAGCTTGAGTATTAAGATCACTAACTGCTTGGATGGAATTTCCTTGGTTTGCTACAAAAAGTTGAAAAAACGGTATTTTTGGTGCTTCATTCAGTTTTGGTCTTATTTGATAAGTTTTTTCTTCACTGCTGCTTGCTGAAGAAGAAGATGAACTAGAACTATCACTGGATGCAGAACTTGAGCTAGAACTAGAACTAGAACTAGAACTGGAACTAGAACTAGAACTGGAGCTAGAACTAGAGCTGGAACTAGAACTGGAGCTAGAATTAGAGCTGGAACTGGAACTTAAAGAATCAGAACTTTTTCTTGGCTTCCGATAAAAGTGTGCTAACTTATTGTTTCGACCAAAGTTTTCTTCACTGCTACTGCTGCTGGAGTCACTGCTATTGCTGCTACTACTGCTATCACTGCTGCTACTGCTGTCACTGCTACTACTGTTGCTACTACTACTACTGCTACTGCTGCTGCTGCTGCTGCTATCACTGCTATCACTGCTACTGCTGTTGCTACTACTGCTACTACTCTTACTACCATAGTTGCCATTATATGCTTCCAGTTTCATATTAATAACATTTAGTTTAGGATGAGATTGTCCATTACGTTTATAATTAGGAGATATTTTATTACGTTTGTTTTTATTCGGTTCTGAAGAAGAACTACTTGAAGAATCACTTGTTGAGTTGGAGTTTGAACTTGAACTGGAACTAGAACTGGAATCAGAACTGGAACTAGAACTGGAACTAGAGCTAGAGCTAGAATCATCATCTGCGACCATCAAGTTACTATTTCTTGGTTGGTCTGAATTTTTATTGGGTGAAGCTGGGTTATATTCGTATACTAAATTATTTATTTTTTCTGGGTTGGAAACACTAGGAGGTGACCCACTTGCAGAATGTATAGAAGATAAAGTCAAATTCATTCGGCTCACAACCATTCCTTTCTGATTGTTGTGCATGAATTCGCTCATAACAATTTTGTTTGTTGTTACTGATGACTGAATAACATATCGGTCCAAGGTACCAGAAAGAATAACTCTGCTTACAGATGACCTCTGAAAGTAAATATGATTTGTGTCAAGAGAATGCTTATAGATATTAAATAATATAGCAAATGAAGTATATAATTTGCTCTCTCTCTCTCTCTCTCTTTTTTAAAAAAACTTTTATAAAAACATAAATTTTATACAAATTACAACTATTTATTTAATAACAAAACATAACTTACAGCTAGCAAATTGCCCATCTGATTACTGGCAGGTTCCCAGTTTGCTTGTCCGCTCATACCAAAATGGTAGGCAGCTCGCACATTACAGTTGCTGAAGTTTCTCATTTTAACGACATCAATCAGTTGACCTTGTCCGCGTAAATGAGCTTGAGGAGCAAGTTGTGGTTCGCTTAAATATACTGCATCTTGCAGAGGAGAAATAGCATAAAGTGTCTCACACTCCCCAGCAACTGAGTCCTTTACAACAAAAGATTCACATATTCAGTTAATTTTATCTGTAATACTGCCAAAACATTATTATAGATATTTCAATTAAAGATTAAGCTTACCTCCATAGTTTTGTAGATCCCACTTGCACTGTTTTTCTCAGGAAGATTATTGACTCTTGATTTTTGTAAGTTCTCAGCTTGAGTGTCTACTTGGATTAAACTAGCAATACTTTTAAAGATATTTAATTCCCACGTTGGAACTTTCTTGTTCACCATTATACTTTTAACCTGAAGGAATAAATATTTAAATGAAGGAATAAATATAAATAATAATAAAGGAATAATATATAAATAAAGGAATAAATATTATATAAATAAACTAATCTCAATATAAATATTTACAAATATTTCATGGTATTAAGCTACTGTTGAAAATTAATATTATCTGAAAAAAACCTCCAATATTTATTAGACAAAAGACAGTAAACTTACAACTCCATTTTTGAAATTTAATTCAAATGGTGAACCAGTCAGTGGCATTGGTTGGTAGTTGACTTGGTTGTGGGACATCGGAGAACTCCATCCTTTTGTCAGGTTGGTTTGTAGTTCTGCAGTCTGAGCTTTTTTAACCTATTATGAAAATTAAATAAAATTTCAAAGTTTGTAAAAACTAGGAGATAAGTTATATATACTTAAGATCATTGATACTTGGTGGAAATTCATTATACTAGTGAAATTATAACTTTTCCACAACTTTTTTGAGTCTTGCCAACCAAGGTTTCACTTATTGTTAGAGCATTTCAAGGCCACTTAACAGATTACAGTTAAAACAGCTAATAAAACATATTTTTGTTAAGGAAAACTCCCTGTACAGGCCTGAGAAAGAGGGCTGTATAATTAATAGCTTAACAATGGTTTTAAATAGGTAAATAACAAGTCTAATTACTCATTGAAAACTAATACAGATTTACTTAAAATTAAATGATTCATATCTAGATTATTTAATTTCTTGGATTTTTTAGATACATGTCATATTTTAAAATCTATATGTTTATGAAAATCAGAAACATTATGAACTGTCAAGAGATTAGTAAAACTAGAGCCTTCATGGTCCAACCTCAAACTTTTATTGTGTATTTCTATTCTAAACTTACATTTACTACCACTTTGGCCCACAGGACTAACTTCACAAAATTTACATGTTAATTTGTACACACGTCTTTTATAAAATTAAGTTTTTTATCTTTAGTTGTAAGTAAATCTGTATTAGTTTAAAACAAAACAATTAAAATGAACCATTAGACTTAAGTTAGTCACCTATTTTAAAACCATTATCCAAGTAATTATCCTCTCCATCTAGTTCTTAGGCCTGTACAGTAGGTTTTTCGCTAACAAAAGTATGTTTTACACACTGTATTTAACTTTAGTCTGTTAAATGGCTTTGACAATGTTATATTGAATGAAACCTTGGTTGGAACGACTCAAAAAAGGGTTGTGGAAATATGAAAATGTGTATTATTTTATTACTAAGAAATAAGTGTTATGTCTAACCCATAAACAAATTTGTATTCTATACTAAACTTATTTAATTAAAATTTCTTATTATTCTGAATTTTTTTATTGTGATCTACTTATAGGCAATGATTATAACAAATTTAAAATGAAATTGAAGTAATTAAGTCAAATTTGAAAATTGTGTTTCTTGGTAAGCAATATAATTTACCTGAACATTGATAGTATTTTCCGATTTTGGCTGAATTTCAATTTCGGCATCTAACAAAATCCCAGTCCATTGATCTGATACCTGGTGTAAAGAAGCTAAAGTACGACCCTTCAATTCATATCTATAAGCTGTGTTACTCTTCCATGCTAGAAGACAAGTGAACAACAGAATTACATTTTTTAAATATCAACTACATTATATGTTCTTCCACATACATTTATGATCTCCACTGAAAACATTTTCCAGTTATTGTTTGCAAAAGTAGTCTTTGTTGCAGTTATGCAGAACATCTTAATCTAACATTAATGGTAACATCTTAGTTGTCACTACACATAATCTAAGTTAATTTTAAAAAAAATTCATTTGGAAATACATAAATTTTCTGATATATATTAAACAGATTTTTGTTCTACAATTGCGAAGATAGAAAATAAATTATACAAGAATCTACTGCATTAGTTAAGATGTATATTGTTTTACAACAAGAGTGAGAAACAAAGTGTTGTTGACAGAGTGTTGGGAAAATAACAAAATGAAGTAAATATTCTGAGGTATTAGTTTAACTTACAATATCTAATTAATTTTTAATACTGGTTACTATGATAACAAATTTAAAAAACATCAACATAAATGAAAATTAATCTAGTTTGGTAAATGAAGAGAGCTAATTTTTCCCCCAATTTCGGTTCAAATTTTGAGCACAAAAATTCCAAATTAAAAATTTAAAAAATTTGAGCACTCAAGATTTTTTGACCTGGTTGGAGGTTGCACATGAAGCAAACAAGAGGCAGAGCCCCTTAGTACTTATTATTTATTAGTAGGTAGATTAACTCACCATTTTGACTGCCACTAGCTGCAACCACTGAAATATATAAAAGAAGTTATAAATATATGAAAGAATTTGTAAAACTAATTTTTTACTTATAAGGTTAAATTTTAAACATTACATGTCTGGCTTAAGTTGGCTATTGTAAAAATAATCCACAGTTAGGTAAATAAATTAGGCAGTGAAACTCATATTTATTTAGGAGAATGGAGAATGATCAATTTTCAAATAACAAAAACTAAGGTTCTTTACTTAATATTAAACTTTTACTTTCTGATTATTTTATGAACCGAAATTAACTTCAGTTTTAGGCAAGTTTGACGTGAAGGACAGTTCACTTTATAAATTGTTTCAAAAGGGGGTGAGCTGGTTGGTTCTTGTCCTGTCTTGTCTGTCCTTGTCTACCGATTACAGTAACCTGAATGCCAGTAGTTGCTTTCTAGAGAAAGCCCTCTTGAAATGCTACCACAAAAGGGTTAGAATAGTTCTTTTCGGAACTTTCGACAACTTTCACATATGAAATGCTATCAACCAGAAAGACTCAAAATTAACATTTGGACAGTGATATTAAAAGTATCAGAAAATTATATAAAATTTTCTTAAATTGTTTCAAAGGAACAATTTTAAAATTAAAAGTTGGAACTTTATATAAACATATTTATTTAAAAGTGTCATGAAAAACATCTGTTTAGATTGACTTAAATGTTTTCAATTTGTGATTTTCTTTTCCTCAATGGACGTAAAAACATGCATTTTATAACACTAAATAATAATTAATTGTTTTCCTTATGTAAACTTTGTTTTATTATGAGGAAATTATGTTAAAACCTTTTTTATGTCATTTTATATTGAAAATTTAGTGCTATATTGATTTATTTGCCAAATTTTTGATAAACAGACCAGAATGATCTCCAACACAATAAACTACATCACCTAACTGAATAATTTTCATGTTTTAAAATCTAACATTAAACATATATATATATATATATATATATATATATATATATATATATATATATATATATATATATATATATATATATATATATATATATATGATATATATATATATATATATATATATATATATATATATATGAGGTTTGACAATGAAATAATAAGACTGAATTTCTAGCAAGAAGTGGTAACTCTCCAGCTTGCATAGGTGGCACCCCATCCTTGACCTTGGTCTTTAAGTTAATTTCAATCTAAGCGACACATCAGTGCGACTACTCAATCTTAAGTTGTGCTGTAATAAGTGAACATGTGTTTTTGTCTCTCATCACAGAAAGAGAATGATGAAATATTGCAAAATAATATGTGTTATTTCTTTTTGTTTAATAGAGCAAGAAAACAACAACTTATGGTAAGCTTCAGAAGGCTTTTGGAAATAAGGTTATGTCAAGAGCTCAAGTTTTTAGTTGGCATAAAATGTTTTAGGAAGGCAGAATGAATTTTGAAAATTAAGACTGCAGTGGATGACCTCACAGACAGACATCAACATGACCAGGATGCATGAAACTGTACTATCCGATGTAACATTATCCCAGAAAATTATTGTAGAAGTCAGTATTAATTAAGAAACTATTCATCAAATAATAACCTAAAATCTGGACATGAGAAAAATATAACCAAAAATGGTTATGAAAAATCTCACAGAGCAACAGTGAAAAGCACTGAAAAATTTGGTAGCTTATTTGTTACAAGTGCAAATCAAAACAAATTTACTGAACCATATTGTCACTGGTGATGAAAGTTTCAAAGAAAATCCAGAAAAAAATGTCAAAGTTTCTCATTGTGTCCAAAGGGACCACGCAGACCAAAAAGGTGTTACTTTTGAAGTCAAAAGTGAAATGTATGCTTATGTGTTTCTTCAATTCCAAGAGCATTGTTTATAAAAAGTGGGTGCTTCCTGGCCAAACAGTTAATGAGTATTTCTACAAAGAAATCCCACAAAGACTTTGAAAACGAGTCATCCTTGTCTAAACAAACATTGCTAATATTTGGATTCCTTATGACAAATGGATATTGGATTCCATTATGACAAATGGATATTGGATTCCATTATGACAATGGCCATCTCTGTACTGTCTCTACAGCAATTTTTAACCGAAAAAATTGCTTTACAGTACTATCACAGCCACCTTATTCACCAGCCATTGCTCTTTGACTTTTTTTTATTTTCAAGATTCAAAATGGTAGTTAAAGGATAGTATTTTAAAACAACTGAAAATGTCCAAAAAAAAAACTCTAATGAGGGTCTTACAAGACATTTCACAAAAGTTCCAGCAATGTTAAGTTGGAGTAAGAGTAGCAGAAGCGCTGGAGTAAGTGTGTAGCAGAAGGGACCTATTTTGAAAGAAGTTATATATTTTTCAACTATATTTGTAGTCACTACAGATTACTGAAAATGTATGTTAAATATTTTTTTCACATCAGTCTCATTACTCTATTGTCACACATTGTTAAGTTCTTGTTTTAATTGTTTGTTAAAGTTAATGTTGTAAAGGATCCTATTTATTTTTCAACTAAAGGTTATTTTATGTTATTGAAGATTTTGGATAGTTTTAGTTTTAGCTTTTAGATTAGTGTTTGAATAAATATTAAATACAACTGTTTTGAATATGTTTTTGTATGCTTTAAATTAAAGGGTACATTGTGTCTTTAGTTGCCTTTTGCCAGAAACATAACATACTACTTTTTTTTAAGACATAGTGTTCAACTTTAAATGTAATAAATAAAATATACAGTATATATATATATATATATATATATATATATATATATATATATATATAACAAATAAGATAGATTAATCAAGCATATTTAGTAATAATACTATATTCCTAAACTGACAACAATACAAACTCTTCAAATTATGTAGTTATTTTATGAAATAAAATTGTATTAATTTTTTTGAAAAATAGTTAATTTTGTGACTAGAGTAAATTAAACATAGGAAGTATATTCTAAAGACTTACCAAGGAAACAAAATATTGATATAGTTGGTGTCCACATCCTGTCACTATAATCCAAGAAACAGTATGGTAGTGGAATGCTACAGAACTGAAGATAGACAGTTTTATACCTAAATTGAGCAAATTCAGCAAACCTTATGCAGCAGCATGATAACAGCAAGCATGCTGAACTTTTGACTTTTGCCAGCGAGATAATTTCTACTTTGCTTATGTCAGTCTAAGTACGTACTTTGTTAAACGATTTTATTGAAACCGTTTCTAGCATTTGGTTTTTACCCATAAAAACACATTTATTTCTTTACTATCATATAACAAATATTAAAACAAACTGTAATATAACTAATCCAAAACAATTCAAATAGTTGTGCCTGGGGACTCTTTCTGATTAAAAATATCGTTTATTACATACAATTTAGTATACAGATTTTCGTATAGCTCATTACTGAAATTGTAATAACTGAAACTGCCTTGTTAAAAAAAGAAGATTTTTAACTATGGCCTTCTGTTATAATTGTTATTTAGTAAGTGGATCCATGAAAAAATCAGCCTGCATTTTCAACATTCCATTTAAAAAGATTCAAGAAAAATTATTTATTATTTTTTAATTTTTTGCTTAAGGTCCATACTGTGTGTTAGTTAGAAATATGAGGATGAGGACTAAGAACCTTGAGTTGCCTTGGGAACATCTACCACCGAGACCTAAATTTTATCTCTGATTTAATTTGAAAAATATTGTATGATAATGACTAATTGATATCTTTTAATGCTATTGTATAGGGTGGTATATGAAGTCAACTTCTATAATCTACATTAATTATTTTTTCAAATATAATAGATTTACATTTCTTTTATAGTTATAAAAGAATCACAAAAGTTTATAAAATAGTACTCTCAATCTAAATAAGTATTTTGTTTCATATACAAGGTGGGCAGTAAATACCATATTTAACAAAAAATTGTAAAATCTTTTTTTCCAAAATTGTTTTCATATGAAAGAGGATACCTTAACCTACTTTTCCACATATCCACCAATTTTCAGATACTTGTCATAGTGGTCAACCAACTTATCCAGTCCTTTCTGAAAGAACAATTCTGCTAATGATGACAATCATAGCTGTACAGAGTATTTCATGTTGTCATAAATTTCAAAACACTCACCACCAAGACTCAGGTTTTGTGTGCAAGAACAGGTGGTAGTCAGTAGTGCCAGGTCTGAACTGTATGTGAGTGTTGAAACTGCTCTAAACAGAACTGTCAAATAAGAGTTTGTGTCCACATGACCAGCAGCATAGGGCTGAGCATTGTCATGAAGCAATGCTTGACAAAAATACAATTCCTTGGTTCAGCATTTATCTCCTTTTGTTTTGAATTGTGTGCCAAAGGATTTTCAAGGTCTCACAAAATCATACCACATTGATGGTTGATGGTTTCCTCTGGGAAGGAATTTTACAAGAAGAACCCCTTTTCTGTCCCAGAACACAGAACACATGATTTTCTGGGCCTGTCATTGTTTTGAATTCTTGTTTTTTTTTAGATTAGTATTAAAATCTCTGGGGATTAGTATTGTTTTGATTCCAGGGTGACATGACAAACCAAGTTTTGTTACCATTCATGATTTGGTTTAAAAAGTCCATGCTCTCATCACTGAACCATGTAAGAAATGTCAAAGTACTGCCAAGTCTCTTTGATTTATGGACATCAGTAAGCATTTTGGAACCCAGTGGGAACACAGATTATGATAACTTAAGCAGTCTGAAATAATGTTATGCAAAGAGATCATGAAACTTGCAAAAATTCTTCAGAAGGCATTGTCATTTTGAATCGTCTGTTCTTATGAATTTTCTCATCATTTGTCCTCAGCAAATCATTGTTGACAAGAGAAGGCTGCCCACTCTGTGCCTTATCATGGATATTGGTTTGTTCTTCATACTTTTCTTAACCCACTTTTTCACCATTCCATCACTCATTGCATGTTTACCATAAACATCTTGAATTTGACAATCAATTTTGGCTAGTTTAAAGTTCCTTGTGTTCAAAAACTGTATGACAGAACAAATCTCACACTCAATGGGTTCATGAACTATCTTAAACATTTTAAATGCACACAGAAAACTGGAAACACTACACAAATCATGATAATGGCGTCCATGAAAAGGGTAATGAACCAGAAAGACTAGCATGGAGTGCCAATAGCAACGTTGTTGTGATGGTGGAACAAAGCAATGTAGGTATGATAAAATAATATATTTTTCCAAATTCGTTTTAAAAATCAGAAATATTAACAATCAAATCAGAAACTAATTAAAGCCAATAAATAAATGTGATGCAAATTTCAATCTAAAAAAGAATGTTAAAATTTATGTAACAGAACTATCAAACCATGAAAATAAAAATTCTTGTGTTTAAAATTTTCCCACAGTAGTAATAGTATAGTAAATATGGTATATGTCTTTATTTCTATTTTCTTTTGTAGAACATGACTAGTTTCTGAGCGTTTTATTTCATTAATTATTAATTATAAATTTTCAATTATCGATTATCGATTATCGAATATCGAATATCGATATCGATTATTAATTATTAATTAATATAAACAGTTTTTATGTTTAAAATGATTACATATAAATAAAACAACCTTAAAACATTAGGAATTACACATAGAAAAGTCAAATTTTCTAGGTATTTGAATAGTAATTTATTTTCTATCCCAGAATATACACAGACAAAGTTACAGGAAATATGAGGTATGTAATCTTATTTACTGTTTCTTATATTATTTTTAAAATGATATTTCTTACTTTTGGGGTGATTATTGCTTCACACCAATTAAAAGAGCCTACAAAATATCATTCAACACAGCTTCTTCCATCTGCTACATATGAGGTGCCCTGGCCCAACAGCTACAGTAATACCCACAACTGTTCACAGCTTCAAGAAGATCTACCTGATGACTAATGCTGCACTATTAATGATAGTAAACACTACAAAACAAAACTGTGAAAATACAAAATACTTTGAAAAAATTTAAAATCTTATGTTTACTCCTCTTCTTTTAAAAATAACAATATATATTTGTAAAAACTATATTTGACCTTGATTTATACTCCAAAACTCAATATAACAGCTTTTTTAATTTTTCTGTGTTGTAATTTAGGTCCTAGAGATCAAGAAGGTTCTTTAACACTCCACTTCCTAACACTCCTTCCCTATCTCTATCCAAGTCCCATGCCAAGCAAAAATAATATATGCCAAAAGCTGCAAGACTAAAGGCTGGTTTTAATTATGCAAACACTGAATACCAGGTAACTTCCAGTTTTTAATCAAGCCTTACAAATGCATGCAAGGTTCAGTATGGGTAACTTTCTTATTTCCGTAGCTACTTGTAATATTTGCCAAGTACCATAACTACAAGTGTTTACTAGGAACACAAAAGCACAAACTGAGAAGAGGGAAAATAATAGCAGAAGGGCCTACAATTAAACCTAGAAGCAAAAAACCTTCAAAGGATCAAACTTCAGAGATGAGAAAAACAACCCTTATAGGGTAAAGCTTATAAGTCAGTGAAAACCATGCAGTACCTTAAAGTCACGGACATCAAAGATCAAAGAGCCTAAGATCTGATGGAAGTACTTCAGATGTAGATATAAAGGAAAACTCTAGCTGCAGTAACAGGGCTAATAGGGAACTGTTTTCCAGGTCTGGAGCACTATCAGTCTATAACACACATTGAAAGAATTTACTTTAGTTGGACTGAGGGAAATAGTAGGGAACCTATGTAGAGGCAAATTTAGAATTATTATTTCACCTACTTGGACAGACCCAATTTGATCACTATTGGGTAATTTTTAGGCGATGTGCTGCTTGCTTACTTGCAGTGAGATTCGATATGACTCTTAGAACCCATTTTGAGATGTTGTTAAACTTTCTCAGCCTGAATTTTAATCTACTTTAAAATACATGATTTAAAATTCATATACTAGTTGATGTTTCCAAAAATTGTACAAAAAATATGATTATTTATTTTTATAAGAAATTAAAAGAAAAATCTGCCTGATTAGGTGTGCTACCAGTGACACAACTAATGCCTATGAGTGATAAAAAGTTTCTTTAAATTCTAGGAGTCCTAAAAACATAACCCATTCAAACATTAATTGCAGAAACTGGTTAAACTTCAAACAATTAATTGCTGGAATGGGTTAAACTGACTATTTTTTTATGAAAGGGGAGAAAAGCAGCAATTGTTATATAGCAGTTTATATTTATTTTATAATTTTAAAAAAAATTTAATACAGAAAATATGTGTGACATTTGTCCTTTTTTTGTGGCTCAAAAATGTGACACAAGTTTTGTGCAATGAAACACAAATAAAATATTTAAAAAAAAGAATATTTCTTTTTTTAATTTCACATTTGTTTGAAGACTTCAAAAAACTTTTGAATAGTGTGAAGCTTTTCTCTGGACATCCACTTCGTTTTTCTGGAAATTATTCAATACCCCAATTCTCCTATAAGTAGTGGCTACATCATATATATTTAAACTTGCATTAGCATATCTTTAAATCACTTACATCACTAACAATTATCATATTTCTTTGAGATAATATTTCAATGATTTTACAATTTGTCAGATAATTACTTCTGAGCAAAGTGTACTGCATATGAAATTTAAACATTTAATCTATTTTGTTTAATAATTAATTGATAGCCATTTGAACTTGATAGCCATTTCATAATATAAGTCTTTGTGAATGCTTAATTACTATTTTGTTTCATTCAATAATATACTTTATTAATGATTCAACAGTACTACTGATAACAATTATTTATTTTAATAAACTAATTTCAAAACATTTTTCTTGTTTATCAAATCTACTTTTATATTATTTGTAAGTTTGAGTAAATAATTAATATGAATGAATTGCTAATCCTTTTTTATGAATGTACAGTATTATGTTTTATTACAAACAAATTAAAATAAGGATTTTTTTCAAAACTGCTGGTTTATGAAATTTAGTAGGCTAATAAAAATTTGAAAACAAAACATTGTTTTACCAAGATTTGTTCAAAGCAATATATATATATATATATATATATATATATATATATATATATATATATATATATATATATATATATATATATATATATATATATATATATATATATATTAATTAATATATATCATTAATTTTAAGATAGAATGATTTTAAAATTTATCATAATAACTATCCATTTTCTTCATGTCTAATCTCACTACATAATAATTGAGTGGTTTAAAAAAAATATCATATTTGCAGTTTGCCTATTCAGATCCTGGCTACTGCACCCGCTGTTAATTAAGAGCAGAAAAATAGTTATTTTTTCAAAATAGGGATTCATTTATGAGAAAAGTTTACATACTCAGAATTTAAAATTATTTATTTAGTCCTCAGCTAACAGTTTCTAGTTTCATTCAATTATGAAAATATATTTTCATTATAGTTTTACAAATCACCAATCAATAAGTTGCCTACTCTCACAAGCCTACAAACAACTAAAAATTAATATATTTCAATGCTAAATTGTTAGTTTTCTTAAAAGTTCTGATAATTTTTTTATTAATTTCAAAATATCACCAAAGTTAAGAAAATACTCAATGGGTAGGCCAACTTCCATAAGGCAAAATTCATCATTAAAAAAAATTTAGTTATGGCTGATTTAACCCATTCACTTTTTGCAGGAACTACAGTTAACCTGTAATTTTTTGGAACTAATGAAAAAATTATCTATACTATTTTGAATGAACAATTTAGCTTGGAAAAATATTAATTTTTAAGTTTTTGTAGTTTTCTGTGATGAAAGCTCATTAACTTTTGGATATAAATTTAGTTATTTTGTGGAAGTAACAAAAATATTGTTAAGAAACAAGTTATTTTTTTGTTTTTGGTCAACTTGACAAGTCTTTCTTACTGATATATTTCACTGTTGTCAGACCACTGGAAGTTTTTAGCAGGCAAGTTGCCAACCATGATATTTTTCTATCAATTAATTACCTATATGAATTTTTTAATAATTAATGAATTTCAGTCAACTTAATAAACCCTTGTGAGAAATTTAATACAATTTTTTCTACTTAGTGTCTTTCCACTGTACTTAATTGACATTGGAAGTTAAAAAAATAATATTATAATTAATTACTTAAGTGTAAGCAACTAGAATCTATACAGAGGTGTAAAGTCAGAGCAAAGTAAACTAGTAATAATTAATTGCACTATTATTATATTATTCCAACAGATGAATTAATAGCATACAAACATATACTATTTAGAAAGGATTGTAATCATGAATAAAATTGTATTTTGATACAATTTTCAGGCCTTAGATTTTCAAAAAATTTTAGTTTTAAGCCCTGTTTTGGTCTACAGGTTTCAACACTTAAAAGTAAACAAAAATTGGCTTCAACTACTTTGATCAAATTTTGCTAAAATGTAGTCCTTAAGCATCAAAAAAAGATATGAATCTCTCTAAGAAAATTGCATTTTATTTCAAAGATATGGAAATTCCATCTAGATTATCTCCAAAAATTCTAACTGAAGAGAATATATATATATATATATATATATGTATATACTTTCTGAACACACCTCGCATATATATATATACACACACACACACGAGGTGTGTTCAGATAGTAACGAGAATTTTTAAATTTTGAAGGCTTGGAGAGTCCGATTGTCAAACATTTTTTTTTATTATGTTGGTATACATGCCCTTGAAGTATGATAAAACTTTTAGCTGTTTTCATTGTTGATTTTGTCTGTGACAGCCACTAAGGTGAGACGTGTTTTTATGAACTCAGCGATTTTCGTTTGTTAAAAGAAATGGATCAAAGAATTTGTATCAAATTTTGCGTAAAAAATGGAATAAAGTGTAACAAAGTGTGTGAAATGTTAACAAAGGCCTATGGTGAGTCTACTATGACTAAAACAAGAGTTTACAAGTGGTATAAGCATTTCCAAGAAGGCCGTGAAGATGTTGAAGATGACGAACGCATTGGATGCCCCAGCACATCAACAACCGATGAAAACGTGGAAAAAGTGAAAGAAATGGTTATGAATAATCGCCGAATCACAATTAGAGAGGTCGCTGATGATGTTGGCATATCGATTGGATCATGTCATGACATTGTTTCCAATATTTTGTGTATGAAACGTGTGGTAGCAAAATTCATTCCAAAATTGTTGAATTTTGAACAAAAACAGCGGTGAATGGAAGTTGCTCAGGAATCACTAAATGAAGTCAATGACGATACAGAATTACTGAAACATATTATAACAGGTGATGAAACATGGGTTTATGGATATGACGTTGAAACTAAGGCTCGACAAGTGCGGTCGAATGTAAAGGTTATGCTCACTGTGTTCTTCGATATTAAAGGCATAGTGCATCATGAATTCCTGCCACCAGGTGAAACGGTCAATAAGGAGTACTTCCTACAAGTTCAATGCCATTTGCGTGAAGCAATCTGGAAAAAAAAGCCCGGATCTGTGGAAAAACAATTCATGGCTTTTGCACCATAATAATGCACCAGCTCACACTTTATTGCTTGTTCATGAATTTTTGACCAAAAACAGTACTGTAATGATGCACCAGCCTCCATCGTCAGACATTGCATATGCCTTTTTCCTATTTCCAAAAATAAAGAGAACCTTTAAGGGCCGTCGTTTTACAGCCGTAGATGACATTAAAAGCGCATTGCTGAAAGAACTAAAGGCTATCTCGAAGATCGAGTTTGAGAAGTGTTTTGAGGATTGGAAGAAGCGCTGGCACAAGTGCTTAATCACCAATAAGGACTATTTTGAAGGCGACAACATCAATATAAAGAATAAATAAATATTTTGCTCAAAAAATTAAAATTCTCGTTACTTTCTGAACACACCTCATGTATATATATATATATATATATATATATATATATATTAGGGGGGACATATGTGGGATGTGTCTGGACATATAGTCTGGTACATGTGGGAAGTTTTCCTTTATATATAAAGCAAAAGTCACTCATTAACTCTTTGATCACAGTAACTCAAGAACAAGACCTAAGAAGTTAAAATTTTGCATGGAGCTCTTAGTTGATTTCGCATGGTTTGGCTAACTCTAAAGTGTAAAACAATGTGTGCTGGTCGAGTGAAAGACACTGGCCTAATAGTGTAATAAACGAAGCCATGAGGACCTGGTGACTTCCCATTGTACGTTAGCCTTACTTTATGCATAAACGGGCTCTTTATGGGCAGACCTCATAGCTACTTGTGCATGTTCCATAAGTAAGAATTTAAAATGGAATAGGCATGATCTTACCACACAACAATAAGGTTGGCCAAACCAAACAGAACTTCCATAACAAGGGCCAAGAAAAATTGAAAGGAAATTAGCAGAAAAAAAATTTGCAAGCCCATCAATAAGGAACTAATAAGTCACTAATTTAAAGCAAAGGAACTACCCACCTTGAATCCACTCCAAATCCTCTCAGGAATATAGAAAGTGGACACAAAAGATCTACAAAACTCACAGTGTAATAGTAAACCTAAAAACTCATTTATTCAAATCAAACATTTTTATTGCCTGTTAGATACAAAATGGTGGATATTCAAAATGCCTTATTTATTGTAAAAAAATTGTACTTCCACAAGCTTTAGGAGCTAAAAAGGTCAAACAGCTAACAATGCAATAGTATCATACAATAGTATGATTTTTTTGTGTACAATGTTAGTTTTATGATTACAATAACTTGATGCCAGGAGTGGTAGTGAGTATTTATTGTTTTGAATAAACCCACTCTGACTTGTTTGCTAAAAAAATTACTATATTCTAACAATAACAATAACTTACTTTTTAATAACAAAAGTTTCTATCCCAGGCATAAAAAACCTATATGTAATTTATATAGTTTATATATATATATATATATATATATATATATATATATATATATTATTTAAAGGAAAAAAGCACATTCAGGCTATTATCACCTCCCTAAATGTAAGTGTGAGTGTAAAGTGTTAAAGTCCTATTGAGGCTATTATCACCTCCCTAAATGTAAGTGTGAGTGTAAAGTGTTAAAGTAGTAAGTGTAGTGCTTTAAGTGTAAGTGTGTTAGACTCGGGTACTGTGAGGGACATCTAAATCCTCTCAATAGGTACAGTTAGTTTGCCCACTGCAGAATTATGCCGCATATATATATATATATATATATATATATATATATATATATATATATATATATATGTGTGTGTGTGTGTGTGTGTGTGTGTGTGTATGTATTATTATAAAATATGTCAGTAAAAATAAAATACTGTATAAAAAATTTTAAAAATCGACAAAAGTCACTTAAAATACCAAGTCCAATTTCTTCATTCACAATTTGTTGAAATTGGAATTTTAAGAAGAGCAGATTATGCTGTGTTAATAGTGAAGATATGCTCAGTAAACATTTTACAATTTGCTCACTTTAGTTTATATTTTGAACTATAATATGGATATAATGCATATAATATAAATGTGTTATAAATGCATATAATATGGTTTGGTTTTAACAATTTAATTATGGCTTTTTTTGCTATTTAATTATTTTTAGAAAATTTCGTACCAAATATTCTCAAATGTAAAAAGTATTATTCTTTCTGTTTGAAAATGAATGTCTTTTCCCCTCTATGTTGTGAATATTTTGATGTTAATAAAAATTTGTTTTTGTGTGCGTGTTTTTTTTAATTGACTTTATTTATACAATTTTGTTCAGAATTAAATTTTCTGAACAAGTTTTATTTAAAAATTGTATTTGTTTATTCAGAAAATAACAGAGTTATTGTAGGCCAAATGTAAAAAATGTGTTGTTTTGGCTCTGGGTTTTTTTTTACCTCGGTTTTCTCAAAAACTACTTGACCTACAGCTCTGGGATCAGTTTTATTCAATTCTTCAGGTCAAAAACATAATAAATTATAAAAATTACCTCTTATTTTAGGTTCCTAGAATTTGAGTATGGCTTAATTTCCCTCTTTTTTCAGGAATCATGGCAAAATTTTCACCAGCTCTAACTCTCTAATGAAGTATTTCTGAACCCATGTTTATGTAAACTTTTTTCATCATTTTCATTGGTACAACTCGCCCTACAATTCTTTCCGTTTCTTAGTGAAACACCATGTATGTATTATAACAAATATATATAATATATATTATATTGATTTTCAAGGGCTAATTTTAAGCAAATAAATATCCTCTCCCTAAAACCTCTGGGTTAGATTCAGAAATATTTATAACCAAATCAGTTCCTAGTAGTTTTTGCTCTAGAATAGATTGAATAGACAAAACTGCTTATACAGTCATTTGTGTTTTTGCATCTAGTAGCTATGAAACATTTAGATTTGTTAAAACTGCCATATTTTTTAGATGTTAAAAATATTTTATTTTTTTCTTAGTAGTTATGAGAAAGTAAAAAGAAGTTTAAAAAATAGTGATTTTAACATTTTGAGTTTTTAAAATCTTCTCCTTATGATATTTAAAATTTATATTAATGATTTTCATAATATTATGTATGTAATAATAGTAATATAATAAGCTGTAGTCTACATACTACCTACAACCAGCTTGTTACAAAGTTTGACAAAAGAATTTTTAAATATGGCTAAAGAATTAAATTCAGATTTATTTTACTTCAGTCATAGGAGAGTCAGACGCCACGTGCAACAATAAGATAAGATTAATATTTTTAATGTCAGCAATTAGTCAGTCAGCATATTTGCACACTTTTATCTTTAAACTAGTGTACTTCATACTTATTTTTCAAATAGTCAATATAAATTTTTTTATAAAAATGTTTGTAAAAATTTTGATTGTTTTTTTGTATTATAGTAAGGAAGCAAAAGGGACATAAATTAATTAATTATAGGCCTTTTATAAATATTAATTGATTATATTTATATATCATATACCAGTATTCAACTTAAAAAATATGCCTGCCATTACCAACTATTTAAAGTCTTTTTTTGCTCCAAAACATTGGAAAATGTACAAAAATCTGATTTTTTAAGAAGTGGCTGTAACAGTTTTGAATAAATTTAGTGGAAATACAGCAAACAAAATGTATGGGTTGATGCTCTCCTAAAAAATGCTATGGTTTACAAGATAACAATAAAACTAGGATATTGGCAAATGCTTACTTTTTTAAAATTGGCTATACAGATTTTGTTAATGTTTGAAGATTTGTAACTTGAATTAGAGTATCAGTTCAAAATAAAAAAATTTACATTTTTGAAGCAGACATAACAAAAGCATATACCTGGTTTGGTTAATTTTTTGATTTAGTTACGAACAATAAATAATTTTTTTTATTTCAAATTTAAAGATTTTAAGATTTATAATGATCTTAGTCGGTTAATATATATATGTGTGTGTGTATGTGTGTGTGTGTGTGTGTGTACAAGGTGTGTGTTTAATTTTTTTAACAAAATATTTATTTATTCTTCTACATTGATGTTGTCGCCTTCAAAATAGTCCCCTTTGGAGATTATGCACTAGTGCCAGCGCTTCTTCCAATCTACAAAACACTTCTCAAACTCGATCTTTGAGGTAGCCTTTAGTTCTTTCAGTGATGCACTTTTAATGTCATCTACGGCTGTAAAACGATGGCCCTTTAAGGTTCTCTTTATTTTTGGAAATAGGAGAAAGTCACACGGAACAATGTCTGGCAAATATGGAGGCTGAGGCATTGTTACAGTACTGTTTTTGGTCAAAAATTCATAAACAAGCAATGAAATGTGAGCTGGTGCATTATTGTGGTGCAAAAACCATGAATTATTTTTCCACAGATCCGGGCGTTTTTTCAGATTGCTTCACGCAAATGGTGTTGAACTTGTAGGTAGTACTCCTTATTGACCGTTTCACCTGGTGGCAGGAATTCATGATGCACTACGCCATTAATATCGAAGAACACAGTGAGCATAACCTTTACGTTCGACTGCACTTGTCGAACCTTTTTTGGTCTTGGCGAGTCAGAATGCCTCCACTGGGATGATTGAGCCTTAGTTTCGATGTCATATATGTAAACCCATGTTTTATTACCTGTTATAATACGTTTCAATAATTCTGCATCGTCGTTGACTTCATTTAGTGACTCCTGAGTAACTTCCATTCGCCGCTGTTTTTGTTCAAAATTCAACAATTTTGGAACGAATTTTGTGTCTAAACGTGGTCTAGGTCAAAATGCCACCACTTCACTCCAGGGTTCTGAGAGATCTTGGAGAACCCATAGAAACTTAGTAAATATTCAGGTTTTTTATAGGATTAAGAACAAGACTGACATTAAAACGTAAAATAATAACAAATGCTGTTTCAAAACAACTGGAAAACAGCATTTAATGTATACTAGGTGCGGATTTACAAATGAAGTGAATCTGAGCACTCATTCCAACCTCTTTTCTAGAATACTGAATTTTATTTCATAGTAGATTTCAGAGATTTCTTTACTTTTTTTAAACATTAAAAAATATCTGCAATTGCTAACAAGAGTGTAAACAATTGTAAACCTGATGTGTAATTTTGACTTTGGATGTAAACCCTACTGTATGTAGTTCATTTTCAAATTGAAACTGTAGCAAAGTAACTGTAAATATCTTGTCCAAGTTTTTCTGTACAGTGTACTTGAAAATGGAACATTTCTTTTCCCAATGTTTTTTACTACATCAGTGGCAAAAATGTTTCTCGATACATATGTAGAAAGATACATATGTTTCTTTTATATTGACGTACTTTTGTATTTGAACCAGGAAAATCCAAGCATAGTTCATGGTAACTTTGAGATTTTTTTTAGGATTGTAGAGAACTTAAAAATATATGTTTTTAATTTTTTATAACAAATCGTCTTGCATCATCAGCTGTTCAGTTAATTCAGGTACAAAATACTGAAATCTTTAAATGTTTTCACAATTTATTGGAATGTTATAATTGTAAATGTATTTACTTTCAAAATTGTTTATACAAAAGGCAAATACTATAACGCAACAAATTAAATAGTGATTATTGATGAAAAATGGTTCAGTAGTTTAGGCTGTAGGATTGTCGATTTTTCCAATATTAATCATTTTTTAATTTCCTGGTGTTTTTTGCAAGTTAATAATTTATGACATATATAAAACAATCATATATATATATATATATATATATATATATATATATATATATATAAAACTATCACCATGACAAATAAAATGAGTCATTGTCGAACAAAATTGTTTAAGTAGTTTAGCTATAAACGAATAAATGTATTGTAATAAATGTAAAAAACTTACTACATTTTGTTGTAATTTTACAAGCGTAAGCCTAATTATTTTTCAATTTTTAATACAAAAGACAAATCTTGCAAACAGAACGGATAAAACAAATCATCGTTGATAAATATCGGTTCAATAGTTTATGCAGTAAATGCGACAATGTTAAAGAAAATTAAATGATTAAAATTGTCATTTTCCAGTAGTTTTTATACGCCTTATCACTACCGATTTACACTTCTTTTTTTTATCTGGCCACTTTGTCATGGCTCTTAAGATAATAGTAACACAAGATGCCAACTGAACACAAGTTTTTTTTTAGTTATGGATGCCTGAATACTGGTATTCGTCACCTCCCGTATATATACACTGCAGCAGCTTGGATGACTACAACATGCATTGCAAGCTGCAATGTGTAATTTAATACCCCCACCCCCGGGTGAGTGCGAGTATTTAGATGATTTGTGACTAGATGAGTAAACAATAATCGCTGCAACCATCTGTCTCACTGAAGTGATACAAATGAATTAATAATATTAATTTTTTTTATGAGACATTTTTGAAAATCTGATTTTATTGTCATTATTACAAGTAGTTCAAAGAACAGCAGACCTCGCAGTACATTCTCAATTAATTTACAGAGCTTGTATTCTTTTCTGCCAATTTATCAGGTAACCGTAATTAATATTAAAATGTTACTGGACCAGCATTATTGGAAATTTTGTGCTCTTTCTTCATAAAGCGGTCAAAATCATGATAATTCTTGCCATTGAGGCAGTATTACAGGAAATAACCACTACCAGCTACAACAATAAACAATAACCAGCAGCTACTCTCAACAATAAACCAGAGCTAGCCATCTTGAAACGGAAGTGAATGGGAAGAAATCTTACACATATATCTTCCCGCATTATGAAAGGTACCTTCCAAATGCGTCACTTCTCATTGAAAATCAGAGGAAGCTAACTTGAAACGAAAGTAAACAGAAAAAATCTTACATATGTGCTTACATGGTATGGGCTTTCTATAAGGTACCGAATTTGTATCAAATTGTACTTTGTACTAAATTTCAAAACAATCAGTCAATGCATTTGACCAAAACTGTGTACACTCGTCATCATTAAATCAGGACCGCCATCTTGAGCTGTAAATAAAGAAGAGAAAATGATACATATACGTCATTTGGTCATTTGGGTTTATACAAGATATTTTGGTAGAAAATTTCAAAATAATCAGTTAATGCATTTGGCCGAAACTGCGTACATTCGTTATTGTAAAACAGAAAGAGCCATCTTGAAAAGGAAGTGAGTGGGGGGAATCTTACACATGCGTCGTTCGTGATTTATACAAGATACTACCGTACCAAATTTCATAACGATCGGTAAATACATTTGTTCAAAGCTGCGTAACAGACAAAAGAACTAAATATCGAACGGTTGAGTTAAAACAGAGACCTCGCTTTGCTCTGTCAATTATTATTATTAAAATCTGCATGTATTAGAGATAAAACATTTTAAATTATAATGAAATAAAAATATACGCAAATGAAATCTGACCCCCGTCAAGTTCATTTCCTATTTTCAAAGGAATTTGCAGGTTTAATAGGGTAATTTATGGAGATTTTAATGCTCATCACAGTACAAGTTTATGCCGCCATCACCACCGTATGCTACCAGTCTTAATCATTATAATTCTAAAAGTTTGTGTTTTTGTTTGTTTTTTATTCAATTATATGTTAATTACTTGGCCGATTGAGATGAAATTTGGTATAAACATGGTTTAGGTACCTGAGATGAACACATACCTATTTCCGTTTTAAAAGAAACGCCATTATACTACTTACCCAGTCTAATTTAATTATTTAGTATTTAGTTTTATTACAAGTGTTAACTGTATAACAGTGACATTTTATACATATAATTGATAGGTGTAAATAATAAATATTAAATTATTTTAAACACCATTCTAGGCCTACTACTTACCCAGTCCAACATAATTATTTAATATCTAGTTTTGTGACATATGTTAACTGTATAATAGTGACATGTTATATATTTATTATATATTGGTAGGCGTAGGTAATAAATACTTAAATTATTTAAAATTCCATTATGCTACTTACCCAGTCCAACTTCATTATTTAGTATCTAGTTTTCTGATATATGTCAACTGTACAACAGTGACGTTCTAATAATATTTTATATTTCTTAATATAATATTATAAATCTGAAAGTTTGTGTGTTTGTCATTCAATCATGCACTAACTACTGGACCGATTTAGATGAAATTTGGTTTAGGTACCTGGGATAGATATAGATGTATTCCCGTTTTAAAAATCTTAATCCCTGTTATTATTTATTTCAGATTTATTTTTTATAAGCTTACATTTGCAATGATTTTAATTGAAAAATTTTCAAAAATCCCAATAATTCTAAACAATCTGCCTTTCCAATTTAAAAGATTGCAGTTTCCATTGAAGTTGGCATTTACAATGACAATTAATAAGTGACAGGGTCAGACGTTAAGAGTAGCAGGAATACATTTGGGAACTCCATGCTTCTCCCACGGTCATTTATATGTCGCCTGTTCTAGATTGTCGAGTAGCAAAATCTATATATCTTGGCTGAAAACCATAAATCGTACAATATTGAATGTGGAAATATATTAAATTGAAATGAATCTATTCTGATTTTGAAAATCGATTTAAAATTTTTTTTTACCTACATTATAATTGCGGTCGAAGCCGCAACGGATAACAGCTAGTAGCTTATATAAAGGATTAAACGCAAGGTCTAGTAACAACGGTAAGCGTAATGTGTAAATGTGTGTGGGGGGAAATTTTGGTCTGGAAACGCCCTTCATGCCAATTATGAGAAAGATGTAGCCCATTTACAATCCTCTGTTGTAAAAATGAATTTTATTCTGACTTTATAAGTCCCTGACAAAGTTTTGTCGTCAGATTTTTCAATATTTACCAAAGATAAAATAATTAACAGTGCAGACTTATCAAACAGCTATCTACTTGCAGGTCTTCAACGCACCTGGGTACTTGCTGTCATCAGGTTAGTGCACCTTCACTAACAGCAATAGCTAGACTTACACAAAATTAATAAAGTGTTGTAGAGGCACGTACGAGGAAATTGGTGTCTAAGGAAAATTAGTAATATTTTTATGTAGGCCTTACTAATAAATCCAACTAATAAATAACAATTTTTCAGGTATATTTCTACCTTTTATATTAAAAAAAAAATAATAATATAAAATTTGTATATCCTCTTTTATAACTTAAAATAACAACAATCATTAAGCCTACATAAAGGTTATTAATTTCAATGGAAGAAGTACAAATCAGTTTGGGAAAAAGTAATAAGCCTTTCTCCATTAGGCTACTTAAAACCCAAACTTTCTCCATTAGGATACCTAAGTGTTTCTAATTTCACTGTTCTTTTCTTTGTTTTATTTCTTTTACTGTTTGTTTGACAATCTCTTCCATCCACTTTCTTTTTGTTAAATCTGAATTTGTATTTATCAGTTATTTATCAGTTCAATAGTCCGATAATGACTAACACGGAAACATGTTCTACCAGTGGTGTGCGCAGGATTTTAAATTTGTGAGAGCCAACACCAAAAATGCTGCCTATTTGTTTCCGTAGGTAACTCTCCCCATCCAAATCCCACATTTTTTTAAAAATTGAGTTCTATCACCCAAAAACAATAGGTTTTTTTATTTATTTTTTCTCTATGTCTCAGTTAGCCTTTATACAGAGTAGGTCTGGTTAAAAATATAGACCAATCGGGCAAAACCTCGTGGTTACAGAAAAAAAAAAAAAACGCTGTCCTTATCTACTTAAAATTCCCAAGATATATTTTGTCACCCAAACAAGTATCCTTTGTTAGATGGATCGGAAAAAAATTATGGGTATTGATTTGGACCCGTCTAGAGGTGGAAATTTTTTTCACCCAAAATAACTCCAGAAATGGATACAGGGACAAATATTAAGCAAAAAATGTGGTATGAAGTTTTTTTGCTACTAATACGAATAATACTTTTCGAATTATTCACGATGAAAAGTTTGATTTTGCATTGAAAAAACCCGTTTTTGAATGGATTTTTATGCACACACACACACACACACACACACACACACATACACATATATACACACACATATATATATATATATATATATATATATATATATATATATGTGTGTGTGTGTGTAAAGAAAAAAGGAAAGTTGTAGAAAGGAGTGGGGATCTTGAAGAACATCTACAAACATCTGCTAATAAAAAATTGTATGATATTCTTAATTTTTTTTATAAACTTTTTATATCCTTTAATTTTTTTCATATCCTTTTAATTTTCGAAGAAAGGAAAGTTGTAGAAATGAGTGGGGATCTTGAAGAACATCTACTAACATCTGCTAATAAAAATTGTATGATACTCTTAATTTTTTTATCTATACATTTATTTCCATATTTAAGGGGTGGTATTTAAGGGTTGGCAAGATTCAATTAACAAAAAATTATTTCATAAGCATGAGAATGAACTTTGGTTTATAAAGAATGCACAATTAAGATGTTTAAAGTCATTAAAAATTTGTTTTTGTTTTATTTTTGGCAAAGTTTGGTTTTTAAGGGTTGACAGGGTACAGACAATTAAAAATAATTTTATAAGCAGAAAAAGAATTTTTATTTTTTTAAATAAATACAAAATTAAGATGTTTAAAGTCATTAAAAATATTTTTTTTTTTTTTTTTTTTTTTTTTTTTTTGGCAAAGGGGTGTTTTTTCAGGGTTGACAGGGTACAGACAATTAAAAATTATTTAATATGCAGAGAAGAAATTTTTATTTTAAAAAAATGCACAATTAAATTATTTTTAATCATTGAAATTATATTTTTATTTTATTTTTGGGAAATGAGGTGTTTTAAGGGTTGAAAATTTGGAATCAATAAAACATTGTATTGGTTAAGTAGGGAATGCATTATCGTTTGATAAAAAAGCACAACTATAATGTTTCAAATAGTTGAACAAATTTTTATACTATTTTCATCAAAGGGGTACTTTTTAAGGGTTTTTAAGGATTGAAAATTTGTAATACATCAATTTTCATGTTATGTAACATGTGATAATACTCATACTAAATAAATGAAAAAGATTTAAATCCATAAAAAGCTTAAATATGTATGTTTTACAATTTTTTCAATAAAAGGTGGTTTTCATCCCTTAAAAACAAAAAACACTTAACGCCCATATAGATTTTTGAAGTGGAGGGTAAGATAAAATTAATGCCAATTTTTCAGAAAAAATCGATGCAGTTATAAAGAATTCGGAGGTATTACCATATTTTCTGCTCGAGTACCTGGACTATCATGGCTGTACCGAGTTACGTGGGAAAGTTTACATTTGGTTACATTGCAATCGACGTCGGTGCGTGAAAACAGCGTAATAATACAGGCGATAAAAAATTTGGTCCCTAAAATGTTAATGCCCTAAAACAATGTACACTTATTTTCATATTTGCTCAGTGAGCATAAAAAAATTGCTTTCGTTTTCAAGGCGTGATAATTGCAAACAAGGAAAATAAAGAATCTGCATGAAAAGATGTGGCAATGAGTCAAGCTGACAGCGTGAACTAATTATGTCGACCACACCGTGTAGCTAATTCCATTGTCTACTCAAGGCCATTTGTTCTTTCTGCAGGACATTCTGAAATTAAATAATGAATATGACCTCATATTTTTTAATGCATGAGTTCTTAATTATTATTTGACAGTTAGGATAGAAAAAAAAACCATTGTACTAAAACAATTTCGAAAGATTGGAATGTCCTTTTCACGCAAATGTCGATAGCAATCTTATTGTTAGACTGTTTCATCATATGTTATTATGAAATCTTAAACAAATTATAACGAAATAACTTGCAATTGAGTTTGTTCCGAATCTTTAAAGATTGCATGCAAAATAAATGCCTCATTTCAATGGGTTTATGTAGGCCTAATTTAATACACTAACTACTTGGTAGGAGGATAAAGACCGTGACTGTTGACAAACAAAAGACCTTTATTACGCAGGAGTATATGTATTACTTTGGTATGTTTTGGTCACAGCAATGTTAATTAAATGATTGTTTTAATTTTAATTTGAAGTCCAATAGCTGCCATTTATCCATGCCCACTATACTTACAGGCTATCCGTCATTCTTAGAAGTTACTCAGAATATTCAAATTTATATGAAACCATTAATACTATGAACTGTAAATACAGTGAATTTAATAGTAAAATGTTGTGTCAGATACTAGTGGATCTAGCTTTTACGGTTCTCCATCAGCCCTGATTCCAGAACAACCACGAAACCATTCCTCTACTCGTGAGTCTGAGACCGGATTAACAACAGGAAGCTGTTCACGAACCCAGAATGAAATATTCAGGGTACCTCAAATATTCAGGAAATATTCAAATATCTTATGATATTTGCACATATTTTTCTTTTCTTGTTTTATTTTGCTATTTTAGTTGTAGTTAATTTTCATATTATTACGTAGTTTACTGTTTGTGTGGCCCTGCAAATCGACTATAGTAGCCGTATCATTTTTTCTTACGATTGCAAAGCAAGGCAAGATTTTCCCACACAGACATGATTAAATTTCCCTCATCTCCAAACACTGACATGCCTGCAATAGCCTCACTTGACCCTCGCCTTCAGTACTCTGTACTTTGTTGGCCACGTGAGAATATTTACTTCCGTTGAGCTGGGAACAGTGCTTGACCTTCAGACCTGAAAGGCATTGACCAGAGTCTAGTAGCGCTCTTGCAGATAGTAATGTGATTAGTCAAGTTGTCACTTAACCTAATGTAAATGCATTACTTCAATTTATATAATTTTCAGAATATAAGTAGTTACCGAGCGAAGTCTGTTTCAACTCCAACATTCGGAATTTGGTTTGTGTGTGTGTGTGTGTGTGTGTGTGTGTTACGCGGATTTGGCCAAACATATTGAACGATTGTTTTAAATTTTGGTGCGGAGGACCTTGTATAAAGCCAGAACGAGACGCGTAAAATTTTTCCTCGTTCACTTTCGTTTCAAGATGGCGGCCTTTTGATTTAAAATAAAAAGTGTACGCAGTTATAGCCATACGAATTGACCGATTGTTTCGAAATTTGATACGAAGATATCTTGTATAAAGCCCAAATGACGTATCTGTAAGATTTTTCCATTTATTTTCGTTTCAATATGGCGGCCTCTGATTTAACAATGACGAATCTACGCAGTTTTGGCCAAACACATTAACCGATTGCTTTAAAATTTGATACAAAGGTCCCTTGTATGAAGCCCGTACGATGTGCGTGTAAAATTTTCTCCTGTTTACTTCCGTTTCAAGATGTCGGCCTCTGATTTGCAATGACGAATGTACACAGTTTTAGCCAAACGTATTACTGTTGTTTTGAAATTTGGTACGAAAGTACCTTACACAAAGCCTAAACAACATATGTTTTTACATTTTCCCATTCACTTACATTTCAAGATGGCGGTCTCTGTTTTAACGATCACTAGTGTAGTTGCTAGCTGTTCCCTGTAATACTGACTGAACTGAATTTATCTGTAATATTGTGATAAACTTAATCGAAGTTCGACTTCAGACTTGACGCGAGGATAACATCGATGATGCCAGATATGTTTTTGGCAAAACGTCGCAACAATGTCCTTCTAGAAACAAACATCACTTATTACACACACACACACACACACACACACACACACACACACACACACACACACACACACACACACACACACACACACACACACACACACACACACACACACACATCATGGTTATCATCGCAGTGCGACTGAAATTAAAAAATAATATATTAGAGAATATAGAAAAACAACAATCAAAGTATATAAAACAAAACAAAAATATAATTAATTTTTTTTTTTAAATAAAATATAATATGTACCTAAACCTAGTTAAAATTATCTTTGAAAACATAATAACAAAATATACACAATTGGCTCTACACTTGTAAATTTGATGTACAGTAACAACAACAATAGATAGAAGAAATACAAACATACTTAAACTAATTAACAAAAAAAAACACATTTAATAAATAAATATAAATAATTTTCTGCAGGACTGTAAAGAGGCTCAACATTACAGCAACAACACTAACATAACAATAATAGAGTAACAACAATAACATTATATTAATTAAATGTTATTAAAAAGTCCAGACGATGAAGGTATCTTAGAGTCATTGGCCGAGGCACAATCTCCCATCATCTGTAAAAAATTGCCCAAACCACAAATAATACGGAGATCTTGGAAATTATCACAATCGAGCAATATATGTCTTACTGTAATGTTTTCTCCACAAAACTCGCATTAAGATAGGTTCCCGCGACCTATGAGAAATCCATGTGTTATCAAGGAATAACCCAAGCCGGTCTAACACATAACCCGGAAGGTCTATGGAATAAGTAGGAAGGTGGTATAATTGATAGCGTACTGGGCTTTCACCCCGAGGACCCAGGTTCGATTCCCGGTCAGTTCTTGGCATTTTCATACGCTATAAATCACCCCATTGTCTGCATTAGCCCAAATGTGCACAATAGTCGGACTTTAAACACAAAATAAACAACAAAAAACACACAAAAAATCAAAGAATAACCAATACGAAGCGCCTCTTCCCTACGATTTGCACATATTGACGACCTCCAAGGACAAACAGTGTTAAATACCGTCAATTTGTTGCTTTCCATAGCTACCCACTATTTTTTTCCAGTTCAAGAGAATAACACGCTTTGCTTGGCTTGCAAGATTCGAGAAAATCACACGTTGCTTGCATGGCGGTATCAAACTTGCTCCCTTTGCCGCAATATCCTCTCTAGTGTTCCCAAATAATCTACAGTGTCCACATATCTAGCAAAATTATACTCTAATTCCTCGGTGTTCAACAACAGAGCACAGATTAGCCTAACTAGAGGCTTTACCGAATACTTATCCTGGATAGCTTGAAGTGCACTAGTCGGAGCACACTAGGTAATGTAAGAATCAGATACAAGATTGTTCAGAACCTTAATGGTGGCAAACAGTTCGGCAGCAAAGGCACTGAAAATTGAGGGTTCCATGCTTAAACATTTAGCCTGTTGAGTAATATGCACAACTAACATTATCATTCATTGAACCATTTGTGAAAATAATTTCAGTAGACGGACACGGATTAATCAGACAGCGAAACTCACATTGATATGCAACCTCAGGAATCTTGTGTACACACATATAAGAATACGAGGGTTGGTAAGTTCATAACCCATGAAGGAATTAAACAAAACGACCTTTCGAACATTGGATTAAGTAAAATACGCAAAGTCGTCAAGAATACGGCAGTTCTAATGCTTAGAGGAGCTGTTGCACGCAGTCGTACTTCATATTGTTGGAGCAATTGATTGTTAAAAATAGTATTATAAGCAATGTGCCATGGTTTACATAATAAACTGCTTAAGTAATTTACTTGCAGCTGTTGTCTCCGTCGTGTGAGCGGTAGCTGGCCAGCATCAGGGGAATGCACACGGCAGGACTGGAACAGAAAGCACCAGATAAAAAACGGACTGCAGAGTGATGGACGGGCTTCTTTAAATTGGATGGTCGTGCAAAGGAATATACAATGATAAAATAATAAATTTGTGAACGAATTAAAGCACGATAAAACATCAGTAAACAGGTTTCAGCGCCCCATCAAGAACCACTAAGAACCCTTAACACATCGAGTATCTTGTTACATCATAACTTTAAATCATGCACATGAGGGTTCCAAGATAGTCTTTCGTCGAATATTAAACACAAAACTGAACAAGTGAATTGGTATGAAGCTGTATTCCAGCATGATATAACAAAGGAGGTTGGATCTGCCTACGGCGACTGACAGTAGTACACTGAATTATAGCTGCAGAGAATTTAAAGCCAGTAGATCTCGTAGATAATATATATATATATATATATATATATATATATATATATATATATATATATATATATATATACCCATATATGTAATTTTTATGACTATATTTACTGGCATATATAGTAAATATATATATCCAAAAGACTTGGGGCAGGGTTCTATACTTTTCGCTTACAGTCTCTAACCATGGTACGTTCGGAAGAATTAACGAACCTTGAACCTGCCAATTTGTGCCTTAGGTTGTAGAGCTGTCAAAATGCATGCAATCATAATATGTAACTTGCAGTACACTAGGCATAATTACTACTAGATTTCTTCCTTATTACAATTACGACCGCTAAAAAATAAAAATCTATCCTCATATAAAACTGTGTCTAATTGCTTAACATAAATCTTGTAGCCTACCTGTACCTTTTTCTGTACGTTAAATTAATCTAATTTCAAATTTAGTAATTCAAGATCTTCCTATAGTTATTTAACGATACTTGTAGGTGAGTTTTTTATGTTTATGGATTAACAAAATTACATTTTTAGTGTTTTTCAAAGAAAAAAAGACATTTGTTTGTTGAATACAGTCAGCTGATTTAGTTAGTAAAGTTTATTCTTTGTACACTGACCACGCACATGTTCTGTTTTCACTTTTTATTATTAGCAGAAGTAAAGGAGCCTACATTATAGAACCACTGCTTATTATTAGCAGAATAAATTGTTACTAGGCCTTACATTATGGAATGTTTGCCAAATTACGTTCAAAGGTATCGCTAATTCAAGATTCTCAAGTTTGAAAAAAAAATACAGTTCTACGGTTTTCTTTACTAAGCACTTAGGTTTTTAAGTTTTAGGTTCTGCAGTAAAATGGAATAAAGCTTGGCTGTCGTAAACCTTGTAAGCCTTTTTGTGCCAATCCCGAAGATGGTAATCTAATGAATAGAAGTAAATTTCCGGTATAACAATGGAAATCCGTGGGTGAGAGAAGTGGAGAGGAGAACGCAAAATGTTCTGCGAAGGAAACCTAACTCAGGTCACGTGGACCCGATCCCCGGATCCCCGACCCGGAGCTAGGAGGCGGAGGGGATTTCTTCTTAAAACACTAAAATCTCCTGTTTGTGTATTCAGTACACTGTACATACACTTAATATAGTGCGGACAATATGTTTTAAAGAAAGTGATACTGATTTCGTGTTAAATTTCTTCGGTGGTAACTCCAGTTAGTTTGTTAATCTTCACTTCAATGCGTGCGTGTGCTTGCGTTTGTGTGTGCGTATGAGTGTGCCTTTGTTTGGGGAGAAAGTTATTATTTATCAGTTGGGGTAAATATTAGGTACCTTCATCAGAATCGACAATTCGGCAATTTTTCGAATAACTTTAGCCTTTTTTCAAACGTGAATATATACAGTTTTAAAGTAATAAAAAGTAAATACATTATTTTAAAAAATATGTTTTTAGTTAACAGTTTAAAGAAATAATTGATTAATTATCTCTTTCAAATAAAAAATAAATAAATAATTAAAATGAAACCATTACGATTTAAAGTAAAAACTTTACAAATCAAAGCACAACATAAACCAGTAATAGCAGACAATTAATGAATAGATTTATTGATTATATGAGGACTCTAATTTCAAAACTTCCTGTGTCCATTGTTGAAATTTTGATATCACAAAAACATTTTCAGGTGGAAAAGTTTTTGAATATAACGTTAAATAAGTGTTTAAATTATACTTTATGTCTCTAGGTAATTTTATACCAAAGGAAAAGGCTTTTACACTTTTAGTTTATTAATAAATAAATATCTTTGGACAAGGAACATTTTGAATCTGAAGAGTGGACAAGAGATGTTTTGAAAATAAAAATGATGGACAAAGGACAGTTTGTTTAAAAAATGTTAGCGTTTGGCACTGTACAGCAAAATCAATAGTTATATCTTATTTATTTAAACAAATATTATTGAAACACTAATAAAACACAAAAATATTAATTAAAATTTAAAAAATTATATAAGTGAAATGAAACAGCAAAAATATTTAATTACTGTCAAAATTTATACCATTGTTTAAGGAAATCAATATTATATTTACATTATTAGGAAAAATAATAATAATAATGTTATAATAAATTGAAAAAAGCCTTTTCAGTGGTAAAATTACTAAAATATAAAAAAAACAATACACGGTACTTCGAAAATAATAAAAATACTTAATATATGTGACACTATCACGATCAAAACATACAAAATTCGGATGCCTTAAACGCGTTACTTCTAAACAACACTTCAACATAACCTATCGTAAGAATAAAAAATAAACAATTTCCTGCTTACAAGCAGGGTTACCACTCTTTAAAATACACATGAAACAAAGAGATACAAACAGAATTAATATTATTTTTAGTATTTTTCCGAAGGTTTTTATATATGTTGATATCTCAGTGGACAAAAGACAGTTTGAAACTAAAGTGAACAGACAACCATTCACGTACTAAAGTATTGAAGGCCATTTTGAAAACAAAAACTGAATCCTTCAGTAGTTAATTCTAGTCGGCCATGTTGGTTGGACAAAAGACATTTTGATTCCAAACCACATATTTAAACTCAAATATTTATTATTTATTGGTTAAAATACTCTTTATTATTTTGGTTAAAAAATACGCTTATATTTTCTATTGGTTATGTATAAAGCATACGTATAAATAAAAATTTCAATTTCGTCATCCACGTTTTGAAACTAAACTCCTCATATATTTTATTACGCAATAAATAAATATTCTAAGCGAATAATAAATAAATTTATCATGTTATAAGTAAATGCACCAAACTATAATGAATAAATTCACCTGGAAATAAATAATTATACTCATCAGGCATTAAATAACAATAATTTTCAGAATAATATAATAAACGTATCACGAAATAAATATATAAACTTACGAAACAATAAATAGGTTTAAATAAACTTAGTAGGCAATAAATAATTAAACTCATTAAATGGCGACAATTATTTTCAGAATAATAAATAAACTTATCGCGAAATAAATATATAAACTTAAGAAATAATAAGTAAATAAACGCAGCATACAACTGAATTAACTCAGAACGTCTGCCATCACCTTGTATAATATTACAAATTACCTTTTTTGAGAATTTAATAGTAGCGAATTGACGTCAATTTTGACATGTGCTGCATTATTCTTTTTTGCCTCTTACATTAGGTTTATAAAATTAAAATTATGGGATTAGTAATATCTTAAAATATTTATAATTTTTAATTATTGTTAACTATTAATAAATGTTAAACATTGATTTCTAAATCATTTTTAAATATTTTTAATTATTGATAATTTTTAGATTATTTATCTTTCTTATTGAAAATCCTCTTGGTCTGAAAAAGTGAACAAATTGAAAATTTTGGAGTACGATACTTAATATTTACAAATACGTTTATTGCATGACAAATTTGGTCACGTAAGGAAGGTTGGTCACAATGCAGTAGGGTGGTCATGCACTGTCCGTGAGAGAAGTTTCAACTTAATTTCTATAATTTCTGTTTTACAATTATACGAATATCTAATAACTTCATAATGTTGCATGTACAGGTAACAATACTCAAGCGACTATACAATATGCATAAGTGACACAAATTCACATTTTTAAACGGAGAGTTGCAAAAACCCCGTTATCTGTTTAATAGCATGTATTAAATAGAGCTTTTTCAGTTCAACAAAACGTTAGGCCTACAAAATAACGCGCAATTTTAATACATAATTCCGGTTTACAATCAGGTGTAATGTCGGTCATATAAAATAAAATTTATATATAATGTTTTTTTTTCTACATGAGGTTTAATAAAATAGGATATCATCTTTAGGACCCTATGGCCCTTTTTACTGTACATATATCTTATATACTGTAAATCTTATATACTGTCCACCGCTGGTAACTGTGCCTTCGTAAGGAATTTGATGTTGACGCGCAGACTTTATATTTCTAAGAACTACCGCTACTAACGTATCTAAAAACATTAGTTTTTATCTGATAGCGGGTACAACAATCAATATAAGAACATGAAATTTTGTGAAGGGGACTATTTAATATCTAATTTATGTAATTAATTTGTAAGACTGTGTAATTTGACAGTAAGTTACTTAATTTTTGCGTATGTTTGCCTATCCGGTAACGCATCTCTAGTGGCAAAACAGTATACCGTGAAGTTATAAAACTTGACAGTTTTGAATGTATCTTAAGCCCTACAAAAAAGCTCAGTTTGTTACTGTCTGTCCTGCAAAAAGGTATTAAAAATATACCAGGTTTTTTCACTCTTGTCTTCAACAATTGTGACAAAGTTTTTTTTCAAAATCTATAAGGACTGCATGCAGGTGGTAGCAGTATTATTTTGAAAAAAAGAGAATAAATATTTCGCCGAGAGGTGACCTCCGTCGCTAGCAAGTACTTTTCTTTTTTAGCAACTCTTTTCTTCATGCATCTTGAGCATAACGGGCGCAGGTAAAAGTCAGTTACAAAATTAACCATAATAGAAACAGGCAAATAAATTAAGAAATAACATCAAAGTATACAATGTTGCCTGTAGGCAGTGTAGGGGCGAAATATATTTAGCGAAAACTGTATGTTTAGTTGTAAACAGCATCAAGAATCAGTGTATGCGAAAGTAAGGACCTAAATATACAGTTTTAAAACATTTTCGTGATTACAAATGTACAATTGTATTTTTAATTTCTGTAAATTTTAAATTAGTGCCCACATAACGCGAGAAAGATAAATTATCTTTCCTTACTAGGATACTAAGCGAATGCTATAATAATTTGTACATTGGAAAACCTTTATTTCCATGTTGTATGTATTTATAATAAGCATACATATAACATATGTACACATATTTACGTTTTTTTAATAAGTACCATTTACATTTAAAAACGTTTTGAAACATTTTTTGATAAGCTCTTATCGCAAATATTTTGGGAATTATAAATTAAAAAACGTGTTATTAAATCAATATTTTTGAATATAGGTTATAGCAAAAGATCCCGTTTTATCCAAAACTTTTTTCGACCATAGCAAACAATTTTTGGTTAGTGCACGAAACACGCAACACCAGTACTAATACAGAATACTAAAGGCACGCTTGAGTAGTTCGGTGTATATAGACACGTTCTTGACCTATTTGTTGTGAAAATAGGTAGGGTTTACTATTTCAGTAAATGATTAATATCAGTGTCATTGCTGAGTATTGAGTGAGAGTGCTTAATGTTGTGTCCTTGTTGAATCGAAGGGCATTCTCGCTGAATTATGCGTAGCCAAGACCATGGCAACCGGTCGTTTAATTATATTATATAGTTCGAAATTTATTTGTAAACCTCGTTATTGGTTATTATTGCAAAATGATTGCTGGGAGAGTTGTGGCGGCTGAAAGATACCCAAACACAGCATTGGCGAGGTAGGGTACTTATTACATTATTTTTTAAATTGTTTGATTTTTCAAATTTACATTTATAACTAAGGAGAACCGCAGCTGGCCCTTAACGATCGTACAATAAATAAAATGAAATTTTATAAATTTAATGTTCTGTAAAAGTGGCATAAAACATTAAAATAAAGTATGTATTGACATTTAAACATTCTTTTCTTGAAGGGCAAAAAAACATATTTCCGTTTTGTAATGTATATTGTTTAGAAATAACTGAAATGAAGTTTTGAAATTATAATACATAGTTTTAATCCACTATAGAGAATTTCCTCAATGAGTCATAAGGCAGCTACTGTAGATTAAAATTTTATATTTTTATAAGCACTTTAGAAAGATGTATTTCTGCCTTCAACATAGTTTATTTAAAAAAAACAGCTTTATAGTTTAGTTTTATCTAAATTAGGATAGAACTTCATGTTCTTTCTTTAAGATATCGTAGTTATTACATGTTTGAGTAGGTTACAAAACGTAGACCTATAACATCATTAATTTACTAACCGAGCGAAACGAGGTCTCTGTTTCAACTCGACCTTACGGCATTTGGTTGATTATGTGTTCGTTTGTTACGCAGTTTTCGCCAAACGCACTGACCGATTGTTTTTAAAATTTAGTACAGAGGTACCTTGTATGAAGCCCGAACGATATGTTTGTAAGATTTTTCCCATTCACTCCGTTTCAAAATGGCGGTCTCTGGTTTACAATAACCAGTGTTCAAGTTTTTTCCAAACGCACTAACCGATTGTTTTGAAATTTAATACGAATGTACCTTGTATATAGTCTAAATGGTGTATGTGTTAGTTAGATTTCCCCCATTTGCTTCTGTTTTAAAATTGCGGCCTCTAATTTAACGATGACGAGTGTACGCAATGTGGTCAAACGCATTGACCAATTTTTATTTTAAATTTGGTACGAAGATATCTTTTATAAAGCCCAAATAACTTACGTGTAACAATTTTTCCCTATTTACTTCCGTTTCAAAATGGCGGCCTCTGTTTTAACGATTACGAGTGTACGCAATTTTAATCAAACACATTTACCGACTGTTTTAAAATTTGTTACCAAAGTACGCCATATGTTACCAAGGTAACAAAGCTTATATATATTTATGCACAACACATAAACCCTAAAGACATATGTGTAAGATTTTTCCCCACTCACTTCCGTTTCAAGATGCAGGCTCTGATTCAACGTTGAGAGTGTAGTTGCAGGTAATACCTGTAATACTAGCTGAACGTCAAAACCTATCGTAATTTTGACCTCTTCAGGGAGAAAGAGCACAAAATTTCCCATAAAGTTGTTGTAGTAACATTTTTTATAAATATTACTGTTAGAGCTTAAATTAGCAGAAAAAGTTTCGAACACTGTCGTGGAGCTCTCTGTATACTAATTAAAAATATACTGGGAGTCCTAATGTTCTTTGAACTAATGGTGTAAATTAAAACAAAAGTTAAATGTAAAAATGAAAAAGTTGCGGTTACACAATAGCCTGCCCCACAGAGCGAATGAAAGGGTCAGCTTAGCCCGGACATTCTGCCTGCAAGTCATGAAAAGGCCCGAGATCGTAAAGCTATTATATACTTACAGAATCACAGAAAACACTTTCTATGTCAACACATGCAATCAATTGCTATCCTATTAACATAACAATAAATCCTTATATCTGCTTTTCTACTTGACTTAATTTAATATAATTGTACAGTATTTAAATAAAATTCAAAATAATTATATGCTTTACTGCTTTTTTCACAATTTAATATTAAAATTCTCTACACACGTACTAATACCAACAAATTTGGCCTCTTCGATGGATAATGAGGCATATTCTAATACTTTGATATCGATCAGAGTATAATGAGCTATTATTAGTATTTATTACGTTAATGTACAGTGTTCTAAAGATGACCAAACATCGCGGGGAAACCGTTATAAAAAATGTCATTTTATTAATAAAGTCAAATAGGCATCTACGGCACCCTTCTAGCACCTGTTAGTTTATACGCAAATATAACACACGTAGTATCAAATTGTACGTTTTTACATGCATCGGGGTGTCTGCAGCCCCGAAACTAAATAAGTCCTGTGATTTATTGAGACGTACTACATTCATTCAAAAGTCGAAACATGAATTAATTATGGTCGTGTTAGTGCACGTGAGTAAACCCCAGCGATTACAGCTCGCCGACGCAACCTAAAAAAGCATAACATCAGTTCTTCGCTGCAACAATATTTTATTATCTAATTCAAAATTTTAAATAAAATATTTTTTTAAGATGTCATGTGAAACAGTTTTTATGGAAGGGATTTATACCGGTTTAATTGTGTGCGAAAGGGTCTAACCTTGAGCAAATTACTTAAAAGATCGATCTAATGATAACTCGTCCTTAACATCGTTCTTTTATCGGAGGGGGCTAAGATGTCCTTCACGTAGATAATACTGTCTTTAGATATCTTTGAAAGAATGAACAAACGTATTTGTAATAAGCTACTTTTCAAAGAGAGAAAGATTAAATCTTTTTTAACAATAAGACACAACCTGAGTCCTGTATCTTTATTAATCCTGCCTGAAATGTGGAAATATGATGAAACACAGACGTTATAAGCCTAATTTTTAATTTAATTCCAATTAAAATTTCTAAAGTTTATCCACAGTAAATATAATCTTATGACGAATATAAGTAGGCCTATATATTATATTATGTAGTAAAATAATTTACAAAACATTAGTAAAAATGGAAAGAAAACTGAAATATATTCATTTAATTGTAATATTTATCATTTTTTCTTAAACGTTAAGAATTAAATGTATTTATCTAATGGAAATAAATGGTCCAGCTGTATGTAAACTGAAATCTAAGAACAGCTGGATTTATTATTTCTAGTTTGAAACCAGATTAATTAATGTGAACAATAATGAGCAAGTTCTTACAAGTAGAACGGTACGTGTGAAGTACGTGTTATACTTATTAGTAATAACTTATCACTTGCACAGTCTACTAAAATTTCAACGGTTATTTTCGTGCAAAAACATGCCAAGAAAGTTAAAGTTAAGCACAAAAAATCATAATACGAGTAACAGGGTAAATAAACATAAAAATCCCAATTTCTACTATACTGTTCACAATAGTACTGTGTTCAACTGCTGCAAAAGAAATTTTGTTACCTCTAAAACTCTTGGCCTGGTAAAACCTTAAAGTTTAATAACAAAAATACAACGAACAACTGTGATTTTTTAAAACATATTACTTTAAACAAATTGTATAAGATAAAACAACGTAACTATGTAATTACATTTATTATATTCTTTTTCGTTTGCTTGTAACAAATCAAAGTCAGGAGTATATAATAAGAAATCCGATGGTATTAGGTGAATTTCGAAGGGTCAGACAAAATTAAGTCTTACTTTTTTTATTGCCTAAACAAATCTATGCACAATTTTATTTTTATTTATTATGAATCTAGTTAATATTTTGTTGTCAATTAATTTTGCTTAAATAATAAGCAAATTATTTTTCAAGATTTTAATTCTCTAAAAAAAGCAATTACTCCACGTTAAGTTGCAGTACTAATTCAACAGCTATGCCATTTGGACTGAGAGTGCGAACTCTATGTATTATATATATAAACTTTCTGTGTATTCTACGGTGTAATTTGACGGATATCATTACAGTGGAGGAAGCTTCAGGTAAGACTTACCTGAATTCTTCAGGTACATATGGAATTCTGACAGATAGTTTAATTGTATAGGTGTGAGTGTTAAACTTAAAAATCTGGTATTATGTAGTATTTAAAAACCGTACCTTTTAATATGCACAGGTTCGGTCTGTAAAAAAGATTTGATAATGACATTACATCTAAAACTACAAAATTTTAAGGCTCAATGCATATGGTGGCTATGGAAACAAACTAATAGCTGCATTATTTCAACTATCGGCACGTACAATAGAATATACGATGCATTTAAGTTAAGAAAAGTTATAAATTTAAGAACTAATGTGCCAAAATTTCAATAATGAATGAAAATTCCAACGAAATCAATTATAGAGATGGTAATTGCTCACTATTTGGCAATCACTAACAATGTCTTCCGTATTGAGATATATTGTTATTTTTGTTTTCGAAGGATAACCTAACATGTTCAAAGAGTTGGATCAACAAGATAAGGAAACAAAAGGTAGCGGTAGGTAACAATACATTACCTCTCGGATATATATATATATATATATATATGTGTTAAAGTGTTAAAGTCGTAAGTGTAATGTTGTAAGTGTAAGTGTGTGTTAGATTCGGGTACCGCGAGGGACGTCTAAATCCTCTCAATAGGTGCAGCTAGTCTGCACTCCCTGCAGGATATATATATATATATATATATATATATATATATATATATATATATATATATATATCATAACCTCCTTAGTTATCAGAAACATTTTGTGTAATAATTTTGAGTTTGCGCTAAGATTATGGTTCTTTTTGAAAACGAACAACTTTTAAACAATTTCTTGTACGATGTACTTTACCACGAACTTATTGCTTAACAACCTGTAAGGAGCCACTCCGAAACGCCAGAATATGTAGAGTCCAAATGATTGAATATGACACTGAAAGTAGTCAAAAAAAGGAGTAAGGTAAAAATTTGATAATGTTTTGAAATCAAACTGTTTGAGTTTATTCTTATTCACAAAAATGAAATAATTCAGTTCAAAAAACGAATAACATTAATACTGCTAGATTTGTTTAATGGAAGAACCTACTCTTTAAATAAAAGATATATAGATTTTTTTGTTGTTTTTTTTTTTTTTTGTTTAACGTCTGACTATTGTGCACACTTGGGCTAATGCAGACTTTGGGATGATTTATAGCGTATGAAAATATCAAGCCCTCGCCGGGAATCGAACCTGGGTCCTCGGGGTGAAAGCCTAGTACGCTGTCCACTAGACCACTGAGGCGGCTTAAAAGATATATAGAACGTGTATTTATAACTTAAAGATATATAAAATATATGTATATATATGTGTGTGTGTGTGTGTGTGTGTGTGTGTGTGTGTGTGTGTGTGTGCTTGCGTGTGCGCGTGCGTGCGTATGTCTTCACGTTACATTCATGATACTCAAATGATTTACACAGACAAAACGTCTTTTTGTAATTTTTTTTTCTCTTGCCAGGTACCTGGGTCGGTCGTAGGAAATGCCCCGCTCAGTGTTGCCAGTTGGCGGGTAATTACCCGATTTGCGGATAATTTCGAGGCTTGTGAGTAGTTATTAGGGTAATGAAAGAAAAACAGGTAATTTTTGGTTTCATCGAGATATACAAAACTTATCGCTAAAAAGTTATTTTACTCGCATCCTCTTTTGACTTCATTATAAATGTTGAATTTTTTTGTACTCTGTAATCTTTCATTCAAAGTAATCTTTACATGGTGATCTACGCTCGTTTTGTTTTTTTCTGTTCCTCAATGAGCTCATGTTTAGATTATTTTTAAAAATACTATTATACTGCATGTTTTTATGCACAGCGTAGGTTTTATAGTAAACTTTCCTTGGTTAACCGTGTAGCTTTTTGGGTCTAAATGTAATGATTATTATAATTCATAACGATAATTACGGAAAATACTGTTTTTTTTATCAAAATTTAACAAAATTCAATTTTTAAGGGCTCAGAACGTGTTTGGGGGTTCAAGGGGAAAATTTTAGATGTCGTGAAAACAACTAAGTTCTTTAAAATCACGAACAAATATCTTCTTTCCCTTTGATGATTAAATGAATTGGTGGAAATAGCGATTTTAAAGTAGGAGTAGGTGTGAAGGGTCGCCACCTCTACAGTAGGCCATTTGTCGTTAGATTAATTCTTAGATCCTAAACAACTTATGTGTAAAAATTTTGTGCAAATAACTGAAAAAATCTCTCTCTCTCTCTCTCTCTCTCTCTTAGAGAGAAAGTCTCTTAGGTTTTGAGCCTCAAATTATGTTAATTAGGAAATGTTATATTGCGGTTTTTTACATTACATCATAGTCGACCAATCAGAGACATTGCTTAGTCTAAATAAAAAGTTCTATTGTTACTTTTATTACAGACCTAAGAGTTACATAACGTCTTAGTTATTGGTATTGTCTTGGTACACTTAGATAACACAATTGTTTATTACAATATAAGGTAAATTCATTATTTTTGTAACATAACCTAGATACATAACAATCAGGTTAGTTCACAGATTTCTTTATGCTTCAAAAAAGACCTTAAGGGGATTGTTCATCGTCACAATTTTTAACATAAAAACATGTTTGAACTCGATGGCGGTTGCAGGTGGGCAATTAAGCTGCAATGAGCGACCGTTTATGTCGAAGTAATTTATCTCAGTTAAACATAGACATAATGCCGCCATATTACTTTCAGATTTACAGAAGAATGGACATTTGTATCAGAACCATTCATACATTCATTTGACAGGGCGTCGTGAACTGAGCACACTTAAATATAAAGCAGGTTTTCCGATTCTACATATGTCCGTAAATGTTACGATAATTCGCAAAACTAATTTTTCGATCCTAGTTAACCGAGTGTTTCAAAATTGTAGTTAAACACAATTTCAATAGTAGGCCTATTATAGCCATGACTGACAGAAAATAAACCACCGACCAGAGACAGCATTAACAAAAGCATGTGCTTAGCAAAAACGATTAATGTGAATGCACAAAGGAAACAGGAATGCCTTAAAAATTTGTGACTCTGAAATTGAAACATTTATTTAAAATGTTTTTTTTTATCAAACTTTAACAAAATTCAATTTTGTTAAATAATAATAGTACATGTATATATTAATAGTATATATATATATATATATATATATATATATATATATATATATATATATATATATATATTATATTAGATTTTATTTATTTATTTTCAAGTCAAACTAATTTAATTTAGTGAAATACAGTACTAGTATAGTGTTATATAAAAACAAAAATTACTTATACTAAAAAAATAAGAAGAATTAATTGCTTAGCTAGAGTTTAGATTGTTCACTATTTGAGTCACAAGCTACTTTTTCGTATTGAAATATACTGTTTATTTTTGTTTTTTAAAAACATGATATAAAAATCAGAAAACAAGAAAAGGTAAACAAACTGTCTTTATTTCCATACATAAGACGTAGTTTAGTTAGCTTAACGTACTATCAAATAAATAAGTAGACTTGATAGCCTAAATAAACTATCATGAGTGGCAGGGCCGGCTTCACAACTGTTACAGTTCCATATAACAAAGAAAAAACTTTTTGTTTTATGGAAGCTGTGACATTTGTGTAGCTTTAAGCATCTCAAACTGTCATACACCTATATGAAACAAAATTGCAGGCAATCAATATGTCTGATTTATATGACTTATATATAAACGGCATAATTTGTCCGCTTTTCAGTGAAACTCGATTTGACATATTTCAATTAAAACCTTTATACTTGTAAATTACAAGTAATTCTTATTAGGATTTAGGCTAATTTAAACAATTACACAAATATTCAAAAGAAGATAACATCCACTCAAAATACTTGATTTATTTTAAAAAAGGTTTCAAGAGCTAGAGGAGTTAAACGGATTATCTCTACAGTTCATAGATTATATACATTGGAAAAGTCAAAACTGATGTTAAATAAGTCTCTGTTTAGCGAGAACATTATTGTAGAGAAGCACGGGTACACAGCTAGTATATTGTATACAAAAACTAATGTGCTGACTGACTTATCACTGTTTCTCAAAAAACGACAAAATTTTGAATGGAGGTTTCCCATATGACGTAGTTGTGCAAAAATATTGGGTTAAATAGAAAATCATTTTTTAAGTAGTCTAAAAAGCTTTCTTTCTTGAAAACGTTTTTTCTGTTTTTTTGTACTATCTGTCTGGTTTTCACAGAAAAACGTATTCAGGCATAATAAAAACTTTTTTCTTTGTTAAATGGAGCTGTGACGAGGTATTAAGCAATCTCAAATTATCATACACCTATTTGTATAGTTACTCAAAATGTCTGATTTATCTACATTGTTCGCTTTTCACTGCAAAATGGCATCACACATTTATTTGAAATTGTTTTACGCATTTTTTCGTTGTTGTATAAAACTGTATTAAGGTTGTAGGTATATCAAATACTTATTGTAACGAATGGCGGGCATTTAAAATGCCTGATTTATTTATGAAGCTATTTTCTTTTTGCTACAAGGAACTGTGACAAGGTTTCAAGGAATCTCAAAATAGGCACCTATTTGAAACAAAATGGCTGGCACTCAAAATGCTTGATTTATTTTAAAACTGAGTACTTTTATGAGCTTTAAACATAGAGCTAGTTCTTACATTGAAACAATTCTAGGTCAAATTTGATATAACTCAACTGCAATTTTAATTCCTTCCCGTAATTACCTAATACCTTTTCCTACATTACCTTTTTCACTCGACTTTTAATCATATTAATCTGTTGCTGTCAAGCAAAAATAAACATCATATCTTTGAACAACTAACAAATATCTCTGAAAAGATCTATTTTCATCATAAAATACCATTGCCTATCATTTTCGCATTCCAGGCATTTTTTTTGTAAATACAATGATAGAACAAGGAATTTTGCAAAAGTTCTTCATTTTCAGAATGAATAACAAACTTAGTAGCATAGACTCACGATTAATTATTAAAACAAAAATGTTTCATCATAACCACTGTCGATTCCATTGGTAATTAATGCAACTGGTCAATCTTAACATGTACTTTGACTGATAGATAAGATAAAATAAAATATAACAGTAACTAGAGAAAGGGATAATAAGACCCCAGGGAGTGTGATAAATGGACCTATTGTGCAACTAAACCTCTTGAGTTCTATTTCAGCAGACTGGTGCTCTTAATAAGTTCCAGCAATCCACTGACTATATCATCCTGTTGAAGGTCCTCAGGGTCCTGAAAACCAAATACCCTTAGTTTCCTGCTGTCAAGAGCCTCACAACTGTAAAGTATGTGACCAACAGTTTCCTCTCCTTTTCTGCATAACCTACACACAGTTTCTCCTTGGTACATTCCTATTCTGTCCATGTGTACCCTCAGACCATAGTGCCCTATAAAATGGTTCACCATGGTTTCCTGAATTCTGCTCTGCCCAAGATATCTACTGCATTTCTAAGTTCTCCTTAAGGGGCCTTTCTTAAGGGACATTTGCTATGGGAATGCCTATAAAGCTTGTACCATCTTGCTTGTTGTTATTTATTCACCTATTGATAGCAGGCTCAGCCAGCGACAAACAGCCTTATAGCCAGCTCAGTTCCAATAAAATTAGATGCAGATCCTAATCCAACCAATCGGTCTGCCTCATCATTACCTCAACCCCCTTCCAGTGAAGAGTTACCCTGTTTCCTAGGGACAGAGTGTTCAGGTTCTTTCAATAGTCCTACACCAGCTTAGACTAAATTGTAAGATCTGCAAGTTCTTTAATTGCGGTCTGATTATTGGTACATATATGAACTCAATTCTTCCCAAACACAAAAAATTCGAAAATTTTGGAATTTAAAAAATTTGTTGATGATTTCTGCACTAGTAATTAGCTACGAATGAAATGTTATGAATAAGTTTTTCCTTAAATACCAATAGTTTAAGAGTTATTAGCCAATTTTTAATTAATATTATTTGATGAATAATAAATGTTATAGTTAATTTTAAGTGAACAAACTGTAAACTAATTTAAGAACTGATACCATAGAATGTAGAAAAGTTAAACCTAGTGTTAGGGTTATTAAAAATGTGTTAAATGGTTAAAGACAAATGACCGTATCGGCGGTAATAAAAATTTTAAATTTAAATGAGTTTGAAAACTATAAGGAGGACAGGGCCCTAGTTTGAATAAAATTTTAAAATAAATTAAAACTCAAAAATACCATATAAATTAAAAAGTAACACTAATTAACTAAAAATAAAATAAAACTTAAAAATATTCATGGTTAGAATTGTTCATAAATTGAGATAGTAATATAGTTAACTTATTATATAACACCAAAATTCATAAAATCCAAAGATGTTAACCAATCTGGTGTAACGTTAAATATTGGTAAAATAAATTGATCAAAATTAACTAACGTGTACGAAAACTAATTAGGGCATAAATAAAAATGGTAAAGCCTAAAATAGGTTCAAATCAGGATATTTGAAGAGACTATATAGATGACCAAAACATTAAAAAATACAAAAAATTGAATAACTTGTAAACTAATAGAGATATAACTTCCAATCAAGTTTCCAAAGAAGCAGAAAAAAATAACAAAGATTTTGAAGGGTCGATTAAGAAAATTGGTCCATAGAAAGAAAAATGACAGCCGTTGAGAAAATCTGACAGGAAATTTGAACCAGGCCCAGAGTAAGGTAAGGTTGACGTCAGAGATTACAGCATAGAAGTGTTATGCCAACTTAAATGTTAGAAATAAAGAAATAATTAAAGCAAAAACAATGTAATTGAGATAATAGCTGTTTACCTAGGATGGATAGACAGTCATAGATGACCTAGAATAAGGTGATGGACTAGCACTCGACACCTTTGGAGGAAAAAAGCAACTGAGTTCAGTGAAAAGTAAAAAGTACCAGAATAGGGAATTTTGGTCTCCCTTTCAAGCGCTAGAAATTGAGGAACCTCTATTCATTTGGATAATTCTTCACTGCAGTTTTGGAAATTAGAAGTGTCAGACATGTTACTCGTGTTTGTAAAGTTTGAGGTAGCTACTGAGGAAGCTACAAAATCCGTGTTGTAGCCTGTTGGATTTTGCACGAAAAGCGAAAGTGGTGCGATAACTTCAAATAAAAGTGGTGTTGATAAATTTAATTAATTAATTAATTCAAGATAAACTTAAAAAAGGTATTCCAAAATAAAAGTTTACTAAAAATAATTTAAAGAGTGATTTTATGTGCAAAAAAGTGTAGAAATCATAAATTAAAATAAACTAGCCATGTGCACGGAAAAGCAGCATTCGAGTCGGTCAGCCGGCAAGACTTCATTCCGAAACTTAGTAGCAGTAGGATCACAAGGACTAGGAAATTCAAAGGAGATTCCCAGAACAACCTACTAACATACACAAGTCTCACCAGGTTACCACGTTGCACCAGGAGAAAAAGAGAAAAATATCTGCCATCGGACCAAATCAGGCTGGAGAAGTTCCAGGTACCATTAGCAGCTCTTTTATTCTTTTTAAGGGGTAATCTGCATTTGCATAAATTTGCAAGTGAGTTGAAATTACAGAGATTTGCATAATTTTTTTAACAATGATAATGTAACTAATAGAAGTGTGAGAAATAACTACATATCACATAAGTAATAGGTTTAAGAAATAAACAACCTAAAAAAAATTAATTAATATAAAATAATTATCAATGACTCACACAAATTATTAAAGTAATAAAAACCAAATTATAGAAAAACCAGATCTATAAAGTAGTATTCTATCTTTTCTTATCTTAAATAAATTAAAGTTTGTAATAGAATAAAGCGAAAAATTAAAGTAAAAACCTCGCAGACTAAGTCATAAAAAGTCTCATAAAAATCGATTCATCGGACTTAATTCAAATATTTTAGCAAAATAAAAAATAAATATTAAAAGTTTAAGGTATGAATAAATCTTTTTGATGCATTACTCAAACAGATAAAATAACTAAATAAATAAGTTAAATTTCAAAGATTAAGTTATAATAAGATAATCCATAGCAGTAAATTTCCATGTCAAACTTTTCAGTTCCTCAAAAAAAACTAATTAAAATGTTAGTTAGATATATTTATATAATAAGGTTACAAAGAGAAAGTCTGGAACATTAATAATTAAGGAAAATTAGCCATTAACTCATATCAAAATTAGAAGAAGAAATATACCTTATAAATATTAGGAGTTATAGATATTTTGTTTTGTTAAAAAATAAAAGTATTTCAGAAAGAAGAATAAATTTATTTGCAAGAATAAAAATTAAGAGATTGTATTGACATCTAATGATTAATCAGAAAAATAAAAAAAAAAATTATTTTATAAACTTAAATTCAAACTTTGTCATATTTAATAAATTTACCAAACCACCACAAAAGAATATTCTACACGCTGAAAAAAGAACTTACATACCTGAGATAGGTGCTTGTGTTGTTTTCCTCCAAAATTAAGATAACACAAACATCTAAAACCCTGCAAGAATATATTGGATTTCACAATCCAGTATATTCGGATTATTGTGTGGGGACCTAAATTAATCCGCACCCGACGGTGACTGACCCTTAGCGAAGCAGGTGAGATTTAGTGGTAACTAGGAATGAAAAGGGATCACTAAATTTCCACTAAGGGGGAAGTCACACTTTTCATCTTTATATATTGTAACTCACATAGTTCTTGCTGGCTTAGTGAAGAAGGTTTAACTCTACAAACTAGATAGCCTCGTGCTCTGCCGAAAACTTAAATCATTCAGATTGTCTGGCTGTTTTCAAGAGGTGTGTGTGTGTATGTGTCTTAAGCTTTAATCTATTAATACAGATTCTTTATTTTACAGGCCGGCATCAATCCGTTTCTATCCTGCACCGTGTGGAGGTGTGAAAGTCCACTCTTGAATCTGTACATGTCGCCCATTCCAAACACCCTCTGAAGCAGTGTGTAGCATATGAGACCAATTTACAGATTGGTCCTATCAGAGAGATAAGATACTCAAATTTTAGGCCTACCAGTCTGTTGTTTCCTTATCTTGTTGATCGAACTCTTTAAACATGTCAATCTGTTGTTATAAAGAAAAAATAAACAATATCTCAATACAGAAAAGGTTGCTCATTGTTGCCAAGTACAATTATTATATTTAAAACTTGTAGTATTTATATAGTTGGAATTTTCATTCTGTAATATAAAATTGTTACATTATTACTTAACCTTGTAACTTTGCTCAATTTAAAAGCATTGTATATTTTAGTGTATATAGTTACTAGAGTTTTTAGGTTTCTGTGAAACATAGGATTTATAATGCAATAGAAATTGTAATATTTTTGCATTGTAAAGTCATGTGCTTGCTTTTCGTGCGTCCATTTTTTAAAGTATTAACATAAATTCTTACTTTTATTAAGTAATAATATTGAATTTCATGTTCTATGATAAAATACAAATACAGTATTATGTTACATAAATACAAATTAAATTAAATTTTGTATTTAAGGCTATAAGTAAAACTTGTTCAGTAAATAATTTATTGTTTTAGCATGTTTCCATCTGTTGGCATCTGGGCGTAGAGTTGACGACAGATACATTCGAAGATATTTAACTTGCGATTCCGCACGACAGTGTGAAGAAGCTTGTCTTCTAGAAGTTGAATTTTACTGTCAAGGTTTTAATTTCAGGTATATATAAACACTCTAACCAGCTAAATTGTTTATTGGTCAAACATTTCTTTATATTAACAGCTTGAATTGTTGAAATTTTCATATCAACCTTGTTAATGTCTCAATTGGCACAACAAAAAGAAAAAATAGCTTGTTGCAAATTATTTTCATGATGCAAAATAAGCACAAAATAATTGCACTTTTTAAAAATATTTACTGTTAAATTCAAATATGTTCATGAAAGATCTATTTGGGTTATGTAAAACTTGTAGAAACTATATTTAAGTTTAATAAGTTCAGCTTTATTTAAAAGTTAAATTTTGATGAAGTAAGATAAGTAGTAATTAATTATTCATTTGTGCTTCTACCAAAATACTTATGGAGGTTTTCTTGAACAGATTTATTTAATTAACATGAAATAAGCAAAAACTATTTTATTTCTATAAAAACATTTTTATTTTGAAATTATAAAATATATTTGAAAAGCTTTATCTTGTTGGTATACAGGTATGTTGGAAAACAACAATGGCATAGCAGCTGCGAGCTCATCACAGTATCTCCAAAACATCTAGATTTTACTTTGGACTTCAACTCGGACACTAGATATGATTTTTTTGAGCGAGATAATAGCCTAAGATCATGTTTAAGACCATGGAAACATGAACATTACAGATTACATCATAACATAAACAAGGAACTATCCATATCCAGTTGGGGTGCTGGGGGGAGCTATGGTAGTGTTAGCTATGGTGGAGGTGAAGGCTTCAATGAGATTTATAGCGGTGGCGGTGAAAGCTTTAATTTGCAACTGCCAAGTGATGGTCAGTATTCCAAATCAAAAAACGTGTACAATGATACAATAACATCTTCTTCTGACAGTAAAACTTTGTGTGGCAACTGAGGAAAAAATTTTAAGAAAAAATATTATTTTACAATAAATTCCCAAGAAGTGCAGATTTGTTAATCATAAAACATGTTTAACCAACCAAACCAAAATGTAAAACTTGTGTCATGTTCTCCTTTAAATTCATATTTATGTAAAATTTACTGGATAACAATTCAGTAAAATTTGAAAAATTTTGAAAAAATTGTTTTAACCCCTTAATTTTTATGTTTACTTCTATTACAGTAAGTACTGAATGAAGAATCAATCCATCAATGAGAGGGATAACTTCAATTTTTAAATAGTAAAAAAGGCAATAATATTACTTAGTTATAAATGTCTGTTGAAGAAAAAAAAATTTAACAATAAATTGTTTTTTTTAAATACTCTTCCCAATACCACTAATAAGCAGAAAATTACATTATAGATAAATTTGAATGGGATTCCTTATAATTGATTTTTAAATAATGTTATTTGTTGTAACTAATTGTGAGATTTAATGAATTATGATTGGGTGATCAGACATAATTTGGAAGACTGATGAAGGAGGTATTTAGAAATTTAGAATAAAAAAAATATTTAAAACTATAATTTTTAAATTTAGGCAAATAATGAAATGAAAAAATTACTTATGCTAACGGTTTTCACATTTATGTTCTAATGCAATTTAATCTGCAATTAACAGATTTTAATTGCAGGACAAAATAATTTATAATATTTGAAAATCGAACAATGAATTGTTTCTGCAATAATAATGTTCATGAATTTTATTACATAAACATTTATTTGATAACATCATAATGAAAAATATAAGAATGAAATCAGATAATTTAGCTATCATTAAAGGTTAGGAAAAAGTTTGCCAGTATGCTCTAAAAGAAGTTTGCTCTAGAAAGTTGTGGCTCATGAACTTAAAACTAGGGAAGGCTCTAGCATTGCAATGCCAGTAACTTGTAATTATTTAAAGGAATTAATTTTTTTAAAATCAGTAACACCTATAATGGTCCATACCATATCATTAGTTCCCATAACTAGACATGCAAAACAGAAGAAGGCATTTTTAACTTTGCACCCATATAACCAATGTACCAAGTTATACATAGAATGATTAACATGTTGATCAAAACTATTTTTATGTTTAAAACATTTTTGAACTTGTGTTGTTTTGAGTTCCAGTCTTGCAGGCCTTAAGTCTTTTATTTCAAAATCATCTGTTTGCGTTAATGTATTTTGGACAGAATTAATTTCTACCATAAATTTTAAAAAAATATTTACAATAATAAAGAACACAAAATACAAGGCAACAGTACAGAAAACATGGTCTAGCACTGACCTAGTTAGCACTTATTTAACAAAATATTATTAATAAAAATATATAATTCCAGGAAACAAGAAACTGTAAAGAACAGTAAACCTGTATTGTTTTTGTCACATTTGTTCTGTTAAAGAATGTTAGGGCAACTGTGTCGAGATGTCAAGACTAATTGTCTAAACTAGTATGCTCCTCTTCACCTCCTGAATGACTCAACATGACTATAGCTTAGTTCTATAATTTGTGACTACAGCTGTGTTTTAATTGTCTGTTACAAAAGTTGAGTACTTTGTAGTTTAAGACTGAATGAACTGTCTAATCCAAAAGTATCATTTTCTGTCAATAATTCCAAACATATCAATCACCCTTCAAATATATAAAATTTCCTTATGCTATGGAATAAAATACATTTTTTACTATATTACATATTTGTAAAATCCAACGTGTGACACTGCAAAGCTGCAGCTGGTGATAATAATTGCTTTAAGTTAATTAATTATCAGCTATGCTGTAGGTATTACCCAATAATTTAAATAACCTCTGGTCACTCAAATTATGATGAAATTAATCAATATACACATTTTATATATAAAACCATACTATTTATATTTGCAAAACAAATATAGACCTACTGATTGTATACCATAATGTAAAATTATCACTAAGCCCAATATTTGTAATTATTTAAAATATAGTAAACTTTGAAAAATGTTTTTTTTACAATTCATTTAATTATGAGTAGAATAAATGCAATTTTGTATTTGTATTGTTTGTACAGTATGGGCTGCACTTTTAGAGTAAATCACATAAGCTAAATGATTTCGCAATAAGTGGTTGCTTTGGGGAGCTGTAAAACAATGTATAATATAGACTTAAGTGGGTAATTAATTCAGTATATGTATCTGAACACCAAATGTATCATAAGTATTTATAATATACCAGGTTTTTTAAATAATGTAATCCTTTTATTTGACTGAATTTTAAAATGTTGGGCTACTTTTTCAGAATGTTTTATTCGAGCCAAGGCAGGGTTTCGCCTAGACAGATCCGTGGTGATAATATCCACTGCAGTACCCTCTTTGTATCATTGTGAAACACTCTGCACCAATGAAAAACAATTTGTATGCAATATATTCAGTTTTCGGTAAGTTATCTTATCTACCATATACTTGCTAGTCATATTAATAAATGTAAGTAACTAATTACACACTATTACAAAAGTTTTATTCAAGGCCTGTGTTTTCCTTATATCAAAAGTTTGCTTCTCAGGTGCCTTCTTTAGCAGTGGTTTATTGACTGGGGTCAGGTACGAAAAGTTGTTTTTTTTTTGTCCCAGTCTGTCTACCTTTGGTCAACTGGTTTGTTTTTTTTATTTACATATCACAACTGAAATTATTAACTCATCTATTACTTTAAATATAAGATAAACCCTTTAAGGGATATAACACATTGGTTAGTCCCAATTAACATGAATTAACTCTACGCATTCACTCTATGCAGTCATCTAAGTTCGATAAGGTCCAGGAGACTGTGTTTCTCACGATGGGAGTGCTGGGAGATTTGCTGCCCATGCTTCACTGCTTGCTTTTTTATTTCTTCATTGCCTAGTTCCACTTTGAGATCTCTGTTTAAGTTATCTTTTCTCATATACCATGGCTCCATGGTACTGCATTTACTATGCAACTGAGCACGTTGTTCAGAAATGCCTGTATAATATTAATATTTGTTTTTTTTAGCACCCCCCCCACAGTTGAATCCCATAAGTCCAAGGTATAGCATCAATTTATAAATTCATTTATAAATTTATGAATTTACAATTCATAAATTGACAGCTAGGAATCTCTCCCGAAGAGCCAGTATATTTTTCTAAATTTTATGTTTAACATTTGTTTCTTCTTTCTTACATGCTCTTTCCACTTGTCTGACATCGAGAGTCATTCCCAAGTACTTAGCTGTACTTGTAAATGGGATCAGGACTGCATTAATTATTACTGGCAGATATTACTTAATCTTCAAATTGGTATAACTTACGTGGTTTGATTTTGTTTCATTTAGGCAAATACACCATTTTTTTGTTCATTTAATCACTGAATTAGTGGCTCCTTGAAGTTTACTAGTTACTTCTTCAATTTTATTACCAGTAACAAGTACTGCTGTGTTATCTGCAAATGTAGTTATTGTTGCACCTTCTACTAGGTCAACTGTAGTGTAAAACTAATGATAAACGAATGTCCGTGTTAACTTCAAATTATGCCATCACTAGTTTCTGCATCAGACTTTGCAGAAAACTGTGTATAAAATGTATAGATTTGATAGCTTGAATCTATACATTCTGTAGAATTAAATTTATAGGTATAAAGACTGTCCTGAAGATGATATAAGGATTATATCTTAGTGAAGGAGACACCTTTGTTCCAAATTACGCGTCAGTCCAAGATATATGTGCAGTAACATTATCATTATCATATTTATTCAAAAAATCAGAGTTTGTTTTTCTTGGTTACCAATGAATGTAACACAAATGACTCTTGATGGTTAGGTGAGTTGGACTCCTGTAATTAAAAAAAAAGTGCAAAAATAATAGAAACAAAATTTTAATTATATTAATTTCATAAGGTATAGCTATTTCATGAAAATAAACATTTTGAAACATATTTTAATGTAAAATTTGACAACTAACAAATTTCGTTTTATAATGGAAGTAAATGGATTTAGTAAAAGTCAAATTTGTAGAAATGTAAAATTGTTTTTAATTATTGTAAGAGTTTGAGAATCTTAAAACTGCAGAGTAAAAGTAATTAAAAATTAAACTACTGTAAGTAAAAATAAAATTGCTTTATAAATAAAAATGATGGAAATGAAATTTATTGTGCACCTCATTTTTAATGTGAAGAAAAAATTGAAAGCAAAAATAAATTAATTATTTAGAAAAAAAAGTTAAAATATAAACATAAGATTTAAGATTATTTACTAGAGGAAGGGATAATTCAACCCCAGGCACTGCGATCGATTGATATATTGTGCAAATTACCTCTTAAAATACCTAGTTCAGCAGATTGGTGCCCCTAATAAGTTCCAACTACCCACTGATTAGCACATTCTGCTGAAGATCCCTAGGGTCTTGGAAACCAAAAATCCCCTAACCTCCTACCAGCAAGAGCCTCACAATCATAAATTGTGTGACCTGCAATTTCCTCCTCCTTCCTGCACAATCTACACACGGTTTCTCCGTGGTATACACCTATCCTGTTCATGTGCACCCTCAGACTACAGTGCCCTGTTATGAGCCCATGATCCTCCTGAGTTGTGCTCTGTCCAGGACATCTGCTGCCCCCTTGATTCTTCCAGAAGGAACTTTGCTTAAGAGACGTTTACTATGGGCATGCCCATGAAGGTTGTCCCATCTTACCTGGTGTTGACATGTAATTCACCCATTAATAATGGACCTGGCCAACAATAGAGAAATCCCTAAAGCCGACTCAGGTCAGATAAACTCAGATGCAGATCCAAGTCCAGCCAGTCGGTCTGCCTCCTCATTACCCTCAACTCCCTTATGCCCCAAAACCCAGTGAAGAGTTACTCGGTTATCCCAGGACAGAACGTCAAGGTTCTTCCAACATTCCCAGACCAGCTTGGACTGTATTATAGGACCCGCAAGTGCTTTTATTGCTGCCGGACTATCGGTATGAATATGAATACATGCCTTCTTGAAGCCGCGATCCACGTTTTCCCGAACACAGTCATTAATGGCCATCACTTCAGCCTGAAATACTGTTGTATGCTGTCCCAGGGTAATTACTTTCTTTAACCCCAGTCTCAGACCGTACACCCTAGCACCAGTGCCTGACTTTGTCTTGGACCCATCAGTATACCATACTATGTTTCCAGGTTTTTCCAACACATGATCTCTCCCCTCAAAGGCCAAGTTGACATCAAAGGGTCTAGATACTATGTGCCGTTTAACCATCTGATCAGTCCCCATCATCAAATTGGGTCAAAGATCTTGTCCGTGATTCTAGCATGCCCATAAATAGAGGACAGCCAGCGACCACCACCCTGCAGTCTGTAAGCTGCTTTACGTGCCTCCTCCATGACAAAAAGGTCAATAGGGGGAAATGCAAGAATGATCTCCATGGCTGCCGTTGGTGCAGTGTCCATACAGCCAGTGATACACAGGCAGGCCAACCTCTGTGACTTAGTCAGAGACTATCTGGCCCCCCTCTGCTCGACCTTAGTCCACCACACCACAGCACCATAGCACACCATAGATCTAATGATCCCAGTATAGATAAATTCATCATTCCTGGTCTCAGGCTCCATGTTTTACCAACCATTCTCCTAACTGCAACTAAAGACTTATTGGCTTTCCCCATGATGTGCCCCAGATGAGCATTCCAGGTTAACTTAGTGTCAAACACCAAGCCTAGATACTTCACCTCGTTTGCAACTGGAATTGTCTCCTCAAAGAGCTTAAGTCCTCCTAAATGCGCAGTAATTCTCTTTCTAGTAAAAGGAACCAGAGTAGTTTTACTGGGGTTAACTCCTAGGTTATCCTGACTACACCATGTTTCCACCAGTGATAAAGGTCTCTTCATGAGATCTACCACTGTGTTATCATGCTTCCCTCAGATTAGTACCACTGAATCGTTTGCATATCATTGGGTATAGCACCCCTCTGACGAGAGAAGATTCAGGAATGAGCCCACTACCAGGTTCCATAAGAGAGGGTACAAAACACCCCCTGTGGCAGCCCCTGACAACTTCCACCTCCACCTCTTCTCCTAGAACTTTAGCTACAACTGACCTCCCATGCAACATGTTCCCCACTCAGCCACACACGGTATTATCCACCCCACATCTAGATAGGGCACGAAGCATTGAAGCATGTGAAGCATTGTCAAAAGCTCCCTCAATATCTAGAAAGAGACCGAGGGCGTATTATTTTGTCCTTAGAGTCCCTTCCAATCTGTGAACCAAATTATGAAGTGCACTCTCACAACCTTTCCCTGATTGGTAGGCATATTGACTGACATGCAGAGGAATCATGACCCCTCTGACATATCTATCTACCAATTTCTCTAATGTCTTCAGAAAGAACGAAGTCAGACTGATTGGCCTAAAAACCTTAGAGTCAGCATAAGATGCTCGTCCCTGCTTAGGAATAAAGACTACATGGGTCGCTTTCCACTCCAGAGGTACATACCTAGTGGCTATGCTGGTCCGGTTAAATCTGCACAGAATAACAGCAATAGGCTCTCCTCCATGCTACAATAGTGACGGAAAAATACCATCAGGACCAGGTGACTTGTATGGGTGAAAGGTATTAATGGCCCATCTCACCTTATCCAAGTCCACAACTTGGTTTGCGATTTTCCAATCTTCCTATAAGGAACATCAGACACTCGCTCCCTTCCTACATTCCTGACCACAAATTCAGGAAAGTGTTCCCTGAGTAGGGCTTCCAAGGTGTCCTTCCCAGTTGTTTTATATTCCCTATTAGGACCAACAAGGGTCCCAATAGGGTTCAAAGGGTCCAAGGCTAGGACCTTGTGAAGTCGTGCCCACTGAGAAGTATGAGTGACCTCCCCGCAGAACTTCCTCCACGAGTCCCATCTCGCCCTTTTTAATGCCTTATTATACTTGGTCAGAGCCCACCTATAGGCCTCCCACTTACCATAGCGCTTGGCCGCATTGAACAGCCTTCTAACCTGTCCCCTTTGCTCAGAAACTGCCTGGGTCCACCATTTAACATTAACCCCAGCAACCTTCTTCGTAAGGGGACAATTCTCATGAAAGGAGTCCGCAACTATCTCCGCCAGTCTTCCAGCTGCATACTCTAATTCATGCGAATTACTTATTGGCCTCCTAAGATCCCTAAAGTCAGCCCTAAGCTTTTCTTCATAGGCCCCCTCCCATCTAGTATTCATAGGATTTTGATAAGTATTTACTGATCTATTTATCACCCCGAGATCCATGACGATATGCTTATGATCCGACATAGATGGCTCTTTAGACACACGCCACATACCCAATGCAGCATGCACACCCTTGGTCCCCAGAGTAAGATCTAAAACCTCACTTCCAGCCTTTGTTATGAAGGTAGGTGTATTACCTTTATTGAAAATATAAAGATTATGAGCTACAATAAAGGAAAGCAACTACTCACCTCTAAAGTTGGTGTTACTGCTTCACCATACTGTGTGATGTGCGTTGACATCCGTTCCAACAAGCAGCTCAACTGCTCCATCACCACAGTGCTCCACCACCCTTCTAAAGCTGATGGGCGGAAAGCTATCCATTTCCTTGTGTGGGAAGTAAGCAGAGGTCAAGACAACCCTTCTGCTCCTAGTTCTTACACGTAGCTCTGTACTAACTGCAGTACAATCCCTGGAACATACAGAAGACAACACAAGTATCTCAATATTATTCCTAACGACTATGCAGGTCCTAGGCCTAGCAGCTGATCGGTCATATATTAACTTACCTCCGCCTATGGTCAGTCCTGCTATTTCTGCCTCCCGTCACCCATGGTTCTTGAACTAAGGCAAGGTCGGCTTCACCCTGCTCAAGCATCCTCCGTAAGACAGCAGTTGCCGCCTTACTGTGATGGAGGTTGACTTGAACAACTCTCATTCTTTTTGGGGGGAAGAGATAACTGCTGCCTTTTCTCTCTGCAGTCGGCGCCTTTGCACTCCTGAAGGACGTTTGACAGCCCTGTTATCTCCTAGGTCCACCTTTGCAGATTCCCCAGAAATACAACTACCATCGGAAACAGACACAGTAGGACTGCCTGGCAGCCCAACATTTGGCTCCAATACAAAACTGGTGGATTCAATGGGATTGAGTCCAACCCCAGTATCCTCCTTTCCCAAACTCCCATTCCCCAGGTCCACTCCTAAAAGTCCCCCAAGGTGTGTATTAGTTAATTTTGATTGTTGAGTATCCATAAATGGTCCCACGATCAGCTAGGGAAAAAGAAGTCCACCCATGCAGAGTCCCGCATGCATAAATAAGGCTAATTGAAACTGGAGGTCGCCCAATATCCAGAGTTCACATACTAAAAGCTAAGCTCCCCCTTAGCCATGCAGCCCTCGGCGTATGCTGTTCCACCTTAGCTTGGGATTCCCTAAATGTAACTGTGAGTGTAAAGTGTTAAAGTTGTAAGTGTAGTGTTGTAACTATAAGTGTGTTAGACTCGGGTACCACGAGGGATATCTAAATCCTCTCAATAGGTGCAGCTAGTCTGCCCCCCCCCTGCGGGGAAATATAAACATAAGTCATAATTCAATATATATTTTCTTTGGACATTTTGTTTTTGTTTTTTTACTTGTAAGTATTTATTTTTAAAAATTAGTGTTATCATATAATAATGTAAAAGTTGATATTTTAGACGAGATGAAAATTTGAATTATTAAATTTATACTTTTCCTTTGTATCCTATGGATAAAAATAAAAGGAAGTACAGTTAATAAATAAAACATAAGTTATTAGTTTTGTTCATTTGTAATAGAAAAATTATCTAGAAATTAAATTATTGTTAAGACAATTATTATTGTGAATGTGCAACAATTGATTAATAATTGTTTCTAATTTTTTAGTTACAGTAATGGTCCAAATCTACCAAGAGAAAATTGTATGTTAGCTGAACGTTCCTACAATGATCTTAATCATTATAACCACCTGATTCCTGACCGAGATTTTGATATATATTTCAAGAATATATACTATGGTAAACCATTGTGTCAACCACCAAAGATAATTACAAGCGGTTAGTGATTTAACACTTATTATTTTCCAAACGCCTTTACTCTGTAATCTCAATAAATTTAATTATAGACAATATGTCTTTTATCATTATGCATAAAAATTATTTATAGTTATTTTTAGGGAACTTTGAAATTGGGGAACAAATTGAACATTTGGTTAGGACTAATTTAATAGTTGATAAAAGTTTAAATAAATATCTTTTGTTACATTGTTCAGTTTAATTAATTAAAGAGAATTTTCACTGTTATTTCTTTAAGAATGTTTATATATTTCGGTAAAATCATTGTAAGTACATAACTGAAAAAAAATTAGTTTTGTGCATGAAACATCAATAGACACAACAAATGATTATGTTTTTTAGCCAGCTACGCTTATAATGGTGGATATATGTCACAATTCTCTCATTCAATGCGCAAAAAAATTAGAAGGAGAATTCAAATTTACAATCTGAATCATAGATTTGCAAGGTGAACAAGATATAGACGCTGTTAGTTTTTTTGGGAATAAATATTTACCTTAGAACAAAAAATATGCATACTTAATGTTAATATTATTATTGTCTAATTACTGTTGTTTCATATTTTATAACCTACTTAAAAATATTTTACTACAGATTGTTTTGAGAGGATAAGGAGTGGCTTACGGCTAGATACCTCTATGGCAAGAGCAATTATTCTGGTAGATTCATTAGGTGACTGCGAACGTGCATGCATCAACTCTAAACTTTTTACATGTCGGGCTTTCAGCTATCGGTAAGTTCATACAAAAAATGTATGTTTTGAACAAATTAATTTAAAGAGAAAATATTATCAATTTTTTAAAAATATTTACCACTACTTTAATATTTTTTATTTGAATATTTATGTGTTCTTAATTTATTATTTGTTTTATTGATTTATTCATTCTTTTCCTTATGTATACAGTCAAAACATATTAAATTTAAGATAATATTAAAAACAACAATGACTATAAATTTTTAAAAATATTAAAAAACATAAATATTAACTTAAAAGAAATATAATAATGTATAAACAAAATTAGATGTTATTTATACAGAGTGAAAAGTTTTAAAAGTTTGTTAAAGTAAAGAAATCAACAGTGCAACTAAAATAAAACATTTGCTACTACTTTGATATAACCAAGGTGCTACAGCTGTTTCTAAACTGATAATTAATTAGTTAAATTACCATGTATTGTCATATTATTTATAACTTAGGCCTTCTTTTACATCTATTTCTCCTACTTAATATAGTCAAAGATCCCTGATTCATCTACTCATCAATTACATTTAATGATTAAGAACTTTAAAATGACAATGTATAAAATATCACTGATAAATTCAATATATTGCATCCCTAAAAAACTCAATGGTTAAATTTGAAAATGATTTTTTCTATTGAATACAGGCACTCTAAGAAACATGTTATGGTTAAACCAAAAGTAAAAATTTTAACAAAGCACAAGAAAATGTACTTATATTTTTTCACAGGAAAATAAATATATCTTTTTCCTTTTTTTTAATACACAAAACAAATGAATTAATGTCATTTTTATTATAAACTTTTCACAAATTTACCTCTTTGAAAGAAGACAGTGTATGCCTAATGAATGTTTCTTATAATAAATTTTATGTGAAGTAATAGGCCATTTCTAAAGTAGAGGGATCCATAAGAGCCTTATATCCAGGGAATTAGACTTAAGTGCCAAGTAGTTAAATCTAATTGCAAATAAATAATCTATTTAAACCAGTAAAGATAACAATAATAGATTAAGTATAATTGTTGTTATATTTATTTTTATGTTTGTTTTACCATTTAATTATTTATATTAATGAAATAATAACATGTTTATATACATCAATAACTTTGTTATGCAAGTCTTGTCAACCAAGGTTTCACTTGTATTGTCAAGGCCATTGAACAGATATAGCATAACAATAACTCGCATATCAAAGTGGTAGGTTATACAAAAGTGTTATTATTTCATTAATATAATGGAAGTACGTACTAATGATCTTAAGTATTAAAAAAATTTACTTCTATGTTTATTATTACCACTCTATTAGTTGTAATGTTGATGAAATTTATAACATGTTTATTTCTTCTATAAAAGTATTTTTTAAGTATTTCTTGTTGCTTTCCTCTGCTATTCGATATAAGTAACTTTATAGCAACTACAATTTTGTCAGTAACCATGTACTGTATTATTCATTGTTCAGGTATGATCCTCCGGTCATAACGAATGAAAGATCTGAGAATTGTCATCTGACAGATTGGCCGTTAGCTGAAATTAACCCAATGAAACATCTGATTCAGGATGATGGTTGTGAGTTGTATCTCAGAGGGAGTTATGGTCATGGATGTGAATTTGATCTTTATCCTTATGGACAACCATTTTCCACACCTTATATTCCCTCACAATATCTACCTCACCCAGTGAAATCACCACCATCATTCCCAATTTCAAAATTGCCACCAGTTAATGCTCCTAACTACATCCAGCCCTCTGGATATGGGCCTCCGATAAAACCTCCACCACGTATAGATTACTACCCATATGACAGTAAAACACCACAAAAGCCAACACACTTTTCATCCTTTCAAGGATATTTGCCTCCCTCATCATATGGAGAACCAAATTACCTACCACCAAAACCATTACACAGTAACTGTAAGTGATCTTTTATGTTTTTAAACATAAAATTGTCTTAAAAATAAAATGTTAAAATTAAGTTTTAAACTGTACTAAAAAGTATTTGCAAAAATATGAATATTTAGTAATGATAGAAACATAATACAGTACAAACAGAAACATACATTTTGTTTGTTTGTTTGTTTTTTTTTTTTTTTAAGAAATTATGTATTACATTATTGGGAATGAATATATACCCTTAAAATAGATATACTGTACATTAAAGAATACTTGAACTATAATTTAATACTTTGCACTCAGTTGAGTTTTTTTCAGAATATTTTTAAAGCTCAGAAAGCAAAACTTTATTAGTAGCTACAGCATTTTTCTGATTAGCATGACAATTTCAGTGTCACCACTACAGCTCAGACAGGTCACACACAGTAGTTCCAACTATTTTTCTCTACAGCAACACTGTCCTCCATATAGTGGCCCTATGTTTCATTAAACATTCTTTACTTTTTACATTTTCTGTCAGTTGTAATATAAAGTACTGCAGTCCTTCAGAGAACGTATTACCTAAATGAACTATATGGGGCGGTATAGGACATTGCAGCCTCCAATTGAAAAAGATCTCCTTCCTGATGTGTTGCACTTTTTCTCTATGGATTCAGCGTACTGTCTCTACTTGCATTATTTCATATCACTAAGTCATTGAAGGACATCCATGGCATTCCTTGTTATCAAACTGCTCTCTTCCTTCCTCGAACATCTTGTGCCAGCAGAAAAAATTTTCTTGGAAAACTTCTTCATCTCCATAACCAAGAAAGTTTACTGGGAATCTTTAACTTACTAAGAAAAACCACAGTCGTAGTTTGAACCCAATTTTCCAAGCTTAACACAAAACTTTATTGCACATTGTTGTTCCATGGAATGTGGCATCATGAATACAGAATGCAACCATTGAAAAGGGGTCAGTCTAACAGCAATCCACACACTGTAATGGTTGCAAGCAAATGACACAGTCATGTTGTTTCCCAAGCTTTTTTGTAAATAAATACTTTGAGATATAATTAAAAATTTATTACAGGATGAGCTGGATCATGCAATTTTTTGACTCTTCAATATTCACTTTTGGTCTGCATGCCTTTTTATAATTAAATATTTCAGTTTGTGTTTAAACTGTATTATAAAGTCATAATCACTTTATTCAATTTTACTAACAAACACTTTTTACAGCAATAAAACATATCATTTTTTTAATATTTAAAAACTATTAATTCTAATACAATATAATGTTAGAATTCAACTATAAATTAAATTGTTAGTCTAAATATATCCATGAGTTATTATACTGATTGATAAAAATCATTCTTGTTTTTTAAATGACTGAACAGAGTCATTCATTCTGAATGACATAACAGAAAAACATCACTAATCACTATCTATATACCTAAGTACTCTACAGTAAATACTTCCACAATCTTAGTAAATCAGTTTGAGGGCCATGCATAGTGACTCTAAGCCCAAAGAATTACATAATAGTAAAACATTGCAATAAGCTGTTTTTGAATATTTGCAACAAACAAGCTGACATGGTGATCAGTACTATTAGAGTATCTAGTATTCTTCCCCATTTAATAGTAAAAAGCCAATTAATTTGGAGGCTGACCAATATAATGCTGTGCCACGTGAGTCAAATTATATGCATATACCACAAGAGAAACCCTTACTTTTGGCTAGTTCTTAGTTCACCAAGCTTTGAAAATACTTCATCACGATGACATTTGTTACATAATTTAAAACAAATTATATAATGAATTTATTGAAGATTATACAACCATGCTACCTAAGCAAGAACCACCATTACAATTCATTTTAACATTACTACAAAATCTCCTCGCTAAGGTAATGATCATGGTGGTACAAATAAATGGCAAGTCACCAACAGTAAATGTCAGCTGAACCATTTAATTATGTTCAACATAACAGAATCATTAAAGTCACACATTTAAATAATGTACACATAAAACTAAAAAAATCTATTTCATTTTTTTCATTCTGTACTCAAACCTCATATAAATAACTTTTTTGATTTGCTTTCAGCATTAAGATATTGTATCTTACAAAATATATTTATAATAGTTTTCATATTTTCAGTTTGTTACTTTTCTTATGCAAGTCCTGCAAGACTTCTACCTTCCGCCATAAGGAGTTCTTTGCTAGTTTACAATGAAGGAGAATGTAAAGCAGCATGTACTAAAGCGAGGGAAACTTCATTTTTCAGATGTGCAAGTTTAAGTTATAAGTAAGTAAAATAGTGGCTGATAATTTTGGAAACACTTATAAATAAAAATTTTCAGAAGCACCTATAAGCAAGCTCATATTTAGGTACTATGAGCTCCTGTGCTCCAAGTAATTTGTTGTCCCCCAATGCACGATACAAATTTTAAATTACATAAGCTAGTTTTTAAAATTATTTAAATATTTATAATTCATTTCAACAGTCTGAGTAAATAACCAAGTGTCACTGAAATGTAAGGTTTGATTTTTAAAGGAAATTCAGATTGCTTATATTAAAACAACCTAGTTTTCATTAAACCTAAAACCATAGCATAAACATGTAATAATTATTATTCTTAATGTTTCTAACTACTTAAGACACAGTATAAATAATAATACAAGTGCCTTTGCCAATTTTGAATGCAGCTTTATTTTGAAATTTAAATAGGAAACCTTTTTATGCCTCTTGTATCAAACCTGGATATATTTTGTTGAAATTTTGAACAATTTCCTTTAGTACTGATAATATAAATAGTTATCTGATCAAGAAAATTTGTCTTTGCATTGTTGATGTTTTAGCATATTTAATCCAGGGATCACTCTAGTGACACTAGCACCCCAGGCAAATTAAAAAAAAAATGCCCCAAAAATTTTTCACAGAAGTGTCTTTAGCGCAAATATGCATTATTTTTCCATACCAAGTACCTTTATTCTCAAACATTAGACAACCATAAACATAAAAGAATGATCAAAAATGAAGGTGGCAAATCTTAAACTGCAGACAAGTATTCCTAAACCCTAACATTTTTTTAAAAAATGTTTTTCTTCCTTGTACTATGGAATCCCTTGACTTGTGATGCCTAGCAGTCACCTCGCTCGCCTTTATGGTAGATCAGTCACTGACTTAATCATAATAACAAGTTAGGTGCATTTCCTTCATGTCTAAAAACTGCTGTTGTTATTCCAATTTTTAAATTATGTGATAATTTTGACTCAAGTAATTATTGTAGTCCAATTTCTCTTTAATCACCTTTTTCAAAAATATTTGAAATGATTCTTAAGAAAAGGCTTTTAAACTTCTGTAATACAACACAATTTTTTAGTAATAGTGTGTTTCAGTTTAGGACCAATGAAAGGGAAGTCTATGAAAAAGGGGTCAGTCATAGTCTATTTTAGAAAAATATTTGACAATCATAATTACCTATTTTAGAAGAATAGTTTTCAATTAATTATATTTGTTTATTTTGGATGAATAGTCATCAGTCATGGTTGTCTGCTTTAGAAGAATGATTGCCTATTTTAGAAAACTAATAGTCAATCATATTTGTCTAATTTAGAAGAAATAGTTAACCATAGCTGTTTGTTTTAGAAGAATAGTTGTCAATCAAAGTTGGTATTTTAAAAGAAGTATATATATATGCCATAAATGATAAAAATATGCTGCATTGTATATCATTCAAAAATGTGCATAAATGCAAACAAGTATATCTAGAATTTTTTTTTTTAACGTCCGACTATTGTGCACACTTGGGCTAATGCAGAGAATGAAATGATTTATAGCATATGAAAATGCCAAGCCCTGGCCGGGAATCGAACCCGGGTCCTTGGGGTGAAAGCCCAGTATGCTATCAACTAGGCCACCGAGGCGGCTGGTATATCTAGGATATTATCATGTATCACTATACAAAATCTTTTGATAACATCCATTATGTAATGTTTTTAGATAAATTATGGAGACCCTGCATTAGAGGTATTCTGTATAGCTGGTTTATAGTTATATTTTGCTAAGAAAACAGTAAATATAGGTTGGTGGTTTTTTGAGTGATGTAGGTGTGTTAAAATTTGGTGTTTCTAAAGAATCTGTGCTCAAACCAATTTTATTTTTTAATTTATATTAATTGTTTATGTCAGAAAGCTCTGTAGCTAATTTTACTGCTTTTGCAGATGATGTTGGTCTATTTTATTCAAAATCATCCTTAGACTGTACATTTGATTCAGTTCAGAATGACAAGCAGTTGTTACAGTGGTGGTTTAAGATAGCTTTATGGTTTTGAGCGAGCAAATAAAATATATAATTTTTAACTTGGAAAAAAAATTGGTAATCATGTTGTTTGATGCCATAGGATTGATTGTGGGAGTAGAAGTACTACTTTATGTTTAACAATTAGACATATCAAATTAAATATTTTGATGTAATTTCTGATGCAGGTTTTACTTGGAAAGTACATAGTAATAAATTTAAAGGAAAACTAAGACATAGTTTATGCAAGATTTTTTATTTGAAATTATTGTCCTTTTTAATGTTTTAATTGCTGTTTATCAAGCGGTGGTTGATTCGTTTTGAGCTGTTAGGAAAGAACATAAAACCAAATATCAAAGCAATTTATATGTTACAAACACATATATGCATATTTTGAGTTATGCGAAGTGTGGCTAAAAAAATAACTGGACTGATTTTTCTGAACACAACCAGAGAGTGTATCAAGGTCAAGTGTTAGATGACCGAGTCATGTGACATCCCCTCTCTCCATTCCTGATGTCTATATGACTGCTGACCTCTCAGTTGGACTGTAGCCTTTGTTTTTACTAGACTGCACACCAACTGCTTTTCAGAAAAATGCTTAGCATTAAAAAATATGCATTATTGTGAAGTTTTTAGTAAAAATTTGGAAGTAAACCACAAAAACTCATTCTTTGATGAAACAATTGTACAGTGACGAATGTTTATAATTCACACAGGTTTTTAAATTTTAACGGTTCAAAGAAAGGCAAGAAGAGATTGACAATGACTCACATTCAGGATAACAACATCAACAATGAACAAAAATATTGATAAAATTGACAATTTAATCAGAAAAGACTATCAGTTAAGCATTTGAACTGTCACTGAGATTGTCACAATTAAAAAAGAATCTGTTTGGCAGATTCTGCATAAATATTTTAACATGAAGAAAGATTGTTCAAAAATCTCACAACTTGAACAGAAAGATTCTGAATGACCATTTGTGCTGACACTTTGAAATCCGTCATAATAGATTCTAAAGGCTTGGAAAAAAATAATAACATGTGATCAATCATCGTTATTTACATCCAGTCCAGAAACTCATCACTAATCAATGCTCTGGAAGAGCCCCATTCATTGAGACTAAAGAAAACTCAAATGTCCAATTCAAAATTCAAATCCAAGACAATTTTTTGACATCCATGGGATTGTGTACATAAATTAGCTACCTGAAGATCAAATCATGAATTTGAATTATTATCTTGAGGCTCTAACTACTCTCTGTGAATAAGAAGAGAATGACCTGAGTTTTGGAAAAAACAAGTCATGGATTCTTTATCAAGACAATGCACCGGCCCTGACTTAAATATGATACCCATTTGTTCAGGGGGTGATGTTAAAGTTATGAAGAAATGAAAACAAAAAAAATCTGAAACCATTAATCTGGTTATTTTTTAGCTTCACCTCGTATGCATATAAAGCAAGTTATATTCAGTATCGCCTGCCTCGGTGGCCTAGTTGATAGCATACTGGGCTTTCACCCCGAGGACCTGGGTTCGATTCCCGGCCAGGGCTTGGCATTAAAAAAAAAAAATATTCAGTATTAGCAGGTTAACGCATTTCTGGCTTTTATTTGTGCAACATAAGATTTTTGTTTTCAATCATTTTTATATTTACAGTTTTCAGACTTTTCTGCAGTAAGAGTTCACATAATTGAAGCAAACAATCTGGGCATAACTGTTTTAGTAATTCCCTTAGAGTTCCAGTCCGTTATTTAAGACTATCTTGCATTAACAGTTCTAGAAGGACACTTAAATTCTATATTGTGATTGCACCTTAGAAAGAACATAAAGAACAAATTCTTAAAATATTTAAAGAAATGCCTTTACTCAGTTGAAAAGTAATAATCCCTCAGTTGAGGGTTTTTTGGGAGAATTTATGTAACAGTGAGATTACTTTACTGCAACTTTAGAGAATGCTTGTATTATTTATTTTGCTGTACAAGTACCTATTTGTGTGTAACTCTGGATAATGTTATATGGGAGAGTGATTGCCCTCTCATTTTTGTCTGGATATGCGTGTTATGTTTGAAAGAAGGCTGTATAGATTGTTAAAAAGTATATTAAAATATTTTTGATATTTTGTTTGACTTTATAAGTAAATTTAGTTTGTTTAGTTTTGAAATGCTTTAAAAAAATTATATTTATATACTTTTTTCAAAGAATTGCGTTAATTTTAACACAGAAATTAATAAAATTTAGTTTTATAAAGTGTGTTAACAGAGCAGGCTTTTTATTATGTATGCCTACTCTTCAGTTCTTTATATTTTCCTTTTTCTTTATCTCTGAAGGAAATATCAATATTTGTTTTATAATCCAATATCCTATTTGTTTCATCAATAAAACTTTATTTTATTGTTTGTTATTTATAGTTGTAAAATAAAAATTATATTATAATTTTTAAAATTAGAAAAAATAATATTTATAATTTGACATTATCGTTTTCAATTTTAGAGATGGTCACTGTGATCTAAGTGCAATTGAGCTTCGAGATTTACAACCAGGATTTGATTTTGCTCATGAACCACATTATTGGCTGTTTTCATGGGATTTCACTGATGCTAGATGTTATACACCTCCAAGGGGATATATTCCACCTCCAAGTGATTCTAATACATTCAGTAAGTCAATACATTTTTTAAAATTATAAAAACTTAGTCATTTTACAGTAATAATAACATAATATTTATATTAAATAATTAAATATGACTAAGTTGTGAACTGCAACTTGTCAAAATATGAGAATTGTGCACAATAATACATTTTGACACAACAATTTAAGAGACAATGTTTTCAACAAATACAGTGAGGTCTCAACTTACAAAAATTTCACCTTACGAAAGGAGATTTCAGAAATTTTCCACCCTAACACGAAACGTGCCTCAACAAACGAAACGTTCAAAGAAAAACACCCCGAAGAAGTGTTTACAAATAGGAAAGCTTAACATTTTGGTGACATTTCCTAAAGCATTTCAGAAGCTTTCTTAAAAGTCGGCAAAAACAATCAATGTTGAACCGTTATTTCACCAAACGTACATCAGTCAGAAGAAACTGGAGAAGGTGAAAGTGAACCCAAAAAGGCAAAAGAAAGTGATGATAATTAAAAATTAAGTTCTAAAAAGTGTAAAAAAATTATTAAAAAATTAAAAGGTTAAAAAAAATATTCTTTTCAATTCTTAGTGTTAAATTTTATTTTGTAATACACTGTACGTGCATGCACGTATAGTCTCTCTCTCAGTGCTCCACGTTCATCTCCTCCTCGTCTATATCCACAACCTTCACCGTCGCCGCCTCCTCCCACGAACTTCACTACGTATCCAAATCTTTAGACATAAAGAACTTTATTGCGTACATTATTTTGTATTAGTATTTATGTATATGCAATATTATCTGTGATTAATAATTTTTTTTTATTTCAGGTTTTATCTCTGTTTTATTAATGCATATATACTTCTTCTATATTTAACATAAATGTATATTTTTTTCATTGTATGGGGGAGTTTGGAGTTGTGGAACGAATTAGAAAATTTACATGTAAAATGCGCTTTAACTTGCAAAACGACTTACGGAATGAATTACATTTCTAAGCTCCACTGTATAATATTAATGTATTCCAAATTAATATAAGATGTTAATTAAGCTTTAAGGATACATATAAGAATTACTTTTATATTCTGACTTTTTAGAAGGAAGTGTTTCATTCGATTGGACATGGGAAAGATTTACAGTAAGTGGACGCCCATGTAAAGCTGGAACGTTTTGTAGTCAGAATCTTGATGTCGGTATTTGGTCATGCCCTGTCGAAGATGGAGACTGGGATTACTGTTGCCGATCAGGCCATCGATGTGGATATTCTGAAGGTTATAACTACCCTTGGTAAGAATTACAGTACATACACAATTATTAAACAACAAATATTTGTTAATATTTTATGAATTTTAATTTATTTTGCAATATATAAGATAGAATTTTTAGACACATTTTTTAATTTATATACAGTATTATCTTGACAGGCATAAAATTGTAAAGTAAAACCTTTGGAAAAACATATATTAATGGAAAAAGTGTAAACATATTTACTTGAGCAACATGCGTTTCATGGTGTAGTAAAATTTGGTTATTAAACTGGAATATACAAAACAGTGGTTTTCAAGCTTTAGTCAGATATTCTAGAAGTGTATATAATTACTTCCTTACTATAAATTTTCATACTATAACAATGCTCCTATTATGTACCCCATAAAAAAAATCATTGGCATTGTTATATGGGTTTCTAGAAAATTAGGCCACCTTTACCAGATCAGCTACTCAGGAAAAAAGTATTCAATATGCTATATGTTTAAAAAAAAGATGGAAAAAAACAGTGTACACAAATTCTGCATAAGAGTGATAAAAGTGTCAATAGAGGGGATGAAGACTAGCTGCACCTATTGAAAGGATTTAGACATCCCTCGTGGTACCCAAGTCTAACACACACTTACACTTACGACTTTAACACTTTACACTCACACTTACATTTAGGGAGGCGATAATAGTCTCAATGTGCTTTTTGCCTTAACATTATATATGTGTGTGTGTGAATATATATTCAATCAATCAATTTCAATTTCATATTTATATATATATATATATATATATATATATATATATATATATATATTAGAATAAATAAAGAGCATTATTTTCTCAGTGAAAAAGAGATGGCCTAATAACCAAGTCATAAATTAATCCACACATCAACTTTGGTAGAAAGTTCTATGAACTTAATTAGACATTGGGATTCTAGGCAAGCTCAGGATCACAAAGTCTAGTGGGAAACAAAAATAAAAGAAATACTGCTGAAACAATTACAACTAATTGATACGATAATACAATAATAGGACACTGTCATAATGTTTATCAGAAACTATTGTGACCAAATATGATGTAATTACAGGAAGTAAACTATAGCACATTAATTATTCAGTTTTAAAAATATAAACAAATGCAGAAAGTTAACAAATGAAGTTAAGGATGAAGGAAGTTGGATTTTCAATTGGATTTCCAAATTTCACATAATAAAATTACTATATAGAAATGTAATAATGATTTTCAGAATACATAAAATTTTATTTTTCAGTTATTTATATGAAAACGAATTTTTTTTAAATAAATAAATAAAAAACCCAATAAAGAATTACCTATATATATATAACAAAAACAAAAATTTTAGGATACTTTCAGGCAACTAATTCTTGTCACCTTCAGGTCCAGTCCTTTTTAACATCACAATCCATTTTCGGGGGTTTTAATGTTGGTATATTGTTTTTTAATGATCTTGTACATCTTTTTAATTAAAGATTTTGCATAGGTGTTATGTAGGAAGTGCTGCAAAGGATCAATGGCGGCCGTGCAGTGAGCATTACTACCCATATCAACATACCTCTGTATCACGTCCTCTTCATTGGCCTGTGGCTTACTTACATAAAGAAGGACCTCCAAATGTTACAATTGACCATCAACCATCACTAGTTGATAACTTTTTGGACCTTTTACGAAAAGAGAATGCCAGAAAAATTAAAACAGAAAATGATAAACATTCAAATTCTTCAAAACCAGAATTGAAAGTAATTGAAGTACCGACAGAAGCCTTGAAAAATAACCAAACAGAAGTGTTAAAAGGAATGAAAAAGTTGTGGACATGGGGACAGTTGAAATATAATTCTTCTACTGTGACTGAACAGTTATCATTAAATAAAACAAGTAACCAATTGAAAAATAAAAAATCAATAGTGTAGACAACTGACTGTAAAATATGAATGAATAAATATATAATTTTCATGAAAACACTGCATTTAATTAAAACATAAAGAACAATAATTATTAAGAAATCATTAAAAGCAAACAATTTTTTAAGTTTAATACCAATTTTTCTTCATTGTACTTTTAATTATAACACATTTCATATTTTTTCTTAAAAAAAACAAGACCATTATTATTAAAAAAACTGAATTATGTACACTTTATTATTATTAAAACCTAAACTCTTGTGTCTTTATTTTACTCTCAAATAGTCTTACAAATATGGATTGGTCACTTAATACATTACTATGTTATGTTTACACTTTATTTTAAGAGGCCTGCTTGATCAAGTAACAGAACAGGTTTATAAAAAACAATTGCCATGTAATAAATACACTACAATACTCCTTTTTGCACAGTAGCATACATTTATGAAGTGTGTTATTTACCTCAGTTATTCAGGTCATGTACTTAGGTACTTTACCAATTAGGCCTAAACCAATTTATCAAACAAGTTATTTACAGTACCAGAATTTGTCAACCACCTGTTAAAGCATAAAATAGAGGTCACTACATTAAACACATAGTATGTAAAATCATGTATCCTTCGCCATGGTCTTTCTGTGGAACCAAACTCCCACAGTTTGTGAGGGACTACTGTGTTAACATTAATTCTTTGCAGCTTTTCCAGCAATTAAAAATTTAAAACTTATCCCACATTTAAACTTTCAGGGTATAATTTGGAACACCCTCTTTTTGCACATACAAAGGTTTATTAATTTAGTGCTCAGGACATTCCAGCGAACATTCCTGGTTTTCCTCTCTGGCTGGAGTACGCCCAGGCTATCAGATCAACCAACTGGAACACACCATGTGAGAAATAGTCATTCTACAAATCAACACTAGCTACTTTAAAATTCTGCCCCATGCCTTATTAATGGTCTCATGGTGTAGAACACCTCAATGGGACAAATGTTGCATGTTTGAATTGAAAGTGGCAGTCTAATGGAATCAGAGGAATTCAGTGTATGAAGACAAGTTTTTCATAATCAACCCTTACAATAATCATTGCTTAAATGGTTGTGTGTGCAGTCTTCACCTGAAGCCTGGTGCCATTGTATAGTTCCAAATTGTAGATTTTTATGTGACTGAAAATGACGTTTTAACACCCCATAACGAAATAGGAGAGGCAGAGTTAACTGTTTCAGCACACTATGTCTTGAGAGGTAACATGATTGTGTCCGCTTCTGCACATTTAACAGATATTTCAACCACTAAATTTTGGAATTATTTGACACTATATTTTTGCAACCTACTAGAAATCAAATAAAACTTTTACTTGAACATTCTATTTCAGGTATGAGAGACTGGATTTTGGCTTTTACAAATATCACTCCCTTAGGGATACAAGTTTTGAAAATGATCTATTAGTAAGCACCTAGAACTGAAGTATAAACTTTCAAAAAATGCTTTCAACATCCCTGGTTTAAGAGACAACATGACACAGGGTTTTTTGTTTATACTCCTTAACCCTTATTTCAATCAATTTCAAAAACAAAAAAAATTGAACAATTCTTTGCAACTACCTTGGACCCAAGAGATTCATTCACACCACATTTTTACATCCATGATTAAAAATTCACCTAATTTTAACCCTTCAGGATGGAATTTTGAAAGCCTTTCTTTGTGCACCTCCAAAGTTTAAGGTAAAATTGTCCCATATACCAAATTTCACTTCTATATGTATTTTGGATGTGGAGGCATAGAGATAAAATGTAAAATTAGTTCTCCCTCATTTTAACTTTTGAAAGGTAGAATTTTTTTAAACGGTACCTTAGCAAGTATATATTACGCATGGGGACCAAGATTTGGTTGTTTTTAGGCTTTGTAGTTCAAAAAATTTCATTATGAGTGAATATATTTCTCTTTTATACATATATAGATTAAGCTAAAGCTTTTAAAGATTAGAAAATATAAATTTAATGTAATGGACTAAATACCTAGTAACAGATCAGTAAGTAAATTTACCTGGGTAATATCTGAGTCTACTTACCATTTTCCCTTATAAATACAGTATCATTATATGTCAATCCACATAAAAACATTCATTATGTAAACACTTTTTTCACATTTGATATATAAAAAAAATCATTTCTTTATTGTAAACATGTGAGGCTAACAAAAAAAGCCCTGGGATTTAGTGATGTTAATGTTAAAATTTGAATAGTGATGTTAACTGTGATAATACATCATTTTTTCAACCACAGTAACTATTTTCATGTTGACATCCTCATACAATTTTCAACATTTATAATTCTCCGTGTTTTATACCTGATAGTTGTAAAATGGTTTGTAGAATATAGGAAAGAAAACCCATCTTTCATAGTTTTTTTTTCAAGGATTTTATTTTTAGACATTTTTCGCAGCACAATACATTATTACACCATAGCACAATTGTAAATTACAAATCAGGATGATACATACAAGAATGTTCCTGTACGCAGACTGGCAGTACTCTCACAAAGACTGTGATATCAGCGCCAAGTCACAAATCGAGCCTCTATCTAGCCACGTTGTCCCACCATTCCTGTCTGCTACTTTGTAGGACACACATAATATATATTTTGTGACATTAGTTGGTTGATATTTGTGTTGTATTTGGTTGTAATAATAGAAACAGGAATACTGAAGGGAAATAAGATAAAATTTTATAACTTTCCTAAAAACAAAGACATGGAATAGCTTAAGACTTTTTTAAAAACTTTTTTGTCATAGGAATGTATAGGCAAATTCTAAAGGTTCATTCTTATCCAAATATATAATTCACTTTCCATTTCTTAAAAAAAAATACAATTATAAAAAAGAAGACAAAAAAGTTGGCCAATACAACCTAACACCTTCGTAATTATAATGTACAACACTGTCAAATACAATGATTGATAGTATATTGCAGTAATTGTTAAAAAGTTTTATAGAATTTAAAAAGTTGAGATTGTACCAATTTTTACAAAATATTTTTTTTAATAGACATTTATGTGAGGCAGAAGTCAGTAATGTATATGCATGAGGTAGGCCCTGAGCAGTGTAGCGACTAGGCAGTGATTGCATGTGTGCAGCCAACAAGTTTTTGTATATGCTAGTATGTATCAACATTCTATGTATGTATGTATGTACAACATTCTAGTATGTATCAACCTGGTTATAAATGTAAAGTAATATAAAGTTAAAAAATAATCACAATTAACCCTTTTAGGACCACATGGGGAATTCATTACAATTAATCCTTCTAAGGACTACATGGGAAATTCATGTAGTAATGGTACATATAGTATGGTACAGACAGTCAGTAATGGTACATGTAGTACAGTACAGCCAGTCAGTAATGGTACAAAAAAAAAGAAAAAAGATTTGTGTAAATAGATTTGAAACTGATTGTTGTTAATACTATTATAATATTTAACAGTGTTATAGAACATTAAATGGCTGGTTAAATCAACAGCCTGCAAAGTAACTCCAAAGTAAGTAAACAATGTGAGCAGTCACAACAGACAGTGTTTAACTTACCTGCTTAACATCCATACTTTATTCCAATGAGACTAATGAGCATAAAGGAGCGTTAACAATAAGAGTAAAGCAATGGGAGTAACAGTGGCTCGAACCAAAAACCTTGAGGTGCTTAGTTCAGAGAAGCAATAGACTGACCAGTGCTTTAGCACATCAACCACAGAGTCCTTTGTTTCAAGATAGAAACAAGGTTATACAACATATATATATATATATATATATATATATATATATATATATATATATATATATATATATATATATATATATATATATATGTATATATGTATATATATATATATATATATATATATATATATATATATATATATATATATATACACACACACACACACACACACACACACACACACACACACACACACACACACACACACACACACACACACACACACACACACACACACACACACACACACACACACACACACACACACACACACACACACACACACACACACACACACACACGTCTGCATGATTATGTTGATAATTATAAACTAGTGAACTGGATTGTGAAACTGCTTTGTTAGACTGACAGAAATGTTTGTAACATGTGTGATTAATTTAGTTATTCATCTGACAATGATTACATGTACCATCCTGACCAGATAATAACATCAAGATTACTATATCAAAGAAACATAAATAACCAAACCAGAACAATATTTGTTCCAAATTCCATTTTTAGTATTTCAGAGGGACCACTCAAATTAATTTTTTGAATCCTCGGCTTTTTCAGCAACTGAAAAATTTCCAAATTTTACAGAGGTATTTAAGACAAGGCATGTATTTGATAAGTAAATTAAAAGAACAAGATAAATGTTTTGAATTACATCAGACTATTTGAATTAGTAGTGCTAATTCAGCATAGATTATAAAGTTCTAATTTTAGCATTACTTTTTATAGAATATGTTTGGTTTTATAGAATGTGCCAGTAAAATTTCCTGGTTTGTCCATATACACAGCTTCACTGCTTTCTGTATTTGTTGTTTTCAGGATACACAAAAGCAATGGACAAACAGAACCCCAAAGTCTCTTTTTATTAATTTATTTATTTACCTTGTCCCGAAAAGGGTTTATTACAATTTCAACAATTATAGACAATAAAATTGAAATTTTTGATAACTGAAATTGCAAGTACTTATTTTGTGAAAATACTTACACACATAGATCATACAGTTGGGCTGATGCAATTATGAAATAATGTAACCCAATTTCTGTATTTCTTAGATGGGTGATGGAATTTTAGTGGATTTATAATTTAGATTTTTGATAATAAACTGACTGAGTGGAACATAAACAAGAGAATAATTGAAATACTAATCTAATGTTTATAAAGAACAGTATACAGTGTGATAATAATCTGTCAAACAAACAAATAAAAATGCAATTGTATTGCGGAGTTAGAAGCTCTTTTACTGAAACAAATACATTCATAATTTTTTTTTTAACATTTGACTATTGTGCACACACACTTGGGCTAATGCAGACGATGGGATGATTTATAGCGTATGAAAATGCCAAGCCCTGGCCGGGAATCGAACCCGGGTGCTCAAGGTGAAAGCTCAGTACGCTTTCAACTAGGCCACCGAGGCCTTATTTTCATAAAAACGCCTTATCTAACCAACAGTATCAGGAAAGTATAAATAAATCATAGGCTGTAAAGATGGACATCACTAACAGATGCCAGTCTGATTAGACCTTTAGAAGTTTAAGTTTACAACAGCACCAGTTTAACTTTTTGAAGAGTATACTAAAAGTACAACAATGAGCTGATGACAAAACGTTTTCATAACATTTAAGAAAACCTTAATCTCCAAGATTTAACACAAAAATTTCCTAATTTACAGCTTATTCATGATTTTATTGTTGAGTAGTCACCCTGTGTTTTCTATATGGAAGTGTTTTATAAATTTAAACAAAATCCTCTTTAAAAAACCTGGTCTTTTTCAGATAGTAATATTAATCGTACTACTAAGCATGCAAAAAACATAGTGATATGAAAAATAATTACAACATCACTTAATCCTAAAAGGGTTTAAAAATGTATAATTGATAATATTACTGCGATTCAATTTCACTTTTAATTGAATTTGAAGTTGCTAAATCATGAGTACTCTCAACTTTCAATATGATAATAAAAAAAAACAAAATCCTATAACAAAACAATGACAAATATTAACAAATAATTTATGATGGGATACTTTAGTGAGCTTCGCCTTTTTTGCCAGTTACTCGTTTGAAGTCGCTCATGTTTGTAGTTGTGATTGGTGACCCAATGAGCTGAATGTAGTCAATCTGAGTAGTTTCTTGATTAGTTTGGTTGTCTTTGACAAAAATTTGCAAGTTCTGAACATTCTGGAACTTCACATAACGCAAGTTTACTGGATTTCCTTGCAGATCTTTTTCAGTCAACCTGAAGAGTAATGCATTTCAAAATAATTTCATCATATTTAATTAAATTATCGTAGTATACAACAGTTTATTATTTAAAATCTTACATTCAAACTATATTTTTTGTTAATATTCTCAAAAAAAGTGTTTTATAAAACAATTTTTTTTTAAATGTAAATTTATAAACTGCAGTATAAATCGGACTACTCATAACACAAATACTTTAAATGTAAACTTAATAGCAATAAGTTTTTATGAACAATAATAGCACAGAATTTAAAATGATAATAATCACAGCATACAGCTGTCTCGCTGACATGATGCTGTGAGACTTTAAAAACCATAAACTAGTATTACTAATTAAATTTAATTACTGCTTTAAACTATATTTACGTTATCTCTTGTACAGCTTGATTTGAACAGGCAGTATCAAAGTCCAAGGTGTTGGGCTGGTTTATAAATAACCTGATGGTTTTAGGTCCCTTGTCCACAGGTGCCCTTATTTTAATTGAATGGACCTTCACGGCTTGAGTAAATGGCAATGAAATTATCAACTGCAAACAAAATAAATATATAAAATAAGAAAAATTATCACAAAAAAACTTTTGTTTAAATAATTTATAGTATAAACATATGTTACATGTAACAAGAACTCTTAAATACCAACCAAATGACATTCTTGTAATAAGATTTTTTTAAATTGAGATTAATCTAAAAATTACTCTAAATTACTCCTTTTTTCTTCGAAAAATTGCCTCAAAAATTCACGTACATCTTATACTCAAAATTACTATAAAAATGTCTAGTGTTTGATTTAAAATTCCTGCCAGTCTTAAAAACGGTCATATATTCAATGCCATGAGAAACCTATCTCTATTTGGCAACACAGCATTCAACTGGCAGCAGCAGTGCACCAATGCGACAAACACGAGTTGTGGGGATTCATGAACTTGCTAACACTGTCTCTCTCCTGCCCCGCCATCACAAACCAGAACACTGTCTAGCCTATAATGCGTCATTGCAGTCTATGGTGCTAGTGATCTTGAATTGAAAGTGATTTGTGTTATCAGTAACAGTACAATATTTTTGTTAGTAGCTAGTTTCATAATGGAAAAAAATAAAAATAAACTAAGAAATTTTTTTAGTCTGGCTTTGCAAATTCAATAATAAAAAAAATGGTAATAAAAAATTTTTTTTAATCGCTTAAAAATTAAGGAGTGTGTTATAGTCCGTAAAATATGGTAGACCTTAAAGCATAAAAGTATATAAATAGCACTCAGTATGCTCTGTTGACCTTAATTTGCCTGTCTGACTGTTAATCGATGAATGTTAGTATTGAGCTTTTTACTCAGGCAAACACTGTAACTATCCAAATTAGCATTTTCCTGTACATTATCTTCAAATTCATTTCCAAGCAAGCTAAAACACATTTTTCAATCCTCATCATTTTAATTGGTTACGGTTAGTTAATTAGTGATAATCATAGAACCTGTCACACTTGTTCCCACGAAATCATTCACCATTTCTTTGAAATTTCAAATTCACTTCTATCACAATCTTTTAACTTGCCTCTAATACACAAATGATGCTCATTAGCTATATTATTTAAAAATAATATTTACAAGAATTTAAAATACCATAATAGAACACTGTTACTTAACATGATAAAAAACAAAGCATATTATCAGGAAGACTGTTTATAAAGGCAACAAAAACATAGAAGATTGTAACACTTTCCAGAAACAAATATGAGACTGTGTAATAACTTAGAGATTTATTAACATTGATGTTTGCATTTCCTTCAAAGGAATCATGTTATAAGTTAGAGATCTACCTGTGTAATAAGATAGAGGTTTCATACTGTGTATTAATATCAAGACTTCAGTGCCATCAAGTGCTTGCACCGTGTGTATATGTTGCCGACACCGATGCTTGTAGGCGCAATGTTCCCAAATAAAATGAAAATTTGAGTTATATCATACTAACAATTTAACTATGACCAAATTCTGAGAATTATTGCAGTTCTGAAATAACAGTTTTTCATTTGACTAAATGACTAAATTTGATAAAATCTTAGTTACAAATTTTATCCTCTGCCCCTTTAAATCCATCCTTATAATAAAAAAGGCATTGGACCTTTAAGAACAAAACCTAAAACCAACTTTATACTTTAATAATATATCTCTCTTTAATTAAGTGAGTTCTACTTGTTAGATAAAAGATACTGAAGCACCTGCAAGCAGCGGCGTCGGCAACACATGCACACGGTGCAACACACTTGACGGCAATGTATTCTCGATGTTAATATACAGTATGGAACCTCTATCTTATTACACAGGTCGATCTCTAACTTACAACACGGTTCCTTCGAAGGTAATGCGAACCTTAATGTCAATAAATGTCTGAGTTATTACACACCCCAACAATTATAAACAAGTAATATGTGTATAAAAATAATAAAGGTAGGCTACAGTTCTGGCCTGAGCATACAGCCACACCACATTTTAAACGATCTAGTGCACAAAATGATACTAATGGGTTAAAAATGAGTTTATTGCTCGCTATTTGAAAATTTGAAGTTACCCATTATTGGCACTCCCAAAAAAGGAAACGAAACCTAAGCAAAATGGTGCGTTCCTCATGTTAAAAGAAAAATGATATTGACCTTATTTTTATGATTATTCTATAAAAAAGAATTAAAACCAAACATTCTATATATGAATGCAAAGCACAAACCTGCTCATCACAATCAGATTCCAAAAATCCTTCAGATGTGCTAATACACTGGGCAAATGGATGATCATCTGATTCGTTTAACGCTTCACACTGGTTTTTGTGTAAAAACGGCATTAAATCCATCTGAAAAGTAAGGCCACTTTATAAGTAATTTACTTAATCTAGTTCCTAATCATAGTAATGACTGCAAGAGAAGTATAGTATAAAAACAAAGATCTATTTGTAGGCTATTTACACTTTCATACACTAGCAACTTGTACTATGGACTATACAAGTGCTGGCAGATTAAAAATAAATTATTTCTTTAAGAGATAGTTTAAACTTGTTTAAACCAAATTTTTATGAGAAGTTTTTTTCAGTTTTCTTAATATTTTTGTTTTAATTTATTACAAACTTATATATTCTACATTCAATATACTTGGTACTGCTTACATGGAATAAACTTCTTGCTTTTGCCTACGAATATTTTATGCTTAATACAGTACAAAGTATTTAATTGTAAAATATTTTACACGGCATATATCACTTGAGGTTCTTGACACCTGGTTGAGGTAAAAAGAGCACCTACCATTGCAGACATAAAATACAATGTAGGTAAATATATTATAACATTCACTATCTACATGCTTAGCACAAGTTTTCCTAACAAAAATTATGTTTTTGGATTATTCCGGACCTTTAATCCCACCAAACTCGGTTAAACAGGACTGTTACGAAAATTTATATAATATTTTTTCTAGAATTATATAAATTCCTTATTTGGTGCATTAGATGTTTCCAATAGTTAATATTCTGTGTAGTTGACGATGTTAAGTTGTGTAAAGAATGTAAGTAGTCTGTTATTATGAGGTAGCATAAATGTTCATTGTCAAGTAATAATATAAATGTTCTTTATTTTGGATTTGTTCTTATAACTTCTTTTTTCTATAACAGAATTTAATTTTGCAGTACAACTCATAAAAATTATGTTCAAATCATCTAAACTTTTCAGGCAGGTACCATATACATTTTCGGAATACAGTGAACATTCTTAAGTATAATTTAATGGTAATAATATTGTAATTTCATTTTAATCAAACAAGTATGATAGCTGTGAACTGTAACTGTTAAACCCTAAAATAGCCCCATTACACTCTTTATAAATTTAATATTTTTAAGTACTAACCTAACCTGGGAATTTCTTAACTTCATTTATTATTCATAATAGGTAATTATTTCTACAGGAAAACGAGATAATATACACGCCTGTTTAGAGGTAGGAAGTCAATTGAATCACCCATAAAATATGCCATGATAACACCATCATAAATGGTTTCTTCCATTATGCGCATGTGTTATTGTGTTTATGTGTGTAGTACGCACTTTATTTTGTCTGAATAAGTGAATGGATATTTGTTTTTACTGTATTTATTTTACTGTTTTTATTTATCTCATTATGCTTTAATGTAACCTCATGTTGTGTTATGTAATGAGACTATGTACACAATCAATTTGAAAAATTTTTAGTCAGTTTTAGTCTGATTTTAATTTTTTATAAACATCTTAGAAATAAAAATATAGGTCTAATAATAATTGCACTAGTAGCCTACTTATACTTTTTACACTTTTTTTAATCTTTATATTAAAATTATTAACGAGACTGCACATTTGGCTTGTCCCACCCATAAAACATCATGATGATGCCATATTGTTCAAAATGTTCCTCCCTCTTATTGCAGTTTGATGTGTAGAATTGTCACTTTCTTTTGCCTAAAGAATGGTTTTATTTGATCCTACTGTATTTTGTTCATTGTTACTTGTGTTTTCATTATGTGTTTTTCATTGTGTTCATTTCATTGTGTTTTTATTATGTATGTTATGGTTTTAGTTTGAGTCTGTTTTTTTTTAATTTTATTTGATACTTAAATAAGTATACATTAGTTACTTGAACAAAAAATTAATAAAATCTTACTTTAGAACGTTTTATACTAGTTTGACATAAATTAATCATTACTTCATATAAGGTTACTATTATGACAAATAATAATAATAAAATTTAAAAAAATCTCTCTACTCGAATAAATTGTGAATGTCTTCATCACTAAACAACTCAATTTGGTTGTCATCTCAAATCATATATATATATATATATATATATATATATATATATATATATATATATATATATATATATATATATATATAAGTTATATAGACAATTATTGTAAACTTTGCTAGATTTAGTGTTAGACTTAGCTATATTTAATGCTGACAATTTAGCTTTTAACACAGTAAGCATTTTCATGTACCTAGAGAAGAAAGAGCAGAAGCTCAGTGTGAATCGAGGTCTCACTCAGTTTGCATCTCAATGCATATGAGACGAACTTAAATAATTATTATAAGTTTTAAGTGGATATTAAAGTCTTATTTTAATTATTAAAAAGTTGTTTTTTAAAAGCGACGTCCCCAAATCATACCATAACTGGCACAGTCGGTAGGACACTTCGGGAAAATTAGTGCATATAATTTTTTCAGTTTCAACTGTTAACCGGGCGTGTCGAACAAAGACCAACCGCTTAATTTAATAAGTGCATATTACTAAATTAAACACAACCAACCGGCAAAGTGAATATTTGCAAATCGTAGAGTGAACATCTACATCCTAACCAAAGTGAAGTGAAAAAATTGTGTAAAAGTTCAGTGCATCACGCAATGAGCATAGAGTTTTGGATTTTGTAAGTAATACAAAGAAGAATAACCTTTGTGAATCTGTATACATTATCCTTAGTTATTTATAACATTTTAACTTTAAACAATAATTAAATTAAAATTTTACAATGGCAACTCCTGTTTTAAAGAAGGAATATCTAGATATGATTCCGAATATTCTGGAGAACCTACAATGTTAAGTAGATTCATATCAATTTGTGACAAAATAGTTGCTAAATTTTATGTAGCTAGTAATCCCGAAGACTTTCAAAATGAATATTTGATGTCAATGATTTTAGCTAAGTTAAAAGGATCTGCTTTAGAATTAGTTGTAAGTTCTAATAGTTATGCTTGGTTAGATGTAAGGAAAACACTTTTATCTTGTTATTCAGACAAAAGAGATTGCTTTACATTAAATCTCAAATGGCTGAACTAAAACAAGAAGTCAATGAATCACCATTTAAATTCTATGACAGAATACAAAAATTGTTAAACCTGCAAATAGCATATTTTGTAAATAAAGAAGTAGGCAACCATTTGGTACTATGCAGTACGTCCAAAAATTAGCTTTACGAGTTTTATTAAGAGGGCTACAGGAACCATTAGGTTCTCTTATGAGAACGAAAAATCCCACAACTTTGGGTGAGGCACTTAACATGCTTACAAACGATTTCCAGTTTAAAAAAACGGATTATTCCAAACAAACCGCTCCAACATTCCACCAAAAAACCAATATATGCCAATCCGTAAACCAATACCTAACCATCAGTCTCAACAAAACCCTTACAAACAATTGCATCAACCACCACAACCCAATTCTAACTATGGACACAGACAACCTTACAATCAGACACAAAAACATTTCGTAACTAATTATACTCCAAAAGCAGATCAAAGTTATCGACCCACGCCAATGAGCATTTCGACTAGACAAACGGGCACCGCGATTAGACAAAATAAGTTATACCAGATGACCGGCAAGCAGGTTGACCAAGAAAGCGATGACCACGCTGATGTACGAACTGACAAGGCAAATACCTAATATTTCCTTATCAGACCAGGATGTAACAGACGAGAACTCGGAAGAACAATGTTTTGACTACAACCACACTGACGAAGACTGTGAAGATAACCACTTAATCTCACAATCCGAAGAGAATAATTTTTTAGAGATGACCAACTCAGGAACCGATTTTCGATAATGAATCTGAGGAGTGATAACAATCACTTACCTTTTATATACGATCCGAATACTAACTTTAAAATATTAATCGACACAGGTAGTACACGATCTTTTATAAGAAAATCATTAGGCCTAGAATTTTTAAAACAAGTATAATTAAAGAACCCTTTGAAGTAACCACTGCACATGGCGCTTCAAGAGAAAACTTTAGTTGTAAACTACCTTTGTTATTTAAAAAGGAAATGAAATTTTACCTTTTTGACTTCCATAAACAATTTGATCTATTGTTAGGTTTGGATAACATTAAAGATTTGGGAATACATTTAGATTTTATAAATAATAAGCTAATCTTGTGTGGTAAGAAGATTCCTATTCATTATTTTAACACGGACGAAGACGTATCACAAAAAAGAACAGACTCTGTTAAACAACAAATTTCAAGTTACATAGTACAAGCTAGAACCAGTCAAATTATGAAAATTTCAGTAAATAATATAAATAACGGTGAAGGAGTGTTAGCATATAAACAAATAAATGGGCTAGAAATTCCTCAATGTTTAGTAACAGTACGTAACGGAGAAGCTCTTTGTCCCATTACTAACAACACAACAAGAAATATTAAATTGACTATAAATGAAAGATTTAAATTAGAACCCCTAAGTGATTACAATATTTATGAACCAAAAACATTGGACAATAGAATTAATTTTAATATGACTGATTACAAAAGTCGGAAAAATATTTTTGATTTGTCAAAAATTAGAGTAGAACACATGAATTCGGAAGAAAAAATTGCCATTACTAAATTAGTACAAGAGTACGCAGATATTTTTCATGTTGACAGAAATAACTTGACCTTCACTAATCAAATAAAACATATAATTCGAACCACAGACGAAATTCCCGTATATTCTAAAAACTACAGATATCCAGAAATTTATAAAAACGAAGTTAACAAACAAATTGATGATATGCTGAATCAGGAAATTATTCAACCTTCTTAATCCCCGTGGAACTCTCCAGTTTGGATTGTACCCAAAAAGCAGGACGTCTCCGGTAAACAAAAATTTCGACTAGTAATAGACTTCAGAGGCCTAAACTCAAAAACAATTGATGACAGATTTCCTTTACCAAATATAACAGATATTTTAGACAAATTAGGACGATCTCAATATTTCTCGACATTGGACTTAGCTTCAGGATTTCACCAAGTGGAAATGGACCCAGACAGTGTACAAAAACCGGCATTTTCAACAGAAACCGGACATTACGAATTCTTAAGAATGCCTTTTGGTCTAAAAAACAGTCCTCCCACATTTCAGAGAATTATGAACAATGTTTTAAGGGGAATTCAAAATGAAACATGCCTAGTATATTTAGATGACGTCATAATTTATTCGACCAGTCTCCAAGAACACATACAAAGACTTAGGGAAGTTTTTGACAGACTAAGAAAAGCAAATTTTAAAATTCAGTTAGACAAAACCGAATTTCTTAGAAAAGAAGTAGCATATTTAGGTCACTTAGTAACAGCAGAAGGTGTCAAACCAAATCCAGATAAAGTGAAAGCAATTAAAAACTACCCAATTCCAAAAACCACCAAACAAATTAAGGGATTTTTAGGTCTAATGGGATACTATAGAAAATTTATTAAAAATTTTGCTGGAATTACGAAACCTTTTACAAACTGTTTAAAAAAAGGTGCAACAATCAAAATAGACGATCCAAATTATATAAATTGTTTTGAAACTTGCAAGAATATATTATCTAATGAACCTTTGTTACAATATCCAGATTTTGAAAAAGAATTTAATTTAACTACGGATGCTAGTAATTATGCGATCGGAGCAGTGCTTAGCCAAAATAAAAACGGAGCTGATTTACCTATAGCCTATGCGAGTCGAACGTTAAGTGATAGCGAAGTCAATTATTCGGCGATAGAAAAGGCATTACTTGCTATAGTATGGGCAACTAAATATTTTCGGCCCTATATCTACGGAAGAAAATTCAAAATTTATTCGGACCATAAACCTTTACAGTGGCTTTTTTCAGTCAAAGAACCAAATTCTAAACTTCTTCGGTGGAGACTTAAATTAGAAGAATACGATTACCAAATAGTGTATAAAAAGGGCAAGTTAAATCAAAACGCTGACGCACTTTCTAGAATACAACTAAACGTTAGCGATACCAGTCTAGTGAACTCAGGATCAACGACCGATCAAGACATTCAGCAAACGGTAGCAGAATCAGTAAACTTATATTTTCCAGAATTAGACGAAGGACTTCCAGAAGTAGACGATGCTCAATCGATGTTAGCCAACATAGATGAAACGGAAGATATCTTAGTCGACTTGGCAGCAGCAGAAGATAACGACCAGACGTTACATTCAAATTATGAAGGTAACACAATGATTGAAATGCCAATTTTGGATGAACCTGTTAATTTTGGAAAAAACCAGATAATAATATCTCTTGTAAACTATAACCCCAAAAAAGTAAAAATACAAAAATTATTTAACAACAGTAAAACAAGATTCATTGTAGAGATATCTAAAAATAATTTCGATAATGATGCCGTAAATTTTGTAAAACAATATTTAATACCGAATATAAAATATAGTATATACTTTGAAAATAATATTTATGAAAGATTTGCAACTTGCATAGCCAGACATTTTAAAAATTCGCAACTATGGTTAATTAAATGCACCACAAAATTAGTGGACATAACCGATGAAGAAGAGGTTCAGGAAATCATAAAAAATTATCACGTAGAATTCATCGTGGAATTCAGGAAACATACGAACAAATAAAAAGGAGATATTATTGGCCAAATATAAAAAATCATATTCAAAATTTTGTAAACAACTGTGACATTTGCTTAAAAACAAAGTACGAGAGGATACCCTTAAAGCTAGAAATGAATTTAACACCAACAGCTACGAGACCACTACAGATAATGCACGTGGACAGTATTAAGCTTGATAAGCAAAAGTTTCTAAGCATTGTTGATAGCTTCTCTAGATATGCGCAGATGTATTGTATTGCAGGTGCACAGGCTGTCGAAATAGTCAGCAAATTTTTGGATTTCTTTTCTCATCATGGCATACCAGAAGTTATAGTAGCAGATAACGGCGTGGAATTTAATAACAGGTTAGTAAAAGAAATGATGGATTTACACAAAATAAAAATTCATTTCATAAGCACACAACATCCACCATCGAATGGGATGGGAGAAAGATTACATTCTACACTAATAGAACATATAAGATTATTAAACAACCAATCTGAATTTAAAAATGAAACAATAAAAAAATAAAGTAAAATATGCAATAATCGCCTACAACAACAGTATACATTCTGTAACGAAATTAACTCCGTTTGAAATTTTAAATGGACACATAAATTCCAATTCACTTTTAGATATTGACGTTGAGAGACAAGTTATGAATGATTACGTTGCCACCCACAAAGAAAGGACACAAAGATTGTATGAGATTATTAGAGAAACAAACCAAAATACAAAGGAAAATATTTTAACTAAAAGGAATGTCAATAGAGAATTAGTACCCGAAATTCCATCTGATGTTTATGTCAAAACTGTACAGAAACAAAATAAAACTAAAAACAAATATAATAAAGAAGAAGTTACTTCAGTAAACGCAAAATTAAAAACGGCAAAAATTAAAGGGAGACACCCTAACACCAAACAAAAAATCCATCTATCAAAAATTAAAAGACCAAGGAAAATCAGTAAAATTCCAAAATCTAATGATCCTTTTATAAATCCTGTTCCAGGTCCCTCCTCTTCCTCCAGGGAGTAATTAAAGATAAGCTAGAGATAATTTGTGTAGAAAATAAAGTTAATATTAAGAAAACTAGGTATACTTCACCCAAGTATAATTTCTACAAAAGAATTGTTCAACGAAATACAGAAAATTCATCAGTTCTATAATAATAAATTACCATTAGAGCCAAAAATAGAAAATATGTGGGCATTTGAAAGTGTAATACACGTAAGTTGTAAAATTAGAGCTAAAGAAATAGTATATTTGCTGAAATTGTTTACTGTAGATGAAACAGACTATAATATTTATAAGTTGTTATCTGTACCAACCAAATATGAATCAGGATATATAACTGTAATTCCTAGAGTAAAATATATGTTAATGTCTAAATCTAAGTTAGGTAAGGTTAAACTCTTAGGTTTAAACAGTAATTGTAAGAACAAAATTCATTCAAAATCTCTATGCTCATTGGAACAAATAACTAATCATAATCTTGATTGTGAAACATCTATAATACAATCCGGCAAGACGGACAGCTACAAATATTCTGCATTGGAGATTCCTGAAAATTTAATATGGATTCCTGAAATGAACCAATATTTGGCAATTTTACCTCAAAAGGAAACTACAGCAACTACACTTCGAGAGATCTACTTAATCAGTCCCAACAATGATTCAATTCTTTATCAAGATAAACAATTGTATCATTTAATTTAGAGGCTATATCAAAAATTCATCAACATTCAGTTATTACAACAAAAATCAGCATTTGGACCATCATCATATTCGGAAGTCTTCTCCTGGTGATTATTTATATTGTGTTTAAAAGATTTTCGGGAAAGGACCAACGTCAACCCAGCACTCAACCACCCCCAGAAGTTTTGTTTAGGGATGGAGGAGTTATATAGACAATTATTGTAAACTTTGCTAGATTTAGTGTTAGACTTAGCTATATTTAATGCTGACAATTTAGCTTTTAACACAGTAAGCATTTTCATGTACCTAGAGAAGAAAGAGCAGAAGCTCAGTGTGAATCGAGGTCTCACTCAGTTCGCATCTCAATGCATATGAGACGAACTTAAATAATTATTATAAGTTTTAAGTGGATATTAAAGTCTTATTTTAATTATTAAAAAAGTTGTTTTTTTAAAAAGCGACGTCCCCGAAATCATATCATAACATATATATATATATATATATTAGTACTGCATTACAAGTTGCAGCTTTGCCTGTGAAACTTTCAAGTGTTTCAGTACCATAAAACAGTCATGATTATGGTGTACCATAATTATACACCATGAGAAAAATGTTAGAGAAATACTTTTTTTGTACTGAAAAATCACAATTTACACATTGTCTTTAAAAATTAAGTTTTGAAATAAAACCTATGTTTTACCTTTAAAGACAAACTACGTTTTTAATATGATAATGTTAAATAAAATTTTGTTAAAGAATAAATAAACGTTCTGTTATACTTTAATTCTGTATACCTTAACATGCTATACCGCATTAAGTTTGCTGTCTAAAAAAATATTCAGCATTAAATTCCAAGTATGTTTCACTTATCGAAAGTAGACATGCCAGTGAAAGCTGAGGTAATAAATAAATAATAGTGTAGTATGGTTTGTTTTGTAGCTTGCTAAGCAGGCGAGTCAGGCAACTCAGTACTACAAATCAGTTTTTCATTTTAAATAGTTTATTATTTATTCTTCTTCTAATTTAATTTTTTAAGGATGTTGTAGTTTTGAATACAGTAGCCTAAACAGCCTACAGTATTTGATGTGAAATAATGAGTTTACTGGTTTTAAAATGTTTTTTTCTATATGTAGATCTCCCATGATATCAGTTATCCGTGGCAATCATGTCACCTAATCCTGGGTGACTGTAGTTAGTTACCCTAAACATTTTTTTTCTATTTTACTATTTTAGGAGATGAATGCTGGTGCAAAATGTTGAAATAAGTGTTTCATTATTTGTGTTTTAGAGTATTCCATACACTTTTCTTTCTTTTTTTTTCAATGTAAACTATTAAACCACCCTTGCCCCTTTACAGAGAAATTTTTAGGGAATGTTGAATAAATGTTCCTTTATTTGTGACTTTATGAGTTTACAATATTTATTTTAGTTTCAAGAAAATCAGAATTAATTTTGTTTCTCTAATGCAAACATTTATATCTTTTCCTTTTACTTCTTTACAGTATAAAATTTGGAAAATGCTTAACTATATGTTTTAAAGTATTTAGGGATTCAAAAAAAAAAATAAAAAAATATGTTTCTAATACTAACTTTTATACCACCTTTTTACCCTTTTAGGAAATGAATTCAGTAAGATGTTGAAATATGTGTTGCATCAATTGTGTTTCAGAGTATTTATCACAAAAATCTAATCAAAAAATTGTTTTTCCAATTCCAAATTTAGTACCTGGTTAGTGGAAAATCCCTTCTTAGTGCACGCTTTCATACCAATACGAAGGTATCTTCAAAATTTCAAGTCTATCATGGTTTTGGCTGTGCATTTATTATGAAGGAATCAGTCAGACTTCTTTTATAAATAAATGTTAAGAAACAAAACAAATTATACCAGAAAAAATAACATCAAGTCATACAAGTAAGCTAATGATAAAAGTATACATGTATGGATATATTTTGTGTGGGACCAAGACTTTTATCACAAGATAATACAGTTAACAATAGCAAATAAAAACAACAAATTTATTACTTATAACAGTTGATGGACATTAGCTAAGCAGTATAGACCTGTAATAACAACTTGCTTGATCTTACGCATTGGGGAACAAATTTTTCTTGGATAAATTTATTTGCCCAACCTAGTTAAAAGGTTAGTTATTATTTGTTTTTGGTACATACATGTCCTTGTACTCCAATGTCTTCATCACCATCGCCATCCTCTTCTCCATAAAATTGTTTGATTTTCATTTCTAGTAAACCAGGATTTGATCCTTGAATTCTATCTATCCTTGCCTGGATGACAAAATGTATATTAATTATATCAAATTAAAAGTTTGACTCACTGAAAAATATATGAGGTTTGACAAGTAATGAGACCGATTTTCTTTAGCCATGGCAACACTGTAGCTTGCGTGCGCACACCCTTCTTGACCTTGATTTTTAAGCTAATTCTAGTCCAAGTGGTATATTGGTGTGACCGCTCAGTCTTAAGATATGCTGTAATCAGTGAACTCATGTTTTTGGCTCTTATCGCAGAAACAGAATCACGAAATACTGCACAATGGTATCTTCATTTGTTTTTGTATTAAACAGGGTAAGAATGTGAAACCCTATAGTAAAGCTTAAAGTTGTCTTTAAAGTTGTTGTGGCAATGACAACTTATTTCTAAAAAAAAAATTGTCATTACCACAACAACTTTAAAAACAATTTTTTTTTAGAAATAAGGTTATGTTAAGAGTTCAAGTTTTTCAGTGGCATAAAATGTTTTGTAAAGACAGAACGAATGATGAAGATGAAAACTGCAGTCGATGAACATCAACCTCACGGAAAGACGTTAATATTGCCACGGAGCATGAAATCATATAATCTAATCCATGAAAATGAGAGAAAAAGTCAATATCAATCGAGAAACTGTTCACCACACAATAACAGAAGATCTAGGCATGAGAAAAATTTGTGAAAAAATGGTTCCAAAAATTTCACAGAGCAACAACTTGAAGCACGGTAAAATGTGGCAGATGATTTGTTAGAAGTGAAAATCATTGTAAAAAAACTTACTGTCCTGTGTTATCAGTAATAAAAGTTGGTTCTTCCAATACGATACAAAGACGCTTATTGTTGTCATCAAAGTTCACAATGACATTGAAAGAGATCACCCAGACCAAAAAGACTTGCATGTTGAAGTCAAAAGCGAAATGCATGCTTGTGTGCTTCAATACCAAGGACAATGTTCATAAAGTGTGGCTGCTCATGGCCAAAGAGTTAGTTAATATTTCTACAAAGACGCTGAAAACGAATCATCTGTGTCTGTACAAACATTGTTGATAATTGTATTATTCACCACAATAATGCACCATTCCATACTGCACTCTCTGTACAGCAATCTTTAACCTGAAACTGCAGTACATTACTACCGCAGCCACCTTATTCACCAACATCACTCTGAATGACTTTTTTCTATTTCCAAGACTTAAAATGGCGGACAAGGAACACCATTTTCAAACAACTGGAAATGCCTAAAAAGCTGTAACAAGGGTCATTCCAAACAACAAGGAACAAAACATTCCAAAAGAAGAGTTCCAGAAATATTACCTGAAGTGGTAGAAGTGCTGAAGTAAGTATGTGTAAGCACGAGGGACCTATTTTGAAGATTACAGTACAGATGATTAAAAACATAAGTTAAATTTTTTCACATCAGTCTCATTACTTTATTGTCACACTTCGTAAAACAATTAACAGCAATAATAAACTAACAAAATTAGATTTGATTTATTTATGAACAAAATTAAATGACAAATTAGAAACCTTATGCATTATAAACCACATCATGCTAGTTAAAATGATAAACAGTTTTATTAAATGATTATTAAGAATTATACTATGAAACTACATTTTTAAATTCTTTAATCAATTTAATTAAATCTTTAATTTAATGAAAATTGAAAACTGTATTACCATATAGTTTAAAAATAAAATGAGATATGAACTGCAATATGTCTAAGTAACCTACCAATAACATACAGTCGGTAATAACCATAATGGTTTTTTGCCAGAAAACAGTTAAAAAATAGCATACAGCACATTCATGATTATCTGGCACATCCATTAATCCATCTGTATTATTTACATGTATTCCATATACTTATAATGCTTTGCATTTGGAACAATTTCAACAATGTTATCGACACTGCCGTAACATGACATTTGAAGCATTGGCATAAGCTAGATCATTTAAGGTAGATGCTAATTACTACTTTTGCGAATTACTGTACTCGGATGATCATCTTGAAACGTTCAAATGATGAATAGATTTACCAAATTATGACAAATAACAAAATAATTAACGACAAACATAATAACAATATATTTCCACTGCTAGTACTAGGCCCAGAGGTAAGCCTTTATGGCACCTCACTGAGCCAGGCCGACCATCACTACAAGCACTAACAGTAAGCTTGGCTTAGGTTCAGATAGGTTTTTACCAGTAAAACAATATATGGTTTGTTGTTTTCCTCTGCTCATTATTTTCAAATTGTAAGTGCTTTATAACTTTTTCATGACAGGTTAATAATGAATGGACCACAGAATGTGAAATGTCAATTGATTTTTTTCATAAAATAAGAAATGCAGAAAAAACGTCTTTACCCGTCCATAACCAACACTTCCTATTTGGAAATCATTTTCAGTCCATGATTCTTGGAAACGACATTTACCTCTACTATGCTGAGGCACTGTTCACTTGACACTTCATGAGGTAGGCCCTATTTATACAGTGTAGGTTGTTTTTTTTAAATAGTGATATTTTAATATTTTTTTGTTTCATTTTATACCATATTATCTAATTAACACATATTCATTCACAAAAAATATTTTTTGTAAAGATTAATTTCATACATGGATTTACTGGTTGTGCACGTTATTATTAACTACATGTACTTACTGCTCATTCTCGATAGTTTTGTTTTTGAATTGGTGAAAAGCACATGAAGGCTATTTCGCCATATTTCTTTTTCCGTTGGTTCAATTTCGTAATGAAAACTTTGTTAAAAGGATGGCGTCCGTTATTTGTGAACTTCGCAATTTGTCTCTTTTGTTTTATTCAATTTTTTTTTTTTTTGTGATTCGTGATTCACCACCTACCAACCGTGTCATTTAGGTCCTTGAGTTTTTTTTAATAAAGGTTTTTTTATCATTTCTGTGATCAAAAGCATGTTACTACAGGATAATTAATTCATAATTGATTTAATAACAGATAAATAATAGATTTAGTAATAGATAAATAATAGATTTAATAGTAGTTTAATAGTAGTTTTTTCACCTAAGACCATGTCAGTTATGTTATCGAGTATTATTATTATTTTTTAATAATAAAAATGTTTTCATTCACTTTTATTCATAATAAACTGCTATATTCATAATAAAAGCAACAACTGTGTCAGATTCACCACCTAAAAACCGTGTCGGTTAGGTATTGATTACCTTTTTTTAAAAAAAAACTTCTTTTATTGTTTCAGCAATCAAAAACACGTTACCGACTTTCGCGTAGTAGCAATTCTGAGGTTATGCGGGTCGCTTTTATTTTCGATTTTTAATTTACTTTCCTTGCTTTGAAATTTTGCATTCTTGCTTTTGGACATGTAATAAAGCATTTTCACGAAAATATAACCGAGAAATCTAAAATAACCTACAATGCATATTATCCCTCATGTAAAAAATATCTAAATCGATAATAAAATTAAAACAATTCACCTACAAAATATAGGCTAACTGGCACTAATGTTTTTATCAAAACAGTCAACTGCAATTTTGTTGTATTATGAGGCATATATACTGAAAAAGGTATTTTTACTAGGTATTTTCCAGTGTAGTCTATAGAGAGTACGATTACTTGAAATACTAGGTATACTGAATACTAGATGCAAACCGTTTGAATTCTGTCCATGGATGAAAATACGCATGCGTTCTATGTGATAATGCTACTTAACGATACTCCGTACTTCATACCTCCCCACCACTTCTGCCTAGTATCCTTTAGTCTATAAAGGAAATAATATTAGCGTGAAATCTTGTCACAAATTTTTTGTGACAAAGTTTATACCACTTTATAAGTTCAATATTATTTTTTACGTATACTGTAATTTATTTAACATCGACATTTCAACCCATTATCAATCTGATGATTTAATACTTTAATGCATGACTTGTTTTCATATTTCCTCATAAAAAAACCATCAAGTTTCTGGTACGATTTTATCAGCATGTCGATGGTAACAAACGACTGAAACCATTGCTGTTAATATCAATACATACCTAAAACAAATGAGTTGCACATCACACTGGAATGTAGATGAACAACATAAAGGAACTGATAACCGTGACTGTAGTCGGACGATAACGTATGTAAAAAATAACAGCAACGTACTATTATACACGACTGGTATCAGTTATTTATTTAGATACTATTGCAAGAAGGTGCACAAAATTGTTACCTGGCATGTATTACTAAACGTTCTTGTTTATAAAACTATACTGGTCATTTTTGATAAATTGTTCTTTAACTTCTTTCCTTTTTCCTTATCAAGGCATATTTATTGGAATTCCATATCGCAATTTACAAAATCATTGAGAAGGAAAGGAAATTATTATTTTCTAGGAAAAAAGGGGACTTAAATTCTAAATTCCGGTTTATCCGTGACATCCGGAACCACTTGATAAAATCCGTGTCTTTTCCAGGACATCGGGGATATCCGGAACTAGTAGACACCCTGATAGCAAATAACTTGAGGGACTTTTACGAATGGACATTACTACTAATAAGGGTTTATTATTCCATATTTACGTTGTTTAGTTTTATATCAAATTTTATATCTACTTCACTAGTAATGTAAGGTAGATAATATTAATTCATGTTAGTAACTATAAGAACAGTTTGAGGGTTTAAAAAAGAATTTCATTATCTTTTTGAGACATATCAACTGAAAAATCAGCAATTTTAACCAAATCCTAATATCTGAAGGCTCATAAAATCTACAAAAGTAATATAAATGAGCTCAAATTTTAATAGCGAATTCCATACAACTCAGAAAATATAAAAACATTTCAGATGTGTTTTAATCTGTCCTATGAAAAAAAAATTATTCTTATTCATACAAATAATTCATTATTTTATTATAATCAAAACATGAATTTATAATCAAGTAATAGGCCATTTCCTTAAAATTAAACAAATTGTTGACCACTAAAGGTATAATTATGATGGATTTCATTTAAAGTATATATTTTAATAAATAAAATAGTTATGATACCTAAAATTAACCTCTAAAAATGCAAAAAATAACAGATCCTTCTAAACAAAACAGCTCCTAGAAGCCAAAGTGTTAGTAATAAAAAGTAAAAAAAAATGTTTTGCAGTCCCAAGCATATAAATGCATAATTAAAACTGAAAAAGCCAGAAACACCCATTATTTGATTTGATATTGTTAACACTCTTGCAATCAAACATTTCTTTAATTAAAAATACAAATCTTTCTTGCTTGCTGGAATTTTTTTTTAAGTCTGAGCTACTTTAATAAAATAAGTTAACAATACTTAAAAACAAAATAAAATTTGTAATAAATAAAAATTAGAAAGAGATATTTAATCAACATATAATTGAATCAATATATAATAACAAAGTTTGATGCAGTTTTTTTTTTAACTAAATCTAGAACGAAATAAAAAGGTCAAGCATTTTGAGAAATATAGTGTTAGGCTGCTAGGAGAAATATCTCAATAGGTTATCTGACATTTACAGGATTGATGCTAAGTACATCAAGAGCACTGTATAAAAAAATGGTAGGTCTACTCTGGTACTTGTAACTATGTTACTATGTAGAAACATGTAGCCTATTACAAATTGTAATTAATTGTACTTACTCTATTTTTATAAAAAATAAAAGTCGGCATAGCACTGACATTATGAGAGGCAGCAGAGTCCTGGCACTTATCAACATCCACTTTTAGGAAAACAGCCTTAGGATATTTTGTAGCCATTTGTTCAAAGAAGCTCGCTATATTCTGGCAAGGCATACACCTGAAATTATAAAAAAAACAATTTTAGGTTATTGTTTTACAATAAGAGAATAATGGTAAGCCATTTAGTTGTATACACACACAATGAGAATTCGAGGGTTGGCAAGTTGATGACCCATGGAGGAATGAAACAAAATAACTTTTCGAACATTGGAGGGAGTACAATATGCGAAGTCATCAAGAATACAGGAAGTTCTAATGCTTAGAGGAGCAGTGGAACGTAGTCATGCTTCATATTGTTCGAGTAATGAATTACTAAAAATAGTATTGTAAGTAGTGTGCCATGACTTGCATAATACACTGCTCAAGTAATTTATGTGCAGCTGCTGCCTCTGCCGAGTGAGTGATGGTTTGCCATCCTCGGCGTGAATGTTCACGCCAGGACTAGAATGAAAAGCACCAAAAACGAAGACAGACTGCAGAGTATTGACAGGATTGAACTTTGTTATAATGGATAGTAGTGCAGAGATTCCTACAATGATGCCATAATCAATTTGTGAATGAATTATAGCATGATAAACATCAGCACATAGGTCCTACTAGTGCCTCATTGACAGCTACTAAGAACTGTTAACACATCAAGCATTTTATTATATCTTAACTTTTAAATCATGCATGTAGAGTTCCAAGATAGGTCCTTGGTCAAATAATAAACCAGACAGTTCTTCGGGTCTGTCGACAGCGACTAAAGGCAAAACACAGAGTTTTAGCAGCAGAAAATTTAAAGCCAGTAAATTTCATCCACATATGTAACCTATTTATTACCAGCTGAAGCGATTAGCTGTTGCCATAGTCCTGGTCCTTACGTAAATAGCAAAATCGCTCAGAAATAGCAAACAATGAACAGTTGATTGCACATTAGAGATTACGCTACTGACTGTAACAGCAAACAAGGTAACACTAAGTGCACTCCCCCTGTGGAATACCATTTTATAAGTGGAAACAATCTGATACCCTAGCTCCAAGTCGCATCGTGAAATACATATTTGTAAGGAAATTTTTCATAAAAGCAATTATGTTGCCTTGAATACTCTATAATTTTAATGTGTTCAGTATTCCTCTTCTAAAAGCCATGTCATATGCCTTCCCAATGTCAAATAATACTGCAACCAGAGTTTGACACAAAAGAAAAGGCATTTTACATTGCAGATTCTAACAAAACTATTTGATCAATAGAAGATCGACCTTGTGTGAAGCCGCACTGTTCTTTGTAAAGTATATTATTGATTTCTAAATAAAAAACTACAAAGCATCAATTTACCATTCTCTCTACCAGCTTGCCAAAAATGCTGTTAAGAGAAATAGGACAATAACTACTTGGATCAGTTTTATCCTTACCTGACTTACGAACAGGAATTACTGTTGCTTCTAACTCAGTGTTAGGAAATGTATGATCCTCGAATATATAAAACAAAATTGTCAGGACCGAAATCTAAATCTGTGGTAGACACTAATGCAGATTCTAGCTCATGTAGAATAAACAGTTTATTTATAGAATCTCTAGATATTCCAACAGTGAACAGTACCACTTCTACTGCAATTTGTATTTACAAAAGGCAGTGTTATATGGGGTAGAACAGGAAAAGCTAACAAAAGATGAACCTAAAAAATTTATAATGTTGGAGCATTCAGAAACTAATATTCCATTTGTCTGTTGAAGATCCATTAACTCCATGGATGGGGTAGGGCCAGATATGGAGTGCAGTTCCTTCCAGACAACATATAAGGGTGTAGTTCTACATATTGTTCCAATATACTGTGTCCAAGAATCCTTTCTACTTTGCCTGAAAATGCTATGGACTTTAGTTTGAAGAATTTTACACCACTCAAGATTTTCATCCGTTGGACTTCTGTTTAATCTCCTCAGTGGTTTTCTACGTAAACTGAATGCCACCTTACAGTCCGTATTCCACCAAGGGACAGGTAGACTTAGTGATTGTGTTTATACATTTCAATATGTGATGATACATTTTTTTTTTGTAAATTCCTCCCATTTTGTTTTTTTCAGAATTCAAAGCGGCAAGTGTTATTCAGAAAAGGAAATTACTAAGTGAAATACTAATAGGAATATGATAAATGCCATAAACAGTGGGTAATACCAGACCATTCAAACCTTATTGCCTGAACTGGACTACAGAATGACAAGTCGACAACTATCCAATCGCCAGTACATGCTGCTAAATGAGAATGGTAACTATTATTAAGAAAGCATAAATCAAAATCGGACCTTATCCTTTCAATATATTCTCCTCTAAAGTTACAGGGTGAGGAACCCCATTAGTATGATGAGCATTATTAATTGCCTATCAATAAAATCAGCAGTGGCAACTGGGATATTAAGTCATATACTTTTTACTAGTCATATACTAATTTAAGTTATATACTAGTTTTGGAAATTGTAACTAGGCAGCAAGCACAGACAGAAAATGGTAAGTCTGAATGTGACAATTATCTTAAGGGCAACAGCTTGTAAAGGTGTTACTACATTAATGGAAACTAATTAAATAAGAGTTATGAGCTAGTATGGCAACACCACCTTTGGCTCTGTCTTCCATAATGAAATCAGATTTGGTAATAGAATGACCCCTAAAAAAGTGTGAGATTCATGCAGGGGCGTTTGTTGAAGGCACACTAACATAGCGACACATCTCACATGAGAACTTTCAAGTCCTCAACATGGCTTCTTAACACATTAATATTCCATTGTATCACGTTGATGGACTGAATTTGCAGACATTGAAAATTAATAAACTGGTACAGAAAAGGATTAAATTCAGCTGTATTACTGACATTGAATCACTACTGCAATATCAGATTCTATGGATAGTTTACAATATAAAGGAAAATCTTTAGAAGATGTTCCTTCTTTAGATTTTGATCTTAATAGGTATTTTTTAAAAATAAGTTTCTTTCCTGTTTTTTGCCCTACTACAGAGTAGCTTTTTTTAAAAAATATGTTAAATCAGTAAGAACTTCTTTATTACCAGCTTTCAGCAGTTGACATAGTTCACAATCCCAAGCCAGAAGTAGATTGAATTAACTTTGCAGGTAAGGATTTTGGTGACCCAGTTACAAGTGATTTGGTAGTTGATATTTTAGAAGTAGTGGTTTCCATTCCTAGCAATTTGATTTTACATGACCTTTATAAATAGATGTAGGCGTGGTACCAGCAGAAATCAGAGTCAATAGTTAAGATACCTGTTCTGAAAATGCTTTGGCAATTTTGGACTGTACTTCGCAATTTTGACAGAGTCTTTATTGTTAGACGAGACGGTAGCAAACGACGGTTACCTGCCATATTCGCTCTGGTACTTTTGAATATCTTTTTGGCTTATGAAATAAGCTTGTCCCTTGCCATGATTGTTAAAATTGCTTTCTCATTCTTAAATTTTAGATAGTTGAAGGAAAGAGCTGGATATCATCAACACAATTGGGTCATTTTGGATCATCCGTGCAGTGTCACTACCATGGCCAATAGAATGAAAATTACCATAGGCTTCAGGCTTTCTGCATGTAGAACTTACGTATATAGCCCTGACACTTGAAGCAACGTCTCAGATTTGGAATGTAAGGTCAAAAAGAAAGCCATTGATATATAGAAAATATGTATTCTGGGATAGTAAGCTTGCCAAAAGTCGAAATGAGCGAAGCAGTTAGGATTTTTGTACCATTATCATTTGGCAGAATGTGACATACGTCTGTGACTCTCTCTCTCTCTCTCTCTCTCTCTCTCTCTCTCTCTCTCTCTCTCTCTGATGCTAATTCAGACTTTACCTCCTCCAGATTTAAATGGAGGATATCTCTGCAGGTTACCACTCTTTTAGTAAAATTCAATCTGCACCACCTGTGGGGTACTTTAAGAAATGTAAATCCTAAGAACTACTTATAGTTTCAAGAAATAATAGTTGTCCCTTACCAGCTTTATCAACCCTTCATAATGAGCCACCATCTTAAAATTACAAACTAGCATTTTAAATATTTTGCTTTTAATGAAAAATAAATCACTTGAATTAAATAGTTTGGAATGTCTGGCTGTTTCAATCTTTGATGACATTCATATTTCTAATAAAATTACCATTGACAATAACAACAAAAAATAGGTCCCTATACAACTTGTCAGATTCATATGATTTGAGGACACTTTAGGCAGTGGAAACAGCCCATTACAATTTTTATAAGACCACAACCAAAAGCATAATTATAGACATTATAATGTTGGTTTCAAAGTTACTATAAATAGTGATATGAGTAATGGAAATGTTGGATTATGGTCGCTATTGAATGTTGGATATTATAAAGAATTTTTTTTTACCACCCACTAGACGAAAAAAAAATTGTTGCTGCTTATTTGAATCCTTATTGAATATACAAATTTAATAAGGTAAGGAACACTTAACCAGCATTTGTGAACTAAAACAATTTTCCGTATCAAAATACCAACTCTATTTATATCTCGTAATTAATACAACAAAGTAATATATTAACAATACTTTAAAAAATTTAAGACCTATATGTTTTCATTCAGTTTATATTTAATCAACAGTAGGCACAGTTGCCAACATGGAACACTAGTGTTCTTATACATTTTTGCACCACTTGCAATGCAACAACGTACTAATGTTCTCATAACAGCATCAGGTGAAGTCTGAAATATGTGGGGTTAATTTGTTCTTATATTATCATTTCATTATATATGAATATAAATTCAATCTATAAACTATAGCAGTGATGGTAAAAAACATGTAAAATTTCAATAAAGCAAAATAACAATTTTTATTATAATCATGTTATGAAATGAATAACTAAGTAGCAGTAACATAAAAAATTGCTGAATTTGACATTGAAAATTAATAAACTGGTACAGAAAAGGATTAAATTCAGTTGTATCACTGACATTGAATCACTACTGCAATATCAGATTCTATGGATAGTAATCAGATTTGGTGTATGTTTATCTGATGAGTAAACATAGGCTTAATTAATAGGCTTAAATTAATAAATACTATTGTATTTTATTAATTTTTCTACACTGTTACATGTTTGTGGCTACCAGAGCATACAAACCACTGATCATATCAGACCAGTCTTGACTCTTCAAGCTGTACTTTTTAAATGTAAGTTATACATATTTTATAATTATATACTTATACGAGGGTGGTCTGAAAAGTTTCCGACCTAACAAAGATACAAGACATTTTTTCAGAAATTTTTTTTTTATTTTTCAACATAGTCTCCTTGAACCTCTACACACTTCTCCCAGCGATGCTCCCATCTCTGTAACCCGTCCAAATAGTACTCGGCGTTTTTCTCTGCAAAATAATTGTTCACGAAGGTGATTGCCTCTTCATTTGACAAAAATCTTAGTCCTCCAAGCACAATTTTTAGATGAGGGAACAAAAATAAGTCGCTTGGGGCTAGATCTGGTGAGTAAGGTGGATAGTCAAGCAGTTCAAACCATAATTTGTGGATTTTTGCCATGGCAACCGCTGAGGTGTGAGACGGTGCGTTGTTTTGATGAAACAGGATTTTCTTTTTCTGCAAATGTGGCCGTTTTTCCGCAAGTTCTGACTTCAGCTTGTCAAGTAATGATGTGCAGTATGCTCCTGTAATGGTTTTTCCTTTTTGAAAATAGTCAATTAAAATAACTCCATGACTATCCCAAAAAACAGTCGCATTACTTTCCCAGCCGAAAAAACAGTTTTTGCTTTTTTTGGAGCCAGTTTCCCCTTTGCAGTCCACTGTTTGGACTGTATTTTTGTTTCGGGCATATAATGGTGTATCCAAGTTTCATCTACAGTAATTAATCGGCGCCAAAACTGGGATTTATTGCACCTTAACTGCACCAACAGAGCATTGGAAATGTTCATTCGAACACGTTTTTGGTCTAACATGAGCAAACGCGACACCCAACGTGCGGACAGCTTTCTCATGTCTAAATGTTGATTTAACATGTGACAAACATGTTCTTTTGACATGTTCATAACATCTGCTATCTCTCTCACTTTAATTCAGCGGTCATCTAGCACTATTTGGTGAACTTTGCAATGTTTTCGTCGGTAGTTGCAGTTTTTGGACGTCCCGAACGTTCGTCTCCCAAGCTCTTACGGCCACGTTTAAATTCAGCTGCCCAAAATTTCACTGTGGTAAATGATGGTGCAGAGTCCCCATACACAGAATCCAACTCATCTTTGATTTGCATAGGTGTATTGCCTTTCAAAAACAAATATTTAATGACAGCTTGATACTCGATTTTGTCCATTTTCATAAAAATACTCACATCAACTCACTCAAACAACTGTTACATAACAACTGCGCGTCCAAAATGGCTGAAACTTTGGTGAGTATTTCATTGTCAACAGATGAACAACGAAATTCGAGTGCTGGTATCTTCATGTTGAGGTCAAAAACTTTTCAGACCACCCTCGTACGTATATTTAGTTATAAGTATAAATTTGCATGGTTTAAAAATATTTTACCATTCATGTTTTTCAAAACTGAGATTTAAAAACACTTCCAATATTAGTAGGCCTATAACGCAACACAAAACACTTGGAGGACATTTGCATCACTGAGTGAGAGAGAGGGGGGGAGGGGATATTCAGCTATTCTTTACTTGTATAAACACACCTTATCACTTTAACTTGACTGTGGAAAAGTGTAACATTGTTAATATCTAGCTATTCTGTTAGGTATGTTTCTTATTACTTAGTTAAGGTTAGGTTAGGTTTAGCTAATACACAAGTAAACAGCATGACTAATGCTATCCAAAAATAATCATTTCTTGAAAATTAAACTTAGTTAGATTAGACAGTATGGTATAGATTGTATAGGTATGGTCTAGAGTAAGCAGGAACATTCTTCCTTTTATTTCACACAGAATAACACTCCTAACTAACAGCAAAGTAATTAATCATAATATATCATGTCTCAAAGCAGTAGACACAGTAGGTCAGCACTGTATACTGTATTTATTTGTAGGTCTATCTCATATACATTGACGTTTTTGACTCATAGGGTTTTTTAAATGATTGTTATCCTTGACAGTTTGATTTCTTTAAAATTAAGAGTTTTTTTGAACATTTGAGTAATTTGTATTGTTTTTATATTTTATTAAGTAAGTGATTCAGCCTTACTTGAACTTTTAAACAGGTTATAATATTATAAATTAACAGTGTATTTTTTTTAACAATGACATCCAACTCATATTCTAGTAATTGCATCAGTAAGAATTTGCAGTAGTAATTGCATCTAGGCTAAGTTCAAGGGAATTTATTCATGGACAGGCGCGCAAAATTGTTCAACATTGCAACTCATTTTAGAAAAATGAATATAATATAAATATTAACGTTGTTCAATCCACAAGCGAAGCAATAGGAATTTCTACAGTAACGATTTATAAAATTTTAAAAGAAGGAAAGCATCCAAGGTTCAAAGTGAATTAATTTTTCTACACTAAAAAGTCACTCTAAAAAAAAATCATTGACAATTTCCAAAAAGCAGCCAAACATAGAAAAGTCCAAAAATTTTATTGTGTGACGCAAAAATCCCTACTTTACGAAATATTAAACAGGCAATATTAGATGATGGCTCGGTAGACTGCACTATATATTATTTACGTAAACTATTGAGATTATTAGGGTTTCGTTGGAAAAAGTGTCAATCCCCATATTAACATTTTTATAAAAAACCCAGATATAACTATGGAAAGGTTTCATTACCGGGAGGCAATTAAATAGAAATATAGTATATTTAAATGAATGTTATGTTCATATGATGTATTCTGCTATAGCTTGTTGGTAATCTGATGATGTGTCAGGGGTGTATAAACCAGTAAGCAAAGGTAAGGGATTAATTATAGTTCACGCTAGAGATAAAAATGGGTTTGTAAATAGTGCATTAATTTTCCAGTCTGGGCATAAAACCAGCAATTATCACAATGATATGAAAAATAACAACCAAATAAAATTAGTTAAACTACAACTGATTCCAAATTTACTTCCACAAAGTATAATAGTTATTGGCAATGTTTCTTATTACTTAGTTAAGGTTAGGTTAGGTTTAGCTAATACACAAGTGAACAGCATGACTAATGCATGCTAATCCAAAAATAATCATTTTATGAGAAAATTAAACTTTAAAATACAATGGTATAACCTACCACTGTACACTTAAATAAAAGACCAAATGCCACATTCCTTAAACAAAGAATTCAAAACTGGCTCAAAAACATCTCTTTTAGTGAAACAATGACAAAACCAAAATGCTTCTTTTAGTAAAAAGTGTACCGCTTATTAAAAGTTTTGAAGCAGATAAACTCCTACAGGATTTCCAACACATTGTTCTATGGCTGCCCCTATATCATTGCGACTTAAATCCAAATGAACTTCTTTAATTATGTAAAAGAAAGAATACAGGAAGACTTATCGGACTTGCTTGAAGAAAAGAAAAAAACTGAGTAAAAAAACTTTTTTCCGAATACACAAAAGAATAGTGTTTAAATGTTGTGAACATGAGAAGAAAATTGAAAAAGAATATATTAAAAATGATGGAATTTCAGTGACTTTATAATAAGCTTAGATCCAAACTCAGAATCAGATTGCAGTATTGACTCATATTCAGATTTTTTTTTTTTTTTTTTTTAACGTCCGACCAAATTCAGATTAACTATACCATAGTAAGGGAAGATCATTATAAATATTTAAAACAAATTTTACTTCCTAGTCAAAAATTCCTGTATTGCACAATTATATACTTATTTTACAAGTTAGTGATGAGACAGTAATGAATGTTACTTTTTATTATTTTGTTAACTGTATGAGAATAACGAACTATTTTATAAAAATAATTCATAATGCAGACAATAAATTTCTTGCATTTAAATTAGGCTACAATGAAAGTTATTTGTTAGCTGTAATTGTGAGAAAGACGCAGGTACACAGTGTGCAAGTAGGAGGGAGCTAGCAGAATGAGAACTGCGCAGCACCAAATCATCTTTTATATGCCTTGAAAAGCTATAGTAGTATGATAGATTATTAGTGTTAAAAAAAACTCAAGTTTATTAACCAAACTGCTCTTTTAATACACACATTATACCTTACACTTCTTTTGATTACATTTTTCAAGGCCTATTTCATTTTGAAATATACTGTCATTCCTTTATTACATCCATCTTGTTCTATAATTTTTTCCACTCTTATTAATCTAGTATTTAAACTAATGGATTTGTACACAAATAATAGGATTAAAATGTTTCACATGTTTCTCTAAAATAACAGTGGATTAGAATTTTTTTCTTAAAGTCTATTCTTTATGCCAGTTACACTCATAAGGACGAGGGATCAGTATTAATGGTAATGGTAAAGAACATTAATGTGTTCATTAAAAAATAAACATTTTTAAGTATTATTATGAATATAAAAAGTAGGATATGCCTATAAATGTTATTAAACTTTGAAACTACTTCAAATCAAATCCAACAGGCTCTACATAGACATACTGATTTTTTTTTTTTAAACGACATCAGTTTTTGAGTATCACATATTTTTTTTACTTTCTAATGAAAATGTTATTGTTGGTCATGCTGTTCAAGAATTATACCTTTTACATTCATATCAAATAGCTTTAGGGAGGTAGAAGGTGCAAATGTCCACTTTTCTACAAGGTAAATAATTTGTAAACAATACTGCATAGGCTATTTAGTTTGTATATTTTACATAAATCAAACTATTTTAATAAATACAATTTTGTATACAAATACAAATGTTAAAACTTACTTTAAATCTTAAGAAAACAATTTACAAAATTTAACAGTTATTATTTAACAATCTTGTTACTTTCCAATTTTTTTGCAAACTCCTCTACAACCTCTTTGAAAACCTGAGGATTCATGTTCTTTCCTAATTGGTACAGTAGAAACCAATCCCCAATTTGGCATTTACTAGAAATGATTCTGATATGATCCCGAGATGAAAAATGTGCAATGACTCGTAGTTGATACACACGCACCATAGGTGAAATTAAAATTGCAATGCGATAGATAAAAAAAATTATTGATACTACTATTAAAACGAGAAACCAAAACCACAAAAAAAAGAATATTTTTTCATTAAAATTATTTATTGGTAGTACACACAACCCATCAAATTTTTGAACAGTGCCAGATATACCGAATTTGTGGAAGATACATTTTGTTATTTTAGGAAAAACTCTTTCCATAGGATCATCTCGTTTTTCAGGGTCCATTTGAATAAATTTTAAAACATCAGAACCATATGTACTAAACTCGCCACCTAAGAAATAGTCCACAAAATATACCTGATAAATTGCATTTAACAGGTTAAGAAGCTCACAAATGAAAAACCGAATAGCATAAGAGTTATGTGAATGAAAACTGGTGACCAAATAATCAATCAGAACTTTTTTCTCCTTAACTTTACATTCATCTGTTATAACTGGTTGATTTAATTTTGAAACTAACATTTTTATGCGTCCACCTTCCCATATTTTCCATATGAAATGTGGAGCATAGAATAACACTGCTTGAAAGAAGAGCACAAAACAAACCCATTGATAATATTTGTGGTATTTCACTTCATCTTCGCCTTCAACAAAACTACCCACTCCTGGTTGAATAATGTCTTTGCCAATTGTACCATGTCGATTTGGGATTGTAAATGTGGAATATATCCAACAATAAGTGTTAATAACCTGTGATGCACCTTCTCCAGTTAAACAATTTATTGGATCTCCAATATACTGATTTGTTGTTATTATTATAGAAAACACTAGTAAAATCAATACTGTTGCTTTATAGTATAACCGAAACACATTGTTATCTATACATACATCATTAATCTTTAATAGCCACTTAACTGAATTAAAAATGTTAAACATAATGAAAAAAGTCACCAAACCAAAACATTCACAAACTGTCTACCTAATTTAAAAAGCATACATTTAATTATTATTTAGAGTTCACTTATTTGGCATCATAGCGCATCAAAATGTCAAAACGTTATACTTTAGAAGCAGAAAATAACATTCATAAACATAAACCACAGTCTTGAAGTGCAGTGACAATTCTGCAAGTAATACCGGTTTTTCACTAACAGATATTTGAAAGTTCAGAGCAAAAAAAATAAATTAAAAGCACGCTATATAAAATCACACATAAACCTAAATATTAAAGCAAATAAAACATGTTTGTGTACAACACTCTAAACTAAACTTTGTATATTGTAAACTTGAAAACAGTATTTACATCTGAAAACTATTCGACCTGTTGCCTCTATTTGTGTCCTGCTGTTCCGCATCGAATAAAATATCACGCAGGGAACAAGGAAAAAACCGTTTATAGTTGAAAGTTTGAATTTGAATTCAGTGTTACCAAATGTACAATATACACTACCGTACTGTTTGGGCAAAATTATTGTACCTTTAATTAAAAGACGGTACTGATAAAACTCGTCAAAATTTTTTAAATCTACGATATTAAAATTTCATCCAGAATACATGAAAAACTGTAAGCATAATAATGTCTACTCGTAGTAATGGTACTTATCTAAGGCAAAAGAAACATTTTTTTTTTGTAAAATAACTTTTCTAAATTATTTTAATTACATAACGATTTTTATAATTATTCCTTCAAGAAAAAAAACCTATTTTAAAATGTTCAACACATAAGAAAAATGTTCACACTTTTTTAATAAAATATAACGTTTACGAAAATTATCGTATGATTACAATACAGTGGTTTGTTTTCTGGTACTATGAACTATGAAGTACAGACTAGTGATGCGACTGTGATTACTACTATGGAAATGCTGTAATTGTGATTGATTTAACCTGTAATTACGACTGATAACTAACGTTTCTCTACCGCAACTGCACGTAGACGATGTTAACGGGTAGTGGTCCGTTTGCCGATTGGCGAAAATGCCGAAAAAAATGGCTGCCATCTTGGTTAGAGAACTTGTCTACCATAATCATTAGCAGACGACACTCGATCTTGAGATGATACAGTAAGTGTTACCAACACATCGCATCTAACCACATTGCTTTGGTTGGAGGGAAATATTGTTATTTCTCATCGCACATGAGCTTTATGTAACTTCTCTATGAGAAATGTTTTGGCAAAATATTGTTTGCTAAAATGCATCATAAGGCTTTGCAATTTTCGAAGACAGGCCTTGTGAATGGAATTATGGTAATTTGATTTATAATTAGTGTAATATCATATTACATTACAGCGTTACTGAGCGCTCCTTTAATGTTAATTCTACCTATTTCTTTTTTTTAATGCATTTATAGGTTTTTTTATTAGAAAACTATTTTTATGCTATTAAAAGAAACTTTTAGTTATTTCAACAATAACATTGCTCACTTAATTATTTTTTAATAATTATTTTTCAATTTCTACTATTACTTCACACTCTCCCTATATGTATGTGTATATGTGTGGGTGCGTGCATGCGTGTGTGTGTGTGTGTGTGTATATATATATATATATATATATATATATATATTCATTTATTTATCTTATTCAAATTTTCAATCGTTAATAGAACTATTTTCTATTCATCCCCTTAAGTTCAAATAATTTTTTTTTAAATTGTAGTGATGACACTTGATGTTAATACAGTTTTTTTCAAATATTAATATCACTTATTTGTCCAAACTATATGATAGGATTTGATTTAAATAACACTTATGTTCTAAGTAAGTACATTTCTTAAAAATCCATAACAATATAACAAATGAATTTATGAAGGATTTTTATGAGCATTGTCTTGAAGTTTCAGTCCTTTACATTTTTAATAGTGTTATTGTCCACATGTAATCAAAATCAGGCATAAAAACTGTACTTCTTAAATGTTCAAGCTCATAAAATTACAAATTTTAAAGATTTCATATAAATATATCAAGATTTTATTATTTTAATTTTCGACAGATATCTATAGTACTAGACAAAGTATACACACTAAAGAAAGTACACTTAAACTCTTCCTGAGCTGTTCTGACAAAATAAATTTTATTTTTTGGCCAACTATTAAATAAATAAGAATATTTAGATTTCTGACATTTCATAAATCAAAACATTTCACAATCTTGTTCTCTAAGTTTTGTACAAGTAGATAGGGTAAATTAATCCAATTATATAGTCTACTCTTTACTATTTTTTAAAGTATATATATATAATCTTGAAACTAAACAGCTTGTGAACAATCATATTTGAATTATGCCTACTAATATTTTTACTTAAAGAATTTGCTATGTGTTTATTTTTCATGGTACTTATTTTCATGGTTTTAAACATTTTTTTTATTTACTACTTTTTTAATTAAGTAATATTAATAAATGGAAGATTAATTTCTTAAAATAAGTTATACTTCCATGTTTATTGGTTAGGTTTTTGAATGTAGGTAGTTTTTTCCTTTTTTCTGTCTTCCACAAATTTTTTAATTTCTATATTTCGACATATTACTTATAAGCAATGAATTCAAGTATATTCGCTGAAAAAACCTGAAACTAATTAAACTTTAATGTTAGGAACTTTTACACAAGACTATTATATAGGTTATGGAACATTATTTTAATAACTTCATATTTTTAAGAAATTTTTGAAAACTTTGGCGGTGTTGGGCGTTTGTAATATTCTAAATGACAGAACAGATTAATAAAATTAGCATACTAAAAACTACTAGCAGTAATCAAACCAAGCTATTGCTAGAATAAACATTTAACATGGCATGTTTAACGTAAAGTACAAGTAGGCATATTCACTCTATTATAATTAAAAATGAATACTAACAAAATATTTATTAATAAAATTAAAAACAAAACTTTTTACATCAGTGTACATAACAATGTTAATCAACTTTCTTAATCTGGTGAATACTAATATAAAGTTTTATATTTTTTATGAGATACATGATTTACAAGGTTAGAGTTATTTTAGTACAAACTAATTGGGATTTTTCAAGAATTTCGTGGGAATTTCTAAATTTACCCTGAGAATTGTCAGCCCTTAAACTTTTCCAAGTTGACAAACTGTGTATTTTGTGCAAAAATCAAACATGGCGAAAATTTGCCATTTTTGTACAGTCAGCCTTCTCGTACAATGAAGATTTTGGGCAATTTGGTGCACTCCCAGTGCTAACTGTAAAAGTTAAATGTGACTAAATGAATCACACTTTAATATCACTAAGAATAAATTTTACTTAATTCCTCTAATGATTTTTGCATAAATGTTCAGACTATAATTTCAAAAATTCAACCGGAATTGAAGGTTTTAAAACAAGTAATATTTAGTCAAAATATAAACTTACTGCAAATATAAAACATAATAAATACAGAAATATAAAATAACACAAAATTGGTTAAACACCAACATGGTTTACCTTAAGAAACATGAATTTTTAAAATTGTTCTATAAAAATAGAATTTTAAACATTTCATTGTTTAAGGGGAACGTTTCATACTTCTAGTTATATCTCCATTCCTCGTGTTACAAGATCTATCACTCATTTTTATAAATAAAATTGGACTATAGGTTATAACTATAATGATTAATTATATTAAATTAGTAGCCTAGATAAAATATATTAATAAAAACTAAGAAAATAATGTCAAAACAACAAATTATGTAAGATCAATCACGCATATAGATATTTGTTTTAAGTATAAACTGACATTTCTCTGTAATGTAAAGTCAGTGCACGTGATCATGACTTTGAACAGTATAAAAGCTCAAAATTAAATGTGAAATGTGTCTGATGGTCAAATCACAATCACAATAACTGATCTTTATTAAGTTTTCCTTGTTGCCGGTAGATTACTGCCACAAATAAGTGAAATCACAGTGATTTGTAAACCTGTGATTCAGTCACTGATGTGTCGTCATGTCACTAGTATAAATATGATCAGTTTGTCCACTGCTAATACATAAATACTAGTTCTAGTGCATTCATATACAAACTAGTACTCTAGTACATTTTAGAAGAAAAACTAGTACATTCTAAAAAGACAAAAAAGATGAATGCATATTTATAAATCAATATGAAGTTATTTAAGCCATTCTTTTCCTTATTTGATTAATCATGTAATATACTATTAAGTAAGTGATAAATGATCCAAATGTGAATAAAATATTCCTGCAGCTGCATTAATGTTGTTTCGGCTGGCGTCTTTGAGTCCAGTTAAAATAATAAATGTCATCAATATCACAATGTGAAATAAAAAGCATAATAGTATGAACAATACAAAACACTTGTTTAGTGTACTTTCTATTTTTGTTTGAGTTTTCTGTACTGGCATGAAGTATTAAATGTAGATTTGTGTTAATATTAACTTTGTAAAATTGTGTATTAATTAATCTAGGTTAGAATAACAATAATTATGAAAAAGTATCAAACAAAATTATCACAGTTTGCAATCAGAGCCAATTTTCCTCAAATTATAGGTATTTCTGAAAGTTTATTCTTTTCTTTTTTCTCTTCTGAAAGTTTAACAGACATTCATCAAACTCACAGGATAGTGTAGGTTCAACACTACATTGTGATAAAAATATTTAGAATTGTGAAAAGTTCGTTAGATAATGCACCTGCCTCTTCTATAAAAAAATTCTGTTATTAAACCAAAAATAAAAATCACATGTTACATGCCTTTCCTTTTTTATTTTAATTACGATAATTTGTTCAAAAACAACAAATTAACTAAAAATAACTAATTTTAAGGCTAGTTTTTAACAAATAACCTGTAACTTATTACAGCCTATCAGCTGTTCAGTGGACTTAGCTAATCATTACAAAGTAATATAAACGACAAATTAACTTCGCTAGTTTTTAGCCACATAATGTAAAACATTACAGCCAATAAACAACAAATTAAGATAGTTAGTTTTTAGCAACATAACCTATAACTTGTGTTATATCAGCTGTTCAATGAAATAAGCTGATTTTTACGAATTAATGTAAAACAAATTATCATTTAATATAAAAACCAAAATTAAATTAATGATTCATTTCATATACTTAAATCGGTCAAACTTGTTCGTAGTGTAATAGTTTGTCCGCCTCACATGCACATTGTCCCCAGTTCGATCCCAGATGGAAACACAGTAATTTTCAAAACATGATGCACATTAAAAAAGTTAAAAAGTTTTATAAACAAAAATTTAAAAGAGTGGTTTTGAAGATTCACTACTAAAATCTTGGATCCAGCCAAGCATCAAACAGGGACAAACTGCTCACTGTAAGTACTGTGAATTAAATCTTAATTGTAGCAAGAGTAAAATGATAAGACACGCTAATTTACAGAATCAGATACAATGGTATTAAGAGCTTTAAGAATTGCAAACAGTTCAGCAGTAAATATACTACAAATTAAGAGTAATCGATACTTGTGAATTTGGTCTCGAGTAAAATGCAAAATCAACTTTGTTATCCTTTTTCGAACTATCTGTAAAAATTAATTCAGCAGATGGATATGAATTGAACAAACAACAAAACTCATGTCGATACATGACGTCAGGCGTATTGTCTTTCAAATATACACACAAGGAGAATTCAAAGGATGGTATGCTGATTATCCATGGACAAACAAAACAAAAATCCTTCCAAACATTAGATGTAATTCAATAAGCAAGTCATCAAAAATACGGGAAGTTTTAATGTCAAGGGAGGAAGTAGCATGGCCGAGTTTCACATTTTTGGAGCAACGGATTATGGAAAATAGTATCATAAGCAGGATGCCATAGTTTACATATTAAATTACATAAGTAAGTTACTTGTAGCTGCTGCCTCTGCTGACACAGTCAAGGTTCACCAGCCTTGTAACGTCAGGGTCAACACTTGTAACGTTTAAATTTAAGGACAGCCCGTGCCTCCAATCAGCTGATGAGGATTGGATAGAATCATGCTTATCTTTTTCACTGCAGGCAGCGCTGCCTTTCTATAAGATCCAGCATTTCATGTCACCGAGGCATTGCTTGTAAGTTCACAGAATGTAACGGTCGCACAAAATAACTTTAGTGACAAGTAATGGGAGATTAATCAAGTAGTGCTTTTCACTTTTTCAACTAAAGAATGGCAGGCTATCGTTAACCAGGTATGCTGTGAATACTGAAATTGTTTCACTTAAGATATTTGAATTGGGAGACTGTCAAGGCCTATTTTTTTTGGCTGCATAAAGGAAAAAGTTTTAGATTAATGTTAAGGAAGTTTCATGTAAATATGGAAGCTGTCTACTTAACTATTCAAAAACCTGTTTCTAATATAAGGTGTTTCAAGTAAATCAAAATTATTTCAGTAATTGTAAAATTTGTAAATGGTTGACTTGTAAATTTCAACCTTTAAATTCTAGCCTTCCACTCACTATCTTTGCACTATCAATTTAAAATATTATAAAGTGAAATTTAAAAAACTTTAAATCAATTTCTGCATAAAGTTAATTGTGGTTGTTATTTTTTAAACAGTTCAGCTGGTCCTCTAGTAACAGAGGAAAAATTTAGGCTGAAGGCAACCTAGCCTGTTAGCAAATTTCAGCATTTAAACAACAGCTACAAACTAGAACCTGTATCTTATGCGTTAGCAGTATGACAGTGCATAAGTGACTAGTCAGTAGCCAGTGAAGTACTGGCCAGTAGACCTCGTCCATGACTGCAACCTACTTATTACCAGCTGAAGGGTTCTTTCAGATGTTACTATATTTCTGGTGTTTACATAAATAGCAAAATCGTCTGCTAATAGGAAACATCGGACAGGAGACTGTACATTAGAAATTATATTATTCATTGCAATAACAAACAGGGTTAACTAAGTACATCCCCCTGTGGAACAACATTGTCTAAGCAGAATTGATCTGATACCATAGCTACAAGATGTTGCTTAGCAACCACACAGGAGATACATCATTTTTAATTTCTGATCTCTAATGCTGTATCTCTTTATAGTTTGTACACTCAAGCTTTGTGAATAAAATATATTATATTTTTTGGATGATTCAAGTCTGCTTATTCTGTAACTTCTCAAATCACTGAGATATTGGAAGTTGTATGAACATCTGTCTTACAATGACCCTTACGATGAAGATTGCTATCAGGCTACAAGAAGAATTCATCTAAGGTATGGCATGACATCTTTTTTTCCTTTTCCTTCCAATATATCCAGTTTTCATTTAATAATTATTAATTTCTCAAATTTATTAGTTATACTGCTAATTTCTTTTACACAGCTAATTTCTTTTTTTTATTGGTTAACATACCAATCAATACTAAATCAAGGAAAATGAAACATTTCATTAACTGTCTTAGCAAGATAATTAAAATATAATTCTAATTTCAGAGCTTATTGTTCTAAGGTATGGCATTTAATCTTTTCCTTTTCCTATCACTGTATCCTACCTTTCATTTAATAATTATAAATTTTTTAAATTTATTGTTTACTCTACCGAAACTCTTTATAACTGGGTTACACACCTAAACAACATTTATTTATTACTATGTTCAGTATAATGATCTGCCTTCCCTAGCTTCGTCAATTCTACTTTCGTTAATGCATTTTGGAGAACCTCCATCTTCAAAAACTATATCTATACTGGTCACCAATATTATAGCCCGTCCTATTTATAATTTTCTATCATAGCCCTCCTCTATTCAACACGTGTATATTAAACCTGATGTGCTCGCTTCTGATTGGCTCCTCAAAATCATACGTTTACGCTTGCTTCTGATTGGCTCCTTTCAAACTTTCTCTTCAACGGTCGTCCCTCCTGTTAATTTTTGAAAATGTTTAGATTTTTAAACATAATATCTGCTTGTGACGATATCTGTTCATTTATTGTTTTCTCCCTTTAATTTAGATTTAAAAATTTCCAAGCTCTCTAAAATGTTCATACATCCTCCTTTTTCTGCCATATGTAGTACCTTCATTGAGTTTTCTATTTCTCAAGGTATAAAAGAGGGACACATACATTCATCTACCTCTCATAACTTTGTTAGTGTTTTTATTTTCTGATGCGTTTTGGATTTACCTCCATTGTTAAAACTTATTGCTATACTCTTGTACCAGTATGCCAAATACAGCAATAAGTTTTGATAACACAGGTAATCAGGAACACGTCAACAAATAAGAAACTGACAATGCAAGAGGCAGATGAACGTTCTCAATATATAAAACATTTCAATTTAAACAAAACTCACTATAGGGTTATTGTGAATCTACCAAGAATTTTTGGTAACAATTAGCCCAGGAATTTCCAAACCTGTGTCTGTGAGCGCCATGGCACCCGCAGACTGATTTGTTTGCGCCCACCACTATTCGGCCGTGTAGTCTAGCGGCTAGCTGCTGCACTCTTCACACTCTTCCCATCTAACTGGGAGCCACGAAGTTGCCATTGTGATTGTGATTGCTGCACCGATTGCTGTGACGCGACTAATCTTTGCCGGCGCGAGTTCATAAGCTACATCCTTTATATGTAATTTTTTATACCTTAGGCCAAAGATTGACACTTTAAATGAATATATTATTTAAAATACATGTGTAGCAATACATTTTCATAGGTTTTGTATGTGCTAATTCATACTGGTAAACGATATGGCAATAATATCTAAGACTAAACATAGCCGGTGCAGGTTCATATATAGATCACACTACGTGTTTTTTAATATTTCTCTCTATTCGTTGAAACTTTTCATGAATACATTTTGTACAAAACACATCTAGCAAAATACCTTAATATGTTTTATAAAACAAAATGATATAAATATTAATTACTTTGTTCTATACAGGCTATTTAAAACTAAACATGCCGTACTCTAAAGTTACCGCTAACTTCAGCCTTTTGTTATCGCCCTTGAGTAAAGCGGGTTGTTAAGATACATTATTTATTATAGTTTAGTCCAAAAATTAAGACTCCATATGAGTAGCCTATATTACTTGAAAGAGATGTATGCAAATACATTTTGATAGCTATTGTATAAGTGAATTCATACTGGTGAACGATATACCAATAATATCTAGGACTATTCTTTGCCGGTGCGTGTTTATAAGCTGCATCCTTCATATTTAATTTTTTATACGTTAGGGAAAAGATTGAGACTTTAAATGAATACATTATTTAAAATATCTGTGTAGCAATACATTTTAATAGATTTTGTACCTGCTAATTCATACTGGTGAACGATATAATGACTAGGACTAAACTTTTCCCTTTGCGGGTTTATAAGCCATACTCTTTAGGTAATTTTGTATACCTTAGACCAAAGATTGTTACTTTAAATAAATATATTATTTAAAATAAATGTGTAGCAATACATTTTGATTAGTTTTGTATCTGCGAATTCATACTGGTGTACGATATAGCAACAATATGTAGACAAAACGTTCCCTTCGCTAAACCTTATAATTTTTTTTATAAGGTTATTATTGTTTAATGTTTATACGTGAAACTGTAATTTATTATAATTTTGTTATTTGTAAAATAAAAAAGTACGAAAATCGCTTACTTTTTCAAGTTTTATTCCTAGACATTCAGTTACGTTGCATGTTTTTAGCTTAGCTAGTAATGGCCGGAAAAATTTACGGATAAGTCTCATCGTTGACGCTAATTTCAGCGCAGCCTTATTTAAAGGATTGACCAATGTATATCTAATTCAAAAAAATGTTTTAAAGCAGATTCTTACCATGCAGCTGTGAAATCAATAACTACCAGTTTTGAAGCAGTGGTTGCCATCTCAGATCTAAAATGTGAATCGTTTCTAATAACTTTTACTGGCATGTTTGCGTTCTTCAGATAAAAACTGAAATATCGGCTTAATTTAAAATACTGTAAACAAATTATTTTTTAACTAATTTAAATATATACAGACACGAATAGTACTAGATAAGACGCAGAAACAATCACTATTACAGGAGCACTGTAAAGAATATAAAATTACGAACAAACAATTCTTCTAATGAAATATATTACTGAATAATAGAACACTAAGATATAAACCACTAAAATTTAACTTATTCGCAACTCGTTAACGATTAGTCAATCGTTCGTTAGTTGCTAAAAACACAGATAGTTACAAAACTGTTTGTCACTACAGTGTTGCCACGGTGTCAATAACAAAATCTCCATGGTTTCCTTGGAAGATTTTCCATCCCAGTGTTTTCAGCAGAGGTGTAGTCGTAAAATGTCAAGTGTGGGACCGCTCACAAGGTTCCGGGAATAGACTTTGAGTAACAGTGCCCAGGAGGCATGGAGGTGTGGATATCCCCATGTAATGAGTGGGCCGAGGTGACCACTGTGCTATTCCCTCTTGTCGTCATTAGTCAAACTGGCATAAAGTATTGACGAAAAATAACATACAAAATCGTATTAGGTATGGTTTTATAATACTAGCTATTTTCACTACATAAAAGAGCTAAATAGTTATTTCAATAAATATAAATATCTCCGAACAAATAACTGAAAAACCTAAAATTGTTTTTTAGGAACTTGAAACTTTTGTTTTATCATATTTACAAATTTTAGATTTTGGAACATTACTATTAAGAATAATATCAACAAATTACGTAGTGTTTTGGTTTATGTAACGGTTTAATTTTTCATCAGCCTATCCGGGACCCGGCTCGATAATTGGTTTGGTCTCACGAAGCATGGTTTAATCTTTTTCAAAACGTAAATTCATTACTTATCGCATTTAAGCTATACAATTCCCGTATTACACATGAAAAATATAACGACGTATTCCTGTAATTTCACAAACAAGGATACAATGTATTTAAGAACATACACCGTCGTATTCACTTGTCTGAATCGTATGATGGCGTTTACTTTCAACAGTTTTTGTTACAAAATCATAGAAACAAGTAACTTTCCTATTTTCTCATAAACGTTTTTCACTTTTTGAACACTTTGTACTACGACATACAGACATTTTTATATCAGCAACATAGATACTTAAACATAGTATCGTACATTACTTCTGAAATACTACATTATATCGTACATTATACTGATATACTGCATGCCATTTATGTTGTTGTTTTACTATATACTATATTATTTGTTGTTGTTATTTTAAGGTGAAAAGCACATTGAGGTTATTATCGCCTCCCTAAATGTAAGTGTGAATGTAAAGTGTTAAAGTCATAATTGTAGTGTTGTAAGTGTAAGTGTTTGTTAGACTAGGGTACCGCGAAAGTCTTCTAAATCCTCTCAATAGGTGCAGCTAGTCTGCACCCCCTGCGGTATTATGTATTATGTACCATATATATATATATATTTTTTTTTTTTTTTTTTTTTTTAACGTCCGACTATTGTGCACACGTGGACTAATGCAGACGATGGGATGATTTATAGCGTATGAAAATGCCAAGCCCTGCCCGGGAATCGAACCCGGGTCCTCGGGGTGAAAGCCTAGTACGCTATCAACTAGACCACCGAGGCGGCAATATATATATATTTTAGGGGGATATTTTTAGGAAAACAACAATCATAATAAAATTTTAACAAATATTTATTAAATATAAATATTTTACTTTGTTCTGTAATCATAGTAGTATTTATAATTTCTTATAATGTTAGGTTGCTTCGCCTACTTTTTACAGTAGAATTGTAAAGACAATTTCGGAGACATTGTCAAACTGATGAAATTGTAATTAGACTTACATTGTTTATAAAACTGGGCGAAGTTTAAATATAACAATGTACACATCACATTGACACAGGCCCAGCCCTATGAAATTTGCCGTCCTGGGCGACTTTCTCATAATTTCTCCACCCTCTCTATTACGACATTGCGTAATAAAGTCATTGCCTTCATTTTGTTTGTAAAATTTGTAAAGGTTAAACTTTGTATTCAGTAATATTCATTTAAAAATTGGCCCAAGCTTCCTTGATGAATTTTGTAAGAAATAATCTCGTAGATACAGGAACATTGTATAATCATGGATTCAGGTTTTTGGTATGCTTTGTTCAATTTGAGAGCATAACTTGCAACGAAATTGTCCCTATTATACCTCTTAAATTAATGTATTCTGAATTTCAAGACTGATATAAAAATAAAACATCAAAAAACAACTTTTAAATCGATTCTTATTTGTTTAGAATGAACTTTTTGTTTCAAATTATAAATGTATTACTAGTATTACTGTGCTAGCTGTGTTCACGTGCGTCGATACGGTATTTTTCGAGAATAAACGTTGCATTTAATTAATACAAAAGTTGACTTAAAATTGTTGTTTCAATATAAACTACACTAGACATGAAGTTTAAAGCTCGTAAAAGTACCATTTTTTAAATAAATCAATCAATTTGAACGCTCGTCATTTTGTTTCAAGTATATTAGATTAGATAAGAACCTAGAGAAAAGAGGTAGTACAAACTTAGGCACTGCAATCAAAATTGTACAAATGCTTATTGTGCATATAAACCACTCAAAAAATTCCAGTTTATCAGATTGGTGCCCTTAAGTTCCAACAAACCACTAACTATTTCACTCTGCTGAAGATACCTAGAGCATTAGAAACCAAAAACCACTAGCCTCCTACTAGAGAGAGCCTCACAATCATGAATTATGTGACCTGCAGTTTCTTCCTCCTTCCTGCACAACCAACACACATTTCCTCCGTAGTACATACCTATCCTGTTCATGTGCACCCTCAGACCACAGTGCCGTGTTATAAGCCCCATGATCTTCCCGAGTTGTACTCTGCCCAGGACATCTGCTGCAGTTTGAGTCCTCCAGAAGAATCTTTGCTTAAGAGACGTTTATTATAGAATGTCCATGAAGGTTTTCCCATCTTCCCTGGTGTTGATTAGTAATCTAGCTATTAATAGCAGACCTGGCCAATGACAGAGAAATCCCTAAAGCCAGCTCAGGTCCGATGAACTCAAATGCAGATCCAAGTCCAATCAGTCGGTCTGCCTCCTCATTATCTTCAACTACCTCATGCCCGAACCCTGTAAAGAGTTACCCGGTTGCTCAGGGACAGAGCGTTGAGGTTCTTCCGACACTTAGAGACCAGTTTGGACTGAATTGTAGGACCTGCATGTAATTTTATTGCTGCCTGAATATCGGTATGAATATGAGTGCGTGTCTTCTTCAATGCCCATTCCACGTCCTCCCGAACACAGGCATTAATCGCCAATACGTCAACCTGGAATACTGTTGCATATTGTCCCAGAGTGATAACTTTCTTCAAACTCGGTCTCAGGCCGTACACCCCAGCACCAGCGTCTGTCTTTCTCTTGGAGCTATCCATATACCATACTAGGTCTCCAGAGTTTCCCAACACGATCTCCCCTTATAAAAGTTATCATGACATCAAAGGGTCTCTATAATATGTGCCGTTTCACCATCTGATGAGTTTCCATAAACAGAATTGGGTCACTGATATTTTCTGTGATTATAGTATACCCAAATGTTGAGGACAGCCATACACCACCTCTCTGCAGTCTATATGCTGATTTACGTACCTCCCCCATGACAAATAGGCCGATAGGAAAATCAAGAATCCGCCGTTGGTGTTGAGTTCATACAGCCAGTAATACAGGCAAACCTGGCAGAGATTGTTTGAAGTAGGTGCGTGAGAGTTTGAGATTGCCTTGTCACAGCTCTTTATAAAAAAAAACATTTTCACTGAAATGTTTAAAACCGTTTTCCAGTAAAAGGAGACCAAAATAAGACTTTTAGAGTAACAGACAAAGTATATCAGCCATTTTGAGTGCCTACTATTTTTTTACAAATACGTGTTTGAAATCGCTTAAAACTTGCCATAATTATATACAACAACGAAAAAGTGTTTCACGGAAATGCCCCCGTGAAAGTGAACAAAGTAGATAAATGCATTTTGAATGTCAGCCATTTTTTTTCAGAATAAGTGTATGACAGTTTGATATTACTTAAAACCACGTCACAGCTCTATGTATCAAAAAAGAGGTTTATCATGAGTGAAGATTTTTCTCTGTGAAAATCGGACAAATGTGCAAACAAAATCGAAATTTCATTTTCAAGAAAAAAGATTTTTTATCCCACTTAAAATTATTTCTTTTAAACCCAGACTTGCACGTCTATGTCATATGGGAAGCTCCGGTTAGAAATTTCGTCGTTACAGAGAAACAGAAAGGATAAGTCAGTCAATGACTTTCCCTTTTGAATAAAATATACCGACTGTGTACATGTGTTTCTCTGCGATAATTTTCCAAGTAGACAAAATTTCTTTATCATCAGTTTTGGCTTTTCCAAAGTATCCAATGTATGTAATCTATGAACTGCATAGACAATCCCCTTAGCAATTAGAGCTCTTGAAAATATATTTTTTTTTTAAATAAATCAAGCATTCTGGCTTGCTACCATTGTGTTTCGAATATTTGTATTACTGTTTAAATTAGCCTGAACCCTAATAGTAATTACTTGTAGTTTACAGGTATGAAAGTTTTCACTGAAATCTCTCAAATCGTGCCCCATTGAAAAGCGGACAAATTACGCCTTTTAAATAATGTATCAGACAACAAACTAAACATTTTGAGTGTCTGATGTTTTTTTAAAATATGTGTATGAAGTTTTGAGATTGTTTAATACTTTATAACTGTTACAGGTCCAATTACAAAGCAAATTTTTTTATCAAAATGCATGAATACTTTTCCTCGTGAAATCCGAGCAAGTAGTGCTAAAAACCGAGATTGTTGTGTTCTAGAAAGAAGCATGTTTAAACAACTTAATAAAAGACGGTTTTTTCATCTCAGCGTGATGAAATTTTATGCAAAATTTCAATTTCGTAAGATTTGTCGTTTTTTGAAGTACAGTGATCAGTTGTTAGTGAATGAGTAACTTTCGTTACTGGTCTTTATATAACGTATAGGATAGATAACTATAATATCAAAATATAACTATAATCGCGTTCTTATGTTGTGGATAAGACCCTTGTTATTTCGATAACGTTTTTCTAGTTGATATTATAAAATGTGAAATTGCGAAGGTAGATAGATGATTGCTAGGTTGTTACCTGTTACTGACGCTCTAACGTGTCTTATTATCTCTAACGTGTCTGATTTGGTTTTGCAAAGTTGATTGGTAGTCACCCAACGAACACAACAAAATATTGCAATTATAGTCACCGCGATAACAAGCAAGTTCGAATAACGACAGGTTCAATTGGTCGTTACGGACTAGTGATGGGTTGTTTTTTAACCATTTGTTATTTTTCTAGCTGCTAAATGGTGTTAGCATTAGCAAACTGCCAACCACACTTAAAAATAACAGATAAACTTGAACTGCTAACTATTGTATAGCAGGGTCAGAGCACACTGTTTCCGATGCTGCTACTGTGCTAACTGCTGAGCTGTGTTGAGCGGTGAAGCTGCTAATCAAGTGCTGAACACTTTGTCAATGTTTATTTCCATTGAGTGTGTCGGCTACTATTCTGAGATTCTGTTACTTACTGTTACTTTTTGTATAAAGATATTTTCACTTTTTTACCTGCAAATATAAATGTGGTGGTTTTTTTATAAATGTTGACAATAAATGCAAGACATTTTAAGACAAATTTGTACTTTTAACATTATAAAAATATGAAGCTTAAAAATTATATTTTATGACATATGACTTATAACTGGAAATATTTGACTTACAAATACTTATTGTTCTATTTTATACACTATTATAATTACAACAAAGTAATATACAATATACGACAATATTGTTTTTAAAAAATGTAACTATAATAAAAATATTATTAAAAATATGACGGCCTATAATAAACTAACAGGGACATTTTAATTAATTACGAATATGAATAAATAATACAAAAGCTGAAAAGAAGATAGGCCTATTTTTATTAAAATTCAATATAATTTATTATAATAATATTTTAATTAATTATAAACATAAATAAATAAAAGAAGTGCATTCTAAAAAAGAGATTTAAAAGTGCTATAAAATACTTAATGTTATATTAAGTACGTGACAGTGCGTTTAAACAAACCAAGCACAATTAACTGGATCTTTAATTTAGCGTGTTAAAGTATTTTGTCATAGTCGTCAGAGGTTTATTAACAATTCCTATAGATTAATAATGGATGCAGGCTGGTAGGCTCCGCCAACTATGCCTCCTGGAACCTCACTGTATTTGTTTATCTCAGTTGTCAAGATAAGGAATGTAGGAATACAGTAATGTAACAAAATTAAGCTTTGTTTTCCTGCTTGTCCTGTTAAAAGCGAATTCTTACCAAACCAGAATTAGCAGTTGTATCTGTTATTTTTAATTGCTAATTCTAATTGACATGAAAAGATAGCAGTTGATAAATAAAATTAGCGCTTTTGCAATCACTTTTAAGGGCATATTTATAAAGCAACATGTAAGGTACTGTAATTATTGTCAATACATATTAGGGTATTTCAAATAAGACGTTACGATAACCTAATACCAATCGTTAACGTATTAGGATAACCTAATACAAAAAAGTAACGATAATTATGAAAACTATTCTGGAGGGGGAAACGTAGGCTGTGGAAACGGAAACGTAGACAGAGATAACATAAGCTTAGAAAAAATTCAAGTGGCAAGTTAACAATATTTTTCTGTTGTTTTCATCGTTAAGAAGCGAATGTGAGTGTTACGTAACGTGAGACAACAATAATTGAAGTACTAACATTATGTTTCGCTTAATTAAAAATGGCACAATTAAATTAAATTCATGTAGATATTTTTCAACGGCTTTGCCATCACCAAATATTAATCCCAGTGTTGAAGCAACTGGAGTAAGTTTCCTACTTAAGGCTATATATTTTTTCATTTTGCATATATTTTTTGTTATTAGTGTTCTAACACAGTATGTGGATAATCTGTCTTATCAACAGTTTTTATATGCATCAAAACCTAATCTTAGCTGTATGTTATTTGTGTAATTAGCTAACTTGATATGCAACTTATTATGTAATAATACTGTAGGCTAGTAGTGGAGAATAGCGTGACCATTGTTATCCGAGAATTTTTATTATTATTATTTTCTGATATATATTTTAAAGGTAAAACTGCGTTTATGTGAATTCTGACGATTTTATAATTTCTGCACCAAAGGCTTTATTATATGTTCAATAATAATCTAAAGTACAAAACTACAGAAACAATAGGAAGTTACAAAAAAGTGAAAATAAAAGTAACACACATAACCTCAAAATGACTATCATGTAAAAGTTGGAAAAATGTTTTTAATTAATGATAAGTTAATGGCAAAAATGGTAAATTAAATATGTGTTAAAAGAGTATATGTTTTTGTTTTAACTAACCTAACTTGACTCGACTTTTGAGTGTTTAACACTTTTTACCGAAACCCTATCTTTATAATACTAATTGAAACCTTGGGCCTGATAGACCACCATGTGTGAAAAAGGTTAAAATAATGAAATATTATATCTGAATCACTACATTTCCCAGTATAGATATGTTTCTTTGGCATAAAAATCTTAAAAATGTAGTGTCCTCTAAATAGAATTAACATTTTGTCAATTGTGACTTCAGGCGAAACTGAGTAGACACTTTTACTGTTAGATATGAACTGCTTAAATATTTTACTGATTGGAGCTATTTTGTCATTTTTCTTTCAACGCATTAGATACATTAGAAGAATTTCAGATCTTTTCTCAGATATTGGAGCTGTATTGCACAACTAATATTTTCTACATTGGTTTCGACCCACATTTTTGATACAAAGTAGATCTTCATTTTCAGAGCTAGATTCAATTGGCTTATTGTCACCATGTTGTTCCTGATCTTGTATGACAAAATCAGGATCATCATCTGAGTCATCAACAACACTTCTGTCACTGTCCCAATCGTTATCATCAAGAAGCAGTTAGCGTATTCTATCACTAAACTCAGGGTGTTAAGGATTCAATTTTTGACATTTTCGACTTGATCTATTTAGTTCATTTTGACTCTCTATATTGCCTATATACTATTTCTAAGAACACATATATGTATACAGATGAATAAAAAAATATGAAAATTCAACATGCAGATATATATATATATATATATATATATATATATATATATATATATATATATAATAATAATAATAATATATATATTATTATTATTTTATATAACTGAATAAAACAAAATAATAATACAACACACAAAGTTTACTATAAAAAAGAGTAAAATAAAAGAATAATTCAACACACAAAATAATATATTACTGAATAAAACAAAACGATCCAATACACAAATCGCTTAAACTATTAAACGAAACCTTAGGTCTGGGAGACTAGGCATTAAATACCATTAACCGAAACATTGGGCTTCTCAGACAGGCACGTTTTCAACAAAACAACTCAAAATCACCTGCCTCAAAAAAATTAAGCAAATAGTAGCTTATTGTTTAGAGTAAGAAGAAGGATGAAGGTATTGGGGGGGGGATGAACTTTCTCCTTCAAACAGTGTTCGCAATAAAAGACCTCAAAAATTCCTGTGGGCTTGTGAGACCGGGGTTTCGGTAAAAATGTTAACTCAGTTTTTACGTATATAAACAGTATTCCTTAAAAAGTACTAACCTTTGGAGGGTAGTGTCATTTCGGTGGATATTATGCTGCCGCTGCTTTGTAAAAATGGTTTCTTTGCTTATAATTGCCATGTTTGTATTTAAATTGAAATTCAGCTAAATGTCCCACAAAGTAGTTTTTTTAACATCAGATCTTGGGATTGTGTATCGAAGTTCACACCAACATCTTTTAATTATATTCGTGTGGCAAATAGCAAAGTTCACAAATAACAGCAGACACTTTTTATTTTCGTTAGAAGAACTGCCAAGAAAAGTGATTTATTATAAATAATGCATGTAATAATAATAATATTAATGTACCTCGGTAGTAACTATCATGCAAAGTAAACATGCAAGTATATCCATACAAAGTAAATATCAGTGACATTAGAATATTGGTTAGTAATATGCTAGTAATAAATGGCAAAAAATCATAATTTATTGTACATATATTGTAATAAAATTTATCTTCCACAGCTTAATATTTCTTAATGAAATGATGTAGCATATAATAAAAGCAAAAAAAATTTTTAAACCAAGACTTTTGTAAAAGTCCTGAAAAGTCAGAAATACTATTCTGAATATTATAGTAAAACAATTTTTGGGGATTCATAAACTGTCACCATAGCGATTTTTTAAAAATTGCTAATTGTATTAAATAAGATAGTGATTTAAAAAATTGCTTTCTTTGCTTCAAATATTAGTTTTATATGAGATAAAGTTCTGTACTTTACTGAATATTACAAATATTACATAAACTGCACTTTAGCGTTTAGCCTACATAATTACTATTTATAACACATTAACAGCAATTTTATTGCGGTATTTATGCAGGGAGGTTATTTTTTCAACTAATGTTTTTTGAATTTTTTTTTTAATTACATATCTTATTATTCAATTAACATATATTCACCCATGGAAAATATTTTTTTAAAAGATAACTTGCAATTTTTGGCTGTTTTTAATAGAACTCTATGTGACATTGTTGTTTATATTGCATGAAACACATTAGATTTCCTATACCAACTTAAGCTCACAAGTGAAATTAATTGCTATACCAATGTACTGCTAATGCATGTTTTTACAACCTAATAGACATTACTAAGTACATTTTACTGTGTTTGTTGTTTAAGTGAAAATGTTAAAATGGCATCCCTTTAATGAAATAGGTTTTGCACCTAGCAGCACTGTCAATTTGGTTCTTCACCCAACATCGTTTTACCATAACTTTCAAAATAATGCATATTAAAAATAAATAAATAAAAATTCTCTGATAACAGTAGATTGCTGTCTCCACAATTACCTGATCATACAATATATTTGTTCTATTACAGAGGTTTAAATAGCACCCATACACTGTGGGGTGTGCAAAAAATGCTAAGTTGAAAAACTTGTATGCATGAACATTAAGATGGCTGGTAGAGTGGCAGAGAGGTATACCCACTCTATTTCATTAGACAGCAGGAGAGTGAGTGTAATTCTACACTGCTCTGCCAGCCAGATTACTGGTGAGCTTTATATTCATTATATGTGTACCAAGTAAAAATGAGATTAAAGAAACATAATACTAGTAATAGGGTGTACTAATAGTTTTGGAGACATTTAAAGTAAGTATGCGCTTCTATTTTCCATACAAGCCTGCCAGTTACATTAAGCCGAGTGAAAACTGTTCTGATGATTATAGCATTTGGCACACAATATATCACGTAATGAATTAAAAAGCTGAAATAAAAATTTAATTAATTACCAGAACTAAATTTATTCATATTGTATACAAAAGAAAAACATTTAAAATGTCAAAGGTATTTTTTTATTTCTAATTTAAAATTAGGCCTAATATTTCCCTGTTTAACATGACAAAACTTTTTGTAATTTTATTCAGAAACCAAAATTATATTGAAAAATACATTTTGTGAGTGATTATACCAACTGTTTTGAGATAGGCCTATCTTTCTGCTTGGTTTACCTTTAAAAAAAATTGTAATAGTTCCATACCCTTCCTTTTGGAGCCGGGAATACGGGTGGCAGTAGGCCTACTACATTGTTTTTCCTAAAGATTCAAGTAAATTTTGTTTCCCTAATTGTATACAGTACAAATATATTTGGTTGTGGTGCTTAAATCTGTTTTCATTTCAGCATTTTAACTTGTTCTGTTGTGGTATAGTTGCATGCCTCATAACTGCAAGAGCAGCCATTGCCCAGCTTGATAGTATATTCAGCATGCTCTTAACATCATTCCATGTAGTCAGTAATTCGGCAATTCATGGAAGGATTACTAGAAATTCAACTGACTATTTCTTTGATACTGCAGTTTTGAGGCAGGGAAAGAATATTGTGGAGGATGTTTTGTTACAGTTGTAACGGGGCTGATATTTTACTAGCTACGCGGATCGTCTGCATTAGCCCAAGTGTGCACAATAGTCGGACGTTAAAACACAAAAAAAAAAAAAAAAAAAAAAAAAAAAAAGCTACGCTACTGTTTTGTAGTGAAACTTCCTCTTAAGAGACTTTTCTAAATAGCAGACTCTTCTTCATAACAGACACTTTCGTATTCCTTGATCAAGCTATTCTTGATTCCTTGATCCTTGATGAAGATATTCTAGGCTTAGAAGAATTTTTAAATATAACAGACATTCATAAAAACAGACATGGATATTCATACCAAACAGTGAAACATAATAGGTCAGATTTTTCTTGAAAATTGTTGATGTATGAAAAGCAAACAAAACTATCACAACCACTTCTTAGAAATGATGAGTTTGGAAAGAATACATATAGGGGAAGAGGAGCAGAGCAGAAGTCATACTACTTGTGTATTTGAGTGGCAAGGAGGTGGACATGTGAAAGATCCTTGCAAATATTTTTTTTTACAGTAAAAAAAACTGAATTTGTGTTGCGTTATCCTAAGCATAAGTGCTTGAAGGAATATGTGAGACTTGTTTTCCTTGTAATTTCAGTACAATTTACTTGTAGGCTCCAATGGAGATCAGCACACTTTATTGAGCTGTTGTTATAAGATTATAACTCAACATGGCACCAGTAATACAAGTCAGATTCGGTCTGATTGTTAGCCATCATCTGTACACAGGATCAATCTCGATAGGTTTTTTTTCCTTTTATGTATGCCTAAAAGACAGTGTACTATGTTAAAACTGTGTCTCACAATCAGTACAGAACTGGATACTTTCCCAGAACTATCAAGATGTGGTGATAGAGAGGTGCTTGATGCCAAACAGTTAGATACACTTTCTGTTATGCTGATTTCTTATAACCTTCAAAAGATAATTTTTATAATACCAATCATCACTCTTCCAAAATGATGAAAATTATAATTGATAATGGAAAAATATTAAGATCAAAGTTATTGCGAACAAACTTTTCAGCATGTATTTGTGTGTAAAGGTGTGCTGCCGTCATGTATAGTCTAACGTTTAATGCCAATATGAACGCACCTGTATAGTGTATTTTTACAGGCATATTCAAACATGAAGGTGTCCATAACATGAATCTAGCTGTGGCACCTGCTACAGCTCTCTATAGTCTTAGAGCCAGGAACTGTAGGAGATTGATGAAGTCAAATTTGGTAAAAGGAAGTGTAATTGAGATCAGTGAGTCAGAGGTCAGTGGTGTTTGGAGCCATCCCAGTGTAATTCTGGTAATTGGTGTTTGGTCCAGGTTGAAGCTATTAATGTAGTAATGCTCTGTGTGATTTACTAAGAATGGATTGGAAGAAGGTTATAAATAGATCAAATTAAATAATAGTGACCTAAGTTATGTGTGTCACAGGCAGTACTGTTAATTGCATGACCCTGTTCTTGCAATATAAATAGGCAGAGTATTGAATGGGATTTTCTCAGAGTGATTTACAATTTTAGAGATCGGCCTAGTTGATAGTGTACTGGGCTTTCACCCTGAGGACCTGGGTTCGATTCCTGGCCAGGGCTTGGCATTTTCATACGCTATAAATCATCCCATCTTCTGCATTAGCCCAAGTGTGCACAATAGTCGGACGTTAAAAAAAAAAAAATACAATATTAGATTAGATTAGGTAAGGGATAGTACAACCTCAGGCACTGTGATCGACTGACCTTTTGTGGAACTAAACCTCTTTAAAATGTTGCATATGGATAACTTTAAATATATGCATAATACAAAGTGTTTATAAATGAATGTCAAGATATTGCAGCTATGTAATATCTACTAAATTTTTACTTACATTGATAAATTATACATGAAATGAAAGAACAACTCATACAGTTTTTCCTACAAGTATTTAATATGAGCAGCTTGTTATATGACATACATCCAGTCGATAGAAGAGTTCATCCCATACTTTGATCAGCATGTCTCTGGGGTAATTGATACGATAACTACTTCAATGCTATGTCTAAAAACTAGTATGTCAGCAGGTAGTGTTGGCACATCCTCCTTTATATTATAAACTTCCATAGAAAAAAATCACACAGGGTCAAATTGGGTGATTGTGGGGTTATGGTAAAAAAGACCTGTAATACCCGGCGACCAATCCAGCAGTCAAGGAAAATTTCATTCAGCAAATAATACATAGTGTTATGCCAATGAAGATGGCACACCATCTTATGCCAAATAAAGTTTTGTAGTCCTATTGTAGTTGGAAAAAAAATCACAGTTCTAGTATATCAAAATGGATTATTCTAGACACATTTGCTTTTGTGAAAAATAATGGCCCATAAACTTGCTGTTGGGTTACAGCACAAAAACATTTAATTTAAGGAATTTTTGTTTATACTGCAGTATCATTTGGGGATTTTTTTACCTCCAGATATGCACATGTGTATTAACTTTTTCATTTACATAAAATGTTGATTTGTCACTGAGTATGGCACAGTAAAGTAAGTCTTCATCTTGATCTTCATGCTGCACAATTTCGTTTATGAAGCTGGAATGCAAACCATAATTTGTAGGCTTCAGATCTTATAACAGCTGTAAAAGATATGTGGACGCAGTTGTAAGCATTTCTTTAAAACCCTCAACGTAGATGTCAAGTGAATTGCTAATTTGCGGATAGCCTTTCTAATGGATTTGTTACGCTATACACAAAAGACTCTCTTATACATTCATCACTCTCTTTGTACAAACTTGGTTATTTTATGTTTTCCCTTTTCAAACTGTTTGTACCATCTGTGAGTGTTATTGTTACTCAAGATATTACAATTGAAATTGTTACAAAAATGCTTATTGAAAGGCAATTACAGATTCCAATTGCAAAACGCAGAACACTGTTGTGGAGTGGACATCTTTGCTACTACTTTCAGGTGGATGAAATAGTTTATGAACATGCAATAACTAAAACTGTTTTAAGTTTACAAATTATCATATTACCAAGGTTAAGAAAATGAGATTTTAATGATGGTAATTTTGTGTTTTAAATGAGATGGTCTAAGATTGTAGTCTATAAAACACTTCTGTGAAAACAGCCAGTTCTATAAAAACAGCTCTAATTGGTCCTATACATATATCTGTTAAAATTAGGCCTGTATTTATAAACTAAAAATTTCAAATATTATTTTTATTGCAGATATTTATTAATAATGAATTTCTTAAGTCTTCTTTGGGGAAAACCTTCAAGACCATTAATCCAGCTACAGGAGAAACTATTGCTGAAGTACAGCAGTCAGGAAAGGTAAACCTAAACTTTTATCATTAATTTTACTGAAGCATTCAATAACCATTTCAGAACTGAGGCTGCAGCTTGCTTCTTTTTTTAAATTTAACATTATAAACAAAAAATTATATGTATTCTCATATGGTTAAAAAAAACATTTGATGTAATTTTTGTCTAATTACCCTGTGCAATTTAAAATTACTTTACCTTATTTTTCAAGACAATACTTGTTAAAAAAAGGTAAATTATTTTGTTAAAGCAATTATTATCTTTAATACTGGAAAAATTAATTGCCAGTAGGAGCCCTAAATATTATGGTAAATTATTTTACACTAATTATTGAAACTTTATCAAAATATTTTTTGTAAACATGTAATAACGCTATAATTAGACAATGATAAATATAATAATTACTGGAGACTAATTATATTTTAGGATATTATTCCATTAAGTAATTAGCATAACTAGTTACTTTTTGTATTCCTTAGAATATGTTTTTAAAATTCATTAACTATTACATAGTTCTATTAATTTTAATTTGTTTGAATTTATAAGTCAAAAGTGAATAAATTTGTTGTTAACTGTCTGAATCAATTGATTTGCTCTTTCTGTTTTGAAACGTCTTGATATTTTTAGTTCATAAATTTCATATTTTCAAAAATCCTTATATAAAAAATAATCAAATAATTTGTATCCAATTTTGTAGTAGATTGAAATTAAACCCACCAAAAACTATTTTATCTTAAAAGGGATAAAGTACCCTAGGTGTTCTTTACCTTAGATGTTCTGAAACATTTTTTCTGTGTATTTCTAGTTCTGTATACCAAATCACTTTTTCCAACATTTCCACTTTTTATGTAACAAAAAACAGGAATTATTTTAGACAGAAATTTGTTTCTGTTCGATTCCCGGCCAGAGCTTGGCATTTTCATACGCTATAAATCATCCCATCGTCTGCATTAGCCCAAGTGTGCACAATAGTCGGACGTTAAAAAAAAACCAACTAAACTATAAAGTGTACAAACAATCCGTTTATCTTTTATAACTGGAGAAAATACACCATTTTAAAATAAATCAAGCATTTTGAACGACCGCTATTTTGTTGTTATTAGCTATAAAACCTGCTAATGGTTGTATTTAAGTATACATTTCGTTTGAAATCTGTCAAGCCATATCTCAGTAAAAAAAGTGGCAGTATGCTTTTTAACACAACAAATGAATTAGACAATTTGATTGTCAATTTTTTTTTAAGTGTATGATAGATTGAGATTACTTAAAATCTTGTTATAATTACGTAATAAAGAATAGTTCCATCTAGATGCCTGAAAGTGGTCCCCCATGAGAAGTGGCAGTCTGTTCCAGTAAAAAGCAGACAACATGTATTTTATGTACCGATCCCTTAAGGCTTGTATTTAGCTTAGTAAATACTTTAATTTCAATAAAATACTTTATAAAATTACAGATATGCGTTTAAACTTCTTTAATCCTTAATCTGTAATTTTACTTTGCATTTTCTTATATTTTAAAACATGGCAAGGATTCATTCAAATCTTCTTGGATTCTCCTTATAACTTTGGATGTTACTGTTTCGGTCATAATTTATTTTTTGAGAATGGTTTGAAGTGGTTATAATACCGATTCCCATATTTCTGAGATAGAGCAGTTTCAAAAATTTCATTTCCTTTGTAACCAGCAGGAGGTATATTTGTTATAATAATATTAATGTAAACCTGCTCATAATGATAATTTATCGTTATCGTTCGTGCATATGCTTATGCTTGATCTTGCAATCAATCTTTATCGATTGATTGTCGTCATATTATTTTGGGTTGCAAACCATGCACTTTTCTTTTCATTTAATGGATTGTTATGGATTAATTTTTGATAACTGAGATATAGACAAAATTTTATGCCTCACAAAAAACGTTCATTTTATATATTTTTCTGTAGCTCTCATTTTTGTTCTGTGACAATATTGTGCTGTTGCTTGATGTTCTCCTTTAGGGGTACAGACAAATAAATCGGACATTGTGAGTGCCATCAGTTTTGTTTCATGTAGTCTTATGACAACCTAGTCATGTTTACAAATAACTGAGTAAAAAGTTTCATTTAAATGTGTTAAGCCGTACTTTCATGAAAATTAATCAAATAAGACAAACAACTCCTAGATTTTCATGTCATAGAAACATGCCATTTTAAACCACATAAAAGGATTTTTTTTTAAATCCTGACTTATTACACAGCTATACCATAGGGAAGACACCATGCAAAATTTAAACTTTGTAGGCCTTGTTTTTGAGATACAGTGTGATGAGTGAGTGAGGGAGTAAGTGACTTTGTCTCTTATTATATTCATTTACACTTCTATGAATTATTTAAGTTATAGTTGCTGTCATTTCTTCAGTGATCTATTTTTTTTTCTAAAACCATATTGGTTTTTGCTAAAAGAATATATTCTACTAAGGTATTTAAGTAGCCTTTCTTTATTTTACTGTACATAAATTTAAATTTAATATGAGTTTAAAACTGGCTCTGTGTCAACTGCACTGCCTTTAATCATTTGAGTCCCATGGACGAAAATGTAATATATTTTACTTTTGGATGTATTTTTAGCATGATGTACATATTTAATGACAGTAATATTATAAGCTGAACACGTGTACCTCACCCCATACACAGAGTAAATACAGTAAAAGCCCTCTAATCTGGTATCCTATAGTCTGGAACTTTCTATAATAAGGCATCATTCATAGGCTTTTTAAAAAAAAAATTAAGACTAATATATGTACTGTACTATACACTTGTGACACGATCGGCAGAGTACAAGGAAATCGGATGTGATTGATGGAGTTCAGGTGCCATTATTAGTGATGATGCGCCACCTGTCTACCATTTTGTGATGCTTACTGTTTACTGTACTGTGCAGAAATGATATTTCAAAAAGACATTAGCTCTTATTTTAAACCAAAGCAATAAAATTAAGTTATTCCAAAGTTAATATAAAATCTTAGAATTCTGTTATAGAATGTAAGCAATAAAGTGATTGTGATAAATGTAAGCGATAAACAGGGAACTTCTGCCTTGTTCCCTGTTTATCGCTTTTTTTGACGGCCCTCAATAATCCGACATTTCTGGTAGTCTGGCACTGTCGAAGTCCCGAAGGTGCTGGATCAGCGGGCTTTTACTGTTAAGAAATAAGTAGTAGAACTCTTTTGCCATGTATGCTATTCACAAAGAATTCACCCATTCCTGTCAGCTTCCATCAGAACCGTTCTCCGTTTATAGATGACCTCACCTCTTCCTCTACCACAGCCAGGCAAACTAAGTGAGTTGCACAGAAAAATCAATGGCCAGTGTGAAGTTTGAACTAGCTCATGTATAACACTTTACTGACCAATTATAGCTAGCTACTAACCAAATTGTCAGCTAAAGAATGGTGTGATTATGTTTATATAAAATAGATGTCTTATAAATTGAATATTGGGATTAAAAAGGTTAATTAACACAGCAGAAAAGGAATAACCTGTGTAAGAAACCCGTAAAACACTCATGTCAATATATATATATATATATATATATATATATATGTATATATGTGTGTGTGTGTGTGTGTGTGTGTGTGTGTGTGTGTGTGTGTGTATTATGTTGTGTGTGTGTGTGTGTGTGTGTGTGTGTGTGTGTACGTACTAACAAAGTAAAAAGTAAAAAGAGATTATTAATATTGTTACTGTTGGTAAATTTATTTTATAAGTTATATTTGATATTTTTTTAAACTAAACATAGGTGGTTGGTGTTTTTCGTAATCAATAGTACCTGTGGAAATAAATTGTTGAAAATCAAGCAACAAATGCAAAGGTGATAACAGAGATCGTAGCACCATTTACAGATAAACCCACAAAACCCTCTTCTTTCAACTGATCATTACGACACACAACTAAAAATTCCTCACAAGAGTCACAACTCATTACCGTTACTATCAGGTTTGAATATTACACACATAGCCGGTGGAGGCAGCTGATGGGCTTAGCGATCCCATACCTCTAGCTCATTCTACTCTCACTCATTTACTCCACATACACACAACATACACACCACATATATACACACACACTCTCTCACACAAACACATATACACCCGCAGGGGGGTGCAGACTAGCTGCACGTATTGAGAGGACCTGGACGAGCCTCGCGGCACCCGTGTCTAACACACACTTACACTCACAACACTACACTTACGATTTAAACACTTTACACTCACTTGTACATTTAGGGATTTGCTGTACTTGTTCCGTTATGTCTGGGAGTGGCAATACTGCTTGGTTTCCTTTGGCGGGGCCAAGTATGTGGAACCTGATGTGTGCCTAGCACTGCCGAGGACCGCTGATGGGACAAGTGCTGGGACCGAGCAGCCTATAGGCGCCTAGCAAGCACATGAGTGTTGAATTATGGGTGTCGGAGCCTATAATTGGGTCTATCGATACAAATGGTTGCATTCTGTGAGTACATAGAGGGCGGCTGCCAGTGGTACTTGGGTTTGGGGAACCGTAACTTTGTACCAGAACCCATTCCTAAGATTCTGGAGTGCTGAAGACATGTACTTCGACTCCAGGATATTAGAGGTCCCTCCCCCAATTTATTGGGGTTTCTCGCTTTAGTTCGAGTATCCTGGGCTACTGGTGACGTTTGGGTGCACCTGTACCATTTGTTCGAGATATCAACATTCATGAATCGCTCGGTAAATACAATTATGGAAACTTCAAAAATAAACGCCAAAATTGGAACAAAGAGGCCTCGTTTGGCTTCGTCGAACAGGTCTGTAGGTAATAGTGAGAGTGATACGGAAGAAAAAGAGATGAATACTGTTACTCAGATGCCATCTCATAAGTTCTTAGTAGTGAAAAATGCGGTGGAAAGTGCGAACTTATCCAAAGTTTCGCCCTTTCTCATCAACAATGCAGTAATAGGAAAAGCTGGTCCTGTAGCGTCCATTAAAAAACTGTGAAATGGTACGCTACTAATCAAAACCAAAAGCGAGAAGCAGAGCAAGTCGCTATTAGAGATGACCTCCTTTTATGATACTGTTAAGGTAACTGTGGAACCCCATAGGACCTTAAACCATGCCAAAGGGGTAATTACTTGTAGAGATCTCCTCCATGTAGATCTGGAGGAGATCAAATCAGAGCTGGCAAGCGAGTCTATTATAGACGTCCGTCGCATTTTGCGCAATGAGAAAGGGCAGAAAGTACCAACTACTTCCCTTATTGTTACTTTTGGAATACCAAACATACCAGAATATATACATGCCGGGTACCAACGGCTGTCGGTGAGACCGTACATCCCAAACCCTAGACGTTGCTTTAAATGCCAGGGTTTTGGACATGTGAGCTCTACATGCTGGAAGCCTGAGGTATGTGGTAATTGTGGTTCAGAGAAGCATAATAATGAGGACTGTAAAGATGACCCTAATTGTCCCAATTGTGGAGGCGCTCATCAAGCTCGTTCCTTTAACTGCCCTAAGTTTAAGGACGAGAAAGCTGTCTTCACTATTACGTCAAGAGACAGGGTATCCTTCTCAGAAGCTAAGAGGGTATTTAAAAGTGCAAAACAAATGGTTGAGGGTAGGTCTTTTGCTGCTGTTGCATCCAGCAGCAGCAAGGGCTCTTGTGTAAATTGCGACGAGCTTACCAAAACTGTGAAAGCATTATCGGAACAAGTAGCTCACCTTGTGGCTCTGATTTCTAGTAGTTGTGATCTTTCTATCTCTAATTTGACTGGTCGTCAACAATCGATTGTTCTGCTGGAAAAATCCAGGCCTCTAACAGTAACAAAATATCTAAACCTCTTGTGACTGAGTCCACGAAACCATTACCTGAAAAAGTAATGCCACCTACTTCTACTTCCAGTTTGGGTTTGCGAGCAAAGTCACAAGTAATGAAAGCTAACAATAAAAAAGTGCCTGTAGACCTAACCTACTTTCTAAAAAAAGCTAATACCTGCCCACATGTCGTTGGGCAGAAAAACACAGAAAATAAACCTGTTAAAAAAAATACTAATAAAAACTCTAAAGAAGGATCACCTGCCAAAGTGCCTCCTTCAAAATGCAAACTATCTACAGAGTCCGACATCAGTCACAGTAGTGATTCGATGTCAGTGGACTCGGATCAACCTAAAGTAGATACAAATGACAAAACAATATTAAATCCTGTCATATACTAGTTCATTATATTCTTATGGCTACAAATCGAATGAAGCATAACTTAATATAATGGAATATTTATGGGGTAAGATGCCACATCGAGGATCTGAAAGTTCTTGTGAGAGATTTATCACCATTGATAATGTGTCTTCAAGAAACATCAATATCACTTCATCAATATCACAGTTTCAGTTTTAGGGGTTATTCCATTGCCAGAACCGATTTCATCACGGAGGAAAGAGCCAAGGGTGGTGTTGCCATACTGACTCATAACTCTGTTGAATCGGTTCTCGTTAATGTATTGACACCTTTACAAGCTGTTGCCGTTCAGATAACCGTCCCATTCAAACTTACTATATGTTGCCTATACTTGCCTCCGAGTTACAATTTTCAAAATAATGAAATATATAACTTAGTCTCACAGTTATCACCGCCGATTTTACTGACAGGCGATTTTAATGCTCACCACAGTGCATGGGGTTCATTGTCTTGTAACTCAGAAGGAATACATATTGATAGAATACGGTTCAACTTGGAATTGTGCTTACTTAATGACGGTTCTCCTACACATTTATCAGCATCTACTGGTGGGTGGACAGTTGTGGATTTGTCATTCTGTAGTCCAGTTTTGGCGACAAAGTTTGAATGGTCGGTATTACCTGATCTTTACGGCAGTGATCATACTCCCATTAATATTTCATTTCATAATTTCTCTCGTCCGGATCAGCGCCTGCCGCGTTGGATTCTGAAAAAAGCAAATTGGGAGGAATTTATGAAGAAATTTGTATCACCACACATTGAATATAATGACTGTATAAACACAATAGTGTCAAAATTTACTGAAAACATTTTACAAGCAGCAGAGAAAACTATTCCAAAAACTTCAGTACACCCTTCATGTCCACCTGTTCCTTGGTGAAACAAAGAGTGTAGGAAGGCGTTACATCTACGTAGAAAAGCTCTGAGGAGATTCAACAGAAACCCGACAAGTGAAAACCTAGAACAATATAAAGGCCTTCGTGCAAAAGCTCGTAGAATATTCAGGCAAAGCAGAAAGGATTCTTGGACCCAATACATTGGAACAATATGTAGAACAACACCTACATCTGTAGTGTGGAAGAAATTGCGTTCCATTTGTGGTCCGCCTCCGTCTTTAGGACTGATGGGACTTCAACAGGCGAACGGATTATTGGTTTCTGACGGTTCCGACATTGTAAACCTTTTAGTTTTACATTCTTTGCAAGTTTTTCCTCATCTGCAGCCTATAACACTGCCTTTTGTAAACACAAAAGCGCATTAGAAAAATTGCCTTTCACTGTCGGTACTTCTGATGATTCTCCTCTGAACAGTCTGTTTACTCTACGTGAGCTAGAATCTGCACTGCTGTCCACCAAGGATTCAGCTCCCGGTCCTGACAACCTTGTTTACTCCTTGATTAAAAATCTTCCACCGTCGGGTAAGTTATTTCTTCTCAAAATATACAATCGTATGTACGAGGAGCGTACATTCCCTGGCTATTGGTTGGAAGCCACAGTAATTCCCGTTTTTAAACCAGGTAAAGAGAAAACTGATCCAAGTAGCTATCGTCCTATTTCTGTCACCAGCGTGCTATGCAAGCTGGTAGAAAAAATGGTAAATCGTCGCCTTGTTTTTTTTATTTAGAAACTAATAAATTACTATCGAATGACCAGTGCGGTTTTCGACAAAGTCGATCTTTTGTGGATCAGCTGGTTTTGTTAGAATCTGCAATACAAGATGCCTTCCTCTTGCGTCAAACACTTGTTGCAGTATTTTTTGACCTAGAGAAAGCATACGACATGGCCTGGAGAAGAGGAATACTGAACATTTTAAAATCATGGGGTATACAAGGCAGAATTCTAGCTTTTATTACAAATTTCCTGTCTAATAGGTACTTTAGGATATGTCTTGGAGCTACAGTTTCAGATCGATTCCACTTAGAGAATGATGTTCCACAGGGGAGTGTACTTAGTGTTACCATGTTTGCTATCGCAATCAATGGAATTACTGCTAATGTGCAGTCCCCTGTCCGATGTTCGCTCTTTGTGGACGATTTTGCTATTTATGTAAGTACCAGAAATATGGCAACCGCTGAAAGAACTCTTCAGCTGGTAATAAATCGGTTTCAGACATGGACGAGATCTACTGGCTTTAAATTCTCTGCTGCTAAGACTCAGTGCATTGCCTTCAGTCGCCGTCGACAGAGCCAAGCTCCTTCGTTATTTCTAGATGGTATACAGCTCCGGACTTTTCCATCCGTTCGATTTTTGGGTCTAATATTTGACGAAAGGCTCTCCTGGAGCCCTCACGTGCGTGATTTAAAGTTACGATGTAACAAAATTCTCGATATGTTGAGGGTTCTTAATAGTTCTCGATGGGGTGCTGATAGGACCAGTATGCTGAAGTTTTATCGTGCTGTAATTCGTTCGCGAATTGATTATGGTAGCATTGTATATTCATCTTCTAGACCATCGATTTTAAAGAAACTAGATCCCGTTCATAACTCTGCAATCCGTCTTGTTTCTGGTGCTTTCCGTTCAAGTCCCGTCGTGAGTATTCTCGCCGATGCTGGCGAACCATCACTCTCTCGTCGGAGACAGCAGTTACAATTAAGTTACGTATGTAATATATTATGTAAACCATAATATATAAACCTGCTCATTATACCGTTTTCCATAATCAGTTGCACCAACATTATGAATCCCGACTGCACGCTACAGCCCCTGTTGGCATTAGAACAACCCGTGTTTTTGAAGACTTGCGTATTGAACTACACCCAATGTTTGAAAGGTCCTTTTGTCTTGTCCCGCCATGGATAATCAATATGCCGACCTTTGATTTCTCCTTGTGTATATACCTGAAAGACAACACGCCTAACTTAGTGTATCAACGTGAGTTTTTTCGACTGATTAATTCATATCCATATGCTATATTTATTTTCACAGATGGTTCTAAGATGAATAATAATGTTGGGTGTGCGTTTTATTCACTGGACGAAACGTATAAGTATGGATTACCCTCAATTTGTAGTGTCTTTACTGCCGAACTCTTTGCCATCTTAAAGGCTCTGAACACTATTGAATTCGATAGTTTGCATTACGTAGTTTATTCTGATTCAGAAAGTGCCCTCCAGGCAATCCAAGATATGTATTCGGTAAACCCTCTGTTTCAAGATATTTTGTGCTCTGTCCATAGACTTGAACTACGAGGTGCAAGAGTATCATTTATCTAGATTCCTGGTCACTGTGGAATATTTGGAAACTCTGCAGCAGATAATGCAGCAAAGGAAGCAACTTTTCTGCCGCCATGCACTCAACGTGTAATTTTGTCTGACTTTCTTTGTCACGTAAAACATTTAATTCTTCTACAGTGGGAAAATGAATGGGCAGCTTACAAGCAGTAAGAAATTGAGGGTAATTAAAAATACCGTTCGTCCTTGGGGTCGTCAATACGTGCAAGTCGTAGAGAAGAGGTGGTGATCACCCACCTTCGCATTGGTCACTCCATGTTAACGCATGGATTTCTGATGGAACGCGGGGACCCACGTGAATGCGAGTTCTGTAGGGAAACCATCACAATTGCTCGATTGTGATGGTTTCCAAAATGTGCATGTTATGTGTGGTCTGAGCAACTGTTTGCAGACGATGTTGGGAGATAGTACCTCGGCCGTTGACCGGGTTCTATACTTCCTTCATCGTCTGAATATTTTAAATAAAATTTAATAATTACATTTGTTATTTCTTGTGTTATTTTATTTATTTATTTTATCTAATAACTTTATTTCTGTTATGTTTATATATACTTTTAAGACTTGTTATTAAATTTTATTCATTATTCATTGTTATTTAGTTCTTAAGTGTAATATAGTTATACCTTTTATTTAAATTTTTAATTTATTTTTACTGTTATAGTTTGTTGTTGTTGTTTCCTTCTTACTTAAGAAAAATTTTGTATAATTTTTTTTTATACTTTCATTTCGCATGACGGCGATGATAACCTGAACTGTTTTTCGCCGCAAAAAAAAAATATTACACGCATAGAAAGAATGATTGTCTAACATAGATAACTAAAATTAAACTCTAGATGAGATATTTTGTTTATCAACAAATATTGAAATTTAATAAAATTTATCAAAATACTAAGAGATAGTAAAAAAACAAATTCTAAAACATCTTGATATCAACAAAAACTTACAGCCTAATGGTAGATTGAACAGTCTTTTTACTTTCTCACTATTATAAAGTATGGTGAGGAAAAATCGCTCTTAAGATTTTTATGGATTTGTCTGTTTAAAGTCCCGAGTCAAAAAAAAAGATTTTTATTTGATGTGCGTCTGTACACTTTGCTTGAGATTAAACTAATTAAACCAGTATTGATAAAAATTTTGGCAGATCTGAAGTAGATCTAGTTTGGCTATATCTTGGAACCACTTTTTCAATTTAAAAAAAATTATGTTTAACTACAGTTTTGGTAAAAAAAATGTCAATTCAGATCAGCTCTAATGTTACCTAAGTAACCCTATTAACCATGTATGCTCCTTTTGTACCTGTTTAAAGAATAGATAATCAGGTAATATAAAATACAAACATGTGAAAAAGGAATGGATTAAAAAGTATTTTTTGTTAGTTCTGTTGTAAGTCTTTTAAATAAATTAACATTAACAGAATTTAAAATTCAAATGCTTTTTGACCTAAATATAAATAATAGTTCTGTATTTATTGTTTAGGCATATTGTTACTTATTTTTAAATTTGTTTACAAACTATTCATTTAATTAGCTGTATTTATTGTTTTCTAGAATATTGTTCATTATATTTATTGTTTGTAACAATCAATTTCATATCTAATACCAAGTTTTAATGCAAACGTAACAGGTGCTGTATCACACATTCAGTTTTTCCTGCAAAGTTATAGGTGAGTTGTGCATATCCCTCATTCAGTCTTTTTTGCAATTGTATATGTGAAAGATGGGTCGCCCATATAGTCCTAAGAGGGTTGAATAGAAGTAACAAATTTTATAAAGAATTTCCCTGAAAAGTTCACTTCATACAGATCATATAAAAATAAAATGTATTTTTCCTTTTTTATCTAACAGCAAAGAAAGTTGCTAATAAGTGCACCAAACATTTGCTCAACATTTTCATTTGTTATTGTTACATTGCAAGCAAAATAAATATCGTTCAAATGGCAGAAAATAATGGTTAATTAATGTAATAAAACATTTAATTTCAGGATGATGTGAACAAGGCAGTTGCTGCTGCTAATGAGGCATTCAAGTATACGTCGCCATGGAGGCGTATGGATGCTTCTAATAGAGGATTATTACTTAATAGACTTGCAGATCTTATGGAAAGAGACAGACAGTATCTTGCTGTAAGTAGTGATGTGCATATTTTATTGAATTATTTTTTTTATTGTTAATATTTCCATTATTTATCTGTGTGCCTAGAAAAAAATCACACTAATATTTTTGGTAGGCCCCTACACCTTTCTTAATTGGTGAGAATCAAATGTGTAATCAATTTGTTATGACATCCAGTAATTCCTTTTCTGAATAAAAATACTTATTACTGCATATAAGTTTATAAGAAAACTTGCAATTAGTCTAAAACCAGTTGTAGAATTCCAATATCGTTTAATACATCACAAAAGTTCCACCAAATCTGACTATGGGTCATTAAAAGTAGCATGCTAAAACAATTGTTTTATGCATATCCATCAAATGTTTAAAGTTCATTCCAGTTTATTTGACAGTGAAACATAACAAACCAGGCATTTTTGCATGGGCTGTGGTTTTCCTTCATAAATAGTGGAGGTTTATAAACAAATTCTATAAATAGGATTGGTGTGTCCAGTAGAATGGATTGAGCTTGTCAGCTATACTACACACTATGCTATGTCAGCTATACTACATGCTATTGATGTCAGCTATGCTATAAATACACGCAAATACTTGTTTATTATTATTTGGTAATGATGTGATTCTAATTATGTGAGTGTGTCATACTGCTAAATTTACACAAGTTATGGTCTACACCAAAGAAAAGTTAGACAGCAATTAAAAAAATTAATATTTGCAATTCATAGCTCTCTCTCCTCCCTCCCCTGCCCCCTTTGCATCCTCTGCCAATCTCCCCTCCCTCTGTTCATCCATCTGTCTCTCTGTTGTCATACAGATTTCTAAAAATTAACATCAAACAACATTAAACATAAACAAAAGTTCAGGTGCATGTAACTTAAGCATATATTGATTTCTGTAATACCTAGCTTAGATTACATAGAGAGCTGGGTTTTACCCACCAAAAAATTACACTCTTTAAATCTGATTTTGCCATTGTTTAGCATTAAGATGTTAGATTATATATGTTTTTTTAAATGCTTATTATGGTGGAATATGATTTTTAAAAAAGTTACAAAACTTACACACACAGGTATACACATGCACACACACACACACACACACACACACACACACACACACACACACACACACACACACACACACACACACACACACACACACACTATTTTGTATTTCTTCATGAATTAAAAAATATTGTATTATATCAATATGAATTAAAAATTTCAAATTATATTGAAAACTGGTGTACATTTGTTCAGAACAACTGTTTCTAAAAAAAAACATTGTTTCCTATTGCAATGTCATTATATTTAAAGTGAAAATAATTCGTTTATAGAATTTCAAAGTACCTTTTACAGTGCTACCTTTGTTAATGTCTTAATTCGTTCCAGAATTAAGACTGTTATCTGAGCAGACTGCTTTGTGAGTCAGTGTTTACAGTAGAGACTTATGGTAAACATTTTAATTTATTACATAAAAAAAATAATTGAGTACTCACTATTAATATGTCAAAGATGAAGAATGAAGAAAATTCACAGAACAGAAGTCAAACTATATTTTAACTAAATTCATATGAATGTGCGCGCGTGTGCACGTGCACACACACACACACACACACACACACACACACAGGACAAATCAATACTGTATATTTTTTAGTTCATACTGTAGCTTTTTTTAGTTCAGTAGTCAAAATTTGTCTTTCACTACCATTACCACAAGCAATTCTTTTAGGACCACTTTAATTAATATTCACAAAAAAAATTGAAAACAGCATTTAAACAAAAATTTGAAACACACACAAAGACACTTAACATTTTGTTAAATTTAATAATCAAAAGTACATAACACGATAATATTATAACTTTAAATTTTTTCAAACAGTAAAAAAGTTAATGATACTAAGTTTTGTGTGTGTACAAGTAGTGTGTGTACTATTAGGTAAGATGACAGAAAAGGGAATAGGAGTGGGCATTCTGAGAACAGATAACTAAGAAGTATCCAGTAAGTTATTACCCTACAAAACCTAAACCCCCTCCATCAAAGGCTTGTTTGTGTTACTTCAGCATAATGTTATCTTTATGTTTACACATCTGCTTAGTAATAATTCAACAAAATGAAAACACTTAATATGTTCAGCCCTTTATTAGAAACCTAAACTGTTATGCCCATCATTTTTCATCCCTCTGTCCACTATGAGATATGACTGCTGTCCAGGTCGACCATAATCCCTCATATTTCCTCATATTACCATAGTTATTTTTACTTTATTATCTTCCCAAGTTAAAGAGAAAATGTGTTATTGTTTTTTAAATTTGGAATGACAAAATTTTAATTTCTCATATAGTATTAATACTAAATATATTTTTTATCGTATAAATAACCTGTTATTCTAGGGGACCATTATTATGAACTTAAAATCATTAGTGTTGTGAATAGCAAATAATTATATTATTGGGAAAAGTATTTAATGATGTAAATTAATGAATTAGCACGTATTATCACATTGTAGAACTTTAACCATGGAGATTAGATAAGCTTAGGTTATTAGAGTTAATGTACCTGCACGCATCATTGAAGCATGGAACTTGATAAGGACAAACATGTAAAATAGTTTAGAAGAAAGTATTTTACTTTGTCATTGTGTAAAAACACTAAATACTAAAACTGTGTAAAGACAATAGTTTGTTTTTATTTTGTGGCGAAGAGGTATCTTTTTTTATTTGTGTATCATGCTACAGTGTTATTTGCATACTTGTGACTATATTGTTAATCTATGGAAAACAGAAACTGTTGTCGGATGACAAATTGGAAAGCTTATAGTAATCCGTATTAATTAAAAATATAAACTGTTATTAGAGGTTAGCAGATTGGAAAGCTTATGGCGATCCATGTTAGGAGAAATTTTTGTCATAATTAATGATAGCCATATAAAGTATAAATAATAATTGACTGTTGAAATTTATTAAATAATCTTTTGGTTAATCTTATAAATATAGTGTTATCATAATGGCAAACCAGTTTTGCATAGTTTACACGGCAAACTATTTTATTGTTCATGTAAATGAAGTATATTCTCAAGAAAGAATCAATGGATAATATGTGTGGAACATATTCCTTTAAGTGAAATGAGAAATAAAACTAATATAATAAAGAAATCCTTAGAAATTATAAAAGAGTTCAAATATCTTGGTGAATGGATTAGTTGGAATGCAGATGAGGGCAAGGCAATGGAATCCAGGAAAAACAAACTTGAATTGGCCTTCCAATTGACGAAAGAAACATACAATAAGAAATCCCTTTCATGGGGGTCCAAAATTAAACATTATAAAACAGTGATCAAGCCGGAAGCACTGTACGCAGCAGAAACATTAACCATGAATCGCATAGGCCAGATATAAAAGCTTGAAATAACGGAAAGGAAAATCTTAAGAAAAATTATAGGAACAAAATTTCAGGATAATAAGGTAGTATATATAAGAAATGAAGCTCTTTATAAGAAAATTGAAAAACTGTCAGATACTATGAGAAAAAAGAGAATAAATTTTACGGCCATCTTCTTAGAATGAACTCCAATAGATTGACGAAACAGGTGTTTGATTTTTTCCATAATCGTAAAACAAAACCGAACTGGTTTAAAGAAATTGAAAAAGACCTAATAGAATTAAAAATTACAGAAAATTCACTGCTTGACCAAACTGCTAAGATAAGTACCAAGGACGAAAGAATAAGATTCCAAGATAAAACCAAAATAAGACCTAAACTTGTCATTTCGGAAGATGAGAGGAAAAGAAGATCGGAAAGAATGAAGAGCTACTGGGAACAAAGAAAAGTACAGCGCGCAAGAAATGATTGATTCAGCATACCCCAAAGAGGGTGAAACGAAAAGAAGAAGAAAGAAATCCTATAAACTGAATTTGAGAAGCATGGGAATCAATAAAACTTCTGGTAAACCTATTGATATGCAATCAACTAATAAAAAGTACAATATAATTAGCCTGTCTCACATTTGGAAACTTGTAAATTTTTGGACAGTAGCTTAATGGGCAATAGATTGTACAAAGCAATTAATCTCATCCAAAAGTTAATTATTGATGACAGATTTAAATGAAACTTTAATAATTTACATAGTTTATGTAGATAACAATTTGAGGTGTTATATAAGGGTAATTTTAAAATAAATGAACATTGTAATCTGATGAGCAACACAGTTGTGCAACCACTAACAGTGAACCACTATGGTAAATGTGTGACAAAATTAACGATCCCACCTAGTATGATGTTCATAGTGTAGTATGCTGTTGAATGTGAATAAAGTCCAACCTTTTGAAATTTACAAACAGATAACTGTTATTTATGGTAATGTAATGCACAAATGTTCAGTGTAAAAATGCTGCATTATGCTAATGGCAGAAGGTTTTTTATTGTTAAAAAACCAAACAAATTCTGAGTACAAGAAAGTTTTATGGCTATAGTATTTTGTGATCGAAAAGCATCTTGCTCATTGACTACATGTCTAGAGGAGAGACCATAATGTCAGGTCCTGCATTGAGTATGCTGCACCATTCAAAACAAACTGCAGGGTTTGTTTGGCATCATAAAAATGTATGTTTGCATGTTGTTGCATTGACATAACTTGCTTCAGCATTTTAATTGGGAAGTTTTTTTAACATCCTCCTAGTAGGCCAGACTTTCCTCATATTGAAAGATTTGTGTAACAACAAATTGAATTGTTATTGAATTATTATTGACTGGGTTCATCAACTTTGTGGCAAATGGGTATACAGAAGACAAAAAAATCTGATGAAATACGAGTAAATGTTTAAATTTGTATGGTGACTACTTAAAAAAATTGCTAAGTTTTCATATGTATTGTAAAGTTAAGATTTGTATCATTACCTTAATATATGAATGTCTAGAGAAACAAGTATTCTTTGCTTTTAAAATGACCTTTATAATAACAGTAGAACATCTGTAAACCAAAATGACTGGCTATAATGAGAGCTAGATACAGAAAACTGTAATGATTATTGACCATATTCAGTCATTCAGGATTTCAGTTTTTTTAATTCTTTTAAATATTTTAAACTTTTGTGTTTAGCCTGACATGATGCATTGGCACAATTAAAATCACAACACATTAATAGTAAAACAGATGACAACTGATGCATATTTGTGACTGTTGATTATAGTGAGCATATGACTGACAGGTTTTGTGTTATTGAACTATGATCCTTTCATAATATTATTTTTTTAAAGTACCATTGTTTATGAATGAACACTATGAAGTTTAACTAACCTAAAAGAAATAGTTTGTTAAGCTGTACTGTCAAGTAAATTGGAATAAACTGTAAACACTTGATGATTGTTTCAAAGACTTCATCGCATCACTTTCATTCATCCATTGTCTGATTTTGTTGAACTACTATGTAATGTGTTAGAAAATTTTATTAAAATTAAATATTACAATGTACAAAACAGTTGGTTTTATACTAATTGTAGATTACTATATTCCAGCCACTTGGTAAACGGCCTGTGTGAGAATTCCATGTTTTATACATGTAGAATACATGTTTATCGTACATGTAGGAAAACTCCTTCCAACAGTCCAGTGATACAGTCTGCCAATTTGAGTCTACAAACTGTTATTACTCAGTGATAGTAAAGAAAAACAGGGAGCTGTGGTGAGAGAGTGGGGACTCAAATCTCTCATTTGCACATTTTTTTTCTCCTACTGGTGTTTTTAGCTGGTTGTACATATAATCAGGTGGCTGATTTATACATATAATCAACAAGTTTCCTTCTATGCATACTCAGAAAAAGAGATTCTACTATATTGTTTATAACAGTCATAAATAAAAGGAAAAAAATCAGGCCTTCATTATCAGAAATTTATTATCCCACTTTGTAGTTGGAGAACTGTAGTCCACCAACATGTTGGTACCTCTGTTGATCTGATAATGATATGTTGATGAAAATGAAAGCTTTGAATTAAGATTACTTTAATTTTTGTGTTGGCAAATGTGAAAACAGCTATTGATTGCATATTTAATTAAATCTGAATAGAATATAATAAACATATTATAATAATAAAGAAGATGTCAATGTAAATATTGATTTAATTTATTTTTTTACATTTTACAAACATTTAAAATTTAAAATTACAAGTTTAAAATTTAATATTTTAATTTAATTCAATGATTCTTATCTTCAGAATTATTTTTTACAACAAAATTTAATTTAGTAATTTTTTAACTCAGTAATTAAAACATCCATTGTTCTTTTTATTTAAGCATGCTTAATCTTTGGTTTCTGGTTTGAACTTAGATATATTTGGATGTAAAGTTTACAATTACAATAATTTTAATCATACACTTAAAGTTACCTCTCATTCAGTTATCTAAGTCAATAAAATATCAATAGAAATTAAGTAAATATTTAATAGTTTATATCTCAGCTTTTAGGCAACAAATTCAAAATAATTGTTGCATTGGGTGTGATGTCAGGATCAGCTTTATACATTTTTATGTTTTTAGTGCTAAATACAACACATATTTATAATTATAGTTTTTATTATAATTATAAAAATTTAAAGTAATAGTTGACTTATTTTATTCATTTTAATAATTTGAACTTCTAATCCTACCATTATTTTTTAAAATATTTATTCCACTTTCTTTTTAAAAATTTCAAACTAAGTAGTCTATGGTAACATTACGGAACTCACTTGTTGGCGTCTCAGTATTAACCAGCTGTTTTAACCATCTTATTTTACTTCCGTTAGAAATAAACAAATTCTAAGTTCTTTACTTTGCAAGTTTTAAAAATACTGACATTAACTTAATAATGTATTTCATATGTAGGACTTAGCATGCTAGATTTACTATGCCAAAGTCACTCCCTGAAATACTGCTATTACGCATTATCTGATTATAAGAAGTTGTTATGATCCTAGTTTTTATCTTGCTAGTTGTTGTATTAAAAACTTTGTTAAAGCATGGCAGCTGTTATTTATGAACTTTGCAATTTGCCTTTTTTTGTCAGTTTAGGTAGGAAGTACAGAAGTTTTATTGATTTTCTTAAAATCACAGCATTTTGAAAGATCCATAGTCAAAGAAGTGTGGCACTAACTGTAAAATTAATAAGGAAACATTAATGTTTCAGTGCAACCAGCATGCTTTAGTAACTTCCATGTTAAGTTCCAGTTGTTTTTATTATTAAAAAACACATTTAATTAATTGTTTTCACAATGAAAAACATGTTACCTATTTTCATGCAGTAGTAATTTTGAGGTAATGTTTGTCAAGTTTAATTTCCATTTTTTTAAACATATGTTGTTTCAGCAATTTATTTTTTTGGATTATTAATATTGGGCATATAACAAAGCATTTTGGCAAAAGAAATATCAAAATTGACAAATCCAGTGAAAGTGCAGTTTAGAACTTCATTTTTTTAATAGTGCCCATTATTAATTATTAGTGAATTACTTATTTTCCAATTAGCCTAAATTTGAAATTAACCCAAAGCCTAATTTACAGTGTTTTTGCTTTAAACTAATTTCATCATATTTTTAAATGCTTTTAGTTCTTTTTCAACTATTATGAATCATAAGAAAATAAACAGATAATTAATAATTTCAAAACATTTACTTCTTTATGACTACAAATGTGTAATATTTTGTGCCCCAATTGGATGTAGGCCTATCTATAAAAGTTATTTTACCTTGTTCTCTAAATTTTCATGTAAATATTGCATAATTTGAATGTGAAAATATGTTTGTTACAGAGTTTAGAAACCTTAGATAATGGCAAACCATATGTAATGTCATATAACGTAGACCTTCCACTAAGCATTAAAACTCTACGTTATTATGCTGGTTGGGCAGATAAAAACCATGGAAAAGTTGTTCCTATCAATGGTGAATATTTGGCCCATACCAGGCATGAACCTGTCGGTGTGTGTGGTCAGATCATTCCTTGGAACTTCCCTTTGCTTATGGTTTCATGGAAGTTAGGTCCTGCACTTGCAACAGGTATATTCACAATCGTTCAACATGTTCAAAATCGTTTGTGTGTTTGATAATATTTAATAAACAATGTTTTATAAACTGTAAACAAGCCTTCATGTTTTACACAAGAGGTAACCATCATGTAGTTGTCATATCTGACCCAGTTTGCAGTATTATGTTTGAATAGTTTTTGTCTTTGCAGCATGTATCCTGTAGTACATATAAAAATCCACTGCCGTCACACTCAGCCGATTTTTTACCTAATGATTCTCTGCACTCCAATTTAATCTTTTGATGAAATCATTTTTTATTGATATCAGTTATGTTCTTAATTAATTAATTTCTTCTGGTTTTATCTTTAACAGTTTAAACTCTGAGTGATGTATTCATAATAATTTCTATATCAGTATTTCAATAACTTAGTTCAGCTCGTGTTATTCAGATAGACATGTATCTTACAATGAATACACATAAGTTTATTATTCATAATTTTGTTTTTTTTTTTATTTGTTAAAATTTCATTTTTCTCTGTACTATTTTTTATTCCTGTGGTCCGGCATATTTTATAATTCAGCAGCCTCTAAGTTCTGAACATGCCTGATTAAAAAAAAATTTTCAGAAAAAAATCTGTTTACTTTTCTAAATTTATTTCCTTGTTTCTCTTCCTCAGCATGTAGGTCCTATAAAGGTAACTTGAGTTTTGTAGTAATTTTAAATTAAAAGAAAAGCATTTTTTCATGAATTAACGCTATAATTAATTGTATGGCCTGAAGGACAATTTTACTTACATCTATCTGTTGTCAATAACTCTATGTAAATGAATATATCCTGTCTGTCTGATTGTTATTAGATTTATATCATATTTGTGTATATTGTGGAAATGATACAATGTCAGCATAATTATGTGGAAATTTGAGCATAATTGTTCAGAAGGTTTGGGATAGGAAATATAAAAAAGTCAAAATGTTTCATTTTTGAAAGTGCCTATCTCATGTCCTAATTCAATGAAATTTATATTATATGTGTAACTTGTGATAAAATTAGGCCCTTGGATATAAACTTAGAGGAAAAAACATCCAGGGAACAAATTTATAGTTTAAAAAACACAACCCTTATAGGGCTACGATGACAGGACTGACAGGAACCATACTCAAGACTGGAGAACCATACTCAAGAACTCAAATTTAGCCAGGAATATTAAGATCCTGGAAAAAGGGCAACTCAGGAAAACCATGGGACTAGTTATAGGGCACTGAAGGTGCACATGAACATTGTAGAAATGTACCTCAGAAAAACCATGTCTAAGGTAATGCACGAAGAACGAAGATACTACAGGCCATGTAATCTATGATCGTGAGGTTCTTGTCAGTAGGAAACAAAGGTGTTCAACTTCCAGGACCCTAAAGACAGCCAGCAGAATAAGCTGATCAGTAGACTGCTAAAACTGATTGAATGTACTAATCTAACGAACTAGAATCCAAGAAATTTGGTTGCACAGTAGGTCCTTCAGTCGTGGTGCCCCAGGGGTCACCAAACTCCATAACTTAAAAAAAAATAATATTTTAATAACTGCAGTCTGACCCACAAAAGAAAAACACCTGTGGATATATATATATATATATGTATATTTATATGTATATATATATATATATATATATATATATATATATATATATATATATATATATATATATGTATATTTATATATATATATATATATATATATATATATATATATATATATGTATATGTATATATATATATATATATTTATATATATATATATATATATATATATATATATATATATATATATATCAATGGAATTAACATAGATTTCTAGATAAAAGAACACTTTAATTTAGTGTAATCTAAAATTTCTCTACAATAACCTGTTGGAATGTTATACCATCCTGACCTCAGATATTTTCTTTCTTGGGCCAGACTGTAGGCCCATATAAAAATTTTAGTTTAAATTGGTTAAAAGACTAGGAGTGAGGATACAAAAAGCGGAAAAATGTTTTTTTTTTTTTTGTAAATACATTTTGCTTTAGTTATCTAACTGGCATTAAATTGCAGTTTAGAACAGTGTGACTTTAGTCCCATATAAGTGTTACCTAATTTGGTTTCTTGTTCATTAGTTTTTTTGCCCACTTTAGAATTTCATATATAATTTTATGGAGAATTAATATTTGTAACAATATTTGGTTTACTTGCCAAGGTTTTAGCTCACTTTTTACTTGTTTGCTCAAATTATGTTAATGAGGGTAAAGTCTATAGAGAGTACAAGGGATTGGTGATAACAGGAAGGGTAAGGCTGTCAGTAACTACAGTCTTGAACCTACAACCTTGAGATTTGCAAGTTCAGAGACAGAAATGTATGTATTATTTTCTTTAGCTAGAACATCTTTCAGCAGTTAACTTTGTTCAATAGGAAACACAATTGTGTTGAAGCCAGCTGAACAAACACCTTTAACTGCATTATATGTGGCTAAACTATGCAAAGAAGCAGGTTTTCCTCCAGGCGTTGTTAACATGGTGCCAGGATTTGGTGATGCAGGAGCAGCATTGACTGAACACTTGAAAGTGGATAAAGTTGCATTTACTGGATCAACTGAGGTAAAATAAACTAGAAAATTTACTGTGGGTAACATTTGTAAATCAAAATTAAGGATAGTTTAAAAATTGTAATGGTATCTACAATTCTCTATATAATACAGTGTTGATTGATTTAGTGTTAGTGTTATGAATTTTAGTGGTTACTAGAATTCCCTATGTAATACAGTGCTGAGTGATTGTTAGATTTTATGAATTGTGATAGCCACTGGCTGATACAAAAAAAACCATTATTCATAATAACTGCATTCCAGTTACAATTTAACATTATACTGTGAAACTTCTCAACATTGACACCGCTCAGACCTTATAAAATATTTGTTATTAAAAATGTCTGTTATTGTAAGGAATACAGTTTGGGCCCATTTTATGTAAGCTAGCTGTTTCTTATGACAGACTGTCAGACAGGCACCTTCTGATGATATTGCAATTTTTTTTAAGGCAATAAGCCTAAAGAAAATGGAACTCTAGAGTTGAGAGCAAGAGTAGAGCATAAAGAAAATAGTACCACTGATTTCACATTTACTTAACTATTTATGAATTATTTATCATGACTGAGAGGAATTTACAGCAAGAACTCCCTTAAAAGATAATTGCTGAAACTGCACACCCTTGTAAAATTAGGCACTCTTAGTGAACTTAAGTATAATATAATGCTTTGGTTATTAATCTGTCGACAGAATACTAGAATAAGGAAAACAAAACTTTAATGTCATCTATGGATTAAATCTTATGTATTCACAAAATTGACTACAAGTTTTTTGTTGTTGTTATTTTAACACAAAAAGCACATTGAGGCTATTATTGCCTCTCTAAATATAAGTGTAAGTGTATGTTAGACTCAGGTACCGCGAGGGATGTCTAAATCCTCTCAATAGGTGCAGCTAGTCTGCACCCCCCTGCGGGGATTTACTGTAACTGTGTGTGTGTGTGTGTGTTTTATATAATTCATCTAAATTAACATAAGTACATTCATTTAGAATTCATCTAAATTCTAAGTAGTACATATAAGAACATACATTGGATTTTAAATATAACGGCTGGCCTGGCCAACCAGAGTCTATCAGTCCCACCTTTTCTTTGTTTTATTATTAGATAAAAAAAAAATATTTTTTCCAAGGAGAGACTAAAAATATCCTAGAATTAAATTTAAAATTAAAATTTTGCATTTTATCTGGAGGACAGAAAATGTATGCTCCTTTTTAATTAATAATGGAATATTAGGTTAAAGTAATAGCCTTTTAAACATCCAACCTCCTTCCCCAGGAACATGAGATTTTATACTGCACCTAAAGTTCAAGTGATACAAGGTGTCATGTGGATGTCACCTAGCTGCACATTCAGTGAGGTGAGTTCACGAAGGTGCTGGTTCAGTAGAAAGGATCTATTGCAGATTTAGGGTGAGGGTGATACATTGCAGGCCATAAGCTGGAAATGCCCTGATATTTAAAATACAGTGTAAGAGTAAGTGAAAATAAATCTGTTCAGATCATGTGTAAATGATATCTAATAATCGGACTCCCACCATCTGCCTGAGTTGAATTGTTATCTAACAGAGGTTAGCACTTATCTACCCATCTCTCACTGAAGGCTTTAAATGAATTATGCTGAAATTACATGGAAAACAAATTGTGTGTAGTTCTTGAAGTGCTGTAGTAAAGTGAGGAAAATGCAATTTGGTTTTTTTATGTTGTCAGAAAAAAATGTATGCATGCATCATTCCTAAATCACATTTTTGCTTCTCATATATGCAACAAATGAGAGCTGTTTTTCCAACCTCTAAACGTACTATGAAGTGCCTAGTTAATAGTGTATCATTTCCCCTATAACCGCTGCCATTTCCAACTTAACACCATTTTGAGCTGAGTTGCAGACTTTTAACCGTGATCATATCTATTAATTCTCCCGCAAAGTGTCATTCGCTTACTTCTGGCAGAAGAGAATAATGCAGTAGAAATTTATTGCCGAATGAGCCATTTATGCAGTGAAAACTTCATGAGTGATGGTGTTGTGTAGAAATGGTGCACAGAAACTCTTAAAAGAAATGAGAAAAATAAACTTTCAATAACAGAAAGGTCATGGCTACCATTTTTAGGGACCATAAAGGCATGCTGCTTGTGGATTTCATGGATCAAAAGACTACTATCAATGCTGATACACATTGTCAGACATGTCAACTACGGATAGCCATTCAGAACAAAAGAAGAGGCCTGCTGTCTTCTGGAGTTGTGTTCCAGAACTTACATTCACAACAACCACATGCCGCTTCCCTAACACAACTGCTTCTTATGCCATTTCGCACTTGGCAGGAGAATTAATAGATGTAGCCATGTTTACAAGTCTGCAATTTAGCTTAAAATGGTGATATGTAATTGTGAATGTCAGTGGTTATAGTAGTAAAAGCTTCATAAAATACCACTTGACAGGCCATTTTATGGTAATTAAAAGAATGAAAAAAATAGCTCTCATACCATTTCCACTACATGTGTTCTTTCTCAGTTCGTCGTTTTGAGGAAGTGGTCTAACAAGAAAACAATAAACAGTACAGTTTTGTTTGCTTTGTGTATCAACAATTCCCAAGAAAACAGTAGACCTATTATGTTCTGCTATTCAGTATTAAGTTCTTGTAAGCCTAGAATAGGTTCATTTCAATCAAGGAATGCAAAAGTGACCATTAGAGGAACTTTGAATTATAGATTGAACTGAACATTGTTCCAGCTGATCCAGCATGATAACCTGAATGGTTTTTCGCCGGAAAAAAAAATGTTCCAGCTGATGAATATATTAGTTTTCAACCAGTTATGTGTAACTGATCCATTTAGGCCTACACTAAGCAGTCCCACACAAAATGTTAATATTCAGTTAGACAGTATTCTAATAACTTAAACATATAACAAGTTGCAAAAAATATGTTATGTATTGCTGCTTCACATTTAAAAAATTTGTTTTTCTTATGTTCATTTGTAGAAATTTTGGTCTATCCTTTATCTAGAACTCTAAGTTAGTCATATAGATATCTTTGTAAGTGTTTTTTTCCTTAGGTTGGTAAGAAAATTAAACAAGGAGCTGGAGCTTCAAACTTAAAAAGAGTTTCACTCGAACTTGGTGGCAAGTCTCCAAACATAGTTTTTGACGATTGTGATTTACAGCAAGCGGTTGAAGGTTCTCATTTTGCTCTATTTTTTAACATGGTAAGTAATTATTTTAAATTCTTATTTTTATTTAAAAAGATAGTTTTTAAATAGTGCAGATTCCTGATAATTTGAGATAATTTGGCAGTCTGTATAATTAAATATAAAAAAAATAGATGAAATAAATAGGAAACAATAAAATCCCTGATTACCTAACTGATTATCAAGCCATGGGTTAATCGACTCTTTCCTATTTTTACAACTATGCACTTTGTTTACATGATTGATTGTTGCTTTTTGACCTGCTGTTTATTTAGTATTTATTTGTACCATTGCAAGTTAATAATTTTTTTACTGTACATACAGTAAACATAATTTGTTATCTACTAATTTTTAGTAACTTGTATAATGATTGTCCAAAATGTGCTCTTAATTTAATTCTTGTTTGTGTTCGTTGTTCTCTAGAGGCCAGAAGAACAACCTAAATAAATACAAATTATTACATTACCATATTTTATTATTTTAAAGATCTTGATGAGATATGAAATATATTTACAATAAAAATTTTGACAATTGAATTCCAAATGACCATCACATATTGTATTCAAAAACTGTCGTTTAAACTGCTGACCCATTTCTTTTTTTATTATTATTTTGCTTTTCTCGGTAAGAACTTTGAAATAAAATATTTCAATGCCATGTCATAAATTTAAAATTAAGCTACATCAATAATAATGCAAATGTGCACATTAATTTACAACCATATCCTACATGATGTGGGTTAGTCTTCTTACTATCAGAATTTTGATTTTATCATTAAAAAAATAAAATATCACAAAATTAGTTTTGAATTTTTTTATTGCTACAATAGCATTTATTTTGGTAGCTCTTTGTACTCAAAATTAATGATTTAAAGTCTAATACAAATTTCATTTGAACTTAACACTAACTTAGTAACAGCTAATAACTAAATAGGTGTAATTTATGCTCAATTACTTAAGTTAATTTTTTAGTTATTATCAAATAACTTTTTATATACAAATAATGTAACTCATTTTAGGGCCAATGTTGCTGTGCTGGATCAAGAACATATGTCCATGAGAACATATATGATAAATTTGTAGAACTAAGCGGAGCTTATACAAAGAATAAAAAGGTTGGAAATCCCTTTGAAGAAAACACTGAACAAGGACCTGTGGTAAATATTGTATATCAAAAAATAAATGGAAAATAACTTCATTTAAATTGTATGTATTGTTTATCCTCAATTATTAGACCTGTATGTGGGATGCCCCTTTACGGATATGGAGAATTTTTGACAGTCAAGGTTTTTTCAAAAATGGCAAACAAAGGGTAGAATGCAGAAAAATTGTAAAAAGAAGCTTTGTTTAACACAAGAGCACAATAAATCAGTAAACAATGAAACAGTTAATCTTTGAAGTGTAAACCATGACAATATTTTTTTTATAAGTAGGAATCTACTTTACATGAATATTGGTACATATATGTCTAACTCTAATAAAAAAAAGGTTATGGATATTGAGGGGTTATTGTATTGTATTTTTATCAAAATATAAATGTAAATGTAATTTGTATGTAAAATATAAATGTATGCTCTATACTGTGTGTTTAAGGTATTCGTACTATGCATATTATATTTAATATGACATGTCTTCTAAAAACCGTTTGTGTTACTTATCAAGTAAACTAACAAAACAAACTTATCATTATATTAAAGTACTCAAGTGTCCATTTCATATTTAAATGTAGGTCCAAAGCATATTTCAGAGTAGAATAAACAAACGTAGTGAGGGGGCAGTGTTGATGGTTTTAGACTTGTTTATCTGTAAAATTTCTTTATGAAAGAACATAGTCACCAGTTATTTGTCATCAGTTTTTGAAACATCTACAATTAGTAATTAGTTTTTATAACATGAAAATGTGAACCTACAGCGATTGATTTATAATAAGGCATTATCATATTCAATAAGGACAAAGCAGCCGAAGTAATTTATTTATGGAGAAATCTTACTTCATTATTTAGGTAATAAAATTATTAAACCTTATTACATTATAGTGTACAATTTTAAAATTTCGAAACAAAAAACGCAGTTTGTGAGAATACATATATAACACTGGAATCTGTCAGCGTGCATTTCCCAGAATTTGTTAATGCATAAGGAATGTTATGTTTATAATGAATAATACACCTACCTCAACAAGTCATCCAATCAAAGAGCATTGTGTACATAATTATTAATTCTGGCCTGCATACAAATAATCTAATTTGTTTTCACAAATCAGATTTTATGTTACATATCGCAATAATCGCTAAGCTGTACCGCATATAGTCGCTAAGCTGGCAATTCGAAGTATGTGAACCTTTGTCTTAACTATCAGTAATATGGCAGATACAAACAAAATTACCTTTAACACTCATTTCTAAGTAAACAAAACCTCTCTATCTCTCTTCTTCCATCCCAGAGAATTGTACAGGAGTAATGCAATTGTAATAGTGGTTTATAAAATTTATTTTACAGTACAGCATATTAGAAAGAAAACTGTTATCACAGATACATGAATCCATGATTGGTGCATCCTTCGTTGGCCAGTTATTACTGTATGTAGTTTTTTTTTAAAAATAGCCCCTCTAAATAAATTATATTCTACAAAAAATATTTCTTTATATAATTTTATTGAAATAACCTCAGTTCAGTGGTTTCCTTACAAATGCATTATTTGAATTTTATGCACTGAACTTCGTGTTTTTCAAGTTACAAATTTTTCAACTTCCAAGCAGCCACTGCAAATACAAATTTTATTTTCGATAATAATTTAAATTTCCAATAATCTGATAATCAAATTTCCAATAGACCCTTGGTTAAGGGCGTCCCTTAACAAAGGGTCTATTGTATAAAAATTTGTAATTAATAAAAACATTTAATAATTTCAGATCTAAATTAACATGTTATATTTTAAGTACACTAGGAATGCAATTATCCGGATCATGTTTATTCAAAACAATTTATTTTTTTTAAATATTTCCGCAATGACAAAAGTTGGCCTGTTGTTCAGAACAGCTTTTATAACTTAAGATAATTTAAAAATAGAAAACCAATAATTTTAACAAACGTCACTACCTGATTATTAACTAACATCTCAATAAACTAATCACATATGTCTTAACAAAATATCAAATGTCAAAACAAAAGAGCGTGTGGTGATACTTTTTTTTATGATGAGTAAAAAGGTAAAGATGCTTTGCGACCTTGATTGTCAGGCAACAGTACAAGCAGAATTTTGTATTTATAAAGAAAACTTACATTTTTTTTGTTTTTGTTAAAGAGAGAGTTTAAAACAGTACCTTGGACTAACATGGCGTATATTGTGTTAAAGTGCAGATCTGTACTGTATAATTTAATTTATTTTGTCCTTCTTTTAGTCTTGTTAAATAAGTTTTACATTTATTTACGTGTTGAAAGTTTTACTAGGCATCAAAAAAACAAAATTTCTGATGATTGTTTACTGTGACAAAATACTGGGTACTGTTTTTGGCATGTAAATCATGCCCACTCGCATCAGACCTTGACATCGCTGTGTGAAAGTTCATGATAACGTTATGTTACATGTTTACATTGTTGTTTCAAAAACCTTGCCTATGCCACTAGGTTTTAGGTAAGGTCTTATCAAAATTAAGGTTTCCTGGTGTTCCTGCTTGTAATTTTTGTTAATCCAAAAGGATTAGTATCTAATGGAACTGGCTGTATAAGTTAAGAGGATGTACGGTCATCATATAATATACTATCTAATGGGACTGGATGTCAGAGTTGAGAAAACACTGTCATTAGATAACTTTTTTGTTTTTTGTTGTTGTTATTTTAAGGCGAAAAGAACATTGAGGGTATTATCACCTCCCTAAATGTAAGTGTGAGTGTAAAGTGTTAGTTATAAGTATAAGTGTGTGTTAAGACTCAGGTACTGCGAGGGACGTCTAAATCTTCTCAGTAGGTGCAGCTAGTCTATAGTCCACACAGGCTTTAGAACTTGCTTATATATCAGCAGCTTGTTTTGCAAAGAGAGTTGTGAATACCTTCCCAACAGTCACTGCATCTTCTTAAATTTAATGTTCAGCTCCTGCCTCTTTTTTTGACATGTTCTTTTCACCTAAGTTTTGCATCTAAATTCATTCCAAGATATTTAGCTGAATTCGCATATATCTTTGTAAGTTGATAGTGATTGCCACTGGAACAACTTTATGATTTGTAAAGTTGACATGCACTGATTTACTCTCACTCAGCTTGATCCTCCATTTCTCTGTACAGTTAGTGATCTTATTAACAGAATATTGTAACTTGTTAGTTGCGTCTTTCACATTTCCCGCAACTGCCATTACAGCTGTGTCATCTGCAGAGGTGGCCATAGTGGTGTTCTCCATCACTGGAATATCCCATGTGTAAAGCAAGTACAGTACTGGGCCCAGAGCACTTCCCTGGGGCACTCTAGCATGTGTCTCTTTAAGGTCGAAATACTCATCTTCAACTTTAATTCTAAAGAACCGACCTACTAGATAAGACTTTAGTATAAGGTACCACTCGTAGCTCAACGTGTTTTAAAGTTTATATAGAAGCCCCTGGTGCCACACCTTGTCGAAAGCCTGCGACACATCCAGGAATATACTGGAACAAACTTGCTTGGCTTCTAAGGATTTTTCGATTGTATTGACAATTCTATGAAACTGATCTATAGTTGAGTGTTTTCTCCTGAAACCGAATTGGTGGTCTGGAATCAAGTTTCTTTCTTCTATAAGTGGCTGTAGTCTCTTTAGTAGGAGTTTCTCAAATATTCTTGAAGTTACAAGCAGTAGGGAAATTGGCCGATAACTTGCACCTTCGCTAGGGGGTTTGCCAGGTTTTGGGATAATAATTACTTCTCCCACTTTCCACTGACTTGGCACATATTTTAATCTAATAGCTGCAATGATTAGTTGATGAAATTTCTTTACTGCTATTACAGACACTTCTTTAATAATATTACCAGTTATAAGGTCATATCCTGGAGCTTCTTTCACATTCAAATCCGTCGTTGGTTTGCTCTTGATCGTTTAGTTTTTTTTAGGATTAACTTAAGGGTATTATTGTTAATTGACTCATCATTCTCTTGCTTTTCGCTAACAACCTGAGCATATGATTTTAATCCTATGTCAGGGGCAGGACCTATTTTCTTATTTAAATATTGATTTTCATGATTATTAACACGTGTATATTGCATTTACTGTTTTGGTTTCATCAAAAATCTCTTCTTTTTTGAAGTTCCTGTGCAATTTCACAGCCTCTATAATTAGCTGGATGTGCTTTCTTACAGTTTACACATTTTGGAGTAGTGTTTCTGTCTATAGTATAGTTTGCCGTGTAATGTCTACTGGAGCACCTCACACATCTTGGCTCTCTCTGACAGTACCTCTGAGTATGGTTAAAGTCTTGACACCTTCTACATTGTGGAATCAAACTATTGTTTCTACGAAATGGCTCAATCTTAACCACTATGTTAAGTATGGTTTTAATAGAATATATTGTATCATTGCTTGTACTCTTGTCAAATGTCAACATAAACAACAGTAATCCTCTTGTAATAATTTCAAACTTCCCATTTTGTTCTTTTTTTTCTTTTTTAATTATGTTAACTACATCTATAATATTAAACCCTTTACTTTTCACATTTTTAATGATATCAGTCTTGTCACATGAAGGGTGTAGACCTTGGGCCATAACTTTGATTAATCTGTCATTTTTGTTTTCATAAGTATGCCACTGAATTTTTTACTCACTCAATTTAGCAACTAGGGCTCTGTATGAATCTGAGTCGTAATTAATCTGAGTATTAATTTTCTCATGCACTACTATTAAGTATAGTTATCTTGCAATCTTGTTCTATAGTACTTTTGATAATACTATTTAATGTGGAAAAAGTTCTAATTCCTGTTACATTAATTGGTGGAGAGCATACACTCGAGCTATGGTTTTCTGCTGGTATCTTTCCTGATGAGGGTTCCTCATAGGCATGTTGGATTCAACATAGTTTTTAGTTGGATTCTCTGGGGACGTCTTAGGACTACTAGTTGCTATCCTCTTTTTGGTTCTCTTGTGTTTCCTTACAATCCATTCTTCCTCATCAGTATAGTACACATTTTTGCTTCTTGGTCCCTATCTGATGTGGATGCCTTATTTTGGTACAATATTGCAGGCTTATTCTCTAGTCCTTTAATACTCTTTTGCAAACTGGCAACAGTCCGTTCTAGTTTGATTCTAGCCTCCTTTCCCTCTTGCCATTTGACATAGTATCTCATTTCCTCAGTATTGGCCTTTGCTTGAGTATCAAGTGTTACCTTTTCCCAACTTACATTCTTCGTATGATCTTCAGAAATTGCTAAGTTCTGAGCAGCACTATCTTCCAGCTATTGTTTATTGCTTTAAGTTCTTTTGCCTTCCATCAGTGGAGATCTTGGTGTCACCGAGCTTCTCATAAAAGGATCCTTCTGATTCGACTTGTAACATAATTTGGGGCCAAGTGTTCCACCCTTGTACTCTTGCAGTTGCTTGCTATCGATTATCCGGAACCTGTTTGCCCACTCCTGTCGGTCACCGGTATTGGGGATCCGACCACTGTTAAACAATTATCTTTTCCATTACTCATCATGATTTTTAAGGTGTGATTTTATTTCAAAGTTTTCCTCTCCTAGGCTCTTCCGTTCTTTCCGCTGGTTAGAATTAAATTAAATTAATTCTTCCTCCACCTTCGAGACCATTGACAGTTTTCTCCCAAGAGAAAGTGTTGCCGCATCCGCCATCACCGCAGTACCGTGGTGCCGACAATGTCGTTGAGGTCTTCACTGTAAACCTAGCAAGGGGCTCTCACATGATACTACCATTGGGAGCCAAATGGACCATGGTTTTTTATAGAGGTGTTACTCCTCTATCCCTCCACACTTCCCCACCTCACAGAGGTAGGCCCGGGCTTGGGACCGGCTTGCGGTGGTGTTACTTGATATATGAGTAGAGAATACACACTGTTATGAAGTACATCAGACACTGTGGACATCCAATTTTATGTGGAAGTACATCAGAATTTATGGACATCCAAATGCGAAGGAATAAGTATACAAAGGAAAAAATCAATCAGTTTCTTTTTTTAAAATCCATATGTCATTATTTAGATGTAACCAGATATTCAAAATATAATTTGTTTCAGATTGATGGTGAACAGCAAAGTAAAATCCTTGATTTAATTGAATCAGGCAAGAAGGAAGGAGCAAAACTAGTGACTGGAGGAGCTAAAGTAGAAGGAAAAGGTTTCTTCATCCAACCAACAGTATTTGCAGATGTCACAGACAACATGAGGATTGCTAAAGAAGAGGTAAGCTACATTTTACTGATTATGTTTTATTGTTTTAAGAAATAAATTGATACTTTGATGACATAACTTTTTACATACGGTATAGTCTTACAAACTATATCATATATACCTTGGGAAACATTTGCCAGAATTGGTTCTGCAGTGGATCCCGTCACATGTAGGCATACAAGGGAATGAGTGGGCAGACAAGCTGGCCGAACAAGGAACCCTTATAGTGCAGAAACCAAAAAGAATACTCACACTGGAGGCTAGGATTAGTGCACTGAAGCGAACATCTTATCTTGAATTTACAAAGTCAAGGAAGACATAAAGAACAAGCCTTATGAGAATGTATTTAACTTGTATGGGAAGGTCAAGGATCTCCAGAGGAGGACATCTATCGCGGTCTTTCGGCTGACAACTGGACACGACTGTCTGATTGAACACCTGAAGAAAATTAAGATATTAAACTATGACAACAGCACATTGTGTGAATGCCCAGACACCATCATGAACAAGGACCACCTCCTGGTCTGCAGAAAATTCGATGAAGAGAAGCAGAGAAGAGGAGACCTCCCTGGTCTCTACTGGGAAGCAAGATCAAAGATGGCGTGAGCCAGCGGAAGCCATTGGAAAACAACAACAACATATCATATATACCCCGCAGGGGGGTGCAGACTAGCTTCACTTATAGAGAAGATTTAGACATCCCTTATGGTACCCGAGTCTAACACACACAATACTACATTTACGACTTTAACACTTTACACTCACACTTACATTTAGGGAGGTGATAATAGCCTCAACGTTCTTTTCGCCTTAAAATAACATCAAAAAATATACCATATATATATATATATATATATATATATATATATATATATATATATATATATATACATATATATATATATATATATATATATATATATATATATATATATATATATATGTGTGTGTGTGTGTGTGTGTGCATGCACACACACACACACACACACACGTTAATAAAATTTTAATGACCTATGCTGCTTTAATCAAACTAATTTCCTTTGTTGTTAAAGTGCTAACTATTTATTATAAAATAGTGCTGTATTTTTTTTTAGATTTTTGGACCTGTGCAACAAATTATCAAATTCAAGAGTATTGAAGATGTTATTGAGAGAGCCAATAATTCTGAATATGGTCTAGCTGCTGCTGTATATACTAAAGATATTGATAAGGCCAATACTATTGTCCAAACAGTAAAAGCGGGCACAGTATGGTAAGAATTTAGAGTTTATAGATTTAGTGTTCTTGTTTTGAAACATTAAGTTGGAAATTTGTTTTATTTCATACTGCAGGATAAATTTAGAAAAGTGTAAATACGTCTATGTAGTAGTTACAAAAAATTTTAAACCATTTCAGTTCCAAGTTTTACTAAAATTATACTTTACATTACATATTTTCTTAGCGTTAATAATTTGTGAGAGCTTCAAATCTTTTTATATATAGCAGTTATAAATATAATGTTATTTGAACCATCTCGGCTCCGGTTTCTATTCAGAGTGATATTTTCCTTACAAATTTTTATATTTCTGAGGTCTGTGGTATATGAATTTAGGTTGGGTTTCCTATTTGTATCTCAGTTTCAGTACGATTTGGTACAGTGTTGTTGATTGAAATCTCTATTTTTCAAAATGAAAAAATCCAAAAATGAAAAAAGTCAAGCATTAAGCAATAAGATAAAAAACCACACCTTAATAAAAGTATTAACTAGAGCATATTATTAACATAAACACAATTTATGCAAATTAACACAATAACAATAAACTAATTAGTAATCCAAAAAATATATACAATCGGATAAATTCTAGTTTTCATCTGTTTTGTCAGTTTTCGTGCCAAAATGCTTTATTACATGTTCAGTAGTAATACAAAGTATAAAAGTGTGTAAGCTATGGGAAATTAGAAAAAAAGTGATGGTCATAACCTAAAAATTATTACTATGTGAAAGTAGCTCACATGTTTTTCATTGTGAAAACAATTAATTAAATGTGTGCAATTAATAATAAAAACAATAAAAACTTTAAAAAAATTACTTAAGAACCAAACATGGTTTTGTATAAAAACAGTTTAGACAAAAATATAGCCTTTTGCTTACATCTATAAGTATGTTAGTGTGCAATGAAGCGTTAATGGTGCCTTATTAGTTTTAAAATTATTGCCACACTTCGAACATTAAAACAATTTTTTATAGATGCTATGATTTATCAGAAAATCAATGACATGACCGTAATCCCGATCTAAACTGACAAAGAGGCAATGGAAAAAGTTCACAAATAATAGCTGCCTTGCTTTAACAAACATCTCACTTTATCACTGTAAGAAAAATGAACATACTGAATGAGATTGTGCTAATAAGCACAAACAATATCTTGGCCTATTATAAATGATATGGATATAATAGGCTGCTTAGAAATTATATATATATATATATATATATATATATATATATATATATATATATATATATATATCGAGGGTTGATCAAATATAAACAAGACTGACTTTCTAAAAACTTTTCCGTTGGACATTGAACTCTAAAGGGTGGGGTTACAGGTAGCCTGGGAGGTTTGGGACGGGCAACATTTCCGTTCGGACCCTTCAGTATAAAACTATACAATGAGTGAGAGTGAAGTGCACGTTTCTGTGGAGCAGAGAATTATTATTAAGTTTTGGCCAAGGAGGGTCAATCCGACTGAAATCTTTCGTAGATTGACGGCTCAATACGGGACAGGACCCTGTCAAGAGCTCGCGTTTTTGCTTGGCACAAGGAATTCGCCGAAGGGCGGAAGCAGTAGAAAACCTCAGCCATGATCGTCGCCCGACCACTTCCGTCCACGGACGAAAACATTGATGCTGTTCGGAAGCTCCTGGACGAAGACAGGCGTATATCGCTGCGATTTATTGCAGATGAACTCCAGTTGAGCTATGGTAGCATTCAAAAAATCGTTACATCAAACCTGGAACTCAGCAAAGTATCTGCAAGGTGGGTTCCACGATTTTGACCGACGTTCACAAGCGGAATCGTTTGGAGATTTGCCAGCGACTATTGATCCAATTTGAGCGAGATGGTGAGGCATTATTAAACCGGATTGTCACCTGTGACGAAACGTGGAGTTCACCATTACACTCCCGAGTCGAAACAGGCAAGTATGGAGTGGCGGAAGAGGGGAGAGAGGCGCCTCTGAAGGCCAAATCACGATCGTCGGCCGGGAAGGTAAAGGCCACTGTATTTTTACGACAATCAAAGGCGCCTTTCACGTCGATTTCCTCCATCAACGACGCACAATAAATGCACAATATTATTGCGATGTTTTAGAGGCCGTAAAACAGTCTTTTAAGTAGGAAAAGGAAATCTAAACCGGCGAAAGCGTCATTCTTCTTCACGATAATGCCCGACCACATTCGGCGAACGCTACGAGGCTTAAACTCGATCAAATTGGCTGGGAACCAATGGAACATCCCCATACAGTCCAGACTTATCACCCTGCGACTATCACCTGTTTGGTCCACTCAAAGAGGCGCTTGGAGGCCAGCGTTTGAAGACGATTCTGCGGTGGAGACCTTCGTGCTCCAATGGCTCAATGAACGCCGAGAACTTTTTACGAAGATGGAATTAAAAAACTTCCAATCCGGTGGGAAAAATGTGTTACTCGTGTCGGAGAGACTATGTAGAAAAATAAGTTGTATCAAGAATAATTTGTAAGTAAGCAATAAATTTTTTAAAAAATCAGTCTCGTTTATATTTGATCAACCCTCGTATATACAGGAGAGTCCTGCTTATCCAACCTTTACTAATTGAACTTTCCATTTAATCTGACATAGCCCCAAAGAACCAATTTAAAAAGATTTAGAGCAAAACTGAATGTGCAGTGCTAGCACGCCACTTCCATATTTCCAAAATATGTGTCAGGCCCTTACGCCTACATGTTACTTACATTCCCAGCTGATGACCTACATTCTCTTTGAAAGAAAGAGGGGTAGGTGTTGTGATGGCTTATAAATTAAAAAAGGTGACTGTTTCATGCGAGATATAGCGGCGAGAAAACGTGAAATAGTTAGTAAACAAAAAACAATTACAAAATTTGTCCGTCAAGTTTGATTTGACATAATGCTCTTTATTACTGTAGTGAGATTCTGTGTGCTATCTTATGTTTTAGTACAATACATTTAGTAATAATACATGTAATTCAAAGTTTCTTAATGTAATACATTCAATACTTTTAAACGTTTTTAATGGTTCTCCGTGTAATCCGATTTTCCCACTAATTCGACCCGGCCGCGACCAGTTTAGGTCGGATTAGCGAGACTACTATTTATATATATATATATTATATATTTTTAATGATATGTAATTATATATATGTATATATATATATATATATATATATATATATATATATATATATATATAATTTATAAGGACCAGTACCGGGTTTTTATTACTAGAACAAATCCAATTGGAATATATGTATATTATATTATTATATTACACCAAGCATTCCAATCAGTTTTATACCAGTTATAAAGACCTGCATTATTAGAACTACATATATGGGGTACCTGCAGGTTTATCAGAACACCAGGGAACTCTCATACTTCTTATTTTTAGTATGAGTATCTCACTCATACTATCTCACTGTCTCAGACTCTGCTTTTAGTAAACAGTATCACACAGTAAATAATAATTATGTTTCATTGTAATCAGATGAATTATGATGTAAATACTGATGTTCAATTACAAATAGCGATTTCATAAAAAAATATAAACTATTCTAACTTCTTTTTTTTCCGTTCATTAATTAGTGACCAAATCAGTTTTGAAAGAAAAATTAATAAGGCAATCTAGGTTAGTTCTAATATGTAAGTGTTATTAAATAAAATATTGCTTTAATAAACAATAAATACTGTAGCCTAATTTAGGTATGTAATGTAAAATCCAGTTATAATAGGTTTTATTTCTAAATATTTTAGTAAGGTGCAATGTTAGAGTTCAGTCATTAGTTTTATAGATTATAGTTTTAAATACAAAAGTAGAACAAAGTAAGACCTATTGCATTAAATAACAAATATAAAGAATGTCATTGCTTTAAAATAACAAAGAACTTTCGTGCTGTACATTGTATATTCGTTTCTTTTTCCCATTAACTGTGTAAGGTCACATGTGCCTACTAGAGCGTCTTGTATGTACAAGATACACACACACACACACACACACACACTATATATATATATATATATATATATATATATATATATATATATATATATACATACAAATGTTTTGCTATCTTTATTTCATGAAAAAATATTAATGCATATGCACTTCTGTGTTTTTGTCTTTTTCTCTGGTTGATCAGGGAGTTTTGAACATTTGATTCTGTGACCACCTTTTTATATTAGTCATGGTCTTAGATGTCTAGCAGAGAAACAGTATCTGAAATAATAAAAAAACTGGAAAGCATAGCTACTCTGAAAAATTTTTAAACTGGGAAGTAGTACTTTTGTAATTGAATTTAAGTAGCCACTCTGTAGTAGGCAGCTAGTATAAATATTTTACAGATTTGTTTAAATTTATTAATACTAGTATAATCATTATGTGCCACTTTAAAGATGGTAATTAATGCAATAAAAATTTATTTCAGGGTTAACTGTTACAACGTTATTGAAGCTCAGGCCCCATTTGGTGGATTTAAAATGTCAGGAAATGGCAGAGAACTGAGTGAATATGGACTTGAGGCTTATACAGAGGTCAAGACTGTTATTACTAAAGTTCCATTTAAAATAAGTTAATCATACCTAATCTTACTTTTGGTTTCTTATAAGACATTTTATTTTTAGAAATCAGATATATTTCTTTGTATTGTTCATATCTTTAAAAGTTTATTTACTAAAAACACAATATTTGTGAATTATATTTACTAAAAACATATTTGTGATGTGATTTTGTAAAAGTAAATTTTATTTTTAATGTTCAAAAATTAAACTATTTGCATTATATTTATTTTTGCATTGTATCCAAAAACCCTTTATGTTTAATGCAGCTTTATAAATAAGCAGACTTAATTACAACTACTGTAGTTGATGACTTTCTGGTCAAATTAACCAAGAAGGGAACAATTAAGCACAATTTCAAGACCATATGAAAATTTTATTTATAGGCTATACTTGAACCAATTAATAGAATGGAAGGACACTCCATTGCTTGCACATTCATTGCCAATGAAGCCCAGGAATACAAGAAAGGTGGACACTATTTTGTAGTGCTTGCGTATTGATGATTAAGGCAATCCTACATCAGCTGCAACTGAAATTTGTATCTATCCAAAGTTTTAAGGACTACCTAAATGTTGGGATATATTATGTAGCCTTCCTGTTGCCTGAAGTTAAGCCTTTAAATTGACCTTGATAAATGTACCAGCAGCATGAACATCTCTCTGTACTTCATAGGACATTACAAACTGCTAAGTCTGTTGATGAATTCCAGAGGGAAACTAGGTGCCTTTGTTGAGCCAACTCCTGAAAGAGAGAACTTTTACAAAAACAGAGTTTAAGTTTTGAACCAAAAAACATTAGTTATGAAGAAAAAATATTTGTTTTTTTAATAATTTTAATATTTTTAGGAAAACTGTGATTATTTATTATTATCAGGAAAAGCTTAGTTTATTATTATTTTTCACTTTTAGACATTTTCAAATTTGAAATTTGGTAAGTTGATATATCATACATAAATAGTTAATTGCAAATTACCAGAATGTTAGTTTAATTGTTATAATACTTATTTTTTTAATGTTAAAAATGACAGAGGAACATTTTTATGAGTCACTCGAATTAAATGAAAATAATTTACCTATGTTTATTTATATGCTCAAAATTATTCTGCTAGATTGACGATGTATTAGATTTGAAGATGGCTGCAATGTTTGCTATATTTGAAAAAATGTTAGGTTTGGGCATACCTTAGATATTTTTAAGTAACGGATTTTGTAAGAATCCAATTTTTGTTGTAGTATATTCCGGTTTCGATGAAAAAAATTGTTTTTTTTTTTTGTAGAACTAGTTAATCAGTTGCAGTTAAATAGTGAAACATATACAATGTTTACTTTCTTATAGTAGCAAGTAGAAAACAAATTATGAAAAAATTATTGTTGACATTTTTATGGGCCTTTACATTTTCAGATCATTAAAAAAGTGGTTTTTACTTAGATGTCTGTTTTCGCACTTGCACAAGGTTTTGAGGCAACTTTCTTATATTTTTCATTTGCTAATAATTATATTGGATCCATTATTTTAATTTTTTTAAATGTGTTTTTAATTATTTTATTGGTCAAAAACTGTCGATCCTTTTTCTAAAATCAGTTTTAACGATTTTGATCATACTGTGTTTATACACAGCTCATATTTAGTTCACAAGTACCTATCTGTTCAATAACCTTGAAATGTTTTCAAGAAATGGATGGGTATTAATGAATATTAGGGGTTACAAACACACTGAAACATTCATAGCTCTATTGTTTCCTCACTTCTCTATTCCTGAGCCTTGGCATCTTCTCTAGTCCTAGCCTCTTCATGAAGTCAAGAATTTGAAGAGGATTCAAGATAGGTAAACGTCTCATATCTAATTGGTAATTTCCCAAAATGGTAACTTCTCATAGCAGTCACGTCACAGTCTACCAGCAGATGATGGGTAGTTTCCTCTTTCTTCCCGCAGTATCTGCAAGTTGGACCTTCTACTAAGCCAAGATTCCTAAGATGTCTCTTAAGATTGCGATGCCCCATAAGTAAGGAAACCCTTCAGAAGTCTTAGAAGACCAATACAGATCTTTGCTCTGCTTCTGTCAAAGTTGCTGAGAAGCTTTTTGGCCTGTCTTAAAACCTCATTTATCTTTCCAGAGGTTACATCTTCTAGCCTCTTCCTCTTTAAAATTCAACTTGAAGTAGCTCTCTTCAAGTATACAAAATGGCTCTGATCTTATAATTTGGGTTGATGCCCCTTTCCTCGTCTGTGTTCTCATTTCCTTATATCCTCTTGTTACACCTAGAGAGTGTAACCTTATTGCTCTGGCTTAGCCAATTTAACTTTAGCAGGCATTCTTAGACCATTGTCGACTTGATGATTGGAAAACTCAGAACTTTAATGGCTGCTTGACTATCTGACACAATTGTGATATTTTTCCCATTAACTCGCTTATCAAGATTTCTATGCACACATCTGTAAATAGCATATACTTCTGCCAGAAAGATGCCGTAGTATTTTCCATCGTCTCAAAGTATTTGGTTCTCAGCCCAAGTATTCTGGCTCTAGCTCCACAAGTGTCTTAGACTCATCTATAAACCATATTATGGTATCTTTTAATAGTGACAATATGGATGTGGCGATCCATTTACTTTTAGTGCTAAGCTCAGTGAGAAAATATTTCACATAGTTTTACTTCCTCTTATTTGAGTTTTTTCGAAGTTCCCGGCAATTAGTAAGTTCCTTTATTTTTACTGATTTTCTTCTTAGGCAAGTTCTGGTTTTCCATATTCTGAGATGTGCACTTTTAGCAGCTGTCTCCTCTGCTAAAAGTGGAGAGGTGTGAAGTCTAGAATGATCTCCATTGCTGCTATAGGGCATGATCTCATACCTCCTGTTATGCATTTGTATGCCAGTCTTGGTACTTTGTTTTAACAACCTCCTACTTGGACTTGGTTCTACCAGTCCAAGCTAATGGATGGATGGATATATTCAATTGCAATTCCAAATCTCATTATAAACATCTAAAAGGATTTTTATTGTGTTTATCTGCAGATATTTCACCATACTATAACTTATATTCAACAATAGGAGCAGTATCTTTTTTTTGTAGCTAGTTTCAATTCATTAAGTATAAAATTGTTTTCATTGGGGTGCTTGTTTTGTATGATGGTAGAGATATTAATTTTAGCATAATGTGGTAATCGCGTATATATGTATATCATGTATTTGTATGCTAAATCAGGATTATTAACATCTGGTTAATTTGGCTTTAAAAATATATTTTTCAAATTAACTACTTTCCATGCATGGGAAATAGATTTTTTTTGTATTGCTAATTTATTGACAAAACATGTTGCACCCTTGTTTTTTAAACTTCTTATATGATTTTGTAGTAGCAAGTTGTGCATCATGATAATGTCTATAATTAATTGGCATTATACGCATTTTAATGTCTTAAACGCTAAACGCCTCCTGAGCTTATATATATACATAAACACAAATATTAATTTTATACTTAATATACGATATAAATAATCGTTTATACCATACTGCTTTAATTATCACTGTACAAAAGGTAATACTACTAAATTGGTCCAGCTCAGTGATATTAATTGATAACTGATACAATTTTAGATTTGATTGGAGTTATCATTTTCATTGTTCATGAACCATTTGGGGAAGAACTTTTGAACTGAGATTATACTGTAAAAAGTATCCGTATGTTATCTTACCTCTGATGTGAACTGTGGAGGAAATTTCATCTTTGGGTTTCTAGCATCTCTATGCCATGACTATAACAACGATTGTTTGTTCTATAATCTGTGAAAAATACTGTTACCGTTACTGAATTGTTTTATTTATTCCTTATTATTGAATTTACATTACTTCTTAAAATTTTCGTTCTTACTATTTCGTTCACAAGTGAAAACGTTGACATCACTTTTGTTAATATTAATTCACGTGGATTTCAAGTTACTAGAATTGTAAATATTCTAATAATAAATTCTGCCTGTTATTAAAAAAATATAGACGCATAAACATTACAACTACTTGCAAAACTATTTTTGTGGTAAGTGGAATTGATGGGTAAAAACATTTTTTCGCTATAATACAAATTTGGTAAATATGCAGTTTGAAATGTTTTGGGGTTGTTTGGTAATTTTTGCACAAAACGTTTTGTTATGTGCTCGTTAGTAATAATACAAAATATAAAAGTGCGAAAACTACGGAAAGTTCGAAATTAAAAGGTACCCTCGTAACCTAAAAATTACTACTGCGTGAAAGTAGCTAACCTGTTATCCTCGCGAAAACGATTGGTAAATATGTAGTGTTGGTTATTTTCGATTTTTCTGTACAATTTTCGTTGAAGTGCTTTATTGTCTGTCTAAAAGCAATAATCCAATATAAGGAAACGCGGAATGTACGAGAAGTATAATAAAAGTGATCAGCATAACCTTAAATTTGCTCCAGCGCGAAAGTAAGTAATGAGTAAAGCAAAAACGATTATAAAATAATTTTAAAAAACAGTAAACTTAATTGACATGGTTGTTGGGTGAAAAACCTGACTGACAAGGTTGTTAAGTGAAAAACATGCTATTTTAACATTTTCACTACAGGAATGAACAAAGTAATAGGTATTAAGTAGATCTATAATGCCTATTAGAATGTGCATGAGCAGTAAGTCTATAGTAAATGACATTGTGTGTTAGCTGTAAGTTGCTGTAGGAAACCTAGTATGTTTCATGCAATGTAAACAGCAATGATGTCACAATATAATTCTATAAAACAGCCAAAAATTTTAAGTAATCTTTAAAAAAAATATTTTCTGTGTATAAATATTTCTTAATTGGATACTGTGGGTTAATTTTCAGATACTGGTGTTCATGCTATTTAAACATTTGCATCACAACCCAATATTGGTTTTTTTGAAATTTTAGTTTTCTGAAGCTGATCAGTTACAACAAAGTGTTGATAATGTTATCTTGTTTTAATTATTTTGAATTCAATAGATTCAAACTAACAAAACCTACTATATGTCATTTGTTGTATAACCTTCCAAATGCATGATTACCACCTATACTGTGTTGTTACATGTTAGCAAATATTTTTTCTTAAAAAAATATTTTATTATTTATTTACAAAAAAAAAAAAATTTTCAAACTTTATCCCCAATGTCGTTTTGTTGGAATGTTAATTCTTTGTAACCATTGATAAAATGAATTTCACAAAACTTTTATCAGATTTTGATAAATTTTTCATCATAAATTAAGAATACAACTAAGAATACTAAGAATTTTTCATCATAATAACTCTAGTTATGGTCCCAAATTTGAAATCTAAAAAAATATGGTTCAAGAGCAAGTAGAACAAAACAAACCTGACATCCACCTTGTAAATAGAGGATGTATTTCTTTAGAACAATGTAACTATTGCAATCTTTTATTATTTTATCCCTGAAAATTTTTAATTTTTTGTGTAAAACAGTATAACAAAATCTTACTTAGAGTAAAAAGTGATAGAAGTGATTTTTGAAAATTTTATGAATGTTAAAATGAATGTTCCATGCAATGTAAAGAGCAATGACATCAAAATATACTTTCATTAAAAAAAATAGCGTGAAAGGGTAAGTACTGTAAACAAATTATTTTCTGTGGGTGAATATTTCTTAATTGAATTAATAAGGTATATAATAAAAAAAAATATTCAAAAGTCCCTTTTAAAAAATAAGTTACACTGCATAAATACCTTTGTATTACAATGAGTTCAAATGATTTTAAAGGTTATGGCAAATTTGTTTACTACGAGTTAGTAAACAAAATATACAAAATGTATTGAAAAATGACTTGTGAATTTCTTCTTTTTAACAATCAATAAATTTTGTTTTGTTTGTGCAGATAAATATGGAATTGCCAGGACTAGGCAAACATTGCACTTACACAAATTGCCATCAATTAGATTTTCTCCCGGTTACATGTGACTTGTGCTCCAACATATTTTGCAAAGACCATTCAAGTTTTGACAAACATGAGTGTAAAAGAAATGAGAACAACACAGTAGTTGAAAACAAGGTATGAAAATATACATAATGGAATGAATCCATCAGTCAGTGGCAAGGAGTGATAGTGGCAAAATATGAGCAAGTAATCTTTCTTTGAAAAAATAATAATGGAAACAAATATTTGGCCAAGTATGTTAAAGTTATAATATATATATATATATATATATATATATATATATATATATATATATATATATATAAGTTATGTTGTTGGTTCCGATCGATTGGTTTTAAAAAACTCAAACTTGAATTTTACAAAACCGTTTATTATAATAATTATAATAGGTATAACTCTTATGCCTAGAGGTAACCTGTTGTACAGTGTTGTTCACACACTGGATCAGACTCAACTAACTAACTTAACAAAAGCTTTATTACAATGCAATGAGAAAAAGCTGATATAGCTATTCTAAGAAATGAACATCTGCAGGATTATATATCGTTCATTGACATTGTACATTGTCTTAACTTAAATTACACTATATAACTTATATATATATATATAATGGTGTGTGTGTTTTTCAGTACAGGCACTTATTGTAGCGGCTGGTGACGCATAGGCCTAGAAAATACAGGTAACAATCTCTGTATTTGCTCAAATTCAAAGATGGCAAGTCTGTATAAAGTGCTGTTGTTAAGAAAAAAAGTGTAACTAAAACAAATTTATTTAAAATCTAAACTACAAGCATTGCATATACTGCTTAAATGAATGATTCACCTATGTTCAGAAGTAAAATTTGTGTTTCAACACTAATTATTGTAATTCATTATTTTAGGAAGTCATCAAAACTCTCTCATGTACTTTTGAAGGATGTACAGAAAAAATCTTGGTTAAGATGTTATGTCATAAATGTGGACTTAATTTTTGTCTCCAACATAGACACCATGCTTCTTGCTATGAAAACAAAAATAAGGACAAAGTGGCACTTATGAGGGAGAATAAAGCTCAGTTTATGAAAGCAAAAGCTGCTGTAGACAAGCATGTAAGTTCATTTGTGGCAAACTATATATATATATATATATATATATATATATATATATATATATATATATATAATGAAGGATTAACTAATAGTTCAAGGAACAGTAGACTCCAGCATATATTCATAATTAATACGCAGTGCTCCACGACAGTGCTCGAAACTTTTTGTCACAATTTAACTGGTAACCATATTACAAAAATACCATAGTACAAAAAATTTACTAGACCTACTTTATTGGTAATTTTATGCTTTTTCTCAGTGTAGTAGTCAAAATTATGATAGGTTTTGCTGCTCAGCCTGTACTGCAAAAAAAAAAAAAAAAACAGCAACTAAACTCTCATTGTTGAATCAGAGCCCACCTTCTTGAAATAGATATTGAATAGGAAAAAAAATCATACATACATGTGTTTGGGCTTTGTACGAGGTATCTTTATACCAAATTTCAAAACAGTTGGCCAATGTGTTTGATTAAAATTGCATACACTTGTCATAGTTTAATCATAGGCTGCCATCTTGAAATAGAAGCAAATAGGAAAAAATGTTGCACATACATCATTTGGACTCTATATAAGATATCTTTGTACCAAATTTCAAAACAATCAGTTTATGTGTTTGCTAAATCTGCATACACTTGTCATCATTACATCATAGGCTGCCATCTTGAAACAGAAAAATGGGGAAAATCTTAACACGTACGTCATTTAGACTTCATACAAGGTGTCTTCGTATCAAATTTCAAAATTATCGATCAATGCGTTTTTCTAATATTGTTTATACTCATTATTGTAAATCAGATGCTGCCATCTTGAAATGGAAGTAAATGAAAAAAATTTTACATATATGTTGTTTGGGCTTTGTACAAGGTATCTCTGTACCAAATTTCAAAACAGTCGGTCAATGTGTTTAGCTTTTTTTTTAAGGCACATTGAGGCTATTATTGCCTCTCTCAATGTATAAGTACGAGTCTAAAGTGTTAAAGTCGTAAGTGTAATTTTGTAAGTATAAATTTGTGTTAGACTCGGGTACCGCGAGGGACGTCTAAATCCTCTCAATAGGTGCAGCTAGTCTGCACCCTGCGGGGTGCTAAAATTGTATAACAAATCAAATGTCGAACAGTCGAATTGAAACAGACCTTGTTTCCCTTGATCAAAAATTGGATCATATTATTCACTGTAAATTGCAAAAATTAATTGAGTAGCAGTATATAATACTAAATGTTGACTAGAAATAATTTTTAAGGTCACACTAGTTATAGCAGACATTAAGTAGGCCACAATATGAAGATCATTTTCTTGTTTCTTCTTCAAAATCATGTCACTGCTAACTAATTCAGAGTCAGGGTAAATGTTCAGCAAGCAGATCTTTAGATTGGTTGTTAGAGGTTACGGGGTTTAGTATCCCCTGACACAGTGTTTAAAGGATCTGTTGTACAACTAAGACTCTTGGGTACTAGTTCAGTAGATTGGTTCTTCAGTGAGTTCAAGCAATTTACTAACTAGCTCATTCAGCTGGAGGTACTTTGGTTCCTCTATTTCTGCTATTTTTGCTAGAGGTTGCCTGGTATCCAGACACCACAGCTTTTCAGCCTTCAGTATATGCTGTTCCATCTTGGCTTGGGATGTGAATAGGGATAGATATGTGAATATATGTTGAGTATGCTTTCAGAAATAAAATAATTCTTAAAAAAAAGTAATTTTCCACGTTTTATTTCTTCATGTTAAACAATTCAAACTTGAACCATTTTAATTATAATTGTCAGGTAGATTGTTATTCAGGCTATTTAAAATCCATGCAGGTACTTTTGAAGTGATGTGATAAAGAACTGTGAAATGTTTGTACTCAAGAAAAGGGTTTGTCTATATTAAGTTTCTTTTAGTATTAGTTATTATTTTTAGTATTTAGTTTTTTTTTAAATTTTCAATTATATTTATTTTTGTTATGTAAGCCTTTAAACAATGATTTTTTAAATTAATTGGATTTGTAATTATCAAAATTTAAATAAGTGTTAATTACAATTTGTTTAAGGTTCATAATAGACTTACTGATGCGTTAAATAGTTCAGTGCAAAGTAATAGAAATGCTGCCCTCAAGGTACGGATGATGAAGACTAAAGCTCAAGCTGTAGGAGATGCTAATATTCTTCCTCAAGATAGAGTAGCTTTTATGGTATATCCTCCATTAATCAGTAAAAGTTCTCCTCGTGCAATTTTTGTTTCAAAATATTGGCCAGTAAGTATATAAGAAACACCAATAGAACTTAAATGATCTACTTCCTTTCTATTTTCAACATAGACTCTCAGTTCAACAGACACCCGATTATTGGAAATTCGTATTGTCAGAAATAAAATCTGTATTGGCAGTGGCTGTTCAAAGTCAAGAATTTTGTAACTTGAAAAGCATTAAAGAAGGTTTTGTTTATATCTGCCATATTTTCAATAGGGTAAGATTCATGTGGTTGGAATTGCCAGCTTAGCTACTGTATATGACATTTAAACGACAAAATAGATTTGTGTGAAAAATGTGATTTGTTGTTTAACAATGTATACATGATCAACAATTATGTAAAAGAGGCTCTTTGATTGTATGATTTGTAAAGTAGGCATAGTATTTATTCATTGCAAACATAACATTCCCAATGCATTAACAAGTTCCAGGAAATTTATTCTGAAAGATTTTAGTGTTACATATGTATTCTCACATATGCATGTTTTGTTTCAAAGTTTTACAATTGTATACCAAATTGTAAATTGTAATAATTAAGTAAAATTTCTCCATAAATAAATTATTGGTGCTGCTTCATCCTTATTGAACTTGGCAGTGCGTTATTACAAATTAATCGTTGTAGGTTCACATCTGTGTGTAATAAATACCCTTGACTAATTGTAGATGTACCAAAAGCTTTTAAAAAATAACTGATAACTCTGTTCTTTCATAAACAAATACTACAGATAAGCAACAAGTCTAAAACCATATACACTCAGCACCCTCACTATGTTTATTCTACTCTCAAATATGCTTAGGACATATACATAAATAGGAAATGGACATTTCAGTACTTTAATATAATGTTAAGTTTATATTTTGTTATGTTACTTGGTAAGTAACAAAAGATTTGTGGAAGACATAAGTGTCATATTACATACATACAGTACAATATTTTTAAAGTATTGTGACATTATTTTTATATTTTGATAAAAGTAACAGTACAGTAACCTCTTAATAGTCACGATCTTTTTATAGTCGAGATATACATATGTGTTCCAACATTTATTTAAAGTAAACCCCTACATATTTGTTTATATTTTTGTAATAATTGTCATAGTTTCACTTCAAAGATTAGGTCCCTTTTATTGTTTACTGATTCTGTTGTGCTCGATTTAAACAAAGCTTCTTTTTAATTTTTTCTGCATTAGCCTTTGTTGTGTTTTTGGTGAAAAACCATATATAGATCTGATAATTGAGAGTCCGTATATTTATAAAGTTTAAAATTCTTGCTTGGCAATTATTGTAAGTTCCCTAACAAAACAGCCCATTATGGATTGCTATCACACCCAAGCAGACTGCACTTTGAGTAGACTTAAATTTTCAAGCCATTGCATAGTAAGGCCCTGGTGTTTATTTTAATTTATTGTTTTAATTATATACTGGACATATTAAAGTGTTCCGTTGGTATACATATGCACTATTGTGTACAGTAAACCCTTGGTTATCCAAATCTCAAATAACCAAGCCCCGGATTATCCAAACACCATTGAAGCATGATCTAATTTGCAAAAACATCAAATTTTTTTTAATATGTTTGAAATGAAAATATTACAAAAGGGAAAGTAACTTTTTAATAAACTGAACTGTATTACAATAAATGGGGATGTGTAATAGCTTAGAGATTTATTAACTTAGAGAATCGTTTTCCTTCGATGGCACCGTGTTATAAATTAGAGATTGACCTGTGTAATAAGAAAGAGGTTCCGTACTGTGTATTAACATAGAGACTACAGTTCCATCAAGTGTGTTGCACCATGTGTATATGTTGCCAACACCGCTGCTATTTGGCCAAGTATGTATCAGATTTGATTAAACTTATTTTAGAAAGTTATAAAATGTAATAATTATCAAAAATTACAAAATTTTTACTGGTGTAGGCCGGAAAAAGTAATTGTTTTAGTTTCAAGACTTTACCGAACTGAATCGTTAATGTGGATTTTTTACTGCTCTGAATGTTGGATTTTGTTGAAATTTTATCTCTAGGCTTCGCAGTGGACACTAAAAGTGCCAGATCAAATGTTTCAGAAAAAAGGTAATAATGCAGTGAAAATGCACAGACTAATAACTAGGCACTGCTTGGACACTGGTGGTCCCTGCTTAGTAGTTAGGCCAGATCGTCTGATCAGGTTTGTGAGAATCGATGTTTTGCATGTGAAAACATAACTGAGATAGCTTTAGAAAGCACCGGGCTGCATTTGTTTGTGGAAAGAAGGTTCCTATCGGCTGTAACATATTACCGGTATAAAGTTATAAATTAAAAAAAAATTAGTAAGAAAAGTTGAGTAACTTTACGTAAGGTACACCTTGGAGCATGATTTACAGAGTTTTTACTTAGATTGTCAACCACATTTACTATGCTATATATGTCATCATTTTTATGCATAAGAAAATCATTAACAACAAATTTGAGAGGCTACCGAGATGAGCTAGTTCAGTCTATGGAATCATGAAAACCGCCTTTTGACTCTTGACTCAATAAACTTAACAGTCCCGGCCTTGATTAAATAAATAAAATCTTGTGCATTCAATGTTTTGAATGTATATTATATCATCGTTTCCCAAAACAATAAAAAGTACTGGGAGCCATGAAATAGTTAACTTTTTAAATATGTGCTTAGAGATATTGTCAACATTCTCCTTGTTATAATTTGTCGTAAGTGGTCATGCTGATAATATTTTGGATTTTGTTCTTAGGTTGGAAAGTGCCTTGATCTGTTTTCAAAGAAGTTCAAAATTGAAAATAACAATCACAAACCTGATGGTGTAAAATTAAAATTGTTTGACTATTGTAATGGTAAAGAACTGGATATTAGTAAATGTATAGAACAATTTATAAAAAATGAAACTCTTTTTGATGGGGGATGTTTAGTTTTTGAATACCATACAGAAGAAACTGTAGACCTTGTGAATGATGTTCATGTTCTGGCTGATTTACAGAAGTATTGTTGAAGCGATAATTGTGAATAGGCCTCCATTAGTGTTCTTGTACTACTATCATTATATATAAAATTAAAGGTCATTGAAAATTTTAAAATCAGATACTAGCATATGATTGATTTTAAATATGACTTATAAGTTAATGTATATATATATATATATATATATATATATATATATATATATATATACACACACACACACACACACACATACATACATACATACATACTACTACCTTAAAATAATATGAAATACATAATATGTGTTTTACTAACATAAAGTAATGTCAAGACATTCAAGGTCAAAGACACTTGATAAGAAACAAAAATATCACAGTGGACTTCATTAAGTTTTCACAGAAAACTTAGAGACAACACATGAAGCATCTGATTTAGTTATTGCTGAAGACTGGGGAAGTTATTACAACAGCTAGAAAATGAATACTGGGAAAAGGATTGTATCCTGGAGAATACATGAAACAGTTTGTGATAGAGATGTTATATTCTGATACAAGTTCATCTTCTGAAAGTGATAAAGGCATCAATTCTGAAAATGAACTACTAGCTGAATCCTTAATGACTAGCTTTAAAAACGATGATGCAATTGTGAAATCTAACCTTTTTATTCTGTAATACTTAACAATATATAGCCTGCCTAGACTGTATGTAGTAATAAAACACTTTATATAATGTGTTACTCATATTTATTTACTTTTTTCCATTTCTACAACTCTAGATAGACAAAATAAATTAATTTAAATGTTTGTGTGACAATCTGTTACAATTAGCATAAGTATACTCAATTTCTAAAATACACACACACCACACATTGTATGTGTGTATTGTACTGGCAACTGTAAAAACAAAACAATAAATTAAAACCCTTGAAAACAAGACAAAGCTATCAGATGCATTTTTTATTTGTCAAACTTGTGATAAAAAACTTATTTTTTTATTATTACATAGAAGTTTGTATAACTTCTTATGGAGTGTACAACATTATGCTTTTCATATTTTATAAAAAACAAAGCACATAAATGAGACCAGTGACATACTATCCATGTTCTTGTCACCAAAACACTGAAAAGAACTGTTTTCAAAATATACTCTTGTGTTAAATGTAAACACGAGCTCTTTTAGTTATTTTTATATAGTTAATTGGTTCTGTATAATGATAATATCTGTTAAGTACCTAATCATAACTGAAAAAAACAAAATATCTAAGGAGTAATCACCAAAGGATTTTGACTAATAGGACAGATCGGTGTGGTTTTACTGCAGTTAGACATAAATTTTAATTCAGTCTTAACAGAATATATACAAATCCACGCTAAGGGTTGGTTCTGAAGCAACGCGCTTGAGCTATATGTCAACGCAATGCCAAGCTTAGCTATACTCATGATGACTTATCTTCTCTTGTTTATCAGACGTACTGCAAGCTTGTGAGGTTTCGATCCTGTTAACAGTTTGTGTGCCAAACGGTCGTGTCTACACCAAGAATATCATCAGTTCATCCTCTCTCCTACTTTGCTATTCGACAGTTGATAAGTTAGGAGATCACAATATCAAAAAAGGGTCTTATAAATTAGAACTGTGCGCAATAACATATCCTTATTCTGAATCAGTCACTGGCCATTTTAACTATGTTCGATATAAAGATTAATTAGCCAAATACTGCTTCTGTTCTGGTACGAGATACATCAGAACTGCTAAAATTGTATCTTTGCCAGCAAGACTGTCATAGGTGTGTTTATTAAACAATCAAATCCACCCCAAAGTTTCAAATCATATTAGCTGGATTATATCCGAAAATCAAGTAATCACAAAATTTGACATCATGTATTTAACAGTGAATCTTTGATATACATCCATGTCTAACAGTCAAAATCTATATAAGTGAAAATTTGTGACAATAAATTTTGTCTACCAATATTTGTGTCACTCTTAAATTCTTTTCCTAAGTAGCCAAGTTTACTGAATGTTTAATCATAATTTAAAAAATAACCAATACAATTATGATATTTTTAAAATGATATAACAATGGCTAACTCATATTATTTGACTATGGTTATCGTTCATTGGCTTTATTTAAACAGAAAAAAACAGCTGCCTTTGATTTTATCAACTAATCATGGTCTAGAATTACTTTCCATGTTTGGTGATTGGGCAGTATAGAGCCCAGCTGTTTTTATTTGACAACAGCTGGATACAATCAGTACCTGGAAAACAACTGGTAGGGAGATTTGGTATGGGTGTGGCAACGATATCTGACAATGTCAACAGTGCAAAAATTTTGTTTTGTGACTGCATTGGAAGTAAAGATGAAAATTGATCAACAAAAGTGATATAAAAGGAAAACATATTAACAGCATGAAAATGCTATTTACAAGTGGTTTCTGAAACATTTAATTTGACAACCGATTTTATGTAAAAAAGCACTAATGAATGTGAAAAACTGGATTGTGCTTGACTTTAAGAACCAAAGTTGGTTCCGGAATTTTAAATCTTGGTTTAGTATTCAGGAGTTGGTGTACTGAGAGAAAAACTGTTGATTACAAAGCTCTCTGCAAAACTTGTAAAGGAAAACTTTTGCCTTCCAAAAAAAAAAAAAAACTACAGCCAACCACCTTTGCTAATGACTGGCAAATTGAAGAAACCAAGTTTTAAATTAAAAATGTAAACAATTTACTAGTGGCCTACACCAATAAAAAAGTGCATGGATGACGGCTGATATATTGTTGGTATAATACAAGAAAACCTTCATCCTTGAGGTCAAAACATTTAATGAACCTGGAAAAACAGGAAAGGTTTTGCTCATCGACATTGTCCCTTATTGAGAGGAGATGGAAATTTTAGATGTATGTTCTTGCTGGCTAATATCACAAGTTTGCTGTAGCTATGGATCAGACTGCAGATGCCTAAAATCTGTTTATAAACCTTATATTAAAACAAGCTTGGAACAAAACAAACGGCACATCGAAGAAATAATAAGTGTCTGTGGGTAAAATTGCAAATATTGGCCAAGGAAATCTCAGGTTGCTCAGAATGTGAATGTAGATAATATGGAGCAGTGTGATTTAGACGATCAAAGGTTCCATATAAAATTAGATGATGAGACCGTAGTGTCATGGACAAACAGTGAAGTTATAAAAAAGACAGTGATGAAACTGTGGAATAAATGAAGTTGAAAATGTTCCCACATATAGAGAAGCTTATGTTTTGAAAACGCCTTAAAAGCGACAACCCAAGTGAGACGCTATACAAGTGCTTGTGGAACCTTGCCATGAGGAATGTCTTACCACTTCAAGGCAACACACACTTTGAGATGTTTCAAGTAAAATAGTTTCCAATACTGTTAAAAACTATTACTTCAACTCTATCATTAAATTTTTTAGTAGTTTGTTTTAAACATTATTTGCAGTACAGTATTCTCACTTCCTGTTAGTTTCCTTTGACTTATCAAAAATATTTCTTTTTTAATGAATACCTTTTTTTGCTTTATTACAATCTATAGCCAATCATTCTAATTGGTCCAATCCCCAATTAATTCAGAAAATTGGTGTTCTACTGTAATAATATTTTGCTAGTAAAAACTGGTTGCTTAGAAAATTCATTCCTGTACTATTATTTGTTTCATATGAACTTTTCATGTCAAGGAATACTTTTTTTTAACAAAGCTCTAAAATTTCACTTTCAATCAACAGATATAAATTTAATATAGACCATAAATTTCTCCTGAAGATAACTTTTAATATAGACAAATATTCCCATCATGTATAATCGGCTTATAACACTGCTCTTCTCAAATTGATAAGCCCAAAAGGTCACAGTGCAAGGCCCATCCTTCAATGGACTAGATCAGGGGTCTCCAAACTTTCCAGCCTTAGGGCCATACTGATTACTCCAGTAAGTTCCGAGGGCCAAAACCATATTATCATTGTTGCCGGTGGTAAAAAGTGAAATAGTCCACTGATGAAAAAGAAAGTCCAAAAAGTACGCAATGTTTAAAAAAGGCTGCAAATCGGACTAAAGTCAGCAAAACGGCAACACTGCATATTATTAATTTTCCTGTCATTATCTGTAATTTCTAGATTAGTCGTAGAGTACGAGCCATGAGGGTAACGTGACACGACATCTGGTGGACACAAGCGGAAATAGGTAGTACCTTCTATCGCTAACAGATGGCGCTAATAGCACATACAGAATAATCTCGTTGGTTCGAGAAAGTTCTGGTGTCTTCCACTCACTTCTAGATGGCAGTAATTGGAATATATAAGAAGGCTAGTGGCGCAACCACAAGTCAGTTCCTATGACACTGTTGTGAAATAAAATAATGCGTACCTCCTTAAAACGTGTTTGTGCATGTTTAAGTTTAAGACATCTTTGTAATTGTTGCTTTTGTGTGTGATTTAGTAGTATGGAAAAGAAGCGAAAAATTGATAGTGAATGCAGAAAATTCAAAGATCAGTGGAACATTCAGTATTTCGTAATTGAGTCCAGTAACAAGGCGCTATGTTTGATTTGCAATGAAAGCATAGCCGTTCTCAAAGAATATAACATTAAATGTCATTATGAAACAAAACATTTTCAAAATTACTCAAAATATACAGGAAGTTTGTGGACAGAAAAATTCGAAGCTATGAAGCGCGGATTGAAATCGCAGCAATCTTCATTTACAAAACTCAAAACTGAACAAGAAGCTGCAACTCGTGCTAGCTTTCATGTGGCTCTTGAAATTGCAAAACGTGGAAAACCATTCACCGATGTTGAAATGATCAAAGAATGCATAATTGCAGTAGCCGAAGAAATGTACCCTGAAAAGGTAAATTTATTAAAAACTGTCAGTATGTCAGCAAACACTGTGGCTCGAAGGGTAGAAAACATCGCTGAAAATATATCCTCTCAACTGTTCGACAAAAATGGAGATGTTGAGTGGTTTTCTTTGGCCTTGGATGAGTCAACGGATGTGTCAGATACTGCTCAGGTGTTGATTTATATTCGAGGAGTAGATAAAAGCTATTAAGTGCATGAAGTACTTCTTGATATGTATAGTATTCATGACACAACTACTGGTACAGATATTTTTAATATCAACTGTTAATTTTATCAGATCTTTTGGGCTGAATCACCGACAATTTATTGAAGAGATTGGAGAAAATGACTTACCTTGTCATACTGCCATACATTGGCTTAGTTGTAGGAAAGTCCTTCAGCGCTTTTTTGAACTTCGAGCAGTGATCGAAAGTTTTTTGAATGAAAAGCATCGCCCTCTTACTGAATTACAAAACAACGCATGGCTGTGGAAGTTAGCATTCTATGTTGATTTGACAAAACATGTGAACGAACTGAATTTGAGATTGCAAGGAGAAAACCAGCATCTTCCTGATTTATACACTAATATCAAATCATTCCGGAAGAAATTGATACTGTTTCAATCACAACTACGAAGTAAATGTTTTTCACATTTTAAAACATGTGAAATATTCAGCCACACCACTGAGACTGAGTTTCCTATCGATTTTGCAATAGAAACTTTGAGTGCTTTGAAAATAAATTTTGATACTCGTTTCTCGGACTCTGATGCCATTGCGAATCAAATTAAGATTTTTCAGAATCCTTTTGATACTGACACTGAAACCCTAGCCCCGGAACTTCAAATGGAAATGATTGATCTACAGTGCTGTGATATAATTAAGTACAAATATCAAAATTCATCTTTGTTGGAATTTTATAAGTCTTCCACTGACACAATTTGATAATTTGCATAAATTTGCTCGTGGGCTGTCTTCTGTTTTTGGTACTACTTATTTGTGTGAGAAGACCTTCTCCAAAATGAAGTATTAGTCCACAACTACAAACTATTGTCAGTGGAAAATCTCAATTACATAAATCTCATTACTATGTCATTATGCTTGTTATAAGTTATGTTTTTATTTAAAATGTATAAAATGTTAGTTGGATTCATTTCAATAATTTGTTAGTTATTATATACTGAAGTTAAATTTTCTGCATATTATACATGTCTTTACTCATTACAATTCTGTGTTTCTTTATCCAACTTATCACAAAAATAATAACAATAAGCCTACAACAATGTTATGAGTAGTTAGCCCATGACCATATCAATGTAGATGTCATATTAATAATTATTCAACATAAAATTAGAATACTTCAGTAAACTAAATTTAATTTGCTATAAAAAATATGTTCTCTAAAAGAAGTTTTCAAGTATGCTAGCTCTCTGCGGGCCGGACAAAATCTGTCCGTGGGCCGGATGTGGCCCTAGGGCTGTAGTTTGGAGACCCCTGGACTAGATCCTGACACAGGATTTTGGAGATTAATGTATTCTTTCTTCGATTTATTATCTCTATCGAAAATAGTGTACTGGCTATTTCCCGCTTCACTTGTTTGTTAAATGGTTTATTTTGAGATTTGTAAAGATTAAAAACTTGTATTAGAGTTATACTTACATGCACTTTGATATAAAGAACTTTCATAACAGGCATTGTTGTCCCTCAGTTAGTCAATCACATTATTTTTTTCTTTCCTATTGTCAATAACCTTATGCCAGTTAAGACTAACTAGAATGATGGATCATTGTTCATGGAGAAAATAAAGCTTAATATTAACTATGGTCTCAAACATATGATCTTGAAGTGCGCAAGTTCAATAGTGAAGATGCGTCAGACTGGCCGGTGTCTTAGCCACCTCAATTATATAGGAAAATCAAGTAATCACAAAATTGGACATCATGTATTTAACAGTGAATCGTTGATATACATCCTTATCTAACAGTCAAAATCTATATAAGTGAAAATTTGTGACAATAAATTTAATGTACCAATATTTGTGTCACTCTTTTGCTATATTAAAGATATCAATATAGGACATTTAAAAATGTCCTTGTATAACAAAGAACTATACAGTATATTTTTTACATTTCATGAGCTCATATTTTAACTTATTGCTGCTGCAAAAGTTAAATAAAAAGGGTGATATTGTAGCAAAGTATGAGTATTCATTCAGCTATTCAACTTAAAGTTTACACAACAATGATTAATGTGTTCATATGCAAATAATGAGAAGAAAGAATAATTTAATAAATCATTATGCTAATGGACTGACTAAATGGATTATTTAAAAAAATATATTATAAAAGAAAACATGTTTTTTATTTTTTTTTTTTAAATAATGATACAAATATGTTGTGAACAAAAATTAAAGGTTTTAAAATATACATAAAACCGTTTCTATATAAAACCACATGAACACCAATTAAAAATACATTTTCCTTTAAAGAAATATACACAATATCTATATTAAAATTATACAATTCAAATTATGCATACTGTTACAGTTACAGATCACAAGGAAAACTGGTTCAAGTGTAACATCTAAGATATTCTATTTAACAAGGAGTAATATAACTAGATTTTTCTCAATGTTTTGGAAATATAACTATTACTGTAATGAAATCAAATGCAAAAGTACATAAAATTTACATAATTTCATTGAATTTTATAGAACTAAAATTATAAACACTTACAATAGGAAAACTATTAGCAGTATAAAATATACACTTTATTATAGGTAAAATGGGGAACATTCAACATTATATTAAATAATGATAAAACTTGGGCTATAACTAGGTGTAAATACAAGGGAAATAATTACTTTCTACCTACTTTATTAAACTGATGATAAAACAGATTTACAAACAAGAAAATCATTTGAGGTTAAGAAGCTACAGTAGAACAAATTCAGAAAACCCCACTGGTAAAAAAATATTGTGCAAAAAATAATTAGAACAATACTTTATTTCATTACCTACTAAGAAACTGTAAAATTCTTGCATTAACTAATTTTAAGAGAGGCTTACCCTTTCAACTTTAAATAGCACTTTATTACAATTTGAATATGCTCTAAGAATAAGATCGCATCTCACTCTACAAGATAAAAGTGCTTTTTAAGTAATTATAAAGTCACTTAAAACCATGGTTTACTTTTACTTCATTAGGAACTGCAGGTTATGAAAACAATTTCTCTAACATTTCTACAATACAAATGTTGAGAAGGTACTTGTATGTCAATATTTACATGATATATATGCCATGATATTTACATTAAATTGAATAACTATTTTCGAAGTTTTAAGTAAAATACTTTTTTTTAGCAAATTTCAATTAGAAATATGAGCTATTCAAGCGACCACCATACAAGACCCAGAATAAAGATCTTGAAATAAGCACTGATCCTGATCTCGAGACCACTTCTGAAGGGTTCTTAAAATTATTTGTAAAATCTATAGCAGCACTAAGGGAATGTTAGTTTTTACAGGTGTTTCTGCTACAGAGAACTCGCGCAAACAGTGTATAAATGTTTTATCTATAAAATGTGTTATACACTACTGTGAATTTGAAGTGCAAAGGTTATTGAAATAAAACTATATGACATACAGTCTTTAAAAAACAATATTTATTAAATAATACTGTATGAATAAAATACTGCAATTGTGAGAAAAAGGCAATATTCTGCCAAAACTACAGCACACCCACTTCATAAATTCCTTCAAATTTATAAATTTTTCTAATTTTCTTGAAGCTATTTCCTTCATTATTGTACTTTTATTTTCCAATATCGTACCAAGAGAAGTATTAGATTAAAATTTCAGGAAATATTTACTTGCTTCACACCTTTCTCTAATGCAAAACTCTAACCTTTTTACATCTAATGATAAAATTTTGTTTAGATACCATTACACTTTATCGCAAAAGTATAAAAGAATAATGCGGTATTTGTAAAATGTACTTGTCACAAAACACTGAATTCAGTTGACATACTATGCATTGCTTTTAACACTCAAATGATGTGATGGCATGCTGAAAAATAGAGTAGAAGAGTAGGAAGTAACACATGTTTTGCTGCTATATAGATTCCTGGAATTTTGTTAACCAGCAATACTTGTTCAATAATTTCAAAATGGTGGCCATTTCAAATCTTTAAAATTTAATTTTTTTTGAAAATTCAATTTCTCAATTGTAATCATTGTTAAAAGTTGCATAAATTACAATTTTCAAAATCCGTTGAAAATAAACAATTTTTTGACGTCGGTCAGGGTTCACTTTTGTATTTTCATAATGATGACTATGATAATGAAATGATTATTTCAGAAAGATAGAATACTTTTAAACGCACACACACACACATACACACACATAGGACCCTCAATAATAACACCTATTTGGGATGGACCCCTTTTTGATGAGAATCTCTGATATGGTTTCTTAAAAAAAAAATGCAAACAAAAATTACAATAAAGAAAATATGTGAAGAAAGCCTTGTTAACACACGAGAGAAACGGAATCAGTAAACAAGGAACAGACTATTTTTGAAGTATAAGCTAGACAATAATTCTTTTTTTTAGTGTGTTTATATTCACAATCTACTTTACATAGATGTTTATACATAAAAGTCTATTTCGGGTAAAAAAAGGACACAAATATTGATTAACTACTGTACTGTAATTTTTATCAAAATATAAATATAATATCATAATAACCCCTCACCGTGATGGTTTCATTCTACAAAAAGGCCATCCTGGTAAAAGCCATGATTTTACACACTAAGTACTTTATAATATAGTCAACCCTCTTATTTGGCGAAGTAACAAATGATTAAAAACTTCCGGTACTGTAAATAATTTCATCTGAGCTTGTAAACACAGCTAATAAATATATGTCAGAATACTGTGGGTAAAAGGAGTTGGTACTTTGCATATTACTTTTAACAAGACACCTCTTCTAAAAACTTTTGTGTTACTTATCAAGTAACATAACAAAACAAACTTAACATCACATTAACGTACACTAGTGTCCGATTCATATTTAAATGTAGGTCCCAAACATATTGAGGGTAGTAATAAACAAACATAGTGAGGGTGGGGTGTATTGATGGTTAGACTTTTAGCCTATCTACTGTAGTATGTTTTTATGTTCAGTTATTTGTCATCAGCTTTTAATACATACATACATACATACACACACACACACACACACACACACATAATTACATGAGCGCAATTAATTTATAACAATGCACTACCAAGCTAAATAAGAACAAGCAGTGGAAGCTATTTATTTATGAAGAAATGTTACTTTATTATTTAGGAAATAGTTATTAAACCTTATTACATTTTAGTGTACAGTTTACAACTGCAAACTAACTGAAACAAAACATGCAACTTGTGAAAATACGTATATAATAAATCTGTCAGTGCATTACCTAAACTTGTTAACACATATGTAATGTTAGGTTTACAATCAATATTACGCCTATTTCACAAGTCATCCGATCAAAAAGCATTATTTAAATAATTGTTTAGAGCCTGTATAACAAATAATCTGATTTGTTCACATAAATCAATTTTAAGTTGTTAAATCATATATAGTCCTTCAACAAAAAATCTTCTGCAGATGAACCTTTTTGTTTTACTATTGAAGATATGGCAGACTACCCCAAACACTCTTTTCTAAGTATATGAAACATCTGTTGCTTTTTCCTTCCCTGAATTGTACAGGATTAATGCAACTGCAATTTATCAAATTTATTTCACAGTACATCATATTGCAAAAAAGAAGTTAATGCGGATAAGCAAAATCTGCGATTGGTGATTCTGTGGTTAGTTACAGATTATTGTATTTATTATTTTAAAACACAGTCTCCACTAAATAATTTATATTCCACAAATTAAATTAATTTCTTTATACAATTTTATTTAAATAACCTTAATTCATTGTTTGAATGTGTTGATCATCGTCGCTTTTCGAGTACTTAGATTTTTGACTCCCAAACAACTGCTACAAATAGATTTAATTTCCGGTAATCTAGTATTTGTTAACCGAGGGTTACTATGTTAAAATCATTTGTTTTTGATCTGATATGATTAAAATTTGGCACAAAAATCGATTATGATAATAAACTGGACAAGTTCGTTTGTTAACCAGCTGTATTTTGCTCAACAGTTTTAAAATATGGGTATTTCAATTTTTTAAAAATTCATATCTTTTTGTCTTAATTTTTTTTTTTAATTCAGTTTCACCATAATAATAAATATTAAAAACGGCATAAATTAACATTCTGAATTTTCAATGCTGAATTTTGATGAATATAACAGTGAACCTGAATTTCAAAAAGGGTAATAAGATAAATCTTTTGGAAACTTGCTTTTATCACATCAGCAAGAAAGCTGCGGGTTGTGATTGAGTGAAGGAGTAGATTCTCATTACCATAAAAAAACTATCTAATTTATTACAAAATTATAAATGTTTTCAAAGTATGACAAAATATAATACTGGTTTTTCAAAAATAATTTGGATGTACAAAAGTAACTTTATTAACCAGCACCAGTTTTTACCTATAAACTACAATGTCAATTACAACTGATACACTCTTTGTAAATCACTTTAACATGATACTGCCAACTGCTCAGAACTGGCTAGGTATATTGCGGGTGTTGAAGGGGAAGCTTGTTTTATCTTAAAAAAGTCCTGATTGAGATCGCTATATCTTAAACAGAGAATGGTATCCTAGTGAAAATTGCTAAAAAGATTCTCAATTCCGCCAACAGATTAAAAAATTGTCACAAAACAGTTGACACCTGGTTTGGATAAGCCTTCCAATACCATAAAAATGTGTTTGTTTGTAAACGAAAATGTGCAGAAGAAAAATTTTATACTCTGACAAGACAAAAATGGTGTTATTTCCTTTACCATGAAAATACACAGGCTCATCATAAATTATTTGTAATGGATTTTCTATGTTTTTTGCAAACTGCCTGATCACCCGAGCCACTGAAAACTTCTACCTGTTACATAAATTGAAATTTTTCCGAAAGGGTACAAATTTGACAACTGAAAAAATACACTTCAATATACAGGATGTCCTTAATACTTTAAAAAAAACTAGGAATTCAGAGTCTGTGTTTCCAGTCAGAAGACTACTTTGAAGTAGATACACAAAAATTCCTTGCAAGTACTACCATTATAAAATTACAGATCCAGTCTTAAAACCTCCGATCACACTGTGTGTACCACTTTTAAATTGCCTGTATAGGTAGAAACCAGTAGTGGTTAATACAACTCCTTCTGTGCATTATAATGGTATTACAATTCTTATTGACTTCCACATAGCAAGTCTCAAAAGTAAAAATAATTTTTGAAATATGACCAAAGGTATTAATATTTTACAGTTCTTAAAGGTGTGCATTAACATAAAGAGAGTAATTCTTTAATGTACGCTAGGTGTGCTCTAACATTTTGATTGTATGTGGGCATATATTTGATATTGAAAAAAAATTTAGAACAATGTATTATGAAAAGGAACCAGGTTCTACAGATCTTGATCTTGAGGAAAGGAGTGTATTACTTCTATAACAAATTGGGGTAAATAAGGTTATTTATGGTTTAGCAAAATAATTTGTTAAAATTCTGACTAGTTTTTGTGATGTATTAAGTACAAATCTGTAGAGGGATTATATTTATTCCCATTATTTATTTGTGTGCAAGAGCATCTGTCACTTTACAGGTTTCAAGTTAAATAAAAATATTCAATGCACTCTTTCTTTCTTACAAAACTGATTTTGGCTTGACATAAAGTCATACCATACAGTAATCAAATAAAATACTGTCCTATTTAAGTGGTGTACAATATTTAATTTAATTTTTGTAAATTACACCCCATCTGAAATTGCTCTTCAAAATAATACTTCATTAATAACATGATGTATGATTATGCATTTTCTACATAAATTATGTATTTTCAAATTATTGATTTCTTTTTGTACAATTATGCATTATCAAACATAATTATAATATAAAGAATATTATTACTTCAAAATTAGGTCAGTACAATATTCATCTCTCTCTCACACACAAACAAAATTTCTTCATCAAATAAATAAAAAATACAACTGTAATATGCATAGCATTATTATATAAATTATATATAATATACACAGTGTAACTGAAAATAAGTAATTTGACTATTTCCAGGTTCTAAACAAACAATTCAAGTATCCACAAACCGCAAGGGCACAGCAATAAAACATACAAAATAAAAACACAATCTGTGAATAAAAATGTAGAAGTTTATTATTTTCATATGAACTTAAGTCAATAAATAAAGCTTTTCTTCAGTAACCGGTTCATTAAATCTAGAAACAATTTTTTTTTTTTTTTTAATAAAATATATCTCAGCATAACCTAATCTTGAAATTAACATTGAAAAACTATCAATTTTTAATCTTCTCGAGCTTAGTTATTGCACATGATGTCCCGAGCTAGTATTTTAATGTTTATTATGCTTGAGGTATTTGGTTTCATTATGCTTGAGGTATTTGGTTTCTATGAATAGTCTACTGAACTATCGTTAAATTGCTGAGCTAATGGTTTTTTAAATTAGTACACCAGTGTATCGAGCAACAGTCAAAGCGACAGTATAATAAATGATTAATGTGCATTGGCATATTGCCGATGTGTGTCCAAGTCACTGTTTCACACCTCTGAGGTCAAACTGTTTAATTTATTAAAATAGGGAATATCAGTTTAAATTCCATAAATAAAACACATTTTTAAGTATAAAAATTACAATTAATTTAATATAAATTTTGATGTACTTCCCTATTGATTTTTTTAGTACTACAGTTCCTTTTTATAAACTGTAATGTAGTTAAGACTTCAGGTTACATTTTTAGTGTGACACCCATGTAATCAAATGAAAGATTAAAAATTTTAAAAAACCGTCTTACACATTTTGTAAAACACCTAAGAGATACTAGGCATCTTCCAAAACATTTACTACTTTAGGAAATATGAATTTTTAAGAAATATAAAAGGAATGACATTTATGAACAAATAAATTTATTTGTACTTGAAATACAACTAGCACATAATTTCTTTTTTTAGTATGCCTGACACAAGCACTTCCGGTTAGAGACATGATTGAACACAAAATGAAATGTCTGTTTTAGTCTTTATAAATATGCTTATGAACTCTTGATAGCACTTAAAAACATTTACACTAATTTTTCCAATAATAACAATTTAAACATCTGAAGGAGGTTAGGTTATACTGGATGACATTTTATATTTTAGTTGCACAATGACACTGAAACATTATTGAACTATGAATTTTGCTACACATCCCCTACAATGATCTACAATGATTTATGACCGAAGGGATAAAATCATTTGAAATGTTGAAAAATAGATTATATATATATATATATATATATATATATGTGTGTGTGTGTGTGTGTGTGTGTGTTACATTGAAAACCGGTTTACATCTCTTCAGCACAATTGTTTCTAGAAAAAACACTGTTTTGACATTTCAGACTTGGAGCGAGAACAACCTCAAAGATGCTATATATGATTTTGGTGAAAAAACTGAACAATGTTTCTTCTAGAAACAACTGTGATGAATGAATATACACCAGTTTTCAAAGTAATTCACATTGTTCCATCCATGAAGGATACAAATATACAAATATATATATATATATATCCTCTTTATATATGTATTCATTTATTCTACATTTAGCTGTCTCGGTGGCCTAGTGGATAGTGTACTAGGCTTTCACACCGAGGACCCAGGTCCGATTCCCGGCGAGGGCTTGGCATTTTCATACGCTATAAATCATCCCATCATCTGCATTAGCCTAAGTGTGCACAATAGTCGGTAAAAAAAAAAAAAAAAAAAAAAAAAAAAAAAAAAAAAAATATATATATATATATATATATATATATAATATATTTATTCTACATTTTTATTGCCATTTAAGTTGACTATTGAAAAAATAAAATATCTTGATAGAATTGGTCTATAGCATATTACAAATTAAAAAGTAGTCATTGTCTTGCCAAATTCTTTATTCTAGCATTTTTATATAAATCAATCTCTTTTAAATGTTGCAAGAGTTCAGCTGGTTTTGATACCAATAATTATTTTATAATAAATTTTAAAATGATGAATAAAAATAAGGAATAATAAACAAAATTTTCAGAGTTAAAATAAATAAACTATACCGTGTATATTATTATGTACATTTCTATATTATATATATATTTTACTTTAATTTAATGTTGCTTGTATGAACATCGAGAGGGTTAAATATCAATATAAAATAAATTAATATAATTATCGTGATGTATACTTATACTGTAAAGAATAATCACATTTTTAATATAAATGGAAAAATGATATTTATCTATTCAGTATGTAACCCTTTTTTAAAATTTAATCTTATACTGAATTGTGCCAATTAACAATCAATTTTTTTTTGCCCTCTAATAATAAACTAAAAATTATGTGATTAAACTCTTAACTAAATCAATGTGATGAACATGATTAGAATAAGTTTGAGTAATAAAAACATATCCTGAATATTTGTGTTGATAAAATATCCTAATTTTGCCTAACATAAAATAAAATTATTGATGGTAATAAACTAGATTTTGTCTTTTAATATTTAAAAAGAATCTATTTTCATGCCACATTTGACGAAGTAGTTAGGTTTTTTTTTATAAGTACTGGTAACTTATAAAAACTTATAGTATAACTGACCTAACAGAAGTTTCAACCTTTATAAATATAAATAATACAAAAATATATATATATAAATCACAAAACAAATATATAACTAACTTTTTTAAACAATTAATTCTTAACTAACCAAAAATACAGCTTTCTGATTCCTTAAATACTTCTGATTTTTTTAGTTTTAGTCAATTTGTCAAATATTACTCAAAAACAGATACAAATCAAAGGTAGAACTCAACATCACCTCAACTAAAAACTAAATAATTATAAAAAAACTACTTGGCATTAAAAATAATAAAATACTATTTGAGGAAGAAACTAAATATCTTAATTTATGAGACATACTAATATTTATGCTTTATACACAAAAACAGTGGTATTATGCTTTATCAGTGGTATTAATATCCCCTTATATTAATGATTAAATATATTCCACAAATTATCAAATTCATGATGTGTTTTAATTAAACAGTTAATGATTTTTTGTTAATGCTGGAAAAAACAAATATTTAAAATTTCAGTCAATATTTATGAACAATCTTGTAAATTTTAAAATGTTTTATAACGTCTGTTACATTTTTTAGACAATTATTACAATTTATGCGGATTTTAACCAAGCAATCCAAATATATATAAAAAGGACACATTTCTTTTTATCAAATTCTAAAACTATAACATTACTGTGTATACAAGAATGTGGTCTGTAATGACGCACTACTTAAAGTCAATGAGCAGAACGTTATGCTAAGTACAGAATGAGAATACTAAAGTGTATTGTTTACATACCTGGTTCATGATATGATGTGCAAGAGGAGGGTGTTACAGTAAAAATGAGGTTAGGAAGGAAGGGGCAGAGGACAGAAGCTGCTACTAACCGTTTCAACAATGCCACAAGTTACTACTTCGTAAAAATTAAAAAATATCTTTCAATTAATTATAAATACTCAATGAACTCACAACATTAAGTATTGCAGTACTGTTTAAAAATAATAATTATAAAGATTATGTGGCAGATATATTCTGTGAAATTAAATAAACAATACATCAAGTCAGCACACTGGGAATGTTGTTTGATGTTCTTATTGCATAGGATAAACATAACTGTTTGATACCCTAATATTTAATATACACTGACTTGATCGATAAATAAATTCTAAAGTGCATGTCTGAAACAGAAATAAATGAAAAAGTAAATCTGTAATATTCAGTTCTGTCCAGCCAAAAGAACAAAGCAAAAGTTAGTTTTTTTTAAACTGATCAATCTGACCAGCGAGTAGTTTTATTAAGGAAAAGCAATTAGGTCTATGATGTGTAAATTATTCAAACATTAATCATAGTCACTCACAACTGGGGAGGGGAGGGAATGGGCTTCTTTTATCTTTCTTCCATCACTAATTATAGATTAAAATTAGACTAAAAAATGGGAATGTCATCAGATTGGACAGTGGGATTCGTAAAGGATCTCTGACGTCCACACTGTGTTCTGCGGTGAAGGACAGGCAGTGGTGGGAGTGGTTAGGGAAGGATGGGGTGTTATTGCATGAAATAATCTGGATGGTCGGTGTCTTTTTCAAACCTCTTGGCTTCTTCTTGCATGCTTTCCTTAATTTTCAGAATGGCTGCAGATTCAGTTTGGTCCTGCAAGCAAGATAAAGTTTGTTTCTCTCTCATTCTTTCTAAAGATTTTTTTAAAATGATATCCATTCAAATCACTTTCGTGAGAAAAAAATGTGCCCCAGACAAATGAGGTCTAGAAATAATGCTTAACACAACCGAAAAAAAATATAAATTAAATCAACTTAAAATAGGAAAATAAAATTTTGTACGAAAAGCTTTAAAATTATAAAATAATGATAAACTGATAGGAGTCAACGAAATTGATTTAAGCACGGAGAAATAACATTATATTCATGCAATACACCCTTCTCAACTTGTGAGTGAGATGATGTAACAGTTAGTGCAATCAAGTGTGATGAATAGGAAAGGCTAACACACCACATTCACATTTATATTCATGTACATTTGGATCACCTTACAAAATCAATAAAAAATATTTACAACTAAACAAAATAAATCATATCATGGAATTTACACAACTCATGCTTCCTACCACAATTAGTTTAAGTGTTTTTGTTTTTAATACAGTAAGTTATGAGCACAACACAATTAGCACCAAAAGTCTTCTTGAGCAATTATTCAAATTTCTTGAAGAACTTACCTACAATATAAGTTACGTGTAACTCTATCTAAGCCTTAAGCCTAGTTGACTTAATTCAACATTATTGAAATAGCCAAATATCTTCGACCTAAAGAGATTAGTGCTATTACTATGACGTTAAAGTACTAAATCGAACATAAAATTTATTTAAACAGTCTTAAGTTGTATTGCTGCTGTAATTCATATCTTAAAAGAAATGATTTTGAATTAAGCCATTCAAAATAATGATGTACATCTTCTTTAACTTATGAAATAAGATAATATATCAAACACAAACATTCACCAGTAAAACTTTTTTTTCTGTAATAGAAAAATAAAACTTAATTAAAGATCTTATTTGATACAAAGGCTATATTACTTATACTTTGAAAATATGAACAATACTTTATAATTTAGAAAGTGACATAGTTTTATACAAGTTATATAATTATAATGGCAGTATAACCATCTTGCTTCTCTCTAATGGCTAACTGCCTGAAATCTGAAAGCTAAGGTCCAAGGCTGAATGAAGAAACAATGATGTACGATGATGGACATTCAAACGAAATGAAAAATCTTTAACATACAGAAACAAAATTATTTCCTTCCAGCCAACTTTGCTTGATGGTTTTTATAAAATAAACTCTAAAATTCCATGTAGTGTTAAATGATTGTATCAAAATTTAAATTAATACTATTTAAACAATCTCTTGAACAATTTAAACATTTCCTTTCAAAGTCAATTTAGAAAAATGAATTATTCAGAAAATAATTTGAAATTTAGATTGTAATTTTAATTTTGAGTCACCAAAAATCTACATTTTTGTTGTTGTTTTGTGTTTATTGTCATGCTCTCACTTTTCAAAAATATATATAAAAAATTATAACGTAATGAAAATAAAATCACCGTTGTTGCTTTCTTTACATTAGAGAAATAAATACCAGAAAATAAAATTTCCATACAAAATCAATAATAATATTACAGAACAAAAGCTATATACAAATAATTCCTAGAGTTACTAAATAATTTTTAGTTGCTAACTTGTTATGAATTTAACAATTTGTCTTCAAATAAAACTGATGATATTAATTCAAAAGATTTATTTGAAAACCTGCTTGATCCAATTTTTAAAACATTGAAAATAAAAACTAGGCAAAGAAAGTAACAACAAAATCCATGAAAAACGATCTAATAATTTTGTTCCATTTTCGCTCCTATCTAACCTTAAAACTTCAGGTTTCATCACTTTTATATACTGACATGTTGGCATAAAAAATTACCTGAATAAAAAAAAACAAAGCAAATACATTTCAGATCATTAACTGTCATTCATCTAAATGGTAACAATAGTGAAGTTAGCTACATTATTCCAAGAACACAGACAAAAGCCAAAGCAATTTGTAGGGTTAATATGAATGACCTTGACAGGGTGCTTACAATGAAAGATAATCTATGCAGTTCACTAGATGACCAGAATTCTGAACATCAGTATTCAAATATTGTGTGTCAATATTTACTTCTTTACAATGCTATACTTGAAATTTTTCATGCATTAACTTTTAGGAATTAGTGCATGAAATGTATTTTCAAATAAAAGATTAAATTTAGCTATTATAGTCTGGTTTTTCAAGAATTGTTCTTGGCAGTGTAGTCACAGTAATCTCATTTTCAGTAAAGTTTCTATACATTTTAAAAATTTGTTTTTCAATATGTTATAAAGCAGCAATAAATTTACTGACATTCAGTAAAAAGTCTCCATACACTTAAAACTTGTTTTTAAAAATGTTATATAACAGAAATAAATTAACAATTAACAGAAATCAGATACTTGGTTGATATACTTACCTTCTGTAAAATCAAAATTTTGATATATCAAAAATTTACATTTGCAGAGAAACTTTTACTGAGAATTGGACTGCCATGTGTCCGTTCTGTCAAAGGACATTTTTAAGAAAATCAAAATATAGTAATATATATTTATAAAACATTTACTCCCCATTTAAAAACCATATACATTAAAAACATACATTTAAAAGCCCATTAAAGCTGATTTTATGCCAGCTTAACTGAACTAACTAGTTCAGACTAGCGGAATTCTTGTTTTTTTCAGAATGCTGGTAATTCAAAAAAAATTGGTTCTAAAAAAATCACTTTTTGAATCAAAAGCTAATTATTTGTTATAAATGGAGTTAATTAAAAATTAAAATGAAGAGACCATAAAAACCAGTTATTTTGAAATTTCAAATAAAAAAAAATCTTCCTTAAAAAACAGCATTTACGAATTTTACTATGCTTCAAAATATCATTTTTAATTTTACCCTGATACTCATTTTTAAAACTGAAGCCAATTAATGAATTTAATTATATAAGAAGCAACTATGCTGTTTTCTTTAAAATATGAGAGTTTACATATTTTAAAATAACAAATTAATAATTCTAGGATAATAAATATTAACTATCATGAACATTAAATAATGAACTGAGGGCAATAGGGCATTACCACAATGACACAAAAATAGACATACTGGTTGTGGTATTAAAGGAGTAAGGTGTGCTGACATGTACACTAAATATAAAAAAAGTGAAAAGTGCAACACATATCACCAGATATAAAACCATTTGATGAATGGTTCATCAGGCTCAACAGTAAAGAAAAAAGAAAATAATTCCTTCAGGCTAGTGTTTTTAAATGAAAAAAGCTGTGATAATGAATAAATAAATAAAACCTGCAATCTGTGTATTATTTTTCTTACTATTATAGTTAAACAATTCATTAAATACTCTTAGTAAAAAAAAACCCTGTTTACAGAATAAATAACAATTTTAACATTTTAAAAAAGGTAAATAGTAAAAATTAAGAATTAGTCTTCCAACTTTAACCCTTTGCATGCCTTTAACCCTAGAAAGCTATAAACTATCGTAAAAATTACGAGCGCGTTTTGTTTTTGTTTAGTTTACCCCCCTTTACCTGAGACAATGGACTCGCCCAACCAGTTCAGTGCTTTACTTGGGTCACAGCATCATTTAGTGTTTGTCGTGCTCCTGTGCAGCAAGTTGTCAATTTAGCTCTGCTGTCAATCGATCGTAAATTTTACAATAGTTTTGCTTTAACGTTTGGTTTTCTTACATATTCATTTCTTTTATATTAGTTTATTATTGAATGAAAAGTGATCATATTTTGTTCTTACGAGTAGTTTTAGTAATAAATAAGTTAAAAAAATGAGTCGGAAGTGTACTGACATTGAGATTTTAGAATACCTGCAACAGAGTGAAAGTGATTGTAAATCTGACGATTCCGGATCGGACGATACAGTAGACCATGTGATATATGATCATGTTATAAACAGTTATGATAGCGATGCAGATCCAAATTACAACCCTGATGCAGACCAAGAACTGTCAGACGTTTTAAGTTCAAATGAAGAAGAATCTCTACCACCAGAGAGGAAGAAAAAGAAGACTAGTAAACTTAAATCATGTTGCTTTTCATTCGCCTGCAGCAAAGCAACCAAGTACTAATTGTGCATCTACTCCGCAACCTGCAGATGCTGCAACTCAACTTAACGCAACTACCCAAAAACAGGAAGATAGGTCCACAACAGCTGATCTATACTTGGTGGTTTGTGATAAAGTTTCTCGAAGAGGGAAAAATGGACATCTTTGGACAAACAAGTTAACGGCTTTTGGAAACAGATCCTCAGTAGCCAGAAATATTATCCATATAAAACCTGGATGCAGTGATATTGCAAACAAACTAATACCAGTAGAAGTTTTCAGACTTTTTTTAACTGATGAAATCAAAAATAAAATTGTTTATTACACAAATGTGAAAATTCAAGAAAAAGAGTGCTAACTATAAGCCACAAACTAAAACTGTTGGTATGATGTATGATACTGAATTTGATGCTCTATTAGATTTATTAATTCTTTCAGCTGCCCAAAAGGACAATCACTTACCATCAAACGAGCTGTTCAACCCAGAAATCAGTGGTGGGAGATACCACGTGACCATGAGCTGCGACCGATTTGATTTTTTGTTAGAGTGCTTACGGTTTGATGATTCTAACACTTGAGCCGAAAGGAGGAAAAATGATCACTTTGCTCCTATGAGGGAAGTTTGGGATTTATTTATTGCTGCATACCGAAATTCTTACAAGCTTGGTTCTTTTTTTGACTATCGATGAACAGTTGCCGCATTTCGAGGGTGATGTATATCCCGAACAAGCCGGATAAATATAGCCTCTTTAATTTTAATGTGTGACAATGCCACCAAATATATGGTTGATGCCATTCCTTGTACAGGTAAAACGTTGAATACAGAACGTTTACCTCAAGCAGTTTTTTTTGTGAAAAAGCTGTCAACAACTTGTCATGGATCCAATCGTAATGTAACAGTTGACAACTGGTTCACCTCTGTTCTACTGGCAACCTCACTTTTGGAAGACCCATACAAACTTACTATTGTAGGTACATTAAGAATACACAAGCGTGAAATCCCACCCGAAATGAAAAATCCGAAGGGCAGAGCTATAGGAACAAGCATGTTTTGTTTCGATGGGCCAAAAACTATGGTTTCTTATAAAATAAACAAATAAAAAATGGGTTTTGTTGCTATCCACAAAAAGCCTGTTGTTGATCACGCCTCTAAGAAACCTCAAATAATCGAGACCTACAATGCCAAAAAAAGAGGCAGTTGACTGTTTGGACCAAATGTGTCGCCAAATGTCATGCAGCCATAAAACTAAACGGTGGCCTTTGTGCGTATTTTATGACATGCTGAAAATTATACTTGTGAATGCATATGTCATTTACGTGACTAATGTAGTGAAAAGGGTACAGAAACCAGTTTCAAGGAGGAAATTTGCTATGGAAATACACCACAGTTTTATTGAGCCATGGCTTCAACAGTGGTTCCAGTACCCAAATCTGACCCGTAAACTCCGGCAATCTATCTCACATTTGTTAAAAGGGCAGGGCCCATGACCTCCCTCAAAACCTACCATGAACAATTTGTGGAATTTGTCCATCCGTCAAGAGGATGACAACAGTCTACTGCTGCAACTGGAACAAGGCAATCTGTGCTGAGCATTGCGGAAAGTGCTGTATCAACTGCGTTAAGGACTTGTAAATTTTCAAATTTGACACAAAACGTATATAATAATGTATTTTTAATTTAAGTTTAAATTTATACCCAGAAGTATTTTTATGAAACTAAATTAAACTATCGTAAATTTTATGATAGTTTAGCTTTAATGTAACTTTTGAACAGTTTCTCTTTCTAGGGTTAATATGGATTCACATGTATGGAAGTGCAACATGCCATAAAAAAGGGATTCCCATAAATACACATTTAAATAAAATGTGTAAGTATGTAGTTCAAAAATTCTTCTACCAGTTCAAACAAATGCAAATTTAGTATGTACAGATATAAATGATTCTGCAAGATTGAAAGTTACGCTGAGTACACCTTATTGCGGCTAAGTGGAAGCTCCCACCATGCCAAAGATATGGTTCCCACTATTGTTCTCAGTTGCTATACTTCACTCTTTATAAATATCTATGTTTACAATTATTTTTTGTTGTATACTAAAGAATTAAACTGATATTTCAAAGAAAAATTGTTAGTTAACAGAGCAGAAAACTTGTTTTTGCTATTATAACTGGTTTTGCTTGAAGTTTGTTGTGTTGTGTAAACACTGTATCAAGATCAGTATATTATCTTGATAATATGAACTGGTTTTGTAGTGATTATTATGAAGAAGAATGTTTCTGACTTTTTGAAAAATAAAAATAAAATCGCCATACTGAATGTTTTCATTTATATAAAAATTATTACATTAGATAAACTAGAAAAAATATCTTCAACTATTTTTTTTTAAGTCTGATCTCAAACTTAACAATATTTACCCTTTGCATACCAACTTTGAGTTGGTGTGCAAAGGGTTAATATTGTTAAGTGATGAAGACCTAATTTTCTTCTATAGAATACACAATAGTACTTTGAAGTTATAATTTGTTTAAGAGTAGATAATGTAAGTAAAGGTAAAACAAGTCAGGAATCCTATAATTTTATTGTACTATTAACACTTGAAGTTAGTTCCAAAATATTAATTTTATCTCATGTAAAAATATGTATCTCATTATTTTTCAAAATTTAAAAACGATTGAACATAAACAGTGAATATATAACTGTCGTTATATATTATATCATAACTACAATAAAATTTTATAAAATGGCCCCTTAATCAGCATAGTCTTTTATTTACGACCATGGAAACCTGTGCCATACATTCACAATATGCATTTTTATCGACATTTAATACAACCATACATATTAATAGTAAATTGTTCGGTGGTATACTATGGCATTAAGAATTGTTTTAGTGTGTACCAGTGTTTCCCAATATGGGGCCCCATGAGAGGCAATAAAAAAATGGACTCATCCAAAATTTAAGTTAATGCATAGTGACTCTTTAACACTAACTGAGCTAGGGTAAACATAACTTCCAAGTATAAGTAACTTCTACCTGCCATGTCAGTAGGCGGGATAACAGTTTCTGCAGTAATGTTCAGCATTCACCATTGGTGTAAATTTAAAATGAGCATCCCATGCATGAATTGTTGTAATACTCTCATTGATTAAACATATATATATATATATATATATATATATATATATATATATATATATATATATGTGTGTGTGTGTGTGTGTGTGTGTGTGTGTGTGTGTGTGTGTGTGTGTGTGTGTGTGTGTGTGTGTGTATTGTATAAATATAATTGATATATAAATGGTATGTAAAGTCAATAGGTATTTTTTTCAGTTTTAGAAGCATCCAAATGCAACAAAAATTGTGCAAGAGAATCATTGCTACCTTTTCCATCATCATATTTATGTGAATGTGGATTTAATGTCATAAATGATTTGCTTGATAATATATATAAATCATATATACACACACACACACACACACACATATATATATATATATATATATATATATATATATATATATATATTCAGACTAAAGTTAATTAAATTGGAACCTGACATAAAATCTCTTTGCAGCAAGCATCAAGCGCAAGGGTCTCACTAGACTTAAATAATAAATAATAATTAATAATTAAAATATTACAGAAAATTTTTCATTAAAATTATTTTATACCTGAATTTCAGTTTTCCATTAATTTTTTTGAAAATTTACTTACTGTGTTTTCTCAATAATTTCCTGGTGATTTCTTTCTGAAATCTATCATTCAGAAGTTTCTTTAATGAACATTTCAATTTTTGAATACTAAAAATTGTGTATACGTTAGGGAGGGGCACAAAAATTTTAGAAAGGCTTAGGTGCAGCATATCACAAAAAAAAAGGTTGGGAAACACTGGTGTATACTCATATTTTACCATCACGGCATTGTACACCCAAACATTCTGCGAGAAATGTTGTATCTTCTATATCATTCTTTTATCTATGCCACTATGTAATCAATCTAATCTATAATTAGAGTAGTAGTGTTGTGTAAACAAATGCTAACCTGCTGTGTACAGCTGCTTTCTCAATTAACATGTGCACTCAACAATGGCAATTGCACAGTACAACTACCGTACGACTACAGAGTGAATAAACAACCTCAAAAATATGCAGCAGAAAAAACATATCGAGAAGTTATAAATTCACAGACTATACATTTTATATTTATACAAGATAGGTAGGATAAAAGAAGTAATTATTAGGAAGTTTCATTAAAAAATTTTGAAAATCTCATATAATCTAGCACTTACACATTTAAATACTATTAAACTTTTTGTGAAAATAAATTAGACGCATCAGAGAGCTGCCAAAATTTGCAGTGTTGGAAAGTTATTAAGAAAAGCACAATCAAACGAGCACATCTACTAATAGAGTTATTATAGTTCAAAAATAAGTTTAATAATTTTTATATTTATAACGTTAGAAATTTCCAACAGTAGATAAAACATTTAGTGACAGATATGTTGTGAAGAAAGTTATTATTTAAGTGGCAAGAGGGACAACATATAACATACTAGAAAATTTGAATGTATTTTTATCTGTAAAAATGTGGAAATAAATTCCTATGTTATCTTTATCGTAGATTTTGTATATTTTTGGAAGAAATGGATGTAACATATAGAGTTTGTATCTTCTATGCTAATGTACAATGATCAAGTTCTGGAAAATGTGTTTTTTTATACTGAAACATAAAATCACTTCATTTTTGATAAAGTATGTCAATTCCCAATAGTTACTACTGGCTATTTAAACAATCTGAACCTAACACAAGGATCAATCGGAACTTAAACTAAGCTTGTTGTATGAATATATTCTAGAAAAAAATTTATTGAGGTATTTTACATTTCTGAAGTTAAGATTTTTCTTTGCTTCTTTCTGTAATACAAAATAATTTTGCATGTCGGAATCGAAATGTTTTGGAATCAATGTAAAATCCAGTTGTGTTAGAAGAACGATCTGCGACCATATATAATCACTTCCAAAAATTAATATGTACTGAACTCTACTTTTATCATGTTTAAACTAAAACAACATAGCCAGTGTTTTTTAACATTTTAAACTTCATTTAATGTCAATAACCACATTCAGAAAAATATGACAAACAATTCTAAAAAAAAATTTCATCAATCAAATTTTCATTAAAACTATTATTTTTTGTTTATTTTTAAAACTTTCTTATTCCCAGTGGTTACCTTTGTAGAACATCAACTCTTCCAACAACATATAAAGAAAACATTTTATGGCATTACACACTATGTCTTTAAAACTAAATATCTTTTAACGTCAGTGTAAGGTTTACAAACTGCACTTATTTTATCAAAGGTAATGCGATTCTGTTCCTTGCTATTTATCAATTGCCTTAATAAAAAAAGCTGCCAAATCTTAGTCTGCACTTGTTTCTTGATCTGAAATTATTGTGATTTGGAACCCCTGCTTTGTACTGGCTTATCTCAATATCTGGATATGATGTATGAACTTTCATTTTGAAGACCTTTGAATCACATTGTCCGATAACTGGTCTATAACCTACATAGAAGAACACTATTTCATACCGTACTACTTTCAACAAAGATCTGGCGATAGGTATTACTGAACATAAAACAGACCTACATTATACATGCATATGTTTAGTACGAGGGTTGATCAAATATAAACGAGACTGACTTTCTAAAAACTTTTCCGTTGGACATTGAACTCTAAAGGGTGGGGTTTCAGGTAGCCTGGGAGGTTTGGGACGGGCGTAGACGGGCAACATTTCCGTTCGGACCCTTCAGTATAAAACTATACAATGAGTGAGAGTGAAGTGCACGTTTCCGTGGAGCAGAGAATTATTATTAAGTTTTTGGCCAAGGAGGGGTCAATCCGACTGAAATCTTTCGCAGATTGACGGCTCAATACGGGACAGGACCCTGTCAAGAGCTCGCGTTTTTGCTTGGCACAAGGAATTCGCCAAGGACGGAAGCAGTAGAAAACCTCAGCCATGATCGTCGCCCGACCACTTCCGTCACGGGACGAAAACATTGATGCTGTTCGAAGCTCCTGGACGAAGACAGACGTATATCGCTGCGATTTATTGCAGATGAACTCCAGTTGAGCTATGGTAGCGTTCAAAAATCGTTACATCAAACCTGGAACTCAGCAAAGTATCTGCAAGGTGGGTTCCACGAATTTTGACCGACGTTCACAAACGGAATCGTTTGGAGATTTGCCAGCGACTATTGACCCAATTTGAACGAGATGGTGAGGCATTATTAAACCGGATTGTCACCTGTGACGAAACATGGGTTCACCATTACACTCCCGAGTCGAAACAGGCAAGTATGGAGTGGCGGAAGAGGGAGAGAGGGCGCCTCTGAAGGCCAAATCACGATCGTCGGCCGGGAAGGTAAAGGCCACTGTATTTTTCGACAATCAAGGCGCCTTTCACGCCGATTTCCTCCATCAACGACGCACAATAAATGCACAATATTATTGCGATGTTTTAGAGGTCATAAAACAGTCTTTTTCGTAGGAAAAGGAAATCTAAACCGGCGAGAAACGTCATTCTTCTTCACGATAATGCCCGACCACATTCGGCGAACGCTACGAGGCTTAAACTCGATCAAATTGGCTGGGAACCAATGGAACATCCCCATACAGTCCAGACTTATCACCCCGCGACTATCACCTGTTTGGTCCACTCAAAGAGGCGCTTGAGGCCAGCGCCAAGACGATTCTGCGGTGGAGACCTTCGTGCTCCAATGGCTCAATGAACGCCCGAGAACTTTTTATGAAGATGGAATTAAAAAACTTCCAATCCGGTGGGAAAAATGTGTTACTCGTGCGGGAGACTATGTAGAAAAATAAGTTGTATCAAGAATAATTTGTAAGTAAGCAATAAATTTTTTTAAAAAATCAGTCTCGTTTATATTTGATCAACCCTCGTATACTGTTAGTACACATGGCATGTTGACAACTTGATGTTTTGAAACATATCTGTTTAAAGTAAAAAATTAGGTTTTATACCAAAAATCCAGCAATATTTTCGTTACTTAACAAATATTAAGCTGTATCTAAGCAAATAATGGGTATCAGTTAGTTTTAAAGAAATTATAGTTAAAGTTTGAAAATAAAATGAAAATATATCCCGTATGGTTTCCTCCAATCACTCACATATATTAATTTCTTTTATTTTATTTAAAATTGAGTTCAATGACTTAGTTATTTCAACAGAACAAAAATTTCAAAAATTTTAATTTTTAGAATTTTTTTCCTCAAAGTTTTTCTCAATAACTCTTATCAATATGTTTAGAATGATTGTGACTATAATATGCCATATTCTCCTATTGTGATCACACTATTTCTCCTTATTATTGCAACAGCCTTCAAATTTTTAAGTAGTTTGCTGTAAATGTCTAAATTTGTACATCTTCCATAATGAACTTAATTAAAAGAAAAACTAAACTGCATTTCATATTTTCCTTTATTTGGCCTACTTTTACACGAGACCTACACTTATAAACAGGAAGACTGATAACTATTACGCCTTGAAATTATCTATACTTAAGTACAAAAATGTAACAAATACATGTTGACATGGACAACTAATTCGTGTTAAACAAACTATACTTATAAAAAGGTGTTTGGCAAGCCTAGATCCTTTGAGGGTCATATGCCAAAGAGAAAGAGAAAATAATGTAAGAGAAAATAAAATTAATGTATGGTATGTTGTGTCATCATTTGTTTGCAAAAATTTCCAATTTCTTGATCACATTAACATTACATTAAATAAAAAAAACATTAAACAAACTAAAAAATAAATATGCAACATAAAACAATATTAACTACACTAATTGATGGGGTGGTAATTAAGAACACATGCACAATATGTGGCAATAACCATTGGAGAAGGTGTAATAGCTTAGAAATTTATTAACTTAGATTCATTTTTTCTTCGAAGGTACCATGTTATAAGTTAGAGATCGACCTGTGTAATAAGATAGAGATTCCTACTGTGTATTAACATAGAGACTACAGTTCCGTCAAGTGTGTTGCACCATGTGTATATGTTGCCAATGCCGCTGCTTGCAAGCACTTCAGTATCTTTTATCTAACAAGCAGAACTCACCTAGTTAAAGAAAGATATATTATTAAAATATAAAGTTGATTTGGATAGGTTTTGTTCTGAAAGGCTTATGTCCAATGCTGTAAATATATACTAATTTACATATGTAGTATAGTAATAGTAATAATAATATAAAAATATTGTTTGAAGGTTGCTTTATTGAAACCATATCTGAACTGAATGAAGAAAACAACCCTAAATTAATGAATTAATTATGAATTTATGAATTCATATAAACTTATCATGTTTTTTTTCGATAAAACACAAATATTTCTATTTGTCTATACAGATAATTGTCAAAAATAAACATTAAAACATTTATATATGTTGCTGATCATTAAGTCCAACTGTTTCCTTACTAATTGGTTTTATTAATGTTTAATCCATACAAACGATTATTACTTGAAGGATTTTCTTGTTAAGTCCTTTTTACCACAAAAAATGTCTTATCCTTCAGAATGGCAATAAAGTAATAATAAAATTTAGAACATAATTTCTGAAGTATTTAATTATAGGAAAATACTAGACAAATGAAAAAGATATGAAATTAAGAAATTCTAGTTTTTTTGTAGAAAGATCCAACAAAAAGATCCAAACCGGATTCGTTGAAAAATATAATTAAAAGCAAGGAATTTTGTGTTACATTTCTGAAATGTTTATTTTCTAACACGGACACTTAGCAACGTTTAAATAATATGAGAAAAATTCTCGGCACGCAGCTGTCTCACTGACGTGATAAGAGCAAATTTCCAAAACAATTTTTCTTTATCTCACCCTTTTTGTCATTCTGATTCTGCCATCATAACAGCATTAAAAGCAGCACACACCAGCACTTACAACTTTCAAATTACGTTCAAAATAACCTAACTAAGCGAGTTCTACTTGTTAGATAAAAGATACTGAAGCGCCTTCAAGCAGCGGCGTCGGCAACATATACACACTGTTCAACACACTTGATGGCACTGTAGTCTCTAGGTTAATTCACAGTACGGAACCGCCATCTTATAACACGGTACCGTCAAAGGAAAAACGAATCTCTAAGTTAATAAATCCCCGAGAAAAAGATGGAAACAACAAATGATATGCTTGGAGGAAGGAATGATGAGCAATTTAGCAATTTTACCTACTCTGCCAATTAATGCTTAAGGAATGAAGTTAACCTTTTTAGGATTTTCTGTACTTTTGTGAATCTGTTTATTGAATATCCTTGAAAATTTATCAGAGTTGGCATCTAATGTTTCTACTAATTCTTTACAAACCATTAAAAAATTCTTTTTAAATTTTTCAAAATATTAAGTTATGCATATTTTTCAATTCACTTCTTTAATTAATACGAGGCTGAATTTTGGTAACTGGATTTAACCCTTTGAAGAGTAAGCAAATTTTTTCAATACAGCCATTCTGAAAAGTCAGACATCTTAATTATGAAATTGAGGAAGGACATTTCAGAACAGCCTAAGATATTTAAACTTTTATAGAGACCTATGTTAATGTTTATAGGTTTTAGAGATACTGAAGAGAGAAAGAATGCTGAAATATATGCAATACAAGTTAGTGTGCTCTGTAGAGTAACAGTGTTACATCCAACAGCAGTGTAACCTAACAAAATACAGGTTATCTGATTCTTGGTGTATTCCATATTTTTTCCCTGAGAATACTGGCATGAAAATGACATTTAGAGACATATGTTTGCCAACACAGTAAATGAGTGATAGTGTTTGAACACTGAAATTTTATTGCTACATCCTTTTCAGATATGGAGAATTTTTGATAAGGTTTTCTTCTCAAAACCACATCAAACAAAATATCAGAATACAGAAGAGATGAGAAAGGAGCTTTGTTTAACAGACGAACACAACATAATCAGTAAATAATGAAACGGACCTAATCTTAAAAATGTTAACTATGACAATCATTTTTTGGGATCTACTTTATACATATATGTCTACCTCAGGTAAAAAAAGTTGTGGATTGAGGGGTTTTATAACTTTTTTTATCAAAATAAAATATTATTTGTATAATATAACAGAACCCCCTTCCCCAACCATAGGAGCTTGGCTCCACAAAAAGGCCACCACTGGTGAATCTGCAGTTGGTAAACGATGCACGATTTTATACATTATGTAATGGTATTATATAGTTGACTGCCTATTTGGCAGTGTACAGGTGGTTAACAAGTTCTAGTACTTTAAAAATTTCTTTAGTCGATCTACTAATCAGTTCAGTACATAAATATACTGATAACTTTAAAGTTGTAAGCAACACAGTTTATAAATATGCTGGAATACTGTGCATAAAAGTATAAATTACTTTTAACATAACATGTCTCCTATAAAATTTTTGTTACTTATCAAGTAAAACATAAACTTAACATTATACTAATGTGCTCAAATGTCCATTCCATATTTAAATATAGGCCAGTTTGAGAGTAGAATAAACGCAGTGAACATACAGTGTGTTGATTGTTGATTATTTAGACTTGTTGCTTATCTGTGATTTGTTTAAGAAAGAACAGAGTTATTCGTTACTAGTCATTAGCGTTTGATACATTTAAATTATTCAAGAGCCTTTATTACATTACAGTGATTAATTTATAATACACTGCCATGTTCAATAAGGACGATATGGTATAAATTATTTATAGAAAATGTTTCTTTATTAATTAGGTAATAAAATTATTAAACCTTGTTACAATTTAGTGTACAGTTGTAAAACTTCACAACAAAACATGCAGTGTGTGAGAATACGTATGTAACACTGAACTCTGTCACTGTGCATTTTCTGGAACTTAAGACGTATGAAATGTTGTTTACAATGAATATTATGTCTACTTCACAATAAAAGAGCTGTTTATAGATTGTTGATTACGGCCTGTATAAGAAAAAAGTTGACTTGTTCATATAAATCAGATTTTATATCCTTAAATGTCACATATAGTCACTAAGTCGACAATTCTAAGCACATGAACCTTTTTCTCAATTACAGAAAATATAGCAGACATAAACAAAACTACCTTAAACGCTCATTTCTCAGTAAGGAAAACCTCTCCTTCCTTTCCAGAAATGTACAGGAGAAATGCAACAGTAGTAAGATTTTATAAAACTGACTTTACAGTACTTCATATTACAAAGACAAATGTTATCACAGATACATAATTGGTAAATCCAAGATTGGTGAATGATTACTTATGTAGTTTTTTAAAACAGCTCCTCTAAAAAAATTATATTCCACAAATTAAATTATTTCTTAAAATTTAATGTTCTCCTTACAAATGTATAGTCTGAATTTTGTGCACTGAACTGATTATGATTTTGTGCACTGAAGTTAAAGTTATGAACTTTTTGACTTTTGATCAGCCACTACAAATACTGGCTTTATTTCTGATATCTGAATTTCTAATAATCAGGTGTCCGTTAACCGAGGTTCGACTGTAATTATGGTTTACTTTATATTAGGTATGTATAAAATTACTGAAAAGCTAATCCTGAGTAATGAAATAGGATCCCCTTAATAAATTTAGCTAATTACTTTACTGACAATGTCAACAAGTTTTAAACTCTGATAAAGTTTTGGAACATAATGAAAGTGAATTCAAATCAACATTTCTTGAATCACTTTTGCCAGAACAGAGTAGAACTGACGACATATCTGTTACGAAGAAACAGACTGATATCTTGCTTGCAATGTTGGCTAAATAATGAAGGATCATCACAGATTTGTTTTGAACACTGGATTGAAATAAATGCTCATGAATTACACTTTTTTCTTTTTTTCAACACATGAATGCTACATTATGAAAAATAACAAAAATGAAACTAAACTCAAGATCTGCTATTCTCCACATATTATGAACCAAGAATGTTGAATTTAGATGACAATTCCCTAGGTAAAGGTAAAGACAAACTACACATACAAAATAAGAATTGTGATTAATGTTGTTACATAAATAACTATTATATTTTCCTCAATGCCAAAACATAGTATCTGAAGAAAATGTGATCAATTATAATAGAAGATTTTTGAGTTTAAACAAAATATTTCCACCAGAAGATTGTTTTTGTATAAAACTGTTTATTTTGTGTGATAGCAAAACAGGCCAGGTCCTAGATTGTTTTTGTCTACATAGAAGAGAATACAAAATATGTAAGTAGTGAAAACACAATTAGCAAATCAGGTCAGGTACCTGGAGAACACTGAATAAGTTAATTTCATATGTATAATTCAACCATTTTTGGAAAGCATGACTTTTTGTAGGTAACCGATACTTCTGCTTTGTTTCAATGGTTACAAGTTACAAGGAACATTAATGGAGTATATGGTTCATGGAAATTCAATTTACAAAAACCAGCGCAGTGACTGGATGTAAAAATATGATTGTAATTGATAGGATCAACAAAGGAAATTTTTTTTTTAATATAGCTGATGCATATGTTTTTAACTGCATGTTTCATTTAATGCATATAAAAAAAGTCTTACTATTGACCAAGTACCATTGAAGCACAAAAGAAGCTATAATTGTTCTATACCACAATGCCCCAAAAATGCAGTGCTTCGTATGTGCAAATACAAAGAATATATTTTTCCTAAATCAAAGAAGGAAAGTAGTACTTATGAATGCCAAGATTGCAACACTGTTCAATATGGTAATATTGTATGATAAAGTTTAAGCTTCTTCTAATTTTTTTTTTTTTTTGAAAGTGAATACTTCTTTACACCTGGTATAGCAAATTCTGTGATGCAGTGAAATCGAATCAATAATAATGGAAACAGTGTAGAATTCATGAAACAGCTTATCACAGAGATGCCAATCAGTAACAACAAGATGTATTATTTGTAATATAATATGTATTACAAAATTAAGCGATGATCACAAATAAGACTACTTAGTTCAAATATCGAAAGGCAAAAATGGAATAATATTAAATAAAATAAAATTTGATGTTTAATGTTAAAATGTACAAAATAAATGAAATATTATCATTTATAAATTTTGGAAATAATATTATTAATTGACACTATAATTATAAACATGTGTTGTATTACAGATATTATATAGGGTGTATGTTTATTATATTTTTTTTTAGTTATAAAAGGCAATTTCACACTGTAAAGAGGGGTGGGTCAATTTTAGAAAGTTAAAAAAATGGAGAACATTTCTAAAAACAAGACCGAATGAAAGTTTAAGTGAAAACTTCCAACATGCATGATCTCTACACACCACTTTTTTTAAACTAAAAGAATTTCCTCTTTTTTTATACAAAAAACACTAACTGATTTTGTAACTTATTTGAATTTCTTTTCCCTTACTCCAGTACATGAATTTACAACACAGCTTTACTCCTCAATGGGTTAACTAAATTTTTTTAAACAAATTGCAAAAAAAAATCAAATGAAACCCATATGAATAAGCATTATGAATGAATCTGCTTAGCATTACAGTAAACAGTTTTCTGTCAAGATCTCACTCGTTTAACTATAGTACCAGATTACCTTGTAACTTTTTAATCTTTTTTCATTATTAATCAGTTAAAATCTTGCTGTTTCTTTATTGATATTCGCTTTTCCTGCTTCATTAATTTCAAACGCAGTTTTAAAACAGTCAACAGAAAAAAAAATCAATTCTGCACAAAAAATTTATAAAAATTTATGTCAGGAGTCCTTTAGTTTTCTTAATCACTATAGTTAATCAAGAAATGATCAAAATTAATAAAATTTAATACTTATGCTTCTCTACAAAAAAATGTAATACAGTATATTACTATTATTATAAAATTACTTGGGACATTTTTGAAATCATAGGTTAATAATAATTAAAAAGTTTTTGTATAGAATATCATACAGAATAATTAAGGTATATATGGAAACTGCATCTTTGAAAAATTACGTTTCCACAATCTGGTATATTTAGGCAGGGGCCTATATGAAAACCTAATGATGATGAAAAAACATGCATAACTCACAATTTCATTACAAATATTTATATTGGCTCATCATTAAATAAATATAAAAATGCTTATTAAACATAAATTAATTAAATTAACTTATCCAATAACTGAATTTAAAATGCTAGTGTGCAAGTATCAAATGCAGTAAATATTAATGAGAAGTGATGTACAGTAAATATTGTCCAAATTTAAAAGTACAATCTGTTATTATATCGTATGTTTTGTTTCCATTAACAAAGGGGATGTTCACCATTCTTCCTTGGCTGAGAGCTTAGAGTCAGGAAAGAAGCTGCCGCCTATACCCATACTCACATTCTCTCCTGGACCACCAAATGCACTCAGGTTATAATCTCCCATTCCACTCCCGCTATCTTCCCTAGGAGTACCAGGACCTCCATTGGCAGGAGAGTTCTTCATACCATCTAGACCATCACCATTCATTACAGTACCCATCGTGTTCGGACCCATAGGTCCCATTGGTCCACCTTCGGGTCCACCTCCGATCGGAAAATCCTTGAAAAATAAATAAAACTTTACTAACAGATTCAAGGAATCTACATTATATTATAGTAAGGAATTGTAATTTATGATGTCTGTTACCATAAAAATAAAAATAGTGTGATGAACCACAAAAATAAGCATATTGCAGAACAGAAGTTACATTAGCAACTTTAATCAATTAAAACACTGTAAATAAATTATACAAAATTAATAATTAGTCTAATAATTAATAATACATTTAATATAATAAAATTTATATATTAAATGAATTTACAATAATTCTCCGAAGCATATGTAAACACCAGTTTTTAGGCTTGTACAGTTTTGGCACACTGGCAAAAACTTTTACATTTTTGTAAATAAATTATTTTTGTTCCAGTTCTAAAGGGTCAAAACATATTTATTTTTTGTGTCACTGTAATTACAAGTCAAGCACTTGCTATATCATTATGTAAGACTATAATGAACTATTAGTACTGAAGGATTTACGACATATTACCATAAACCATATTTTAGTAAACAGTTGTGTCAAAATATATAAGTTTGCTATCCATGCACTACTAGTATAATTCAATTTTAAGCTGCAAACAAACATTATATAGTTCTTGTAAAATTATCTATGTATGTTTTACAGTTCTGAGAAAAGGTGTGAATTACAGAGCATGGTGAATTATTGAGTGACAAAATATTGAGCTGTTGCAGTACTTGAATAAAAAATAAAAGGTGAATTCAGCTAAACTTCACTTTGTTATTCAGATTTTTAGAATAATATAAAATGACTTCCCACTAGAAATAACTTTTTTAAAAAAAAATAAAAAAAATCTAGGAAAAAACAAACATATACTAATTTGAAAACAACGAGTACATAAAAATTGATAAAGAAAAAGATTTATTTGCAGACTATTTAAAAGATACTTTGAACAACATGATGAGTGTTTGATGTGAGCATAGTTTCCAATTTTAGATTTCAAAGTGGTTTTAAATAAATAAACTTGATAGAACATAAATCCTTCACGAAATGCCTAAAAATTCTTATGGTATTATAATAACTACTTCAGCACAGTTCCCAAACTATTTTATTATGGAACCCACCTTCAGCCATAGTGAATGAAACTCTACATTACTTGTTTGTATCTAATAATTACACTTCATCAGGAGAAGAAAATAGTTGATTAAAAGACCCATAATGCTCAATGTTATGATTACTATTTATTCATACATATGCCATAAACTGTGTTTATAAAAATAATACATGATATTTTCAGAGAATGGATCAATTCTCATTTTTAAGTACCTAACATAAAACCAAAACATGCAACAGAACATGGCCTAAATGGCTAGGCATATTCTAAAGTAAAAAAAATCAGGGTTAATTCTCAGAGTGATCGACAGCATATAAAACTAAGACTCATAAGTTTTATGTATGTTAACCCGCAGAAGCAGAGAATAAGCAATAAAAAAAAACTAGTGAGGAAAGTGAAAATTAAAAACTTGGCTTGAGAAACACTGTTAAAGTTGAAATGGGCTGAACACAAAGCAAGAATCGAAAATATCACTGATGGGCAAACTAACTACAGATGAATTCCCAGGAGCAAGCATAAGAAAAAAAGGAAGACCAGGGCTACAATAAAAGAATTATGTATTAGTGAAGAAAGGATGTGGCCAATTAAACATGCAGGCACAGTGCTGTGGTCCTGTGTTATAGACTTCAAATTTCTGAATTAAAAAACAAACAAATATTAAATATATGTCTATTATTTCCTTTTTTTAGTTTTTCTATTTTGTATGTAGGTTTGCTACCACCATAAGCCATTGTTTTGTACATATGTCGTTAACTCAGTTTACCTCTGAAACAGATGACTTTTGTTCTTTAAAATAGAATATCAATAAAACTATTATTATTATTATTATTATTATTATAAATTAACCATAGAAATGTCTATTGGACAATCTGTGGTGCGTTTTCCTGTGGATTACTCTTAAAAATTTGGAAATAAATGTATGTTATATACATGTATTATAAAGTGCATAGAATAATTTAAACTATTTATTTTTAATGTTATATATTATTTTTTATTTAATTATATTATTGGTAAGAAAAATTACAGAATAAATTTGTAAACTTTTTTTGAGTAACCAACAAAGTTAAAATATAAAATTATTTAAAATCCAAAATATAAAAATTGTTACAAATTTTACCTAGTTTCAGAATTTGTTATAAGAAATTTAACTAGATTATTCTGAAGAAAAAAATTACAATACTTTAGTATGTCCCTAGGTAATTTAGGTGATCACTGCACATTCAAGTGAAAATAAATTTCTAAGTGACAATTATAAAAAAGTTATAAAATTATGTATCAAATAATTCAAAAAACTATAAACAATATACTTGTAAGAGAAAACCGATAATATTTACACCGTTAATAATAAATTACTGTTGAAACAACAACAGCTAATGTAATGAGCCATATAGCTATGATGTAAATAACAGCACATTTACAACAATAGAAAATATGTGACAAATGATTTCACAGTTATTTTAAGTAATATAAATTTTATATTCATTTAAAGCCATGGGGATTAATCTTTCATATGTGAGTTGAATAATACAGTCAATTCCTCGTTTTCTGTGGCATTTGGTGGGTGATTGCCATGGATAACAGAAATTCACGAATAACCCACATAGAGGAAAAAAATTGTGTAAACAGTAAAAGCACATATTTCAAAATAAATACTATATGTACTGTATTTTTAAACTATATCATTTACAAATTTATTAGAGGAAAATAAATAACAATTAACTGTTTAAATAAAAAAAGAAGAAATTATGAGTCGCTGACTCATCTGCTTATGCATAGTGCTATTTATTTATTGCTTCAGCTATCATTGACCTGTCTACTTCCGATATGATACATGAAACTTATCTGAAATTTAAAACAGATTATTTATTGTAACTAGCAAACTTAACTTAATCCTATACACTATTACATGTTATGGTGTACAGAATTACTATATAACCAGTTTGTTTTTTTTTAAACAAAACTTCAATAAACATTATCATATTCAATACCTAAATTGTAACTCACAGGTTATCTCGATATTTTTGTATATTCCTGATTTACTATTGCATAAAGTAAAATTACATTTAATATATTTGATTCTTTTTTCATTTAACAACAAAGTATATATGTTTTGTTTCACTATACAACAAAATGTTTTGTTGATGCAGATAAATCATTTAACAACAAAGTATATGTTTTGTTTCACTATACAACAAAATGTTTTGTTGTTGCAGATAAGTCACTTTGTGAAGAATCAACCTGTGGGTAATTTTGAGTTGACTGTATAAACATAACATGACTGACGCACCAAAGAATGTCTTAAAGGTTTACATGTTATCAACAAATCACAAGTCACCCACAAAATAACGAAGCTACACAATAGATGACAAATACTGTATCAGGATAATATGTACAAGGCAACAGTAAACAACTTACTGATGTCCGCTCATGCAACCAGATGGATCCTATCTGTTTAGGGTTTTCCGCCGTTCTTTCTCTCAAATTTCTAGCCTAGCATCTAACAATGATCCTTCTAACAGTTACAACTATAGCCTTTTAAAATTAATAATTATGTAAATTTTCAATTTCAAGTTTATTTGAAAATTGGTAGCCATAAAGGTCTTCTTTGGCTAAAAAAAAGCTATAGAGACCTTATTTCTACATTGATTTGGCTAATAGTGTCCATTATTTGTATGCGTGAAGCTTAAAATATTTTCCGTTCATGTAAGTTAATCTCCCAGTATATTATTTTTCCCTTCTTTCCAATTAAATTTATGACTTTTGAACTATATATGTTGATGAGAAAATCTTAAAAAATTGTTTTTTTTTTTTTTATTTTAGGGCGAAAAGCATATTGAGACCATTGTAGCCTCCCTAATTGTACGTATGAGTATAAAGTGTTAAAAGTCGTTAAATGTAGTGTTGTGTGTGTTGGACTCAGGTACCGCGAGGGACGTCTAAATCTTCCCAATAGGTGCAGCTAGTCTGTACCCCGTGCGGAAAATTTAATTGGGAAGACTAATGCTGAATATTTCACAAATACAATAAATCCTAAATAATAGGAATCTTTCATTTAAAAGACAATACACAAATTAAACAAAATTGATAAAACTTTATAAAATGCTGATAGTATAAAGACCTATTCTGATTTATCTTTTATTATAAATATGTTTAAGATAAAAATTTGCTGTTGTATCTTTATACCGTTTTAATAACAAATCTTTTACACAAATATCTAGCTTATAAAACATACATATTGATTGTGTATATTCTGTATCCTTATAGTGCCTTGCTTCAGAAAGGCTTTACAAGGAAACATGCAAAGCTACAAACACATTTAATTTTAGCTAAAAATATGATTTGCTATTACTAACCCCAGGCATGTTTCCTCCTGGAACAGGTTTCATCATTGTGTACATGTTTTCTCCACCTGAATTTGACGAATCTGTAAAATATAAGAATTGGCATTCTTTATTTCCAAAATCCCATCATACACACAAGACTTTAAAAACAATAAAAACTGTGCTACGTTAATAGATGGCTGTACAAGTTTAATGGTTACTCACAGAAACAACTATCACAAATTGTATACATTATTAAATATTAATGTAGATAATCATACCAATCCAGATAACACAATGCCTGGTATACGCTTACTATTTACTAATATCAGCACGAACAATAGAAGCACTATCAAGCACAATTAAATAGTTCATGAAAGATTTTTAAGAGTTATACTCGAAAATAAACATCAATAAAACTAAGTATGTATATATGTGAACAACCTATATATAGACTTCAGAGCAGCCCGTACACAAGTTATGATGTGCCAAAATAGCATGTGCAATACAAATAATATAACTGCTGAAAACTTGTGCCGTTATTAGAGGTCTGAAATATATGAATTTTTAGGTCTGTATGGGTTTTCTTTTGTACCTCAGATCTCGGTATGATTTGGTAGGGTTTCATTGGTGGAAATCATCATTTTTTCAAAATGAAAAATTCAAAAATTTAAAAATCAAGCATCTAAGGGATAAAAAAACCACACCTTAATAAAAATATTAGCTATAGTATATTATTAAAATTAACAATGCAAGTAAATTAACAGAATAACAATAAACAAATAGCAACTAACAAAATATACACAGTTGGGTTAATAAAAGTTTTCATTTGTTTTGCTAATTTTCGTAATTTTTGCACCTAAATGCTTTATTGCATGCCCAATTAACAATAATACAAAATATAAAAGTGCAGAAACTACAGAAAGTTAGACAAAAACCAAAAATGAAAGTGACGTGCATAACCTAAAAATTATTACTGCACAAAAGTAGCTAACATGTTTTTCATCACAAAAAAGAATTAATTATGTGTAATTAATAATAAAAACAAGACTTTTTTAAAAAAATAACCTTTACACACCTATTTCTTACTCAAGAAAACTGGTAGCAATTTTTAAGACTCGAAATAGGAAAAATTCAAAATTTGCGCAAAAAAAATTATACAGAATTTTTTTATTATATAGACCTAATTAGACTATGCACTGTAATTTAGAACATAGAATGGAATAATTCATTCTGGTTCATTAGAATGCATTACTATGTACATGCAAATTTACTATACTAAAGCAGTATACTAAAAAAATTAATTTCTTATTTTTTAATATTAAAAATTTATTTTTTGCTTTTAAAACAAGCCTTCTGTATTTATGCAAAATAAAGTGGTGTTTAAATGTAATTCAATATAGTGATTTCAAATGTAACTTAGTATATTTCTTTTTTAAATAGTTGTTTATCTGAATCATACTGGGTCTCAATAAGTTCTGATAATACTCTACACCTTTTTATTCACACTGTAATTAAACATCACTTATGTAAAAAGTCTGGATTAAATTACTAAAGATGCATATTTTCTGAGAAAGGGTCATTTAAATTTGTTGCCATTAGAAATAGATGGTGCTGGTGTAGCACATTTGTTTTATTAACAAACATTTATCTGTAACAATAGTTTAACTTTATTTTTGTTGGATGTTATGTATACCCTGGCTAAAAGGTGTGTTACAATAAAAAATCTTGTGAGTTATGAAGTATGTCCTGTAATTTGTTACCTACTGACAAAAAACAAATTTGCTACAGATATTCATAGTGGAACATACAGTGTTGTGTTAATGGAGTCATTTGTTTTGTGAAGGAAGAACAAATATTCATGATAAAGAATATAGTGGTCATTTGTCATCACAAATGAAGTGACTGAATAAATCTGTCAAAACAAAAAAAAGCTTACTGTTTTTTAAGTAGCAAATGAATTTTCCTTTGTTTTGCAATCAGCAGTTTATAAAATTTTAACTAAACTCTATTACTCCATTACTGAAAATTCTCTCACGTGTGATATTACCCATTTAATTACTCTGTTTTGCAATTCTTTATATTCAAACTTCTAGGATGTAAGCTATATTTTTTTAAGTGTAGTAGGTGGTAATCACAGTGCAGATCCGAACTGAAAGGTGGTTATATAGAGTTTTCCCAATGAAATCGCTTTTAATTTTTTTGTTTGCTTTGTAGCATGTACATTATAGTGCAGAAACAAATCATTTAAATTTTCATGCTTTTGTTTTGCAATTATTGTTTTCCACATTCAAGAAATTCATGTGGCCCTAGCCGCCTCGGTGGCCTAGTGGATAGCGTACTAGGCTTTCACCCCGAGGACCCGGGTTCGATTCCCGGCGAGGGCTTGGCATTTTCATATGCTATAAATCATCCCATCGTCTGCATTAGCCCAAGTATGCACAATAGTCGGACGTAAAAAAAAAAAAAAAAATCAATCAGCAATATCTACACTAAAAAGTGTAGATATTGCTGATTGATTTTTTTAACGTCGACTATTGTGCATACTTGGGCTAATGCAGACGATGGGATGATTTATAGCATATGAAAATGCCAAGCCTCGCGAAATCGAACCCGGGTCCTCGGGGTGAAAGCCTAGTACGCTATCCACTAGGCCACCGAGGCGGCTAGGGCCACATGAATTTCTTGAATGTGGAAAACAATAATTGCAAAACAAAAGCATGAAAATTTAAATGATTTGTTTCTGCACTATAATGTACATGCTACAAAGCAAACAAAAAATTAAAAGCGATTTCATTGGGAAAACTCTATATAACCACCTTTCAGTTCGGATCTGCACTGTGATTACCACCTACTACACTTAAAAAAATATAGCTTACATCCTAGAAGTTTGAATATAAAGAATTGCAAAACAGAGTAATTAAATGGGTAATATCACACGTGAGAGAATTTTCAGTAATGGAGTAATAGAGCTTGTATACCAATATTAAATATGTATTACAGTAAAAAGTGAAAATGTACAACAGTAAATGTACAGTATATATAAGATTTAGTTATAGTAAAGATTACCTTTTTTGTTCATTTTAATAATTATATCAAAATGGCCCTTACTTAAAGAACATGCCTCGCATTTATGACCAAAAGTAAGGTTAGAGTATCAGTAATGATGCAGCAAAACGTTGGTAGTCTACGTACATATTATACAAAAATTAATAACTATGTACAATAACATTATTAACAAATTAATCATTAGTATCAATGTGCAGGTTTATACCAAAGATGTTTTTCTACAAGTGGTTTGAGCCGCCTTGGTGGCCTAGTTGATAGCGTACTGGGCTTTCAACCCAAGGACCTGGGTTCGATCCCCGGCCAGGGCTTGGCATTTTCATACGCTATAAATCATCCCATCGTCTGTATTAGCCAAAGTGTGCACAATAGTCAGTTAAAAAAAAAAAAAAAAAAAAAAAAAAAAAAAAAAAAAATACAAGTGGTTTGTTTATTTGTCAGCAACATATAATTTAGCTTCTAAATTAAATGCAAGTCACAAAATGATTAAATTTAATAGTTCGGTGCACAAGCCTAGTTATAAACTCATTTCATTCTGAAAATAGGGGCCTAAACAAGGAGGTAAAAAAAAACTCAATTAAAGTATGTCACGTTTAACCAGACTAAAAAAAATTTGGACTGCAAATTGTGAAAAAAGTCCACTTTATAATTTCAATTAAAAATGATAAAAAATATAAATTATAAAATATTGAGCAACAGTTTTAAATAATTTTCGCTTTAAAAATTTTGGAAAATTAAATTTTTTTTTTTGGTGTTTAACATCCGACTATTGTGTGCACACTTGGGCTAATGCAGACGATGGGATGATTTATAGCGTATGAAAATGCGAAGCCCTGGCTGGGAATCGAACCCGGGTCCTCGGGGTGAAAACCTAGTACGCTATCAACTAGGCCACCGAGGTGGCTTTGGAAAATTAAAATTTTATGGTGTAGGGGGGTTGTCAAAAAAAAAATTGACAACAAATTTTTTTGCAAATTTCTAATCAACAATTAAAATAAAATAAATCTTGATATTACACAAGAGTTGCTGGAAATTGTATGGTGTCATGACATAAATCTATAATACTGATTTAGAAAAGTCGGATTCCTTGGAATAAGGTCTTGTTTCGACTACTTATTTCCCACAAAATCAAAAGATAGTCTGGTACTAAAATTAAAGTATAGTGTTTTTATAATTTTAGCACAGTACTTGAAATTTTAGTACAGTAAACATGAAATCCATAATTTGTAAAAAAATTAATTTAATAATAAACTCTAAGATTAGTTCATATAATCAATCAATGCTCTACTGTAATAAGATTGAAGCCACACCTTTCACTATAATAACTGAAGATTTTTATTCAAATTGAAATTCATTTCATGCAATTATTAAATTATTATCTGTAGCTACAATTAAGAAGTGATATTTCCTGGAAATAGTAAGAGAAAACAACTAAAAATGCATTATATTCCTTGAATTTTTAGGTAAGTACTAAGACTGGAGCACGATATCTGGAGTTATAATGTCACTCATTCTAGATGTTTGACTATAACAGCCAATGGACATCGATTTAAATGACTTACATTATTGAAACACATGCTCCTTTTGAGCCTAGATGATAGCTGGCAGTTTGACAGAACTGTTTTGCCTTTTTTAAAAAAATATTTAAAAACTAATGAAAAGCAATACCACTAAACTAAAACCTGGACAACTGCCTATATGTAAAACATTTTAAAAAAATAATAAGGGTAAATTATGTCAAGTGGTGAATAATGAGCACCAAATCAGGTGGGTGGCTGAAACTACCAATATTGTTGCTCTAAGCTCTCAATATTTTTTAGTTAAAGCGTTCAACCTTTCTCGCCACAAATTCCTGTCACTGATAAACAAAAACAGTTTTTGTTTATCAGTTACAACTGCTATAAGCACTGTGATAACTACATGTGAATCAATCAATAGACATTCACACAAAGACAACATACATAGAAAATCAATAGAGACAAGCACATATAGAAACATTATAAGTGAGAAACAAATATGCTTCACACTTACTTTAACCACCACTCAACCCATGTTTGAAGGCAAACAGTAATTTCCATGAATTTCTTTATTAAATAATGAACTTAGAAATCCTCGCTAACTGAAAAAATCAATGCATAATCAGTTTTATGCAATGAGTACCTTTTAAAAATTATACTCATCCATCGTAAAATGATAAAATTAAATCAACATCCTTCATTTACTAAATTGTGTTTTTCCTAGGCAATTAAATTTATACAGGAGTAACCATGTTACGAAGAAAAGGGCATTTAAAGTTACAGCAAAACTGTCATGATTAACTCACTGGCTGCTATGCAACAATCTATCATTAACATACTTTTCAGTCAGAAATAGTTAATAATAAATCTACAGATTATCTAAGTCTACATTTTTAAATTAACTATCATTTCACCTCACTTTCCTACCACTTTCAAATTTCTCTGAGTTACAGAAATGAAATTTTAAGAGCTGTAACATAACGTCATCCTTCAAATTTTGTTTCACTATGTAGTCAATATGACTGGAAATCATTATGCTTTTGTGTTTGGTGTTGATGGACATAATAATTAAGTTAAATGTTACATGAAAATGTTCAGTATTTATCAGAGAATATAACTATACCAATCTAATAAGGATAAATTAAAGTGGTTTACTGTAGTTCAAAAATTTATTTTTTCCCTCAGAAATTAAAAACTTCATCTTTTTAATTAAAACTTCATTGAAACTAAAATATATCAATAAATCCTATATATTATCTGCAATAAGAGTGATTATTCTGCAATTTTTAAAATGCAAAATCTAATACAAATATATTTAAATACTCAGTTCATATGTAATTTTCGGCTAAAATAGCAAACCAGTTGTAGGTAGGACTAGCTCCTGGGCAGGCCACAGCCAAAGAGGAACATGCTGCAAAATCAGCCACCCGTCTGATTTGGTACTTACTATCGCAAATTCAAAATAATGATACTGATTTGTTTAAAACATACTATTTCATTAGAGTTTTTATTTAGAGTTTTCTATTTAACTCTTCTAATTTTATCTTATACAAATTTACTTACAAGTCTTCAATACAGTAAACTATAAAGTACTTAATCTTTTGACAAGTATTCATGTAACATATGCCAGTGCACCACAAGTGCGATATAAAAAATGAATTAAATTAAAGTTTAACACTTTTACACAACTATTCTTTATTACACATTGTAATTCAATTAAGAACAAATAAAAAAGGTTTACACTCATTTTATACATAAAATATCTTCTGATTTCGGACAGGCAAAGTAATTAATTTGTTTATAAGAAATAATTATATATAATGATAAATTTCACTTTGAGGCTAATTTTGTAATATATTTTTGTTGGTAAAAATAAAAATCTTTTGAAATGTTCTGTAAAATGTTCCCTTATAGTTGTTGTTTTTATTTTATAGTTATTAATATGGTTACAAGTATTCTTTTTAATAAACTGATTACATTCATACTAGTCTTTTTTTTTCACACCTATTTATAAAATTATATTTCTTTGACTGTTGCCATTCAATTTTATTCATTTAATGCTTCTTAAAATGTATCTAGATTCTCTGATGGTTCCAACATATTAAAAATTTCTGTCTTAATACTTAATTGTAAATTCAATTTTTTTAATTAATTTATTCTCTTCTACATTTATACTGGCTGCATCTGGTATATTTTTACCACCTTTTTCACCGACTGGTTCTTTGGATTATATTCAATTTTATATATACACCTAGCCGCTTCGGTGGCCTAGTTGATAGCGTACTAGGCTTTTACCCCGAGGATCCAGGTTCGATTCCCGGCCAGGGCTTGGCATTTTCATACGCTATAAATCATCTCATCGTCTGCATTAGCCCAAGTGTGCACAATAGTCGGACGTTAAACACAAAAAAAATAAAATAATATATATATATACACACCTGCTGTTGATCAGACGTTCTTTACTGATATCTATGCATACTTTATTTCAACTGGATAGCTTTAAAGTAATATACAAACAGAAATGTTTATTACATCAACTTAGAGAACTCATGTGACTGTTACATGATCGATTTATTTGCTGAATGGTATTATTATAAATAGTGTAAAAGTGTTTATCTTTTAATAGAAACATTCATGCACTCATTTGTAATTTGATGACACAATGTGAAGTGTTTCTAACTCATTCCACTAGATGAAAGGATCGTTTAGTTTTTGATTATAAATGTCTGCTTACTTAGAGTAGCAATTAGTTCCAGCTGCAATCGCCTTTGCAATAAGTAAGTCATGTCCAACAAGGTTACTTTTATTATTCATTACAAATTATTTACTATGGTATATATTTAAAATCATCAGATAACAAAATTATACTGTCAGTTAATAGGAACTGATTGTTAAAAGAGTGAAGGTTAATCGAAACTCTACTGTAGCAGAACAGTAATACAAACAGCCACTGTGTTTCATAGTGTTTACAAAATGATTCCACATAACTCAATAATTTTATAATTTGATTTGGGTTATATAAATGGTACCCTTGGATACACATATTTTTGTTATCTGATGCACACTGTTGCCATTTTGGGCTAGATATGCCAAGTTTACTGTAATAAATGTACTTTATAATTTTTTTTTTAATCTCAACTTCTTGGGTTTAACTAAAGTCATATTTTCAGTTTAAAATGGTTAATCAATTATTTCAGGAACACTTACCACCAAGAAATGCTTGTAATAAAATATTGTATTTACATGAAAGTATATTCATGATAAACATACATTTGGACACTTGTCATGTTACAAATACTTTCTTTGTTTCTGAATACGATGAAGTTGTCAGACCCATGTTAATATCAAGATGCTCACCCACTATGCAACTTCAATTCAAAAGCTAGCAAAGGAAGAATCTACAATCATTATTTATATCCTTTAAAATCCTTCTGACTGCTGAATACACTAAATAAGCTCATACAATCTATTTCTGTCAGAACACTCAATGAGCACTAGCAAAAGCTTTCAAAATATACAGAGTCTATTAATGGCCAGAAACAAGATAACTCATTATTAAGTGGTGGTAATTTCTTTGAAGTTTTTTGTTAGTTATTTTACTTATACAAGAGTTGTTGGTATAAAATTTAAAGTCTCCATGACAAACTCAATAGTACAAATAACAAGAAAGGAAAAATTGCATGCTGAAATTAACTTTCATTTAAGCAAATTAAACTAGAAAATTCTGTATTTTTTGTTGTTTTTTTTTACTATACTTACCACATAGTATATTTGCACAATGAATAATATACAAGGAAACAAGATGCAAAAAGAATACATGTGAACTTACTGAAACACACCTACCTTTTTACAAAAAAAAAAAAACATGAAAATAATAATAATAAAAACCTACTAACTAAATGACAATAAAAAAATACATAAATAAATTTTTAAAATACAACTGCTAAGCTAGTTAACAGTCATAACACATACATATACTCAAACACAAACAGATTAATGAATGTGAGGAATTTAAAGGAATAATTCAATAAAAATAACAAAAACAAACAAAAACTAAAGTAAAAACAATCACCTTGTCGTGTGACAGGACTAGGAGTGGGCATTCTGTGACTAGCAGGGGAATAAGGGCCCACAGAACCTAGACAAACAGAACAGAAAAGCTCATTGGTAATTGTCAAGAAACATTGGCATTTTTTTTATTTACAATAGTTTATTTACTCAGGAGTTAGGTTCAAGGTTGGGAAGACAGCAGTGCAACAGGTAAGCAAAGCAACATGTACAGACTAAATAGCTATTGGGCTAAGGCTAAAGATAGGGTACATGCACTTATTAGGTGATTAGTTCAAATATGTAACATTATATTGGTACTATCTATCAGAATAAAATCATTTCTATATTTATAAAAAAATGTTAGTTATTATGAAGAACTCACATTAATTTTTTTTTAAATAATTAGTCTTGTGAAATAGTTTGCTTTTGTTTAATTTGTGATTATCAAAAGTAAACAGAATGGTAAAAAAGTATGGTCTTCTAAACTACATACAACAGCTGTTCAAAAAGTATGTAACCATACTTTGTTTGTTCATGTAAAAATACTTGAATGCAAGCAGAAGACAACAGATAGGAACAAATCTGCTAGACTTGCAGCAAAGCTGTGCATCAGACCAAATTAATAGAAGTTCTATTACTGAACAAGAGACTGCTGTTTCAACAACACACACAAAAAATGATTTCGGGGAACTTGACACTGAAAAAATTGTAATTTGAAAAGCAGAAGAAAATAATAACTAATTAAAAAACAGTTCGTAGCCATACCTAATAACACCACAAAATTAAATAGAGAAGAATTAAATATGAAAGGGATGAGGCCTCGACATTTAAAACGAGTCACTATAATTTGCAATCTTATTTTGTATTCTAAAATTGTTAAGCAGAAAAAAAAAAAAAAACAATAAATATCTAGTAGTGAGACTAAGAGTTCAGTGGAATGAAAATGGGAGTATGCACACAAAGAAATATTCCTATTCAATTTTTGCTTCTAATTAATCTTAGCGGTCACATATTTTTTGATCAGTGTGGTATGTTCTATTTTTAAAACTTATAATCCACATTTTAACCAAATTCCTTTTTATTTCAAGGTTTCTTGTAATATGTATTTGTTCATGTAATGGAAAAAAAGCTAAAGCTTTTTTTAAACTATTTGGAACATATTAATTTGTTAAGGAAAATATCAAGAACGATCTATGGATTATGTTAGATTGGCAACAAAAATTCGAGCGTGAAAAAAACTTATACGATTAGTTTTAATTTTAATATATTACAAATATTTGCTATATACAAAAATTTTTGCAAGTCAAATTTATAGAAAATAGAGGTACATTATGCTGTTTACATCAAAATTACTAATAGATGACAAAGGTGCCAAAAAAGTATACTTTTTTCCAAGAGGAAAACACTGTTTTTATAGAAATTTTGATTGCATTATTAAATCATTAATTCCCACACAAAAAACAAACTGCAGTACAGCCATCAGAAGTTGGTAAATTACAAAAAATAATTCACTTTACAGTTCCTAAAAATAAAACATTAATTTTTCTTTTACTTAATGTTAATTTTTTTTTTTTTTTATTTGCAAGTTCCAATAAAGAACAATTTGTACTATTTTGATACAAAATAATGTTCTGATATATAAGGGCAAACAAAATACTAATCAACAATTATTTTAAATTCTACGATATTTTTGATATTCTACCCGTTTCATGTTAAGTCCAATAATAAACATACTGAAGGGAGACAATCTAATTATGTTAAGAAGTACATATTTAACAAATTCAAAAAAGTAGTACATCATATATATATATATATATATATATATATATATATATATATATATATTCACTTGTGAAATATGATAATAGACATGCATGAAACTCCACTTGTATAAAAAAAAATTTAGAATATCTAAACAAACAAAAAAATTTTTTGCTTTCAAATGCCATTTTATTTTACAACAAAAGCTTAATAAACAAAATAACTTATTATAAGGGAAAATGATTAGATATATTAATATGAAAAACAAAAATAAACCATGATTTTCCTCTTTAAACTATAAAAAAGTATACTTTGGCAAGTTTATGCTTATAATCTAATTTGGACTGCTTAATTATAAACACCTCAACACTTTTCGTTTGAAAAAAAAAATTTCGAAGTCACAAAATGTTAAAAAATGAAAAATGTATGAAAGAAAAGGCACAAAAATATTAATGCTAAGATAAAAAATAACATTCTCCACTAGCAGAATAATTAGTTACTTACCTTGAGGACTTGGCATGATTGGAGTGCCAGGGCCTGGGGGTCCTGTAGATCCTGGAGGGCCCTAAAAACCAACACATCTCTTTAGTATGATAATCATCTAGTCTAAAATAGTTTACATTTAGTATATTGACACTAAACAATTACCAGCAGTAATTAGCACACTGTCTCCTACCAGTGTGGATATAAAAGAGCTGTTGTTATACCACAATTATATCCCTACTTATTTTTCACATGTTATTTCACTAAGCACTCCAATCAATTTTGCAAAAAAGTTAAGACCTGTGTTGTTGAAACTAACACCAGAGAACTCTGCTTTTCCCTCTCAAACTTTTCTGTTTTATGTCTTTAGAGGGAGTACATTACGATGCATCAATGAAATGAAAAGTTGCTGAATAAAATGGCAACAGAGCCGCAGAACGGAAAGTTACAATAAGTGATTTTTTTTTGTGTTTAACGCCCAACTATTGTGTACACTTGGGCTAATGCAGACAATGGAATGATTTATAGCGTATGAAAATGCTAAGCCCTGGCCGGGAATTGAACCCGGGTCCTCGGAGTGAAAACCCAGTACGCTATCAACTAGGCCATCGAGGTGGCTTAAAATAAGTGAAGCAAATATTCTTATGTGGCGCAAGGACAGAAATTTAATTTTGCATGTTAAAATATTCTACTGGAACTTAAAAGGACACTACCCTGCAATTGATGGAAGTAATCCTACAATTCGCAATTGATGCTGTAAGTAAATATCTACAGTAATGTGTTGTATTGGATGTGAAAACAATAGAAGTAGCGGTATGTAAATAAACAAGATAAATTTATTTAAGTCTATAAAAGGTTGGTGTGATAGTTTTATGCGTCATCAAGGTCTATCTCAATGGCTATGGCATCGAACTTCCACCTGTCAAAAACTTCCAGCTGATTTTGAAATAAACCTTTCAAGCTTTCAGCGTCATGTTATTGAACTTTGTAAGATGCTTAATTATGCATTTCGCTAAATAAGTAATGTGGATTAAATGTCATATGGTATATTTGTTTTGATATACCATGAAATTATACACAGCATTCTAAAGGTATAAAAGAAATTAAAATTAAAACTACAGTATATGAAAAACACCATATCATTGTCATGCGTTGGCGGTACTAGGTATTATAATCTCAAGATTTAGTTTAGTACATTTATATGATTATTCATGTATTATCAAGTAAATATAGTAAGATATATTTATTAAATTTGATTTTTTTAAAATATTTGTCACTTTGTAATGTTCCTTAAAAATTGTCTGTAAAATACATTGTGTCTTAGAATCGATGAAATACAGTAATTGTGGTAGTTCAATTATTTTAAATTAGTTTGCAAAGTTTTAAAATTATTATAAATAACATTTATAACATAACTTTTAAATATAATTAATTTATCTTATGGCCAAATCACGTTTTATTTAGTTTTATTAGAAAAGCTCGATTCTTGATAATTTAAAATGTATCAATGTTAAATAATAATTAAAATTAAAAAACAGGTAATAATAAAACTCGACAAAATTATAGTTGAAACTTGATATTTCATACTTGGAAGGGATCAGGAAAAAATTTGAATTAACAAGGGTAGCAAAATATATGGAGTTCAGAATGCAGAGGTAGATAAAAACGAAAATTTTAAAAATCGTGTGTATTCATTTAACTAAAATTTACAGTACAGTTTATATGTACTGTAAAACACTTTCTTTATACATGACAAGAAGAGACTTATATTTTGACACACTCATTAACAGGATTAAGAAGTATCAACAGTTCTATATAAACAATACTGCACTTGAAAACTTTCCATAAGAACTGAGTGACACACACACACACACACACACACACACACACACACACACACACACACACACACACACTCACCAATAAATAGGCCTCTTTTTAATCGTTTATTATCTAAACATTTACTGTTCTATAGTGCTAACACCTGATATTCCTGACATTGCTTTTCTATTTCACAATGCTAGATGAACAACCATATTTTATCAGTTAGTAAATGTGAGTCAAATGTCATAAAAAAATGTCAATTTATTCTTAACTTAAACTTAAGACTCTTGAAAACAGTTACGTGAACAATAATAATCAAATCAAATTTTATATGGTTAAATATCTACCATGTACTGAAAAGTAATGATAATCTGTTTTAAGTATACTATTACAAGCTTATAAACATAAGTATACTATTACAAGCTTATAAACAAACTTTTTAAATTTTACACAAAACTGTTTAGACAGTTTTCATAAATATTGAAGTAACATATCCTTAGATCAAAAGTTGACATTTTAGGCTGTCTGCTGACATTCCAGGTTTTTAATGTTTTACGGGAATGTACTGCATGTTTACATTTCCCTTTACACTTTACTTTTTAAGTGATTAAAACAACCGATTTAATGAAAACCTAAAGATAATATGATTTTTGTAAACTTTTATACTTACTCCATAGTTGCCTGGTGAAGAAGATGAATAGTTCATTGGCTGGAACAAAACGTTTAAGAAATATTTTTGAAAGAGTTTTATAATTACAGTGTTAATAAACAGAACCAACTGGAAGGAAACAATATATTTATTATAACTATATAGTTCGATATTCTGCATCTATTGAAGGAAGAAGTCACACAAGATAGGTTGTCCATGTTTAGTTTCCAAGATAGGTTCACTAGTTTTATATTTTTTTAAAATTTTATCTGAGTTTGAAAACAAAATAATAAAAACATATATATTGTTATACTACAATGTTAATATCAGTCAAGTATTTCATATAGCAGGATGGCTACAGAATAAAAACTCCAAATTCTGTGACTTCTTGATCAACTGTGAAAAAGCTTAATTTGTAACATTTAATTGGTAAATTATAATTTATTTATTACAAAGAACAATTTAATTATTAAAATAAGTAAATAATAGATAATAAGGATTTTCAATTATTAAATAAAATACTAGACTAAATCAAATAATTAAATCACTAAAACATTAAAGAGTTGTGATATAATAACACTACTGAAAAACACTGTGTGAATGAAAAACAGTATTGCCACTGACTATTATATTTTAGACAGGCTACTTACCCACGCTTAAAAAGGTAAAATTTTCCAAAGGCTATTGTGACAATCAAAACACAGTGCATGGGCATAAATTATACTATGACTGAAGTGTTGCTAGCATGAAACTTAAAAGTAAGACATTGGGGATATTCAAGTAAATATTGATTCAAATTTAGGCTAATTCTGATAAAACGATTTACAGAACAAAAATGCTAACAATGATTATATAGCTTATTCGCATTAGAAACAAATTATCATATTTAGCATCAGTAAGCAAAACCAAGGCTCTTTATAGGTTTGTGTTTGTCTGACCTATTTATCATTAACGCACCTCTTGGTTGTAAATGAAAGGACAGAGCACCACAATTGGAGAAAATGTTTTTTGTAGCAAACGGAATCCAGGTAAAATAAAAATACAGAGTAGATGGCAAAAATATTTAATGGTAGTTAAAGCGTAAAGCCTTATAGGCAAAAATTACTTTAATATTTATTTAATCTAGTACTGGATAACATTGTAGCACGTAAATATAAAAAATAACGAAGACGTCATATGACATCCTTACTCATTGTGTACTCTACAAAGAGTTAATAATGTTTGCAAGGCAAAACTTGTGTTTATATTATATCTAGTGTGACCACTGGAGCATAGTGATCTACTCACTGTCGATGTATTTGGCTGCCATTGAGGTCTTCCACCAGGACCAGTCATTGACATTGGAGGCATTCCTGGTCCTCCTGGACCTCCAGGGCCTGGTCCTAAACTGCTGTTTGGTGGTGGTCCTCGCATTCCAGGGCCATATGAACTGGGACCCATTGGACCCATACCAGGACCTCTTGGAGGATTCATTCTTGGGTTCATTGGGCTCATTCCTGGTGGTCCTAAAATACCAAAAGTTTGTTATGTCAAAAAAATTGAAGCTTAAGCTTTTATAGCTATTGATTTTAGTGTTTCAAATGATTTGTCATATACTATGTAAAAATTAAAAAACAATCTTAGGAACAAAGTTTAAATAATTAATTTATTTATTAAAAGATGTAATAGTTTATGAAACCCCTTTCATGTCTAATACTGTCAAAATTTCATAAAACAAAAATGTTTGTTAGTTTTTTTAATGCATATTAGGATACATTACCACCACCACTCGATTAGACTACAGGAAATAAATGCTTTAAATATTTGGTTTACTTTATATATTTCTTATAATGCTTTACGTAAGATATTACTTTAACTTATAAATAAAATTAATAGGGGCCAAACATTTTTTAAAAATATATTGTTTGTCTTAATAACTATTATTGAACTTACAGTCTTTCATGATAAGAATTAACATATTAGTATCAAAAGCTTTGTTAATGAAGTTGCAACACATGCAATGAAATTACTTTTTAAGTTTAAAGAAATATGTTTATAATATGATAAAATTGACCATGCAATTAACTTCATATAATATTTAAATAACATGTTTATCTATAACTAAATACCAGGTGTTTCAAAAAGGACAAGATCCATGAAATTACAAAAAACATTTTCCACCTTTAATCATATTTTTTAAATAAAGGTATTTTACTTTATTTTCTTTAAAAAAAAGTTCTGAAGATACATACACTATTTAAATTTTTTTTTTTAATCTAGAAAAGAAAATCTGGTAACCTAAAAAAGCCATAGCATACCTATAGAGAGACACCTAGGCATGTCAAAGTTTTTGAAAAGCTATTGTTCAGGTTTTTTTTTTATTATAAATAAATACAAGATAAAATTTCATACTAAACACATATTTTTCCATGAAAACTTAATTTTTGTTTCATTGTTCCCTATTTGATAATGTCTGAACTATCCAAATGGAACGTTTCTAAAAAAAATTTGATAATTCTATTCGTATTGACTATGAATTAGTTCTGTACAGTTTGGTTCTTGAAATTTTTAAGACAAATGTAGTAAGTAAACATTAACTTCTTTGCAGGCCTATTATCACAGGCATTTATTGAACAACAAATTTTCAGAGTGGAGAGATTATTTTTCAAGTTATTCCCCTAGAGATTTTTAATCTTGTTTATAATGTAACCATCTAATATTACACGATGAAATATACCTACACTCATTCCCACTAGTAAATCTTATTACTCTTTTAATTACAGATTTGCATCCTCATTGAATCACCCAATATTTCATAAAAAAAACTTAAAAAATAAAAAAGTTTGTAATATTTCAACTGTTCATTGAAGAAAGAAAAAAAATGAGTTATAGAATATTAAAACAATTGTATATAACTGATTACATGCAGGCAGGAATATAATACAGACAAGTGACTGAGAAAGGAAATGGACAATGATTTTAGCAGTATGTTTAATGTAATATGATGATTCATTAACACAGAAGTAATAGCAGTTAATAATAGCTTCTATTTAATCAAAATAATTATCTATATACAGCAGGTGTACTCAATTTTGATCACCTTTAGGAAGGACTATGCCGGTTTGCAAAATGGCCGGAAAAACCAAAAATTGTTATATTTATAAATTATCACACTCAAATGAATGAACCAATAAATAAGTACAATCAATTACAAGTTATGTAAGTATAAAAATGTACTAGTAAGAACATACGGTAAATTCTGGCCAGCTAGTATACCGACCAAAAAACATGTTATTCTTTCCTGTTTTCATATGCTGTCTTCTGGATTACACTGTCTACATATGTAAATTATAATATTAACTAGTTAAAATAAAGACAATGGTCAATTAATAAGTTTGACAGATTAAAAAGATGAGGACAATCTCAAATGATAAGGAAATGCTGCACTGTGAGTCGATCAATAGGGTTACTTTATAATTCTCTAATAATACAAAAATTGAGTTACCTCAATTTTAGTAATTGAGTTTTCCTAATAATAAAAGTTACCCTGTGTATATATAATAGCTACACAATTTTTTCAACTCAGTAGTCAATGTAAAATCGGTGACAGTTCCAGAATTTGGATCAGCAGTCAAAAGTTATTGATTCAATTAGTACTTTCATACTACCAAACTATATTGAAATTGTGTGTGCGCGCACACAAGTTTAATTGTGACCAAAACTGCTTGGATTATGTTGCACAGTCTAGTAAAATGGAATAGCCTTTAGAATACTTCCAATTATGAAAACAAATACAGACAGCTAAGAGCAATGAATATGTGATTGACAATATTGATGTTAGGAACAGGAAAGTAGAACTCGCTTTAAAGTTGATAGATTAGTGTTTTAACATTTTCCCATATTTTTGCAACTAGTAGTAATACACAAAATGGCAACCCTAATCTAAAGCTCACAACAGTGAAGCCTGCTGTAGATTAACTACATTAAGCCCATGATGACCTTAGTGTATGTATGTTCACTTACACTAACTTTGCCACATTGTTTATTTACTACGAAAATTTACATCGTCAGATCTGGTCCAAATTTGAACCAAATTTAGCAGATAAATATATTTTGTTTCATTAGGAACTAGGGATTTATTTTGAGTTAGTGTTTGCAATTGTTTTAAGTAAAAACAAAATAATAACACTTAAAGTGAATGATAAATTTGCAGCTTGATGAATTATACTTGTTACACATTTTATAACTTGCAAACAGAAGTTTATAAGAAGTACTAGTAGATATGATTTTAAAAATTTGGAGAAAAATAAATCAACTAGAACTAAAAACCGAAATTATACTGATTTATTAAAAATCTATGTAGAATGGCAATCTAAATTATACTGTGAAATCCAGTTCTACTCCAGATTAGTTTCTCCAAAGTTGTCATGAGAAGTTAATGATTTTGGATTCAACATTGTTGATCCATTCCTATCATTGTCCTCCAATCTTCTGTTATTTTTCACTTGTAATTAGTAGGCCTATAGTTTTCTAGTCCAAGTGATGAAGTGGTTTATCATTAAACTATGACACTTGGTTCATGCCTTCATCCTTATTAATACATCAGTTCTGTTTTTATGTAATTTCAGACTTATTATGCCTTAATGACATATTTCAATATTCAAGATTTACATAAAAGCTATATTGCATATTATGGCAATTGAACATCTAATTACAGCTTGAGTTCATTACAATAACATTCATTATTTGCATTTACTATTTCACAGCATAGTGGAGTACCATATGATTATCATATAATAGATCATCATCCCTTCCCCCATATTATATCCCTTAAATTGGGAATTTACCGACTAAATTCTCCCTCATTTAGGTTATCATTGTACAATTTCCATTAAGACATTCTTTTTACTATAAGTAGGCTTATTGAGCTTCAACCAAGTAACAACTTCTTTATATTCCAATAAAACTGACTAATTTTTAAAGACGTATTCAACTGATAACATTCATTCAATAAGTAATAAGATTATATATGGTTGAAGATCAAAAACTCACACTCTGAATTACCCGAAGAGTCTCAATAATTATAACATTATTTTATAATACTGACATTACCAATATTTCACATTTAATCTATAACAAAAATTAAGGTAATTTGGATAAACTTACAAAAAAAAAAAAATAATAGCAAGCATGCCAAACATTCTAAAATTTTTAAGAAAGATAAAAGATGTGCCTGAAAGAAAAATGTAACAGTACAAGTGAACAATGAATCTACTAACAAAAATAAAATAAATGGCAGTTCCTGATACATGGACTGCCTTTCAGAATTTTTTTTAAGACATGTTTCGTTTCATAATACATTACGAAAATTTTAACCATTTCAGTGAATATAGATGATAACAATCTTTGAATATTGTCATATCAATTATTTATTACTAATCGAGATATTATACTTGAATAATACAAATAATACTACATGAGTATCCTATTCATAAAGTGACTTCATTCCGCACTTGGAGGCTTATCTGTAAACCTTCAAAACGTTGGGCTATCAATAAATAAAGCATACTATTTATACTTTACAAACACAATAAAACCTCTCAATATATGAAATTCTATCTCCAATGACACCTACAGTTTAAGTGTTTTTTAAATATTATTTTAATAATAAAAATGTAATTGTATTATTTTTTGAAGGGTTTGATGGAAAAGTACCATTATAGTCTACTCTTTCTAATTCAAACTCGCACCTTCTTTTACTATGTAAGAGAAGCCATTACAGAGTGCAGGGTTTACAACAAATTTCCTTATAATAAGGTCATTTTTATATATTAATTTTCAATAAGTTTATTATTTTGTTTGCTAGTATCTAAATTTATCTTTCAGAAATTTAGATGCAACTAATCACTATCTTTGTGAAATTATATTTATTTCATGTTATTTATTGTTTAGCAGTTTTAAGTCTTTTCAAAAATCTAAATAAGACTAACTACTCTCTTTACAAATTTATTTTAAAATTATAACAAAATTTTTGGTATGCAAAATCAGTGTGTTTAGTTTCAAGGACAACAACACAAATTTAAATGACTTGTAATAATAAAGGAAAAGGTTATATTAGGAACTTTAGAGTCTACTCCTTTTACTAACCTTAAAAATAGCAAACAACTTAAACTGTAAAAAACTAAGAAAGTATTATCTAATTATTAAATGCTTTACACTCAAGTAACAAGATACAAAGCAAAATACTTTTTTTTTTAAGTAATAAACGGTTATTAACATCGCCAACCATCTTGCAAACCACAGTTAAGTGATCAAACTACAGGTGAACATTTATACATCTTTAGGCCGTCACCAATTCATTTTTTCGTATTACATTTGTATTTTAAATTCTAGAGAAGTTGATAAAACCTAAAAATGTGTCCTGATATTTAGGATAAGACCATACTTTTATATCTTAATATGCCTCTTATTTTATTTTGAAATATTAAATATTTAGCTGATATCTCCAAAATATACTTCTTTACTATTCTATTTAAATGGTATATCCTAAATTAAATTAAATTCTATAAACGGATATCCTAAATTAAAAAATGTATGTAAGGATATAAAAAGATAATATTTGATTGAAACAGAATGTGTTGAACTTACTTCACTAAAGAGGTATAGGAACAAGTGAAAAGTCAATGAAAAACAAGATACTTTATTTTAAAAAGTGGGGAAAATTATTACTCTTTTATGATATAGAAAACTGATGACTTGAAACAATGAATAAAGCATAGAAATGGTTTCCACTTAATGTCAAAGGGAAGTAGGTTCAAGGGTTATGAACTGACCACAAGTGAAGTGAAAATTTAGCAACAAAAATCAAATATTTTGTACAAAAAAACAATACAATATACTGACAAATTATTTTTTAATGTCGCTTAAACATGTGATTGTTGAAGAAAATTATTTTTAATGTAACATTGTGCATAAACACAGCACACCTCTTAACCATTAGAACAGATAGCTGACAACACAAACAAATAAGATACTAGGAATTGGATAACATAGGATTACATATCCCATGCACACAAATAACACTATACAAAAACATATCTATTTGAACAAAGCAAAAGCAAGGGTTTGTGCGGCAAAGAGGTTACAAAGCTGTGCAACATTGACTGGAGTAATGGTAATGGTAAACGTGAGCCTACCTTGCCAACCTACATATTCTCCGCCTTCACCTGAGGAAGATAGAAACACAAGAGTTCAATCAATAGTCAAGTGATGTAAACTTAATAATGAAAAACAGTGATGTGGCACATCTGCCTGTTACAGCTGTAAACTTAACAAAAACATTTATCATTAATGGATTTTTTTTGTACCTCATGGATAGACCGAGATTTCTTGACCTGGAACAAAACTGTATGAACAGCAATCAATCAAATTGGTATACGTTCCAGTGGTGTAACTAATATTCATATAGAAAATCTAAGAATGTAGACATTACAAAATGTACGATTACATTAGAGGTTGTGATTGTAAATTGGTAAATTTTCCTCTGCTTAGTCTTATGGACTTTTTATTTATAAAAATACTTGTTATAACTATTTAAAACTTTACCAAAAAAACCTGAAATGATCTGTTGATACAGCTAATAATGAATATATTATTCTGTACAACTTGTGCATAGTACAACAGTTTGAACAAAATATAAATCATATTTTCTAGGAAAGAACACATTACAGAATATTTTTTTGACCTGTATTTCTGTTCCAAACAACCTGCACTAGGTAAGGATAGGAGGAGGGAGATACTGTAAAAAAAAGCTTCTTCACATTGACTAAAAGATTTTCACCTCTTGACAACAGACATTCAAACATCAGTGATAAAAACATATAAGGAAAAATAGATTCCCAATAATTCAATTATGTTAAAAGAGCTAGACAATTTGATAATATTTCACCATAGTACAATAGCTGCACATTTGGTATGTTTCTTACAAAAATACTTGATATTTTGTTAAACTATAATGCGACTCTGAATCCGGTAATATACTAATAAAAAAAAAAACTAATCAAAAACAAAAAAGCTACACCAACTTAAGCCTAACAACATTTCTAGGCCTACCTAAACCTACTAATATTTCTAATACTGTTCATCTTACATTTTAAACATTTTTTTAATTTTTAAAGAGGTACAGCTATTTATTTCCAGCTATTCAAATGCTTTATATAAATATAATTAAGTAAGTATGCGAGAATTAATTATTCCAGAGTTAGAAATGTTCATACAAAAACAATTTACATCAAATCTATAAAAATAACATCCTATTTTTTTGCTACATTTTTACATTACTTTTTCATTAAATCAGTTCTAAGTACTTAAATATGGTATATAAAATTACTAAAAACAAATTAAATCATTTACCTATAATGTTCTTGTTGAAAAAAGATGATCAAATATAACAATTCATAAGTAAAGATGGCTATGAAAAATTTCAACTCTTAAAATTAAGAATTTATTGACTTATAATCCCTGGTGGTTCGGAATGAAAAACTGTAAATAAAGGAAAATTTTAAACTCACCCAATGACCCTGAACATATTAATTATAACTTGAGAAATAAAATCGTTGCATTAGATACATTTTCAAGTTTTTTCGAGTGACTGAATTTTTTAAAAATATTTGCTATTAAGTTTTTGATTTCTTCCAGATATTTAAGTGTTACTGAACTATTATTTCAATATGAACATAACATAACACAATATAGATAAAAATTACACATAGATAAAATTACATATACATAACACATATAGATAAAAATTAGTAATGCTCTGCAACCTCATTTACACACTTTAAAGTAAGTTAAAATTTATACTGATTAACTTTCCAGCGTTACTGATACCACAGTTACGCCACTGGAACGTCCTTTACCTCCAGTACCAAGAATATAATATGCATCCTCAACCCCTTACATCCTCAACCAATAATATTTCAATCTTTCAAATCAATGTTTCTGTTAGTTGAAAGTATTAAAGCAAGCGAGTTATCTTAAGCCTTGACTTTATTAGATTCACTGCTAATACTGATCCTGATTGTTCCTAAATTTTACATTTAATGTTAGTTCTAATTCATGTAGAAGTTGGGTTGAAAGTTTAAAAATTGTAAAATTAATATCAGAATTATTGATGTTGGGGTAGTAAATCTACATAGAATGCTGCAAAATCAGAATAAATTCAACTACACCTACTGCCAATAAAATTGTTTAGAACAAAATAAATTAAATTCAAAATAATAACAACAATAATAATATAAATTACTATTGTTCCTGTTATACCAATTTAGAATCTAACATTAAAAATTTAATGAAAAGCAGGTTTTAATAGGCCTTCTAGAGCATAAATTACAAATGAGCATAAAATAGTATAAATTAACAAAGTTCGAAGTACAATGAAATATAATACCTTACTTTTTAAAAAAATATGCAAATATACATTCAAATTAAAAAAAAATAATACTTGTTATAATGAATGATTATTTTATGCAAATAAATATATAAAACACATTATACACAAATTGAATTGATACAATAAACCCTCTCATAACAACAAGATGGGTCAGATAATATGAAGGTCTGATATAATGACTTGTATAATTGTTTTACCAACATATTTGTTTTTAATAAGTTCATACACATCTGGTTCCTTGTGATAACACATTCCCTTCTCTCCCCTTCACCTACACTTTTCACACCTCTACTGCTCTTTTTAAAAACATGTTTCACAATTCTTCAGCCTAAAATCGTTGAGCATTTTTATAATAGCAATACTACAGGCTCGGAGGTTCTGGATATAAGAGAGTCTACTGTACCTTCTTTTTATACAAGGCATGTTTCAAAAGTAGGTTAGTAAAAATTACAATGTATCAGAAATAATTGATTGCCTGTTTTAATATTTGTACATGTTCATTTTATTTGTCTGGCCACCATTAAATTCTCGCTTAAATAAAATCTCTCATATTTGTTGTTAGAATTCTGTCCTTAAATTGTTTAGACAAAAATAAAGCCTTCTTTTTTTTAAGAAAACGGAAAATGCAGCAATTACTCTACAAGTCATAAAAAGCAAGGGGTTGCTTTGAATTGTTGATCTTACTGACAGTGGAGGAAGCAAAGCACAAAGAAGTTTTCTTTGAAGTAGCCTTCCACTGGTTTTGAGCTGCATTTCAAATTCTTAACTGTTTCATAGAATTTACATTATTTTTGTACCAAGTTCCAATAACTACTGTTAGGTCATGGTTATCCATACTGACCAGATGAAACTGCATGATACCACTCACTGAATCATTTGGAATTACTTTGTCATCAACTAAAATGTGAAAAAAATCAATATTTTTCACCCTTATAACAATTTAAAAATACTTTGGAAATGTATTTCAGTGTTTTTATAACAACAGTGTTTTATTTCAGTGATTTCTGAACAACGTGATAACTGGAGATGATTTATGAGTGTATGGATACAACCCAGAAACAAAAATGCAGGTGTCACAATGAAATGCAAGGTGGATTTGAGATGAACATTCTAAAAGAAGTCTTCCAGACATGTAAGTCCCAATCCTGTCATGTAATATATTTTTTCCCAGCCAAAGGTTGGATACTTTTTAAACACCCCTTGCAAATATTGCACAAAATTTATAGTAGGAAATTTTGCATTACTGTGTTCAATCTGTTGAGATTACGTAGCACAAACTAAATAAATTATGTCCATGTTTTCAAAATATGAGGCTATTTAAAAAGTATCCATGTTGAATTTTTCCGTGCACAGTAGTGAAACTAGGACGGCACTACTGTGACAGTAAGGAAGAAGCTTAGATGACATGCTTGAATTTGTTCACCACTTTTAAGTGTAACAGTCATTGCCTGCTGACCACTGAGTGATATGTTGTTATAACTGTTCATCGGATTTTTGATTTCTCTCATAAGTGAAGATACCGCAACAAGTTTTGTCAAAAGCTTGGCGATTCTCAAAGCAAAACAATTTGTAAGATTCAGCAGTTGTTTGGAGACAATGATATGAAGGTAACATAAATTAAGGAGTGGTTCAAACAATTCAAAAATTTCTGCACATTGGTGGAGAATGAACAGCATTAGGGGAGGCCACAAACCACTCAGATTGCAGTTATTATTGAGAGGGTGGAAAACCTGATACTGGAAGAATATCGTTTAATCGTACAAGAGATTGATGAAGAGGTTAGGATCAGTAAAGTTCTGCACATACAAATTTGCATTAAGATTTGGCTGCAAAATGATCATGGCCTAAATAAAATGGTTGCAAAATATGTGCCAAAGCTGTTGTCAGTGAACAAAAGGAACTCTGTCTTGACATTGCACAGGACCTGCAATGTCAATAATCACTATCAATAATGATCCTGATTTCTGAACAACGTGATTACTGGAGATGATTTATGAGTGTATGGATACAACCCAGAAACAAAAATGCAGGTGTCACAATGAAATGCAAGGTGGATTTGAGATGAACATTCTAAAAGAAGTCTTCCAGACATGCAAGTCCCAATCCTGTCATGTAATTTATTTTTTCCCAGCCAAAGGTCGGATACTTTTTAAACACCCCTTGCAAATATTGCACAAAATTTATAGTAGCAAATTTTGCATTACTGTGTTCAATCTGTTGAGATTACGTGCACAAATTAAATGTAAACACAATTCTAATGAAAATTTGAAGTTATTTTTGGGAAGAGCTGTAGGTAAAATAAATAACCTTCATTCTCACAAATAAGTCTGTCTTAATAAATAACCTCAACAGTATGCGTTTTCCCTTCACACATAAACTTTAGGCCCATAAATTCACCCAAGAAGCAATTTCAATTACTCTCTTTGCTTAGAGAAATTAAATTACAAACTGCCTTAATTGGTGGCATTGTTTTTTGCAGCCATTTTAAACCGTCAACAAATCACATGCTGTAAAAGTGATAATAAATCAAGTAACTGTGCATGCACAAAAAAATTCATCGTTGCCAAACACTTTTCAAGTAAAATATACTTTTGAAACACGCTTTGTATAACATGTAAGGTGGAAGGAACACGCATGCAACTGAATCAAAACGAATACATTACGAATACATTTAACTTCAAAAATACATTATTATTCTAGAGAGTTAATTTGTGATATAAAAAAAATTAATTTCTCATAATATTTATGTAAATAACAATTTTCAATATGGCTAAAACAAATTTATGTGATATTAAAAAAAAAAACAATTGGCCTACTTAGTTTTTTTTTTAATTTATGGCACTGCCTTGCTTGTTTTCTAATAAAATAAACTGTTTACACATTATTTTATCTTTGAAAAAGTGCAAGTGAATAAATACAACAAAACAGAAATTGCACAGAAAATATTTGTATGCATATAGAAATTCAAAAGCTGAAAATCATTTCATTCCTTTATAAACCACAGACTACAGCACTTCAACATATAGCTGATTTTTACAAAGGAAACAATTAACAAATTATTAACTTAGGATTTGTGAATGCAATAATTTCTGCAAAAGAAGTAGCTGTTCAACATATCAAGCCAGTTTTTCCCCAGGATATAATTCATAAACAGAATCCTGTTTTCTTGTATAAAGTCATTAAAGGAAGTACAGTCATCTCTGAAGAAATCTTCAAGAGAGAAGTTTTTTAGTGGAAAACATATCCAATTCATTTAAGAAGAGGTCAAACGCAGTGAATGAACACCAACAAAAATTAGACACCTGAGTAGCTAAAATTCCATAAAGAGAAGCTTTGAAAAAAACTTGTATACATCTTGAAAGCCATCTGACTGATAAAAACAAGAGTATGTATCAAAGGTAATGATACATTCCAATCAATGGTATAGAGCTATGACCTTCTGAATGTAAAATCAATATTAGATAATAAAAAGGAAAACGTCAGGCCAAAAGAAGTTCTGTGAGCAATAAAAAGTAAAATCAGTAAAGATTTGTTCACAAACTTTTGAATTGCATTAAAAGTTCTTTTAACAATATCTGTAACTCTCACAAGCACATAACAGAGGTTTAGTAAGTTTAAGCTTATAAAAACCTGTTTGTGGTATACAATGGCACAGGAAAGGCTGGACTCGCTTATTTATTTCTTGTGATTGAAAATAATGAGGCAAAAAAATAAATTTCAAGGAAATTCCATCCACATTTGCTCAGACGAAAGCCATATAATCTGTATTTCACAAACTTTTCACAAGTAACTTTAATGATAAGTTAGGTAGACAAATTACACATTTTTACTAGTGGTGGATGCGTGGTCAGTTATGTTGTTTTTAAACAGCTGCTGGTTTCTGCCAATCTAGGACACAGCACAATAGATGGTGGATAATCAAGCAGCTCAATAGAGCTAGAGTATAATCACCCCTGAACAAAAACTGGCAAGAACACATTACAAATTACAAAGCTTGAATGAGTGGGGCACCAGGTAAAAATCTCCCAGGGCACCTGCAAGTTACATGACGGCCCTGATACTAAACTGGCATATTTTTTCAAAAACTTTATTTTTAATCCTACCATTTATTTCAAATTCATGGTTTATTTACAGTTAGTTAATAAACTATTTTCCTACACTAAAGACACAAAAAATTACTACAAAATTTCCAGAACTTTCAATTTGCCATTAAGAAAATAAAACAAATGTGTTGCCATTACAAACATACAAATGTATGCGCGCGCACACACACACACACACACACATCACGCCAAGACACACACACACACACACACACGACACACACACACACACACACACACACACACACACACACACACACACACACACACTTGGTTTTGCTTACATACCCAAAAAAAGTCATTTGCAGTAAATAGGTCTACTTGTGTTAATATGTTAATAAAGAAAAAAAGTTATAAAAATAAAACAGTAAGTTGAAATACAATGAACTGATTGAAAATTAAAATTGAAAAACAAATTAATAGCCTAACTTAAAAAGCTGTGTTGGTAGGCATGAACAATTTTTGTTTAATGAATTAAAATAATATGTCTCACTAAATAGTTTATGATTTATTTTGAACATTAAAATAACAAATTAGGATGATTTACCACATACAATTGTGTATTTAAAAAATATAAATATTTCAATTTATAATACCACAAAGTAGTTTTAGTACATTACCTTGTCTAGTAGGGTCCATGCTGTTTGGTATCATTGGCTGGCCAGCAGGCTAAAAAAAAAAAAAAAAAAAAAAATAGATAATGCAATAGGTTTAATTTTCAAAAACTATAATTATGTACTGTATAAAAAAAATCAACAATGCTTATGATTACTAAAGTGAAAAATAATTCAATTAAAACATGTATAATGATATAAATATTAATTTAACGGCATTGGTGCCTGGCCACAAAAGTTCCAGAGCTGAATTTTATTACTGTAATTAAGCTGCCGTTTTCTTATGCTTGGCATGCATAAGTAGTTAGTTAAAACAATATAACAGTAACAGTATTAGCTATATAGATATACCTGTTAAAAAGGATGTGCTTTACTACTTCAAAATATTCCAAGGTTATAAATACAATAAATTACATACTACTGTATGTACTTTACCTATTTTTCTCATCAAGGAATGAAAAAGCAATACTTTTTTATTTAAATTTAAAAAACATATTTCAGATAAGACAGAACTTTTGTTTGAACAAGTTTTGGATCAGCCAATAAAGAGGAGCACAGTTACAAGATTTCATGTAACAAACAGCACTAAACCAAATCACATTCATCAGCAAAAGTGTGAAATATACAGTAAATACGATGAGTGGAAGTGGAGTGAGGCACTAATGCATGTTGTTTTAGCTATTCAAACAACGAACATTCATAATGAATATCAAAAGTGGCTGACCAAGTACGAGGTACGTCCAGAAAGTAAGTTCTGTTTCAATTTCTCTACGCTGCAGCGCTGCGATCATAGTTCCGCACATGCACGGTAGACGCTCTATATCAAGGAGAAGAAACGTGCGCCATTTTGAGATCGCTGTCAGCCACGTACGCTTTGTTGTGCTTGTTTACAATGTCGGTGTTGATTGAAAATCCCGCCGCTTGTGAAATCAGATCTATGATTCGTTTTCTGAATGCTAGGAAAGTGAAACCAATTGAAATTTATCGGCAAATTTGCGAAGTTTATGGACAAAATGCGACATTAGTGCTCTTGCTATAGAATTTCCCAAATCTCACGATCACTAATTCATGAAATTGTTAGCAAAAAACTGAAATTTCGTAAACTTTGCTCAAATTGGCTACCAAAGACTCTTACTGAGCAACACAAAACAAACCGGATGGGTCACTTCAGTTTTTGACCCGTTATGATGAAGGCGGCGAAAAATTTCTGACACAGTCACAGGATATGAAACTTGGGTTTCTTACGACACCCCTGAAAGTAAGCGGCAATCAATGGAATGAAGGCACACTTCATCCCCAGCAAAGGTTAAGCCGAAACAAATCTTAACACCTCAAAAATGATGTGCACAGTGTTCTGGGACTGGAAAGGCATCTTACTCATTGTTTTCTTACCACGTGGTCAAACAATCAAAGCAGATGTTTACTGCGAAACACTTAGGAAATTGCGCCGCGCAATACAGAATAAGCGCCGAGGATTGCTGTCAAAAGGTGTTGTTTTTCTTCACGACAACACACTGCAAATGTGACGGAAAACCTTCTACAGGGATTTGGCTGGGACGTGTTTGACCATCCTCTGTAGAGCCCTGACCTCTCTCCTAGCGACTTTCATCTGTTCTTACATCTCAAGTCTTTCCTTGGCGGTCAACAGTTCAACAATGACAAAGAGCTGAAAGAAAATGTTTCCAACTGGTTGAAGACACAGGCGGCAAACTTCTATGAAGAAGGTATACAAAAACTTGTGCCACGCTATGACAAATGCCTGCAAAATGTCGGCAGTTATGTGGAAAAGTAGTTTAAGAGTTGTAGAATTTTGTGCAATAAATAATTTTTCTGTATCTGTACACAATTTAATTTTATTACCAAACGGAACTTACTTTCTGGACGTACCTCGTATAATAGCTAAATTGATAGAAAATCAATAAAATTTGTAAAAAATTAGCATTTCATGACAATGATGATGCAGAAATTCAAGCAGGCATGAATGAATGAATGATTGAAGTTGTTGGAGACAAATTTTTATGACAATGGAATTTGTTAACTTGTTCTTGGTTATGACAAATGCCTAAACTTAATCAGCAACTATTTACAAAAGTAATGTTGAGTAGAAGCTTTAAAATGTGTTTAATAAAAAATATTTCTAATTTCACTTATAATTTGTCTACTGCAAAATGAGTTTGTGGGGACACACGCACGCACGTGTGCTCGCACACATACACAAAACAGCTACATAATTTTTGCGCCTCAGTAGTCAATGGCAAATCTGTGTTTCAGAATTTGGATCACTAGTCAAAATTTATTATTTCAATTAGTACTTTCACACTACCAAACAAGCTATACTGAAATTTCCATGTGAGTGTGTGTGTTTTCCATTTCAGTATCATAATCACTTATGTATAGTTTATATTGAACACTTTTATATAGTTTAAATACGACTGAATAGTTTATATACGAACCTAAAAGGTATTGTCTACATTATTATCATCCTCATTTTAAAAATCTTGTATCAACCGATTCTTCAGTTGTAACAAATAACAGGATTTTATTATCAGTTCACAAAAAGAAATATTAAATTAAAAAAAAACAAAAAAAAATTATTAAAAAAATGCCAACCAACAAAGAACTATAAACAAAGCAACACATTTTTTGTTTGTTTATGTGTGAGTGTTAAATATCTGTTTACATTAGACTAGAAACATCTTGAAGAAAAGTGCATTTGCATGATCAGAACTACTAATAGGGATATTATATTCTAAAATAAATTGTGTTAAGTAACAGTCTGCTTTTATAAAATCATTTTTACAACAATGAAATTTAGTTCTATTTTTTCGACGGCACTACTTGATACGAAACACACAAACTGATTTTTCTGTACAAATATGTTTTATTATGCCTTGTTAACAGCCATGTGAGCTTGTAAAATCATACCTGTAAAAGCAAAAAAGTATTATTGCTTTTTCTTAATTCTAAATTTGAAGTAAACTCTTTAACAAAGAGTTTTTTAAAAACACAATTTTATTTTATTTTAGAAATGGCAATACCAACCCTACATAAATTACACTTTCTTTAGACAAATCTTAACCAGATAATACTGAATGAACTCTTGTCTGTTATAGTTGAGACTAGTGAACTGTGGGTTTGGAATAATATACTAGCTAATTCCAAATATCAAAATACGTGGAATATTACAGAGAAATAAAGAATTCAAAACAAATTATCTATATGAATGAGAAGTTTATTCAATTCTTTCAACAATATCATTATACTAACAATTATTGCATTATAAATAATGACTTTTCAGATTCAATAATGAGTATGATACTGTAGTTTAATCTTAAAAATCCGTGATTACCAGTTTATATTTTGTTACTTGAAAAGTTAAAAAAAACATTAATTTAGTTTAGGCATACACGATTATAAACAATAAACAGTACATTAGGTTCGGACTTAAATGGTTGAAATTAATATACGCATGCACAGATAGTTCATAATCAGGATAATATTCAAAATAAAATTCACTTCCCACAACTAGAATTGGTGATGTCTGAATACAAAAAATATTCCTGCACAGCTGACTCTTATTTTGAATTATTATTATTATTCAAAATTTTTAAAACATTCAATTCCCACCATTCTGATTCAGTGTATCTTTATCAACAACAGTAAATAATTGGTTGACCTCAAGCCTACTTAAAACTGCCAGTAATGCAATAGTATGTAAAGTAAAATGCGAACAAATTAAATGTGAAGTGTTAATACAACAAATGACACAATAATTGATCAAATATTTTGCAGCAAAAAATGTCTATAATCATCAAACTAAGAAAGTTTCTACTTTTTTCTCATCTCTCAACTGATATATATTTTTACATGCAAATTGTATCAGAATTGTAGAGATTGTGTTCACAATACAGTCTCAGTCCAAAATACAGAGACCTGGAAAGTCATGTATTTGTCATAAATATATAGAAACTCCATTTACTAAATCACAAGGTAATAACATATACTCGTACATCCCTCATTCCATTACTTGCTCCCTATCTGTAGTAGTTCATCAGGCTTTTGTTTTATCAAGCTTGTTTTTGATAAAATGATTAGAAGATGTGTGTTAGAGAAACATTTTTGTCTTTACATTTTCTCTACTTTTTTGCAGGGTCCTTCTTGGAATAGTGGTTACAGTTTCTGTCTACTGCATCAATCTAAAATAAAACGCTTATAACTTGGATTACAAGCATGTAGAACTCGTCAGTTTTGGAAAATTGTTTGCAAAGAGCTTTTTTTTTTTTTTTTTTTTTTTTTTTTTTTTTTTGAGTTTAACGTCCGACTATTGTGCACACTTGGGCTAATGCAGACGGTTGCAAAGAGCAGTATGGTGTGCCATAAAATTACAAAAATAGAAAAACCTAGTGTGGCAAAGTATATAATATAAACTGGTCATAATTTAAAATTTAATAATGAGGAAAAAGGTAGCCTCTAACTGGTTATTGCATAGTTTTGAAAACATTCATATAGCAAAAATATACATAATAACATGTTACTGAATGTTGATGAAGGAGCTATTCTCCGGTCTATGTTATTCTCTTTGCTTAAAACAAAATAAGATTTTTTTTTTCAGTCCACATTTAGATCAACGTTCTTCCATATTTTGGTCAGGCAGCATATGCTTCGGTCGAGACATTTTTGGGCAGTGGTTAGGCCTTACAGAGAATCACAGTTTGTATTTTATTATTGCTTTTGTCTGGTATCCCTCTCATGATGGCAGCTATGTTGCCATAATGTACACCAGAGTAAAGTGAGTACACCAGTTTGATGATTATTCTGTTTGAATCAAATTAGTTTTTTCCCAAAGGTGTTTCTTAGTTTTTTTATGATAAATAAAAGCAATTAGAAAACAAAGCAAATAGGATTTAAGCCATTTAAACCCCATAATAAAAACGTTGTAAACAAATGTGAAAGGAATTAGCTGAGTTGTTTTAACTGGCTGTATTAAGAGAGATATTAGTAAAGTAACATGTCTATATCAGATGCATGTGTAGCTGAGGGACATTAGTTTACTGTATATGGACATCAGAACCTTGTTTGCAATTTCCCATGAAATTGCAACCTCTGATGGTAGGACATCGTCATTAGTCGATTCACACACTACTCAAAATTATTACTTGCTAATATTACTAATATTAGCAGTATTTTTTCGCTAATATTACTAGTTCATATCCTTAAAAAGAAAATAATTCTCAATTTCATTTTACAGGTTCAACGACAATATAACTATTATTAAAATAATTAATGTTTTAAATTTCGAGGAATTTATCAGTAATGGGACTTGCACACTGTTTACAGGTAAGAGTTAAGCTTGGAAAAATTCCAATTAGAAATTAGCATCCTTAGTATTACAGCTAACATTTAAATTGAATATACAAGTCTCAATATCATACAATAAAACTGATTTTGTTACTGATTCTCATCAAAAGACCTGAAACTCATCTTATAAAATTGTTATCAGATTTTCTCAATAATCAAAGAAAGTTGTAATTCACTTTCTTAAATCCAAGTCTGATTTCATTAAAAAAATGCAACAAATATTTTCTTCGTTCCACTGAAATCATTTTTTTTTTTTTTTTAATAAGTGTACAAAAACAACTGTTTTTAAAAGGTGCACTTCTATCTCGATGCTAAAATGTTTCTGATTCAATATTTTGTCCATCATATTATGTGAATATACTGCACTTCATTAGGTATAATTCAAATGTCCATATGCATTAGGCCTCTGCAATGACCGATCTTTGAGTACATTAATATTGGTTTTTATAACACTGTACAACAATGACTGTTGAAACGGGTTACACATATTAATGACAAATATTAAATACAATGAGTTAAATTAAAACATAAATTAACATTTTATCTTTTTTATTTTCTGTAATTCTCTCTTCACTTACCCCATTAAATTCATTCCCTAGCTGAGGCATTCTGACTCCAGGGCGTGGACCTCCAGGATACCTTGGCCCCATGAATGGCTATAAAATAAATTTTGTAATGAGAAATATAAATATAAATGCATTATTTTTGCAACATATTACGTAAATAAATCTTAACTGAGATTATGAGTTGATTATAAATTTTAAGGCCTTATTATATAAATAAGGCTTAAAGTCTTCAAATACATGGAATATTAAGGATGAAAAAAAGAACAGACATGATTTAATAATTTTTTTTATAAAAAAAAAACTAAACTTAAAATTTAAAAATAATTTTTAGATTATTCACTTTTCTACAAAGATTTACTGACTTCTTTTACCTTGTCCAATTTTTGTAGCGAGACTTAAAATTGATAGATATAAATCAACATTAAGTGATATATCAGTTTACAAAAAATGTCTAATTTAAATGAACTACTTCTTAGCTTATTAAATTATCTTCATAAAAACTTTGGACATCAAAAATCTAGTTTTGTAGTAGTAAATTTAAGAGATGAACCAAAACCTTTATGATTGCATTTGTGTGTCTGCCATCTGCATGTTTATTTATAAAGCTATTTTTTAATCCAATAGTTTATAACAATTGAACTATTGTTTATGAACTATTGACGTTATGGTCACCCTACTCGCTTTTACGGTTTTATGGTCAAAATGTTAATTGTAGTTTTGTGACCTTATACACAAATTTTTTACATCATATCAAGGTGCTACCCAAAAGTTTGGGAAATTTGAATTAAAAGCACAAACCGTCTGTGATATGGCCTGCTGCTGGTCTTTGCAAATTGTGCCAACAGCATGCACAAAGTTTCATGCGTTTGTGTAATTTTGTGTTTTACTTCTGCAGTGATTTTTAAATTTAAATGATAGGTTTTGAGAAGCGCAGAATCTGCATGAAATTTTGCTTCAACCTTAAAAAAAAATGTTGCAGAAACCACATTCTAAGTTTGTGGAAACATTTCATGACAATGCTCTAAATCAAAGTAAAATTTTCTTGTGGTAAAAATATTTCAAGGATGGATAAACGCCTGCTGACTATGAGTGTTCAGGACAACCATTACTGGCATTGTCTGCAAGGAATTTGTCCCCCTCATCAAACTGTCAATGGAAAGTTTTACAGCAAAGTTTTGAAATGGTTACATGAGAGCATTATGTGCAAACGTTCAGAGCAGTGGGAGGACTATGATTGTTCAGGACAACCATTACTGGCATTGTCCACAAGGAATTTGTCCCCCCTCATCAAACTGTCAATGGAAAGTTTTACAGCAAAGTTTTGAAATGGTTACGTGAGAGCATTATGTGCATACGTTCAGAGCGGTGGGAGAACAAGAGCTGGATTCACTACTACAATGTGCCTGCACAACACACAGCTAGTCGATTAGAAATTTTTGGCTTCCAAAAACATGGTAGTGATTCCCCACTCACTCTATTTGCCTAACCTCGCTGTGCAACATTTTTTTGTTTTCCAAAATACAGTTGAAATTAAAAATGCCATTGTTCTGGTACAAATGAGATCAAGGCAGAATCACAGGATTTACTTCGAACACTTATAGTTGCAGACTTCCATGCCCAAGAAGACATTTTTTAACTTTAAGCAATTTTATTTTTATGGGAAAATTCCTGAAATTTTGGACAGCCTCTCACACAATCTTGAAGATGGGTAAACAAATGTTCAGTACCTAAAATTACTAGTAAGGAAAATGATAACATAATAGAAAAAAAATGGAAACTCTTAAAGGTACTGTTAACATGAGAAGTCAGAGCTAGAAAATTTTAGTTACTTTTTTAGTTTTATTCCCAACTACGTAATAAAATCTATTGACATTCCCAATTCTACAAAGACAAATATGCCACAAAAATAATAATCTACAAAACTATTTTTGAGTAGTAAGGAACTACTGAATTGTCATTATCTTAACAACTAATACCATGTTTGATTTGTAATGTCTTAAATAATAGACATAACTTATATCATATCAATTATTCAAAATATAAATTACAAGAAAAAAAATATTTTAGAAACCTGAATCAAACTATGCCAAAATCATATATGAAACATGATTCATTTCTTTTCATTTTATTTAGATTTGCCTTTAAATCACAATTTGTTTATAATAGGTTTATAGCAGGGGTTCTCAAACAGGGTCCAGGTGGAGCTCTTGGGAATCTATTGAACTTTGAATGGGGGTTCTACGACATAAATACCATTTTTAACCCCTTAAAATATCACTGATTTACAATCAATATTAACAAATATTTCCCAGATATAAGTAAGATAATCAAAAGACATCAACCACAACCACCTCATTAAAATTTCTGCTTCTATAAACATAATTAAAGATGTCTTTAATGTATATTTAATAATACAAAATACAAATTATAAAAAAAAATTATGTTACTGAATTGTTCCTAATAAAAGCTTCATTTGTGGTAATATTTATGCAACACATTGTAAATATATGGGAGTATATGGAATAAAAAAATTATTTAAGGGTTTGAAGCAGAAAAAAGGTTGAGAACCCATGGGTTATAGTATAATCAAAGTGTTTTCCAAATGATGGTCATTCATATATATATATAAATTGTATATACACACTACACACGCACACACGCACACACACACACACACACACACACACACACACGCGCGCGCACACACAACTTTAAATGACGACTACAACAATAACAAAGGTTTTCTTAAAAAAACATTTATGCAAAACATACTTGTCTCAACAACCTAGACCTACAAATATTTCAAAAACATTTTTTTTTTAATAAAACTCAAATATTTTAAGCACTCAATCATTGCGCACTACTTCCATAAAGTTCAGTTTGAGATGAATAAGTGAAAAAGATTGGCAAAAATTACACTCAGATGAGTTAAGTCCTTACTTTTAAAACTAATGTCATGATTATTTGTATAATATATGACGAAAATTTAATAACCTTTACATGTCCATTTGTTTGTGATTTTTGCTGTAGGCTTTTACTTTATGGTAACCCTAAAGAAAAACTCTAGCAGTCAGATCTTGGTGGCATCTTAAAACCATGACTAATAAAGATCAACAAAGAATTTGTTAATGAAATCAGTAGTTGGAATAAATGTAGGGTGATGGTGCAAAATCATGTTATAATATGAATTACAGATATTACTCTTCCAAGAGTACTATAAATTACAATAAAATATATTGTTAAGCAATAATGGTGTAATGGAAGAAATTCATGGGACTAATAACTTCCTTATACAATATCACACATATTCACAAGCCCAACTTCTGTGTCTGCAATTGTTTTTCATAATATATGATGGGGGTTTTCAGCACTTCAAATCCTACTGTTTTTGCTATTTACGTAACCTCAATACTGCCAGGGCTGTTTACAAGCTGGCTTATTTCACAATTTGCAGCAAAAACAGTACACTGCAACCACTATCCACTTACTGAAGTGGATAATAATAAAAATATGTTTGTGGCAAAAAGCCGATTTTTTTAACAATGCATAGAGCGTTACGATTGCTTTCATAGTAGTGTTCTGCACTGGCATGGTGTACAGATATTAAACAAATCTATTCCAGTAACATGTAATGAAATAGCATAATGAATTTAATTTTTATAGAAAGCCGATTGATGGTTTGCGTTTTATTTCACTAGTATCTTTTTTTATTTAGCTGAAATGTCTAAGACACTGTCAGTCTGCTGTTGTTTATAATTTATATTTATTACATACAAAACATAAGCTGTTCACACTCATTTGCACTCATAGAGGGTCATTCCTGTGGCTATTGATTGTCTTCTAATCATTCTGGATAAATATTTATTGCAGGCTGCCCACACTCGGAAATAAATCAGCTGTTTGGGCATATTCTTTCAAATCAATCACTTTTATCCATCAATGTAACACCTTTTGGATAAAATTTTGCAATTAGTATTTTCATTACTGAATTATTACTGTTTATTGATACAGAAATTAATAATTTTTAAATAAATACTTTTTAATGTTTTTTATTTGGTCTATTCTTAATGCTTTCTTAATGTTTTCTATTTAATTGTCTTTATTCTTGAAAAAACTATATTTGTGTAAATATGTTAAAATATTTTTAATTCACATTTTTATGGATAAAAAATATACTTTTATGAAAAACTAATGTTAATTAAATAAAAAACAAACGTCATATTATTTCAACATTACTATAAATAAACTAAAATGTAAAAAAACTAAATGCCAACCTAATACATTCTCATTAAATTAATTTCAAACAGTATAAATTCAAATTTCAAACATAAGACTAATTAATATACTAACAATAACTATTTTTTTTTAAATAATAGTGTTTGTAATAGTACATTTTAAATCAATTCAATATAAAGTCAAAAAACATAAGCAAGTGACGTAGCAATGTAGCTCTACCATATGAATACTTGTCAAAAATTGCAAAATGCCAATGTAGACTAATCTAATGAACTAATCACTTAAATTTTAACAAAAATGGCTTATAACAGTAACATCTAAATCTTTTAAGAGTAGAATATGGTATGAATGACTAATTGACAAAAAATGCGATAAAATTTTTTATATACAACCTCAAAAGCTGAGTAAATGACTTTTTCAAAGAGGTCAGTTACTCCCCAATAGTTTGCAGCACTTCTGAATTACATTGGCTCTATCTAAAATGTATAAGAAAAAAAAGGAAAAAATAAACAGTAGTGGATAAAAAACAACACTAACATTTAATAGTTAGTTAGATAGGAGATTTAGATATTACTGTTATAAACCATTTCTCTTAATTTTGTTAAAATTTAAGTGAATTAAGTTCATTAAGGTTAGTGGTGAACAACAATAATAGTGGATAAAATAAACAAAGAGTTACTACTGGTAGGAGGTTGAGCTGCAGTGTTAAGTAAATAAGAGCCACTATATGTGTGGCCCGTACAAGATGAGATGACAGAACACTACCGAACATCGTCAACCTCATTAACTAAACAACAATAGACTTCCGAGCTGAGAGGAAGACTTGAATTGTATTCAACGGACCGCAAAGTACTGACACAATTTTTGAAGGTTTATTCTAATAAAGGAAATTCTGAGAATGTATGTGCTATAATATTTTATAAACACTATATAAACATAGCAATTACTATTTGCTTGTTATTATAATCTTGAAAATAATTATTCAAAATTTGTTAGGAGCTCTGAACTTTTTTGGTACCTAAGTCTTGCATGTTTAAACTCATCACCTTCCCCACAGGGAAATATCTAGTTGTCACTGCATAAACCCTACAGCATAATCAAATTATCTCTAGGTACATTTAATGCTTCTCAGCTCAGGGATGCATTTTGGTGAACTTATCTTCAAAACAAATGTATACTGAGGGAGGGACAGATCATACAAAATGCATTAGAAAAGATAGCTAAGACAAAGCATTACAGATAGTAATAAACATATTCATTATGCATAATGTGTGTGAATATAATCAGTCATCTTGTGTAAACTACAGATACATAAAACCTATTAAATGTAGGACAATGCTTGTGTATTATAGCCCCAAAACAAAATAACATAAAACAATTTTTTTTAAATCCATACTTTTTTTAATATCGGAATATACATATTTCTACAAATGTTTTGCTAGAATTCTTAGTATTATTCCTGTATGCGGGGCAAGAAACTACTCCTAAGTTGTAAATTTAAATTCTGAACTTGGAATGAAGTGTTTTAAAATTGTTAAATTGTGTTAAAATTTTTTAAAAAATAATTGTAATGTTGAGAATGTAATTTTGAATATTTTAAACTTGATTTAACAGTTTGCACACACACATACAAAGACACACAAAATACAAACATGTGAATACAGAAATTATTCAACAAAAAATTGGGTAATGGAAGGCAAAAATAAAAGTTAAGCAGTAGGACAGACAATTTTTAAGTAAGAAACAATACAATAAATCCTAAATAGGTATATTATTCAAATGCACCTGGTACGAACAAATACAGAAAAATTTAGATAAAGTGAAAGCAAAATGCATAAAAAGTGCAATTAATTAATTATGGCCATTAATTAAAGACATACAGGAATTTGGTACCACTCAGTCTTAGATATAATTAAAATGTTCACATTGACATTTTTCAATGCCTGATTTTCACAACCTTCTTACTGTATTATAACTGATTTGTGCATCAGATAATTGACTTTAAAACACTGATCATGCAATTCTGTTTGGATTTATTCATTACATCTATAACGGTAATCATATCTGTCTGTGTGAACATTTAATTATTCTTTCACTAATGCTAGTAGGTCTAAGTGATGTTGACTTCATTTTGTTTTTATCTACATACTTGATGCAAGGAAACATCTTTTTTATAAAATACCATGAGAAATCTTGTTTTACTAAGAAATATTCTCAACACCTCCAGAATATCTAAAAAAATATTTTTCTGCTAATTAATTTCTCGTCGCACGAATGGATAGAATTTCTAAAATCTTTAATTCAGGCTGGAAAAGTACCATTTGAACCCTCTCCACAATAGATATGTATTATCATTATTCCACTAAACAGCAGACTGTAAATACCTTTACACAATGTGTGCAATTATACTGGATTTAATATTAGCAATGTCACATCTCAGACTATTCGACTACGCTGTGCCATTTTTCATTTATTGTTAGACTAAACAGTGTTGATTAAAAAAGATGTATCTTTCAGAATCTTATCAGTATTGTTACTTTATGTTAATTTTAGGTCCTACAGTTTTAATTTTCTCTTTAACGTATTAAAAGAAATAAAATTTAATGTAGCATAGATACAAATTATTACTTTTAATGTATGTAGTAATGTCAAAATTAAATAACAGTTAAACTTGTTAGCATATGTCTTCTAATGTATGTATGAGACAATGACAAATTAAAACATAAATGAACTTCCCAACATATGTTTCTAAACATGTGTCGGCGATGATAACCTTATAAGTTTTTCGCAAAAAAAAAATCTAAACATGTGTATTTGTGACCACTAAAAATGAAAAAAAATATTTTTGTTCTGAAAAGTTGCCAATAAGTGTCGCAACATATTACGGTAAAGTTCGAAGGAATTCAACAAACAAAATATTTCAACTAATACGGCAATTTAAGAATAAATTGTAGGAAAAACTGAACAAAGGACTTAGCGTCTTCAGTTTTCTGTGCAAGCACCAGATTCACAATATAAGTATTTCATCAAATTTTGATAATTGTGAAGTGATTTTATAAAAGAATTTTCAAGTTTTAATGATAAACTACACATTTTGTGTGTATGGTGCTTGTAATAAGTTGTGCTGTAATACTCAACTTTGTTAAGCTTTTGTATTAAGTTTTTTCTGAAACTTGTATACTGTTTCAATATCAGTATACAAAAAATATAAGTTTTAAGTTGAATTGAATTTTTTAGAGTGGAGAATTGATAAAAAACTTTTGTCAAACCAAGTTGTGGACTTTCAAACATTTGTGGTAAGACTTTGAGTGATCAATCTCTTGGGTAAATTAAACTGTACCTCTAAATACCAATAATTTTGTATTTTTATATAATAATGGCCACAGTTAACAATTTTGTCCTTTTTAATAATAGAGTTCAAGGTAAACTTATTTCTGTCTTTGTTGTAATTTAGTAATTAATAATTTTGTATTCACCTGTTATATTTGTAGTTTTTAACTTAATAACATGTTAATTGTTTTAATTTCTTTTCATAATAACAAGTAATTTTTTTGTTTGTTAAAGAATTAATAAACCAGTTATATAAACAACAGCCTGTGTATCAATAATTTGCACCTTACAGAACTACTTGTTGAAATAGCTGAAAATATTTATCTGAGATATTTTTAACTTATAAATTTTATTAGCCACTGACAAAAAAAAGCTCTAGAATAAGTTAATATGAAAACACAAACACTTTTTTTATGAAAAAAAAGAACCAAAATACAATTTTAAAATGATAAAATATAATTAGTGTTATTTTATGAATTGTTGTAATTCATTCTAAAATTTTCAAGGAATTCATGATTTTATCAGAAGTTGTCACTTTAATTGCTACAGAAAAAGTGAAATTATCATGACTTCAAAATAACTTCAGGTACATCATAGGAAAGTACTATTTGTCTCTGGAAATAATAGCATGATCGATCAAATGGTACTTTTCTTTGCATAAAATCTCTCTTCCATGAGTGGATACAAATAATATTTACATACACACACATCCATACAAACACATAATTGCAAATCAAAACTTCAACTACAACACAGGTTAAGTATATCATGTACACTACAATAACAAGGAAGAAAACATATGTTTATTTTATAAACATAAACATTCAAAGTGCATTTAATGCAAACAAAACACATATACAGGAAAACCACACTCATATATATACACACACACATATATAAATTATATATATACATATACAGCAGTCCCTCAGACTAATTCAAAATTTTGATATTATTTGCCAACTTAATATAAAGGAATTTAAACCACATGAGTTCTTAGTCAATATAATACAGTATTTTCATGCAAGGCTGTATGTAAATGTGAATCATGTCTAAAGATTAACTGGTTTCTTTTACCTAATCAGTCCTTTCCTTAGCTTGTTACTATGTTGAATCAAGGGCTATTATAAATTTTGCTTAGAAAAAATTTAGTGAAGTAACTGGGGAACGGCTGTATTATATATATATATATATATATATATATATATATATATATATATATATATATATATACACACACACACACACACACAAACGGCTGTATATATACATACAGATTTAGATACAAAGCCCCTCAAACCCAATTTATTTGCACGCAATTTAGTAATGTATTCCTTAATTAAAATTCTTAACATCAAACTGTGGATTGAATTTTTAGGCCACGTCTATTCCATTTCATAATTTAGACAAATTTACACATGGCCTGATACAGGATCACCTGACATACCTGACTGGCCAACATCTGACTGTGTGGTGGGGGCGGCTGTGGATGTGGTGATGGTTGTGAAGATGGGTGAGTTGGTGGCGATGGCCTCATCGTGGAATTCTGAAACGTACCGCATTTGTACATGATAATAGTGCTACTCCCTTCAAAATGATCTTCACTTTGGTGCAAGGGTCTTATGTAGATGTATGAAATGTATGAAAGTGCAATTAATAACATTTATAGAACTCTTTCACAATATGTACATACATAAAACACAAAAATACACAAGACACAAACATACTCACTCACACACACACAAACACACACACACATATACATATTTATGTATTTAGTTATAATTTCAAAAAATATATTAGTAATGGAGTCGATAAAAGCATACAGAAATAATAGCAAAGATTTCCTCAAACCGAATAAATTTATTTTTTAAAGTAACTCTTACTTATATTAGTTTGCAACGTACATGTTAATTCTAAACAAAGAGTGTTATTAAAATCTATTCAACAGGTGCAAGAATTTAATAAAATGCAAATGAATGAAATGTAATAACAGCAAAAATTAAAAACATACAATTTCAGGGTAACTATGTATCTAGCTTGCTGATGGTAAAAACTTACAATTTCAGGGTAACTATGTATCTAGCTTGCTGATAGTAAAAACTTACAATTTTATGGTAACTATATGTCTAGCTTGCAGATGGTAAAAAATAAAATATTTTTTTTCTGAAGGTTAATCATTTGGGTGCCACATAATCTCACAAAACTGTGCCTAGTGAACAAAAATAAAGGAGACACTCATTTTATAACCGCATAAAACTATGTACTTACAGGAAAAAAACCTGGAGGCATAGGTCCACCAGGCATACCGTCATTAGGTGGCATTTGCCCCAAGGGACTAGGTGCTGGGCCCGCATTCTGAAAACATCCATAAATATGAAAGTTGTATTATATTTGCAATGTATTAATCAAGTACACTGCTTCTCTAACTAGTATTACCACTTGCAGTCAAGACAATTTACTAACAATTTTGATAAAAAATTCAAATTTTCCAAACTTGTAACTAAACTGTAAGTATCCGTAAATAAAAGTAACTTTTGACTAATTGTTAACATTCCTGTTTTGTGTAGTAACCCATTTATTTAAGAGAAATGATAAAATTTTTAATTCTTAGGAAGTAAATATTGAAATTATAATACACAGTGTGCCAGAGGTTATACAAAAGCCAGATTTTACAACGTAAAATATTAGCCCCAAAGTAATATTTCACACAGTATATAGATACACGGTAGGGGCCACGCGCATGTCTCCCCCACCACTTGCCGGCTGAAGTACGTCATCGAATCCCTGATCGAACGACGTAGTGTTCAGACGTAGTGTTCAGTAGAAAACAGTTTGTAATGTTAGTGTTAGTTGTACTATAATGTTGTTAGTGTTACTATAATACAGTTGTATTATAGTAATTACAATAATAATTCCTTATATCTAACATTAATAATGCTGTTAATTACTTTACTTAGTGAATTCGCTCATTGTCAAAACGGAAACTTTTTATTTTATACAATATTACATAATATTAAAGTAAAATAAATTATAGGTCATTAGCTTGAAAAATTCCAGGTTATTTTTTGTTTGAAAGTTAAATGCACATCACACTATGAATTACGTATCTGCGGATTTTCCGTGATAATTATGTGGTTGACTGAGAAAACGCACATCTCAAATAAAAAATTAACAACAAATTAAATAGCAAATAGGCGTATGCCTATTATGCAAACAGTAAAATAAAACATACATATTTCTTAGAACTTACGTTTCAACACATATTATCAGAAAAAATATTCTTAAAATTAGTAACATTGCTTTGTAAAGCCACATTTTTATTTTTAACCGAGGCCAGTTCATGTAATGCAAGTTGAATTTGTTCCTTCAAAAGTAAATTTTCATTTCTTAAACATTTCATTTCCTCTACAGAGGCATTATTTACAACGATATTTGTATTAAAATTACTGACTACGGAAGGGTGGGTTTCATTTACAGAATTACACGTTACAATTGCACCAACATCATTTCCATTTACAGGTGATTTACCTGGTAGATTTCCATCGGACTCCTCAATAAGTTTTTTTAATGTTTCTTGGTTTTCATGTTTTTTTAATCCTTGCAGCTCGTTCAGAATTGATACATTTATATTTAACGGTGGGAATGTTAAAACGTGGAATGACACCGGATTTCAGCTGTTTTTTAGGTTTCGTATTCAGTAATTCAGATTTAAAATCCCTTTCGAAATTGTTTGTTTCTTATGGCAACTTATTCGGACCTTGGTCCATCAGTTCTCTGGCATCCCAATATAGCTTACATATGTTCTTTGACTTTCTTTGGTCATGGTCAAGTTCGCTACACACTATCAAGTGCTCCTTATTCATCACAGAGTCTACTTTGCGGCACAAAGTGCACATGTCCGAGGTTAGTATCTTTATCTTATGTAAATGTGCTGCCATGCAGTCATGCCCTGTATTCAGGCGGAACATGGCGACTGCTTCCCTTCTCCGTCTGCATCGATTCTCATCCCAGGTCCTGTCAACATCATGCCACATTTTACCCTCTGAGACCGTTTTACTTTTTGGTAGAACTCGTTAGTTATTTTTTTCTTAATCATGGTTTTGGCCATCGAGGTATTCACTGTAGTGTTCTTATGTTGAAGTAGTGTGCCTTTTTTGCCAGTTCATCCGCTATTTCATTTCCCAGTACTCCGACATGGGATGGGATCCATTGGAAGCAAATACGCTTTCCCAGGCCTTGTAGGTATTTTATCATTTTCTGTGCTTCGTTTATAGATTCGTCATTTGTTCTTTTGTTAGAGCATAAACTTTGTATGGCTGCTCATGAGTCCACCATGAACGCAACGTTGTGGTAGGCATTTGTTCTGTACAGAAGTTGCTGTAAAGCAAATTCTATTGCCTTGATTTCTCCATCAAAACTGCCTTTGTTCTTTCCAACTGAGGCATAGTGTGCTGAAGAGTGATGAGTATATTCCAGCCCCTGCCTCAGCTCTGTTACTCATAAATGATCCATCTGTATATATATGGAGCCATTCATCTGTTGGGTACCTCTCCTCAATTGTTGCCAGTGTTATTTGTTTCATTGCGCTGGCGAGTATTCATTCTTTTTAAAATCTTCAATTAGATGTAAGTGTGTTTCCAGCTGCAAATAATCCAGAGGGTTTCTAGGTCCATAAGCGGTTCGATCCTCTCCGTCACACCACAACGATTGAGTATATCCTGTCGCAGAGTCAGTGGGTCCTTTTGAGTTTTTAAGGTTTGCTTCTGTATGTTGTTTTTGCCCAATATGTCCCTGGTAAAGCTTGTAGGCCGATGTGTGCACAACTTGCTTGTTGTTCTATTTCAGCAATGATTGGTAGGTTTTGTGTATACAGCTGTAGGGCCATTACAGGAGTTGTCTTAACCGCTCCACACACTAATCTCAATGCATTATTCTGAGTTTCTTCTAGTTTTTGTAGCTGGGACTTGGGAGCTGTCACAATGACTTCACTACCATATTTCAGGATTGGCTTTATATAGGCTTTATAGGTGTTATTGAGCGTGTCCTGTGTACTTCCCCATCCGACTCCTGCAAGGCGCTTGAGTATTGCCAATCTCTTGTTTGCTTTTGCTGCTGTATTAGTCATATGATGTTTCCATGTCAACTTGTTGTCCATATGCACCCCAGGTATTTAGTATCATTGCTTTTAGGCAGAGGTGTTTTATCAATATTAAGTTCAAATGTGTAGTTAGTATGACGTAGAGAGAAAAATTGATACACAGTCTTGTCAGTGTTTATGACCATGTTATTCTCCCTAGCCCAACCTTCCAGTACCTTTAATGCTTCGCTCACTTTAACTTCCAGCAAGGACTGTTGTTTCTTGTCATTTTTGCTTTCGCCCAGATAACTACATCATCAGCAAACATACTAATGCTTGTACCTTGTATACACTTCACCCTTTTGGTAAGTCATTAATGTAGGCATTGAACAAAGTTGTACTGTAACTGCTCCCTGTGGTAGTCCCACCTTTGTTTGTTTGTAGTTAGAGTCTTGGTTCTCATATCGCACCTTTGTCCATCTTTGTGACAAGAATCTGGTCAGCCAATTCAGCATGTTGTCCCCTACACCTAACTGATGTAGTTTGCGAATGAGTGTGGGTCTGATTACAGTATCGTATGCACCTTTAAAATCTATAAAAACAGCAAGGACACTTTCTTTTCTGTTGAAAGCCTCCTTTATATCTTGACAGAGCCTCGTGGTCTGATAGGCCGTAGAACGATTCTGTCTGAATCCGGCTTGTTCCTCTTCTAGAAGATTTTGTTTTTCAAGGTACCAATTGAGCCTGGACGCAATCATCCTTTCCTGGATCTTGACCAAAACCGATGTAAGTGCTATTGGGCGGAAAGAGCTCATTATGTCCTTTGGTTTGCCTGTCTTTAAAACTGGGACTATGATTGCTTTAGACCAATCTGCCGGAAGGCTGCCCTTGGTGTTCCACAACTTATTATAGATGTTAAGCAGGTATTTTTGGCTTTAGGTCCTAAGTTTTTTATGAATTCTGGGAAGATTCTGTCAGGACCGGTTGTTTTTTTGTTTTTGTGTGCTTTATAGCTTCCTTCAGTTCATTTGCAGAAAACTCTTCAGAAAAGACCAAATCCGCAGAATCACAAGCAGGAGGCGAACGTGTCTGTCTTGGGGGTTGTTTTTGGCTTCTTAACTGATGACTCTTGCTTAGCTGAGAAATACTTATTGAAGTGTTCAGCTATCAATTTACTATCGGTGACCTCCTTATTGCCCACCTTTATAGGTTTTGCCTGTTTCTTTGGGTATTTATTATTAAGTGAGTTGTCATTTCGAAATCATCGTCATTAAAATGAAGTGAACAGACTTTAACATTATCAAAATTAAAATGATCTGCTCGTTTACACGCATGAACCCACGCTTTTCTCAGGCCTTTGTCTTTTGGAATTCTGTGAAATGTAATTCCTTTCCCTTTACAATTCTTATCAATATTATAGCAACTGGCTATAATGCAATTAGGCATTGTTATGCATACACAATTATACAACAGCAAACAAAACAAATTATGTATTTTTTAGGATTCAAAACATAGGCTAATTAAATCTTTTCTTACACTTATTAAACCTCGACCACAAAACACAATTAATACCTTTTATTTACACAAAAAAGACCTTTTACCTAAAACAAACACTCACATAAAGCCACCGAATCTCCAACTACATTTACAGAACACCGCATTGTTAAACGGGAAATTACAGAATGTAGCAGTGAGGATTCAGTGACGTCACGCGCGCGGTAGTCTACTGCGCACACCCACCGTGGCCCCTACCGTGTATCTATATACCGTGATATTTCATGGCTCTCTTCGTCATGTACGTTTAAATTTACCCAACCACTTTTAAATTTACCTAATACTTTATCTTTCATTCATGTACAGAAAGTTTAAGGTGTCATAAAACTAAAAGTGAAATTGTATTATTTTCTTGTAATAATTCATTATAAATATAATAAATAATTATTAATAATTCCCATTATAATTAAGCTGCCAAATTTATAATAACTAAAGCTACCAAGATGACAACATAGACATGGACATGCATTTCATACAAAGAAACTGTAGATGCCCAAAATGGCAGCTCAAGTTCAGCACTGTGGTGAATAATGGCTAGTGGCTACCAGTTTTCATTTTAGTTTTTAAATCTACTCTTACTGAAATTTCGAATTTCTTGGTTTAAATAATTTTGAGATTTTAAAAAATTAGTAACAATCAGAAGTTACTTATTTTTGAAAACATCTATCCATGGAGTATATCAGTTTTGAATGGAATATTATGGTCACTAAAGATATTTTAAAGAAAATAAGTTTTATCGTCCCTTAAATCTATGTAGCACACAAAAAATGTCTCACACATTTTCACCCACCAAATTGAAAGCAATTTAAACAAAGAAATGCATGACAGGAACTAATCTGCCATATTTAGGCCTATCTACATATTATTCCCCTACAAATCTTCCTAGCTTACAGATCTTTTAAATGGATAGCTAACAATGTTTTATAGGTATGTATTATGCTTTTTTTAGATCCTGTATTTCTTACAAATTGCAGCAAAGACTAAAAGATAATTTCTTTGACAGCAAATCTAAAGACATAAATTTACCTAAATCAAAATCTTAGATTATTTTTCATCTTTAAAGAATTCATTTCTTAAGAAAGGAAGACAATCAATTACATCTTCCGATACACAATTTCTCCCTCAGTTAATCTTGGTCCTTCAGGTTAGGAGTTGAGGCATTGGGCACTCCCAATATTCCCAAAAAATAAATATTAAAAAACAAATCTCAAGAGTAGATTGAAAAAATAGCATGTCACAAGTATAAAATAATTAACAATAATTAAATGAAAACAAAAAACAAAATCAGTTTACATAGTAGGCTCTTTTTAAAATACATACCCTAGGGTTTAGACTTCAATTTGTCACTCGGATCGAAAAAAGGGAGACTGAAATAACTTGACTATGTCAGATAACAGAACCCTCACAAAAAACTCCTTAAGGAAGGCCCTAGAGACAGATTTTTAAAGAGAAGATAGGTTGGGAGATGATACACAAAAAGGATGTGAGCTTTTTATTTTGTTTCCATGGTAGAAAAAATTTTTAAAAAACTAAATGTGGTTATAAATTGTTAAAGAGGGCAAGGTACAAGGAACGTAAACCTGTCAGTAACTTAACTCCGTTAAATGATGTCCAGGAAATGGAAATGTAACGATGGGTGTTATGATTTTAGAACTCCGTACAGCACGATTTTTGTACTGTCTACTGTGCTAGACCAATAACTGTAACTTATAATTTAATTTCAGTTTTTTTTTTTTTTTTTAACGTCCGACTATTGTGCACACTTGGGCTAATGCAGACGGTGGGGATGATTTATAGCGTATGAAAATGCCAAGCCCTCGCCGGGAATCGAACCCGGATCCTCGGGGTTAAAGCCTAGTACGCTATCCACTAGACCACCGAGGCGGCTAATTTCAAATGATTTGGCCTCTACTAAAACCTAAAACTGCCATTATATCACATTCCAAATTATTTTAAAGGTATTTCTACTAGATAGGTAGGTAATTCTATAATACAGTATATTGTCAACAGAGGCATGTTTCAGCATATATAAGTATCTCAACTAAAATTACTGTATAGAATATTTATGTCAGTGTCTGCTAAACTGAGGTATAAAAAAAACAAAATTTCAAATTTGACTGTCAGTGTCCAGCTAACAGTGTCTGTTTAGAGGAAGGTAATTTCTTAGTAAATACATAGGAATAAAATATGTATTTATTCCCCATCCCCAAAAGCATGTCCACACTAGAGGTGTTCCTGTATCAGGAGTGTCAGTTAGAGATTTTGTTGTATTAAGTATTCACTTTTTTCAGAGAAAAGTGTTAGTGTAATAACAAACTTATTACTGTTGAACTGATATAGACAAACCCTACAGCAATCTATACATTTTTAGGATAAAAAAAAATTGAAATTGAATTATTCTATAATGAAAATAAAATTGAAAGTTATTTTACTTATCCAGAGATGATGTTTTATTTAGGTTTTGTTAATTATAAAAAAAATTATCAATTTCACATAAAATTTGAAAAGACTTCTCGTGAAAGTTAACTTACATGAGCGATGCCGTTGACTCCATAGCCAGAATTGACAAAACCCTGGAACAAGAAAGAAACATAAATTAAGAATTAATTTAATTTCACACAAATAATTAAGGTATTTAGTAACTACAAACAGAATCATTGAAGTGAATACTTCTTTATGCTTGGTACAGCAAAGTTGGTAGTGCAGTAATATCAAATTGAGAGTAACAAGCAAAAAACAATGAATAATTCATGAAACAACTGATAGTTGAAAGATATTACAATAATGCCAATCAGAATATATTATAATGTTTATAATATATTATGAGTATATTACAATACTAACAATAATATGTATTATAAAATCAAAATTTGTTCATAGAATACTTAATTCAAATACTGAAAGGTGCATATGTAATAAATATTAAATAAATTACAAATTATGGGCAGACTTGACAAAATTATTTTCAAGAAATTTACAATCAATGAATTACGCATCATAATAAAGTTATGCATTAACAGATTATATCATATTTAAGAAATAACAATGAAAATAATGACTAAATAAATGTTTTTACAAAAAAGCATGCCTGTATATAAAGCATATGTACATAAAGCATACTTCATGTAAGAATGCTTTTACATAAGCACAGTAGGTTTTAGGAAATTAGATTTTCGTATTGAAGCATTATTATTTATTCAAACTACAAAAATTACAAATATAAATTTCGAAATAGGATTTAACAATTATAAAATAAAATGAACGTAAAGTAGAAATAGGTATACCTTAAAATAATGTGATGGTTTGCACCGAAAGCAGGAACGATTTAAAATACACTGATAGTAAAACTATAAGTTTACTATAAATGTATTTAAGTCAATCCTGTGTACCAGTTTAAAAAGGGTTAATAACAATTATTCAAACAGACTCTAAATGGCGGTCGATGTATTAAAGCCCCGATCAGTCATCTGTGTCTCTAAACAGAGCACTTCAAGGTTTTTAATTCAAGCCAAGTTATTCCCATTGCTTTTCCCTTAACCTTTAACACTGATCCCTTGTCGTCATTGGTCTAACTGGCATAAAGTACGGAAAAAGATCAGTGATATCAGATTTTCTATCTAGATAATTTTCTTATTGTAAACAGTTGCCTAGGAAGACAACTGTTTGTAGTGCATTACTTGATACTTGTAGTAAATAATAAAATAATAAAAAATATCCCCCATAAGTGAATAATTTATTTTGATGAGCAACAACAGCCTACAAATAAAATATTTTTACAAAATTTTAGGATCATACCATACCAAATCTACCAGTAACTCTACCTGACCATCTCAGATTCCTGTGAAACTTACAGAAACCATTCTTCCTAACAATATAAATAATGATAATGTCCCTAAAATAATAACGAGAATATATTTCTACACTTTTTTCATCTCACATGCTTTTGTGTAATTAATTTAAAAAAATATTTTTTTAATATATTACTTATATGCTTAAAATCCTGAAATTTATAAGTGGGTCTGATATACTAAAATCATACCTGGTAAAACAAATAAAAATAGCTGTTATATTTATTACTTAACAAATATTTTTTCCTTGCCATTTTGGTTTCTGAGTATATAAGTTGAATGATTCTTCTCACTGCTGTTATACAATCAACTTCAACCAAAAAGCTTCCCAGTTGATTTACAGAGGAATTTAAGGTATAAATAGTTTCCCTGATAATGATTATGATCTAGACATTACAGTATATATATTGTTGTTGGCTTTACAACATGCCATACTCAGAAAATTTGTTTATGGTTCAACTTACAGACTGAAACCAAATAGGCAAACAAAAAACTGTCTGTTAAATTTATAGTACTAAGATGTCTAATCTACATCCTCCTCACAGTCCTGACCTTGCACATGACTTTCCTTATTATAAAGAGATTTGAAAGACAAAATGTTTGCAACAAATGAAGAGGTCATCAAAAATTTGTAGGTGGTCATCTTCAAATTTTGATTCACCTTGGATGTTTTATTTTTAGGTTGGCAAACAGGATGAAAAATGTGCATAAAAAACAGGTTATTATTTTGAAAAGTACTGTGTAAAAGTTCATTAAGTCAATAATTTCCGTGTAAATCATATTTGTTTCATTACTTTCTCATCAACCCACATATGGACAGTCCCATGAGTTCCTGCTCTATTAAATTTCAAGATTTAAAGTTTATAGTATTACAAAAAAAACAACAATTTTTATTGTATTTTCTTAAACCACTACCTTCAAACTTTAAATATTTTTTTCACTTTAACATTTCAAACAATTTTGTAATCAAGAATAGGCCTAATCAATTTGTATATCAAAACATTAAATTCTCTTTAAAATGAATAGTCAAGAACTTCCTCTGCATTACAAAATTTAAAAAATCAAGATTGGACATATCTATTAAAGCCAAAAAAAGATTTTTAAAATTTAAAAAAAATTATTTCACAAACAATAAAAATTTAAATAGTAAAAATATTCATATTATTAATTGAATATTTTTCGGCTTCTGAATATTTTCCGGTTGTAATTAAAAAGTATCCCCTGTATATTTGATTTCTAACCTTTTATGTGTTCAATAATTTGAAACACACGCACGCATATTAGAAAACACAAAACCAAAAAAAAAATAATAAAATGAAATAAAAACTCTTAATATTTAATTAGTGTCTAATAGTTACACTTTACCAAAGGAAAGAGAAAATGATGTATACTATAAGTTCAAAATTTTAATTCATTTATATACCCTTATATCTTTTCTTCTGATGTAGTGTAATTACTCTACATGAAATATCGAGTCCACTACAGTTGCATTGTCCTTTCGCCTTGTTCACTTTATTTCAAAAATACTTGTGTGTAAATTTACAGTTGGCACTGATGTAGTTTTTGTGGAATTATAGGACATATTTCTTGAGATACATTTAATTTTCTATTGAGAGAACATTTAAAAAGTTAAGCCATTCGCTTAGTTAGTTATTAACCCATAGTTTAGCCATTAACCCATAGTTTAGAGACCGCTGGCCTGAACACATTAGCTTAAATGTTGTGCTTGGGCACTGGATTATCAACTGATTTACTGACTTCCCATAAATCTATTAGCATGATGTCCTTCTTTTGACAACCACTTCACCAACTCAACCTCTGCAGTTAAAATCTAAAACCTTCTTTGTGAATAGGGGACGATGGGCTAACATACCATATAATCCCCATGCATTGCTAGAGTGGGTTGCGGAGTTATATCAGCATACACAGACATACTACGCTTACATGTATTTTGTTTGTATTTGTGTGTGTGTTTATAGTATGTATATATTCCGAAAATGTCTGAATCAATCGGAATGATCCAATTGAATACTGAAATATTTTGTTTGATTTGGTTTGGAATGATCTTTTAAAATATTAGCTTCAGTATGTATGGCAAGTTACAGCATTTTTAATTTCTAAATTATTTAACCCAATTATCAGGATCAATGAGATCTTACTTCTAGTACATAAAAATAATTAGAAGTACAGTATATGTATTCAAAAATGCAACAAAAATAGAATAGTAGGTGAATGATGTTACTCTGTGGAAAAGAAGTCCGTGCTTCTTGCTAGATAAATTTTAATTAATATAGCATTACCTGTTCACATGGTCACTGGTGGAAGGGAGAGGGATTCTTTCAAATGTTGGGGAAAATGAACCACAAATCACACCTGGACATTAATTAGTAAACTAAAATATCCTACTGCACAGTTCAAACAGAAAAGTTTGTCTTCCAGTGAGCAAGTTCAATGACCATAAACTGGAAAATGAAGATGGAGGGCTGGAAATTAAGTTGGCAATCATACCAAATGTGTATACGAAGTTTTTATGCTTCTTTTCAGAGTGTGACCAAACACTTTAATGATAATTCATTATGTCATACTTTTTCAAAAATTTTCATAATTTTAATGGTTTTTAAAAAATTTTCCAGCAAATTTCATGAGTTTTTCTTTGGCATTACATTCTAAACTATTTCATGATTCAGTTTACTTTTTGATTATAAGAGTTCTTCCTCATAATATATTTATTTAAACTAACAAGCTTCCTTAAAGTTGTGGGAATCACGGCTAACATATTTTCTGGATTATATATATATATATATATATATATATATATATATATATATAAGGGATAACTTATGGCTTTTTTTTGACTGGGCTTTCAAAAATATCTTCTTAATGTATGCACTTATATACGACTATGTGTACAGATTATATGTATTATAACACGTTTTCATTAATTCGCTTTCTTATCTGTCTGTTCTAGTGGAATTTTGTAATCGATTTTAAACTAACTTCCCGATGAGCTAAAGACATGAAATTTTAAACATGGCTCAGGATTTGATAACATTGCAATAATATTGGGTTATTTATTATATATCTATCTATCTAAAGCCGCGTCGGTGGCCTAGTTGATAGCATACTGGGCTTTCACATCAAGGACCCGGGTTCGATTCCTGGCCAGGGCTTGGCATTTTCATACGCTATCAATCATCCCATCATTCTGCATTAGCCCAAGTGTGTACAATAGTCGGACATTAAACACCAAAAAAAAAAAAAAAAAAATGTGTGTGTGTGTGTATATATATATATATATATATATATATCAGTCCCTTGCTCACTTCACTGTTTGACCCTCTCCTCTCCAGCTATAAAATTTGTTTAGTTATAAAGAAAGAAGTTAAAAAAATCTTGAGCCAAAAATCTTTACAGCCTGAAGTGAATCCATAACCGAATGTGGTAAATAAAGCCCTATCGTACACTATTATTATGTTACACACGCATAACGCACACACGTGCGTGTGCACGCACGCACACACACGCACACACACACACACACACACACACACACACACACACACACACACACCGTGTTTTCAGTACCGGTTTTTTTAATTTTAGTTTTTTAATTAAATATAAGTTGTAAATGGTGCTATGTTTCATCAATTTAAACATGGCCAGAGTTGACAAAATGTAAATACAACCGATATAATTCAAAATTATAACATAATATAGGCAAGTTTAGTTTTTTATTATGTTAAAAACCATAAAATTCCCACCATTATGATCAGTTAATAACAAATGAAATCAGCAACTTAGAAAGTAAAATGTCCTTCGTTAACTCAAGCCATGAACTTCAAATGTCAAGTGCGCCACTGCATAAAAAGCTTGGTAAATTGTGTTTAGGTTGACTAAAATCTAGATACCTGATCAATGGCATTGTGTTAAACCTACAGGCTTTGGCGAACTAGAGAACGAGAAGTTATATAAAATATCCAAGTTAAGTGAAAACAAAATAAAAATCAAAGAACAGCTATTTAACATTGTTGAAAATCACTCAAGAATCTAAAAACTTAACATCTTTAACTGCACAAAACTTAACCCCTGCAGTTAAGCAAGCTGAGCATGTTAAGCATCCTACCTTCTGCACCACTGATTGTTGCTTGCGTATGTGAACTGGTCTATATAAAGACCAGAAATACACTCCATGAGTGCCTTATCGTTAGAGTGATTCCGGAGTTTAGTTCTATGAGCACCCTATTGTGTTACTGAGAAATAAATGCTAAATAAAAAAATGTCATTCATAGAGAAAATGACGTTTGTTAGAAATGCATACTTACAACTGTCTTTATCGCTTAAAATTTTCATTTAGTTTCTTCTCCAAAAAGAGACAAAATGAAAATTTTATAACTTTGACATTGCCTTTTATAACAAAAATTATACAAACAAGTCTTCAATAACATCTGTCTTCCATTATTACGTAAAATTTGTAATACACCACATAAATAATTATAGTTTCTATTATTATTACCAAACTTTACAAAGAACAATATTGCCTTTATTTTATTCATTTAAAAATTTTAAATTTCAAAATACTACTATTATTTTATTTAATATTTTTTCAATATGTTGCAATAATGAATATTTTGTCCAATATCACCTTTTAGTATTGAAACTAAGTAGTCTACCTATGGTCCAGTCATCTGATTTTGTTAATACATATTAGTGCAAGTCACTTACTGACATGTCTGTGGTAACCAGCAATTTCAACCATTAGCTGTTTCAAGAATTTTACACTGTTTTGTTTCATTTACTCAATTCGATTTTACTGCACCACAAAATTTGCCATACCAGGCGTAAAGAACTACTGACCAATAACTGATTTCAAATATATGTTTTCAACATAAAAGTGAACAAAACTTGTGGGCATATAACTGTATTCAATAAACATATAAATATAATTGTTACTTTTTGATTTTTATACATCCAGAGATTACTTCCATGAGTGCCAATCTGTTTCAAAATAAATGTGCCCGATTGAAGTTGGAAGTTATTTAGACATTATTTGTACAAAACAAAAAGACCCCCTACCATAAGACCAAAAAATTTAACGACAGTATCCATTTTTAAAGATTTTTATACAAAGAAAAATGAAAAATGCCAATTTAACATGTTTTAATATGTTACTATTGTGGTAATATTAAAAAAATGTTTAACAACAAATTATTGTTGTTTGTATACAGTTACATTACATTTACTTTGAATTGCATAACAAGGAACTTTTAATTCAACTAAACTGCAAACAACAATAAAACAAGTAGTTTGTATATTTTGAGTGTGTTGTAGAAATTTTCTTAATTATTAATGTGTTACACAAAAAAATTTCAAAAATAACATGTAACAAATGTTTTTTTTTTATCCTTCAGTTTAATATGGAATAGTGATACTTTATTGAGGAATTCTTGACTCTAAAATTACAGTTAATTTTGAAAAAGTTTTAATATTACTGACTTTTTAGCATCATAGGACAGCAATATAGACATTATCCCTTCTACACTGAAGTGCACTATTAATTTAACCTTATTTTCTCTTTTATTAACCCTTTAAGAAGTGCATTAAAAGTTCAAATATGAGCAAGGACGTCAGAAGACATCATTCACATATAACATTAATGAGTATGGACATCATGTGACGTTTTGGTTATTTTTTATCCTTACACACTGCAATTATTGTGTAAACAGAATAAAAGAATATGAAGTTATTTTATAAAGCTGTCTCACATTGGTACAATTTTCCACTTAATAAAATAAAAGTATTACACTCATTGGTGATTGGCAATTGGGCATTTCCGGAAAATGGGATGGACTTTTCATGTCAGTATAGTTTGACATGTGAAATATAGGTGGCTTGGCAGTATTAGAATTAAGACTTTGTTAGTAAGAGAGTTTATTTCAATATAGTATTGGTTATTTTTGTTTATTATTTATATGGTTGTTGTTTATTGTCGATTTGTTATTATCGCTTTAGTTACAATTTATATTTTTACTTAATATTGTCATGTTCAATTTATATACTTCATATTTACATGTTCAATTTACATACTGGTTAAAAAAAATCGCTAATGAATTATCACCTCAATCTGGTTAGGCAAATCATCTGCATTAGCCCAAGTGTGCACAATAGTCAGACTTTAAACACACAAAAAAAAATGGTTAGGCAAATTGTAGAAGTACATTACATGCCTAAAGACAGTCGCACACAAGCCTCACACAAACCTCAACCACAGTAATGCCTCCAAGTACTGAAAGACATCTGTTGAAAACAAAGAAATAAAAAAGAAAAGACCCTTCCTTTGAATGTTCACAAGATAGTGTTGGTCTGCGTATATCCACATGTTGAGGATCTTCACACAAAAATTTTTTTTGTGTTTAAAGTTTGACTATTGTGCACACTTGGGCTAATGCAGACGATGGGATGATTTATAGCGTATGAAAATGCCAAGCCCTGGCCAGGAATCGAACCCAGGTCCTCGTGGTGAAAGCCCAGTATGCTATCAACTATGCCACCGAGGCGGCCCTTCACACAAAGAAAATGTACCAATATATATTTTTTATTTTTATATATTTTTACAATAAAATAAATATTTTGATTGATTAAAAAAAAATGCTTTCTCCTTTGTGAAGTTTTCATGTTAATGTGCTACTCACACAGACCTCAGTTCTAAAGATGTCATATGACATCTTTACTCCTTAAAGGGTTAACTTTAATGTTTAGAGATTGAATAATTGCCAGGACAATGTAAAAATTAATTGTACTGGCAATATAAAAAAATATGAACTTATTATCCACATATATGAATGACACAAAGATAAAAGAATTAATTCTCAAGTGTGGAGAACAAAACTGCAAGTTCCTATACTAGTTCATGTTTTTAATGGCGAAAATAGGGCTAAAATTCGTAATTTACAAAGATCTACAAATCCCTAATTGTTGAGTATGATAATAGTTACATTTTTTATATCATATTACGAAAATTATATTACAAAACACATCTACAACTTCTACCTGCAAACAAGCTCTTTAATCACAATATATGTTAATACTGCTAAAAAAATAAATAATAAAATAAAATAAAAAAAATAAAGCAATAAATGTGCAACTTACATAATCATGGAATGCTTTTGCTTCACTGGAGTGCTCACATGTGTCCCTCCTCTCAGGTGCAGCACAATATAGGTCCCAGAACACACTAGAATAAAAAAAATGTTTTATGTAGCCTTCGTAATACTAAAAACATTAACAAAAATCAAACTGTCACAATGAATTTTTTCTCATCAAAATCAGTTCAGTATTTTGGGTGTCACAATGTCAACCTTGAAAAAATCAGAAGAAGGGAATTAGGCAAAAGTCTACAAGTACCATTTTTAAAACTTTTAAACTGTTTTCACAAAGAAAAATTTCTTTAATCGGTCTAATTTTGACCCTCTTTGTAATGGTTAGGCCTATTTAAATAATCTAATAGTTTCCTTTGTTCAATCTGTGCATTTACTCAAACTTACATTTAACTATGCTGTCTATCATTACTCAGATAGTAAAATTTATTGTTTTAAAAATAATATTTTATAATTAACTGTAATAATTACTATCTTTTCCCCCAATCACTAAAATTTTAGTGTTATCTAAATTTAAGTTTGATGACTTCTTTCAGCGTTTACCACTGTTTTTTAATATTATTTTCAGATATCCCATACCAGTACCTCAGGTAGGAACCACAGATCTTAAATAAAGTCTCTAAGCTGTAATTGTGGTGACTCATAGAGCCATGCCCATCCATTTGATATTTAAAAGAGTAACTGAAGCATCTCTAGTGGCAAAGAAGGGTTAATAATAGCTTTATGATTGATTCAATTTTTGATACATTAGGAGTATTTCTTTCAATAATTTGTTTGGCATTGGTTGTTAATGCGCCACATTATGTATTAATGAAGAATGAGAATAGTTTCCTTATTATTTAGTGAAGACACAGTCTGAACTTGGTAAAACACCATGACATTAAGAAAAATTAGTACAGTAATACAGTTTAACAAAAATTTTGTGAAACTGTATTAGTTTTCTCGCCAAAATATAAACTGCAGTTATTTGATAATTACTGTGGAATTTAAACCATACTCACTGACTTAGGAAATATTCCGGGCTGTAATATGGGCCGGAAATATTCCTAGTGGGAAGGTATTTATTTATGAAATGGGAATATTTCTGGCAATTTTCCCAAAAACCCAAAAGTTCTCAAAAAGTAGAAATTTATAGAAAAAGTTAGATTTAATATTAATTACTGGGATATTACTAGGATTTAATGAATATATAGTTTCTATTGCTTCTATTGCACTTGCACACTAGAAATTTAATAAATTTGCTGTATTAATTGTGTATTATTATATACCATATTAAAACTTGATTTATATGTTCCCAAGATGCCAAGTACCAAGACATAATTCACACTATAAATTAGTGTAATCTCTACAATCTTCCTTACTGAAAAATATCAACTTTCTACCTAACTTTTAAAGCACTTCCTTATTTAATTATTCAATATTTAATAATTCTAATTTAAGCTGCAGGTAAATAACACAACTCACAATAAATATAGGATATCAAAATTTAAAGCAGGGCAGCCAGGGCCTAAAACAACAAGATTTAAGCAACAAAAATATTGTTAACTTTTAAATATATAAGATTAGAAATTACAAGTTCGTTTGTTGTATGTGCATGATGACTATCAAAACTTTAAACAATATGATTTGTTTTACAAGATTCTATTTCTTCTTTTTTTAATTGACATTTTAGAGAAGACCTCAGATCCTACATCCTGTAATAAAATGAAATGCTATGGTAATTGAAATTATCATCTTATGCATGTATGGGTTACAAATATGGTATGTTTACATTATTAAATCATCAAGCATTAACAGTAGCGTGAGTAAATTCAGGTTCAAGTTTTTTTAAAAATGTGTTTCTAGACTTGGTAAAAACAATTTTCACAACTAAAAAAAAAATTTTTTTTTTTTTTTTTTTGGTGTTTAACGTCCGACTATTGTGCACAATTGGGCTAATGCAGACGATGGGATGATTTATAGCATATGAAAATGCCAAGCCCTCGCCAGGAATCGAACCCGGTTCCTCGGGGTGAAAGCCTAGTACACTATCCACTAGGCCACCGAGGCAGCTATTTTTATTGCTATTCCTCAAAATTACTAGCTACCTGTTACCAGCAAATCAATCAATGATTATTGACCATACATTTTCAAAGAAATGTTAAGGTTAACACAAAATGATTAACTTATTTATTTATACAACCATAATTTTTTATAAAGTAAAATGTTTTTTACAATACTGTTCATAGCACTGAACAGTAAAATAACAGTATATACAATGTATTTATATGTATTTTGTATAGATACAGTACTTTACAGTTTGCAGTCTTACCTACAGTACTGTAACTAGATAAAACAAGTATAAGACAATTTTTAAACTATTAATGTGCTACTTTTACCTGGCAGTAGTAGTCTTTGGCTGCACAAAAAACTACTACTGTATAAAAAACAAAAAATTAAAAGCTACTATTTTTGCTCTTGGAAAACAAATAACAGGAGACCACTCAAGACATACCTATACTAAATGTCTTTAGACAACTGACAGTACAATTTCAGGAATTACAATAATATTTTGTAGACCTAAGCACAAAATATGTTGAGGTTGGTTTATCAGTTGAAATTTGTCAAAAATGTGAGTTGGGAATCTTGTGGTGTTTACTTTCCAAGTTTTCATTCATTCTTATTGGTTAAGTAAATAAAAGCAGTAATAAAAGCTTGCAGCCCTTATTTGTGACAAGTCATTCAACTCCATGCTTTTGTTAAGATTTTACAACTCTGTATGGCATGGTTTTTGAGTTGCTCCTGTGTTAGACCAATAATGATACCTTATATATTTCAGTTTCAAACAATTTGGCTTGTCTATACTAAAACCTAAAAACAGTCATAATGTTACATACATGATAGTTTTACGATCAATATTCTATGCTACAGTATATTGTGAAAAGACATTTCAGCTTCAATAAATATGTCAATTCAAATTACTGTATATTTATCAGTGTGTCCAGGGTATAGAGGTATTAAAAATCAAAATTTGGCAAATTTTATTGCCAGTGTTCTACTAGCAATGTGTCCCTTTAAACAAAGGTAAATTCTTAGTAAATACATAGGAATATTTTCCGTCCACACAAAGAATGTCTGCCCACTAGAGGTGTTCATATATCGGGAGTGTCTATTGAAGAAGATTTTACAATATCAGAACTATAAAGATTCAATAGATATGCATCATATCTAGGTTTTTGGTTCAAATCAGATCTTAATCATTTACTGTCCAAAATGTGTAAAAAATTTCTGAATCTCTAAAGAATCTAGTGGTTTGGTATACACATACAAATCACTAGTCCCTGCAGGGGGTGCAGACTAGCTGCAACTATTGAAAGGATTTAGATGTCCCTCTCGATACCTGAGTCTAACACACACATTTACAACACTACACTTACGACTTTAACACTTTACACTCACACTTACATTTAGGGAGCAATAATAGCCTCAATGTGCTTTTCACCTTAAAATAAAAAATAATAATAATAAAAACACATTAGTAGTGTCTGTAATACACCATATTACATTACCATATTATGTAATATTTGTAATGTACCATTCTGTTCTAAACCCACATTTACAACAGATAATGTAATCTATAGACAATTTAACCAAGAGGCCAAGCTCTTGCAGATAGAGATGACTAACAATGTATTTTTCTCTTGAAAGGTTTCTACTTTTGTGAATTTACATTATTTAAAATTATTACTGTATAATTATGAAGAACTCTGGGAAATAAAAATAAACGTCAAAAATATCTAGTATATGTGCATTATTTTCCAAGGGTGCTTTAATGAAAAGAGATTTCCTGGAAACAGTAAAGTTATAAAAAAAAAAATATTGACATTTAGTATGGCAGTCATTTAACCCTTTGATTAGTAAAACTAAATGCAATAAAAAAATAAATGATGTTCAGAAACGCTGTTGACAATATGTGTAAGAAAGAGTAGAGGTCATATGTAAGGTTCTTTGCTTACAAGAATTTATATGTTTATGTATTGCTGTTTCACAAGAGTCTAAGTTGCTATTAGTTTGTAGGCATGTAGAAGGGGGCTCCCAATTACAACCCCTAAGTAAGATAAGGGAAGAGTTTTTTTTATGGAAATGCTTCTTGTGCTAAGTGACTTATGGCATGGCTAGTTGGCACTTTATTATCGCATGCCAGTGTGTGAAAATCATATGATAACTGGTACCAAACTTCACAATTTTTTTTTTCAGATAAGGCAAGCTTTCTTTGCTACATGGAGTGAACGTGAACATAGTTATAATTGATTAGGAACTCTTGCCAGAGAAAATAAGCAGACAAAATGCACTACAATGCACATGCCCTACTTAAAAAATTTCCAAAAAAAGAAAAGAAAAAATTGCTTGACATTTACACTTAGCTCTTTATTTTTTTTAAGAAAATTTATTTGTTATTACAAAATAAACAATTTTTGTTTGATTCAAAATAAAAATATTTTTATTATTTATTCTTTATTTTGACATATGTAGCTATAAAAATGCCACTTCAATACAGACTTCTTTATCTGAAGTCATTATTCCACAAAGGGATAAAAGGAATTATTATGAATGTAGTGTTACTACTTAGGTATATTCAGATTGGTCATGAGTAAAAAAATTTAATATCCCATCTTCACAGGCACCAACAAAATTATTTGCAGGGAGATGAAAATTCTGGAACCAATCAAATTTGAAATCAGAAAAATAAATAACTGATTTTTCATCTAAATACAGAACATACGCCCTTGTGAGTTTTTCGTAACTAGTTTTCGTATATGATTTTTCGTAACTAGTTAATTTGCATACTGTTCCTTGGGACGAAAAAAAATCATATGCAATGATATGCAAAAAAAATGTCAGCACTAGTCAAATTGTTTTGATGATTTAAACTCTATAAGTATCCATCATTACAAATTGTAATAAGCAAAATGCACAGACTTCAGTTTTCACAAATGTCAAATTGGCCATACAAATACAGAAGTTATCATTAAGAACACTCATGTTTCAAAATGTGTGTTTAATACTGTTTTGATTCTTAATTGTCTGTTTCTAAACTTTATAACCTAAGGACATTTACAATTATTACACACTCACCTCTCGCAAGTAGTACGTGTATTTGTAAAAAAAGGTGTATGACTTTGTATTGCATTATTATGAAGTTTAGTTAATTTTTTTTTTATTTAACTGTATATTTTTCAATTCACAATACGATTTTGCATAATTTGGCAAAATATTGATGAAATGAAAAAAAGAACCCGAAGTTTTATTAAAAAAATGCTATAAATTATTGTTCAACATCTTACTTTTTATCAAATTAATGTTTAAATTTTTATAATCTTATATACTATCGGATTTTTAATTCTCAACTCCCTGACTAATTCGTTGTTACAAGCAAAAGAAAAATAATGTAATAAATGTTAATTCCATAGTAAAATAGTAGACATCGTGCATCACACTAACATCAAATAAGAAGCCATGCGAAGAAAACTTGAAAAGCCAGATTCATCTTCTTATAAAAACACAGACCATGACGAAATCAATGCACTTTTAGGCTTGCTATTATGCTCTATATTCAAATCACATAGGGAATTACTTCATTCACTCTTCTGTCACCAGAAAGGAAGACCGATTTCAGAGCTATTACAACATAGAAGAGATATATATTTCATACATATCAGAGCTGTGCGATTTGATGATTCAAGTACTTAAAAAGAAAGGGAAAAGAGCGATTTGGCAGCTACTATCTCACAGCTTTTACAGCAATTCATAGATAACTCCCAAAAAGTCTACGCCATGGGCACTCATGGTTGTGTAGATGAAACCCTTGCATCTTTTCAAGGTCGTGTTGAATTTTATGTCTAACCTATGCCGGGAATTAATACCTACTCAACGTTTATATTTACTGTGGCAGAGGAACACCTAGAGAGGAAAAATGACTATTACTACACAATCTGTGCTTACTATTTGTTGAAATGAATAAATAAAGGTTTTAGAAAAGTTATCTAATTATTGAGAAACAAAATTCCTTGAATTACATTTAAGTTTTTAAAAATTACCTGTTCCTTAGGCAGATGTTTCTACTACATGGTTATTAAAAATATTCTGAAAATAATTGGTCTCATTACTTGAAATTCAGTTAGTATTCTACAATCACAAAAATTCCATTTGCCCATAAAATATTTGAATTTATAAAATTTTATGATTTCCAACTCACTGTTCCAACTGTTTAGATCCTAGAGATGGTACTGATATTAGAGACACTAGAAAGATACTCTACGATAAAATATAGTACTGCATAAATACAAACTCCCCATTAATAAAAAAATATAAATTATTATTAAATTTATTCTCATACTAAGTAAGATTTTACACAGAGTTAATGGCAGCAATTAACACTACTTGTAACCTCCTTGGAGTGCAGGGCACAGGAAGGTTTGGAAAAAATAAAAAACATAGCAAAAGAATTTTTTTACCTAACAGTTTTTGAGACCACTAGTTTCACATCGATGGTCAAAATAAATTTTATTACAGTAAATATATTGGGTACAAATCAGAAAAACCTCGAATAAAAAGGAAGGTCAAAATAGTAAGTTTTAATTAAAACAATGAGGTGTTTAGAGTCCATTACAGCAGGAAACATGGCTTTTTAAATTGGGCCTACAGTCGATTATATTATACTTTAATTACAACCTTCACTGTATACACATTATATTTCTTAAACGTATGCATTCAAACTTCTAAATTTGTCATAACAGACCTTAAATATAGAAAAGTACACCAAGATGGTATTAACATTTTTAAATAATAACCAAAGCTTGATTACTTTCAACCTAAACCCTCCTAAAAATGTGTCCTATTCCTGCAATAAGCTACAAAGATAGAATTTTCATGTAAATTACTGTTGAGTGAAACTGCGGAATTTGACCACAATTTAAAAAAATTAAAAACTGCTAAATGATCATATTCACACAACAGTATTTTTAAGTAAAAAAAAAATATTATTTGAAGTAATGATAATTTTGTAAGATTGATGAGAAATATTAGTTTGTTTTAGTTTGGATCATAGTTTTTTATGTTTCTGATCCTTCTATTCTTTTACGACTTTACTATCCTCTCAGTGTCCACTACAGAAAAGTTTATTGTATTTATAAATAGTGTAAAAGTCCACTTAACCAACCCTCCCCATGGGTAAGGACTCCTAGTCAGATAAAGTATGTTAAATCGAAAATATGCTGTAGTAAAGGTGATACAAAACAGTATACAAGTATATCGACCCAGTTCTCAGTGTAATGAAAAAACTAAGAATTTCCCACTTCTTTCACATATTAAGAATGCCGGAGGACAGAATCCTGACACAACTGGTAATGAGAAGCATCAACAGGAAAACACAGGGAATATATATCACACAAGTCCTCAGGGACCTCAGTGAAATAGGACTGAAAATGGACGATTCAACAGACAAATGTAAAATAACACGCATTCTTAAGACTAATAAATTTAAAGTGGATAAACCGAAGAGACACAAAAAGGTAGAGATCACAGATGCTATCAGAAAGCAACGATCTGATCGAATGAGGGATTATTGGAGGAAAAAATTACATCCCAATGTTGGGAAGAACTGAAATTTAGACTAAAGTGGTCCCATGAGGCCAAAAAATAAATTAAAAAAAAAAGGTGATACAAATGCTATGGTATTAATTCAGATTCATTTTTTGTGTGTAATAGCCTAATCTTGAATGGCTTTCTTATTTCAGATTATATATTGAATGGCCAATACGCAACTATTATTATCCCAACATTCAACTCAACTTATGAGTTTTACTAATTCACCGTTACCTAACCATTCTAGCATACAAAAACACAAGGAACTGATACAATAAGCTGTATATTATTCATGTAATCACATTTTATTTCATTCTTACTGCTACGAAAAATTACAGACAATATGAACAGTAAATATTGTCTGGTATTTGACAAACGAGGTTATACTATAAGCTATTATTTCTGATAATGTGTGGTGATTAATCCAAGTGATAGTTAAAGACAGGATGGAGTGTGAATAAATTTCTTTTCAATCTTTTGTACTTGACAGAATTATAGTTCAATGTTGTCTCTTTCAACTTCCTTGGGAAGACACACAAGTATGGAAACAGTTTTTCCAATTCTCCTAGCAGCGCTGAAACCTGGTTATCGGAATAGCCTTCAGCTAGTCATTTACAGCTAAATGAATATTTTCGAGTGTCCCAAAATTTGTCCCTTGAGATAATTTTTCAATCACAGAAACAGGAAAGTTACAAAGACTCAAGTCACACAAATAAGAAAGCTGAGGGGCCACAGGAATATTTTTACTGGCCTAGCATCTCGTTTATTGAAATTGCTGTAACATAGCACATTGTCGTGATATTTGCTCTAATATGCATGACCCTTTTTCAAAGTTTTCAAGAACTTTTGGTAGAGTAGGTTTCAGATGTAAAGGGATAGTGATGTCATCAACCACTGTAACCTTTTCTTATTAGCCGTTTTGGTTTGCCTTCGCAGGCAGGGCATTACTACTCGGACTGGAAACATAGTGTTACCTGCTCTAGCCCTTTGAACGTTATCAACATCAATTGTGCAAAGTCATTTTTACAGAATGGATATAGGTTTCATCTAAATATACCATAGGTGTTTTGGGAACAGTATCGTGAAATTTTACGAAGGTATGCACTACATAATTGTCGGATTCTTGTTGATTCTAAAAGGACTTGGGAACAGTATCGTGAAATTTTACGAAGGTATGCACTACATAATTGTCGGATTCTTGTTGATTCTAAAAGGACTTGTCTATATTCTTCTATCTGAAACCAACTTTTCTTAAAATTCGTCTTAGAGTGCTAGTCGAACCACCAAAATTGAAACCTGTATCTTTTAACTTATTGTGAATTTTATTTATTGTGGGAAGTTCTTTGTCAGTAATAAAAAAATTGTCTACAGTCCTTTTTAAAGTACAAATATTAAAATCGTCTACAGATGTTTTAGTCTTTGTCTTTATCCTTTTTTCATTTGGAGTGTCAAATGATGTTGAAACACTAGAAGTAATAGCAGTACATTCTTTTTTTTATCCTATAAAAACTAGTTTTTGAAATTCCGGTAGCTTTTATTACATGTTCCTTTATTCTATTTAGTGATATCTGAATCCCTTCTCTTGCTTCTCTTTCAAAAAAAATTATTACATTATTACTTCCCTACTTTGACTATGCATTATCTGCCTTTTTTGCTTAAATTACTTTTACCTGTCATTTTTCACAAGTTGCTAGATTTTATAATATACACACCGTTAATACTACACACACGCAAACACAAATCATACACTCAACAGTAAGAAGTATAAAGTTATACTACTAAGAGTTAGAATCTACCAACGCTGTATACTAACCCACCCCCCTGTGACGGGCGATTCTATTACATATCAAGAAATTAGACCCACTGCAGTGGACTAACCCAAATATTTCAAGGACACCATTGTCCCTTTACATTTGAAATCTCTTCAGAACAGTTTTGATTAACTGTTTGGCCTTAAAGCACAAACTATTTGTGGACAATTCTCTGGCTATCAAAAAAAAACTAATCACGATGTTTTAGATCTTCGACTTGTTAATTATAGCTTTTTGGGTCTTGGAAGATTTTTGAAGTGTGCCAGTCCATGGTCTGGAATTCGGTCTCTAGGATGTAAACAAGAACCAAGTTCCAAAAAATGAGAACAATTTTCAAAAAAATGAAGGCACCAATCCCTCCAGATGTCATTTTTGGTCTTGCAAAAAAATTTTAGAACCATTTTTGAACAAATTTTTTCATCTCCAATTGATTGGTCAAAATCTCATGAACAGTCTCAAGTCATGAAAATCTTTGAGTCTAAGTTCAACTTTGCCCTAATCATTCTGATCTGAACACACAAGGTCCCAGATTTCATAGATATTTTCATCAAACCTTTGAAGATTTAAGGCCTTTTCCTACATGGTTCATCTTTAATAGACTCTCTTCCTTCTAAAAATGCCATATAGCACTACAGCCAAATTAATTAGCGAGTTCAAGGCAGTACTGAAAATGTATTATATGTTCTCCTGGTACCCCTCCAAACCCCCCCCCATTGCGAGTTCCTATTGTCGCCACAATGAATGCCACACTGCCAGTCTCATTATTTAATTTACACGGAATATAATTCATATACACAATTCACAGAAATAACAGTAGACCTATTGGGATAGTGTGAAACCAAAATAGCACTTTCCAACAAGAATTTTACAATTATTGTCGTCTTACAGTCTGCTCTAAAAACATATTTCACTTCACTCAAGATTTTTTTTCCAATAATGATCAGAAACCAGTCCATGTGTTAAAAGGCCAAAAGTTTACTAAAGTTTTTAATTTTAAGTTTAAAATTTACACATACATGCACACACAACCATGACACAGTGTTGTCTTGATGTGTCTAATTAATAGAGCTATTATGAAAACCCATACTCACCACCACCATGAATGAAGGAACCCAGGGGGTTCACCCAATGTTATGTTTTTCTCCCATCTTATCTGAAAAGGAACAAAAACAAAATTTACTTTTTTGAAAATAGAACCACTAATTTTATTTAAAAATGTAAAACTGAAATTTATTTGAACATGAAAATAAAACAATAAAAACATTTAGTTTAGGTTTATATGAGAATATTTTGACTTTTGAGGTAACACCTACAAGTTATCAAGTTTTGAGTTACAAATGGCTAAGGTTTTATTTATTGACTTATTACATGAGAAATGCTTTGGTCGATGTAACTACATCAGTCAGTGTGCTGTGTCTCTGAACCACACCAGTTCCCCGTTCAAGCCACAGTTACTCCTGTTGCTTTATCCTTACTGTTAATACTGATCCCACATTCTAATTAGCCTAACTGGCATAAAGTATTAAAAAAAAATTAATAAATAAAATAATTTTTTTTAATAAATGATTTTATACATTTTAAATTCACTTGCTAAATTACAGACCTTTTAAGATACCTTAATGGAAGAAGTTTGTAAAGAAAAAATACTTGCAGTAATTACTGAGGTTCAAACAATTATCCCTTTTGAGCTCACCTCTTTTTAGTAAGAATTTTAAAAACACCGTTAACCTGAATAATTTGGACCGAGACAGTTTCACTATGGCAAAAATTCACACTGAAAAGGTTTTTAAATATATGTTCTTAAACATGATCTGAATATTACATGTTACTCAAAGGAAATCTCTTCTTTTTACTTTAAAATACATTTGAAATATTACCATAAACAAGTATGTAACACCACAGGGAAAAATATTAATGTTTGATAGACACAAATAATGTGTGCACATTTTTTAGGCGAACAGCACATTGAAAGCACACAGCTTTATATTCTAAAAAAAAATATTGTCATTGTATAAACGCTGAACATTTTATAAAAGTATATAAACTAACAACAAAAGTTAATAATAAATAAATCATAACAAAACATACCAAATGATAGAAATAATTTAGTAGAGAGCTGTAACACTTAAAACAAAAAAAAATATATTTGTAAATCTTTTCAGAGATATTCGGAAATGTAGAAAAATGAAAATACAGTCAATGATTGAATGAAAATACAGTCAATGATTGAAGTATAATCATATAAGGTTGTTCCCATAAAAATATTTAATCCAAACATCAGACACAAGTATAAGCAATCACAGTCCAGTAGTACATGTTTAGTTGTGAGGTTTAGTCTACAGAAATGTTTTCCCACTATAAAAAAAATAGTTTTTTTTCATACATGGTCTATTATTCATTTCTGTTTCCCATTAACTGTAAAAAGTTGTATAGGCTCACTAGTTTAAATATTTTGTATAGGTAAAAACTTCCTAGCAGAAGATCTCTTGGATTATGTTGAAGCAATACTTGCAATAAGATTTTCTATCATTTTTATTTTGTAAAGTAAGTTTTTTTGTAATAACTTTGTAGAGTTTAAATATGACTCAACTCTATATTCAGTCTTGTATATTTTATGGTCAAAACAAAATAGTTTTAATATTAATTAGTACTTACAATTGACTGAACTGGAAAAATTAAATACCGATGTCAAGTCAAGGAAAGGGAAGAAAGCATTGCGCTAAACACTGAGTCTGTAGTCAGGAACCATCATGTTGACAATAGTTACACATCTCAATTCTCAAACTCAAATGTGATTTGATGCTCGACTCTTGTTATGTTTTACAATGGTCGATTGTTTCAATTTTAAAAACATCTCGCAATCGTGTATCTCTACGTAATGCACAGGATCAGCAGCACCGTTTACAGCCAACAACGTATTGCGTAGAATGCACAATTTTTTCCAGTTTGGAGCAATATAATTTACAACATGGATGACATAAGATGACCGAACTCCTGTCAATATATAGTCAGATGTATTCAGGTTTTATATATCTAAATAAGTCAAAAGTTCTTAGTGTATAATCTAGGAACAAAAACATATGGATCTGACTCATCGGGAATAGTAAAATTTGCAAATTATCAAAAAGATGTAAAATTCAAGTCATTAGAAGCTGTAATCAGCCTGACAATGACGTCCAATCAAGGTACATATATTAAAAAAATAGGATTTTTTTTAATTGGAGAGCAGTATGTGGTCATTTATAATGCAAACTACTAACATAAGGTAGATTCACTTAGTTGCTGACTCAAGACAAGGCAGTATACAGTTGCAGCGAAAATACAACATGATTTGAGCAAAAACACTAGACATAAGATGAAGAGCTGAATGGTCGATCCAAGTTAGTATGATCCAGAATTTTAACACAACTTTTACTGAAGTAAAAGACCAAAGATAATCTTTGGTCAAATGAAAGACTCAAAAATCAGATAGTTGTATTAGACTGGAATAGCATGCCGTTCAGAAATATACTGTTCTTTCTTGTGGCTAATCTAAATTCCCAGCCTATCGGCTCTCTGACATTTCAATATAGCTTATCAACATTTTTTGGTTCTCTTGAATCTGCATAATTCTCTGTATAATTCTTCTTTTGAAGAGCACCATTCAACAACAAAAAATTCCCAATTATTTCGTTTTTATAAATAATAAACATAAATAGTTTGATTTCAAAACTTTAACAAATTTTGTCTATTAGTCATTATTTTTAGTTTATTATTCTATTTACTATTTTGTCTATTACTCTACTTTTAGTGTAATTTTTATTCTTTTGAAAACTGCATATTCAGACATTCCATAATGGCGCCAGTCACTTCATAGAAGAATATTAAGCAAAACCAATACATTTTTCTACCTAGATAATGTATATTAAATTGCTGTACTTGTATTTTTATTTTTATTCAGAATTTTTTTTTAAGTAGAAAAATCAAATTGTAGAGCTAAGTAAGTGGATATCTATGTAATATTCCTGTCTTTGTATAAAATTATATGGTCTATTTGTTGTATATATATATATATATATATATATATATATATATATATATATATATATATTTACCTAGATCCACCTATTGTAGTCCATCTATCAAAATACCATCAATTGTAGTCCATTTTTAAGCCCTATATATTTCTGAAGCCTGATGATAAATGATAATAACGGTTTGGGTCCAAGTACAAAATATACCTTTCAGTCTTAAATTTCTTTTTCCCGAAAAAATATCCAAACAGTTTTTTGTAATTGCATCTGTCACCTCCCAATCAAATGTGGTCCACAACCATTGTCTGACACCAGGTATCAAAACACCTTTGAATGTGGTCCCACTCGCGTATCATTTTACATTTGATTGTGGGCCAGAGCGACAAGTAGTTATATACCCCAATTGTGGTCCGCCTGCAGTGTTGCCAGATTTATTTTGTATATTGATGAAGACCTGCTTAGCTTCCAATGCGACATTCGACTCTTTGCGTATGGGTCAGTAAAAATATTATTATTTATTATTCTGAAACATACGATCTCTTGTTGTTTCTTCACCATTTTTAGTAGTTTATTGGCAACACCAATAACCCTAATAAAATTGTCCAAATGTATTTTTGTCTATCAGCAACACAATTACTTCTCAAAATGAATAATTTCAAGTACGCTGGAAATGGGCATATTGTTAACAACTGATTTTGGCCAGTGAGCACCGAAATAGAAATGATGAAGATGCTTGGCTCAAGCTAATCGAGGCCGGAAAACGATGTCAACCCTAGTGGCGTGTGATGTCGCTCCAGGAACAATAACCCGAAACTAATTATATACCAAAAACAAACATACGTAATGTAATGATATTTACAAGAAGTCCTTTGAAAATTGATTTAAAATAACCTAGGCTATTGATATTACTCGGTTACAGGCTAGTTGTTGAAGGAAATAGATAAATTAATAACATTTGATAATATTTGAAGGTAAATTGAAATAGATTATTTGGATAAAATAACTATAGGCCCTAATATAAATCAAAATTGGAAAGTAATAAATGAAGCCAAACTTGTTACCAAAAATAGGTTAATAACCTGCATGTATTGATTAGTATTTAATTATTTATTTAATTAAAATTATTATTTAAATTATTTAAATAAATTAAATTATTTATTTAATTATTTATTTAGTATTTAATTAGTAAACCTAATTTGCAATATTTGCAGGCATTTGCTAGGTATTGCAGTAACCTAATACTAGAAATATTTATAATAAATGAAAATAAAAGATTAATTAAAACACAAAAACATATTCAACATTTAACAATATACTTGTATTTTGTGACATGGTATTCAGTTCATTAGTAGTTCTGTGAACTGTAGGCCTCAATCAGTATGGGTCAAAACACAAACATTAGTTGTATTGTTATGTAAACACCATCGACCTTTATTGTTTTTCAAGACATTAAAAAATTATCTAAAGTTATTAAAATTGTCAGATTTAGAATACCTTCATGAAAACCTTTAAACGATACCCCATTTAATAGGTTTCAAATAAAAAAATATATACTGGCCCATATACTGGACCGCCAAGCAGCCATCGTGCATTTTTGAGCCTTCAATTTTTTTAATGCGCATTGACTCATATTTTACTCAAGTAATGAATTTCAAAGCCTAACAACTTTTTTTTTTAAAAAAATAATAACAAAAATTACGAAAATGCAAAAATGTTGTCACGATGTCCTTGACACGTTAAGGAGTCCAAAATATTACTGACCGTCATCATGCGGCTAATGGCACTGAAGTTTTTTAAATTTGGAATGTACTAATCAAGATCTTTGGTTTGAGACCCTAATTGATTGATTTCAATTTTTAAAATTTCAACCTATATTTTGGGCCGCTAAAATGAAATCTTACATTTATGAGCCTTGAATTTTTTTAAAATGTGTAGTAATTGATATTTTACTGAAGTAAAAAAAATTCAAAGCTTAACAAAGCTTTGTAAAAAGATTTAAAAAATATAAAAACAAAAACTGTCTTAATGGGTCTCCTGCACTCTAGAGGCACCAAATCTCTAATTTATTTGAATTTCAATGCTAACTAATTATTGAAAAGATGAAAAAGTTAAAGAAAATACAAAAATATTAGTCATGGAGCATCTAGCGCTTCAAGGAGCTAACATTTGTTAAATTTGGATTGTACTAATCAAGACCTTTCGTTTTATACCCCACTTGATAAGTTTCAAAGAAAAGAAAAATATTTTCAGGCCCATAATTTGGGTTATAAAGCAGCCGTTGTGCAATTTTGGGACTTAAAATTTTTTATGTGTGTAGTGGCTCATATTTTACTCAAGTACTTAATTTCAAAGCTCAACGACTATTTGTTAAGAAGATAAAAATAATTTACAAAAATCGCAAATTTTTGGGGATAGCAAATCCCCATGCTATCCCTGATGTACCAAGGAAGCCCAAAAACTAATCAGCAAATGCCCTTCATGTCATATACGTTTTTACCAAATTTCGTAAAAATCGGACAAAGTGTTCAGGAGTAATCACGTAACAAACAAACAAACCAAAAGCAAGATCATCGAGTTAAAATATAGACCTCATTTCCTTCCGTCAACAAATATATTCAGAAATTAAACTAAAATGGATCTATCCTATAAAGAAGTATTGAACAGCTGTGTTCTAGTACATCGAAAATCTAGCGTAAGAAGTAGTTTATCTATGAACTGGTATATTTTTAGTAAATTGATTTAAACGGGAAAAGTAATTTATCTATGTGATAGTTATAAAAGCTCTTGAAACGTCCTTACAGCATATAACAAACATATAAGAATTAGATCATATAAAAATTATGATGTTAATTATTACATTCAATCTACAAGCCTACACTATAAAACCAGTGCTGGAAACTAAAGTTAATAATCACACGTGTGTTAATACATTGTATATCTTAATTGAAAAGAGTGTCTTAATTTTTTTAACAGAAATGTGACAGCTGGAAAAAAATAACTTTGGTAAATTAAATATAGATGCAAATGCTTGAATTATCGCTGTTGGCCTAATAACAATTTGTCTATGGTCGTATATTTTTTCCTATTATTTATTTATTTACTGGTACAAATTTCCCATAGAAGGTAATAAATTACCTGTATACGGCACGGCACAGTTTAATATAAAACAATCATACATAGTTTATCTTAAAACTGAAACCAAAAAACTAAATCCAAACCAAATTCCAAGACGTACATTACCTTAGAAACCACAACCAATAACTCATTTCAATATATCTATATAATTCTTTCCAATTAATGACTATGGTAACGATGCATTTGGAAGCAGCCATTTTTTTCAATTTATTTTTAGTGTGTCCTTACATTGAAATAGCTTTTAGGTCATTTTTTAGTCTATTAAAATATATAATAGCTGTGTTTATATTCTTTTTTTTCAGCTTCTTTATATACAGTAGGTATTTGTATAGACTTATGCCTTGTAATACTGTTACTATTTATAAATTCCTTGCTTAAATTATAATAATTTCTTAACAACGGTGTCAAAATATAACTCTGATTTACGTTTAGTATATGTTTTTGAAATTCAGCATCTAATGATTTATTATTTTTTTATGAGCATCTTATTACTTTTAACATCCTTTTTTGTAAATTATATAATGGCAAGGAGAATTATAATATGCTCCCAGCCTATTATACCGTATGTGGCAATACTGTTGAAAAGCCCATAATATATTTTTAATATAGTTTTACTTGACATAATCTTTTTTAATTTAACAAACACATATGCCAAATACTTAGTTCTATTACGTAAATTAATTATATGATCCGTCCATTTCTTATATCTATTAAAGAAAACACCTAAATATTTAGTACTATGAACATTTAAAAAAATTATTATTTAAAAATATTCTTAGTGCTAGTGGTAATGTAGGTACACTATTTGCAAAAGTTACATATACAGTTGTTTGAATTATATATGCTTGAATTATCTCTTTTAACCAATAGCCTTGAATTATCACTGTTAGTCAGTATTAATAATAAATTTAATAATAGCTTAACAATATATCCTGATTTAGCTCTTGGTTACCTTCCGACCGTATATGCTGTTTTAGCTGTTGGTAAATAAAATCGAATCTGACAAATTAATTTCTCCAATCGTACATGCTGATTTAGCTATTTATCACTGATATATTGTCAATCACTGATATAATCAATAGCTATTGATTACTGAATATATTACTTAATATAGATTTTTACTCAAATTAATTTTTCCGATCGTACATGCTGATTCAGCTGTTGGTCAGTAATAATAGAAAGTTTATTACTATTATTAACCTCTGGCTTAAAAGTTTTTTTTTTAATCCTATGACCGTACATGCGAGTTTTGCTGTTGGCCATATGAACCCATCACAATAGTAAACCTAAATTTAAAAACGCCAACGAACCAGTAACCCGAGATTAAGAAGAAATATATCAAATGAAAAATAATTCAAGAAATACAAATTTAATCTTAAACAACTTTATTACTACAAATAACTTGAAACAAATATTAAATAAAACAAAATATATTATAAATTGACGTACAAAATGAGACAATAAAATAAAATAATAGTTCAGTACATCAATATATGAAATGTACCAAGGAGCTTTTCAAAATCAATAATTTTTCCACTTTTTAAGAAAAGGAATTTAAATGATGTAAGTAACTGCAGAGGAATATCCTTTGCTGACTGCGTTTCTAAATTGTTCACGGGGATGCTGCTTAAGAGACTGGAGGAATGGGTTTTGAATAATGAAGTACTAACCGGATTTCAGGCTGATTTTATGAAGGGTTATAGTACTTGTGATAACATTTTCCGTCTTACAAATATTATTAGGTTGAAGGCAAAAGAAAAAGGTGAAAACTTTACTGATGTTTGTGGACTTCAGGGTGGCGTTTAACTCTCCAGTCAGACAATATGTGTTCTATAGACTTTATTCTACGGGTGTTTGTAACAAATTTCTAGAAGTCTTGAAGTCGGTAGTCTATATATGGATACCGAGACCAGAGTGTGGACGTGACAAACAGTTTCAGAACAGGGATATGTATTAACTCCTCTGATTTTTTTCCTTATATTTGAATGGCATACATTTTTGAAGCTTTTGGAAGGTGGTGATCTTGTAGCAGGTGTTAAAATAAGATATTTATGCAGATGAGATATGATTGTGATAGCGGATCATCCGGGAGTATTGCAGGCTATGATTGATAATTTAGCGAAATACTGCAGGCTTTGGAGTTTGACATTGAACCTGTTTGAAACAAAAAAAGAATTTCATTAGGAAATTACCAAAATTCTTAAATATACTTTATTAAAAATATTTTTAAAATTAATAAAAAAAATAATATATTTCAAATAATTTTTTTAAAACATTATTATTAAGTAATATTAAGAAACAATTTTATTGTTTTACTAGGATAGAGTATGAGGGTAGGATAATTGAACTTTTGAATTGAATAGTAAAACATTTCGGCATCAACTTTAAAACAACATTCTTTGCTGTTCAGTAACATTAGTGCTAAACCTTTCAAATTAGTTTTTTTAAATGAGCAAACAAACAAATTTCACTTACTTCACTTAGTAATTCAGATGAGCCTCCAGAATGGGTTTTTTGCACTACAGAAATAGCTGAAATAGAAAATCCACTTTTATTTCTCCGACGGCAATCTGCAAGAAGTTCTGCACCTTTAAGAAAGAAAATTACAGTTGTCTCATTAGTCTCATAAATCTTACTGTCTACCATCTTAATGAAAAAAAAATCTTCATGCTGATATGTTTTTATAAGATGCCAAAAATATTATCTCTCCTAAAACTTGTTGCTTAACAAAAGTATTTATTGATATCAAGAGTCCGAGCTGTGCTTATTTAGAGCATTTCCGAATGCCCTTATCGGCACAAACGCAACCTAAGCCATTACACTTTAAGAAATGCTGATGCCAGCTACTGTCGCGTTGTGCGGCTTCGCAGAATCGCAGGAAGTAGGAAAGGTGCTGCATCAATCACATACTGGCATTCATTCGTACACAAACACATACGACACGTGTGCCGAAACATGTCGGTGACATCCATGTAACGGCCTACATTGACTAATCACTCATTAGTAATAGATTATTATTATAACAAATGGATAATATCATTATTGTTATTATGACCAATTATTTTCTTAAAATTATAATTTTTGTCCTTAGGTATATTTATGTCATAGTAGGCCTAATGTGTAACCACTCGCAAACACACAAGCATCGCGAAATTAAAGCGAGGCCAATAAATGCAATAAGTGCGTCTTGGTTGTTTTTTTAAATAATAATTTGATATGTTACAACCAATATTATATTTTTAAAACAAGAAATAAAACTCCTATATACACAAAGAATGAAACAATGTGATTCGGTAACAATGGTCTTAACGAGTTAATTGCTGGCATATAAAAAAAATCATACTTTTCTTACTTTTTAATAGTCAAACAAAATATTGCTACTGAAACTTATAAAAAACTCTGATTTTTCTTAATAGTTAACCTTAAAACATATTCATATCTGTAAAATCCTACGTTGCTATCCCTTTAAAGTTACTTTTTAGGCAGTAGTAGCCTAGGCAAAATTTTCTAAAAAAATTAGATCAGGGAATGTAATTTCTCTCGTGAATTGATTAAAAATAAAGGTATAAATTTAACAGAAATGATAAAATTTAAAACTACTTAGAAAAGATTTTTACAGATATATGAATATCAGGCCATATCAATTTTACTTTTATCATTTTGGGTATTGTTTAGGCTATATTTTCATTTAATCTATTGAATGTTAAGAACATTCAGATTCTATACCAATTTTGAATGAACTGGGCTAGTTAAAAACTTGTTTGAATTAATGAAATAAAAATAAATATAATAAATAAATGTATTTGTATTGAATGCGGGCTATACAATTAGGTAAAACTGAATTTTCAATTAGCTTCAAACTGCACATTTTTGTGTAACAATTTAAATAATAATTTGTTAACAACTTTTAAATAACTTATGTAGCGACATTTTTAAAACTATAAAAGTGTATAGAAATTTATGCTACAAATTCTTTACAAGATATTTTATAAGCTGCGTATAACGAAAAATGTTGGCGTACATCGTATTTATTTAGTATGACTCGGCGTGATGTGTCTACAAACGTCGACGTACGACATTTTCAATCCAACTGTCATTTCTAATATTACAAGTCTTTGGTAATAAGTTTTATGAAAAAATAATGAAGTGAGTTTTATTGTTAGCTAAGTTGATCACTGTATTACTACTAAGAATGAAACCGTAGAAACCATTGACTTGTAAAATACTGAAGGAGTGTTTGGTTTACTATAATACACAAATACCTTTAAACGATTAAATAAAACATTAATTAATACAAGTTTAATTAATTACCATCCCTGCAATCATTTTGAGCCAGTTTCATCTTTTTAAAGTATTTTCAAATACTTGTAGAACCATGTTTTACCGAATTGTATGACCTACATTCAGTTCTACCAGTTGTTAGGAAATTTGTAGATTAAGTTAGCCATTTTTTTACTTTTTATCAAGGCTAGCTTAATAATTTTAATTGTCTTGTTACCAACTGAACTTTGTAATTTTACCTTTAGGCCTACGTGACATATACTTGTAACTTATTCGAAATACTTGGGGGCTAAGCAAACACCTGTGGTTTCAAAAAGCGCTAAAATGCTAAAACATGATGGTATTCATTTTAAATCACACTAATTCACTACAATAAAATAAAATTAAATTGCATTAAATTTAAATTTGAAATTGAATTAAATTAATTCATTACTATAAAATTTATTTTTTAAATTATTTATAAAAATATATTTTGGCAACCAAGTATCCAATAAAATAAACTTGATTGTTTGAAAGAAAAAATATAGGCCTACATTTTTGTGCTTTTTATGAACAATCTTAAAAGGAGGACCTTGAGGTCAAAAATAGAATTTTTATTCAAAAATAGATTATTTGGAATTGGAGGATCCAAAAATATAAAAAAATATTGTATATATTATTTAGGCTTACTCTAAACATAAACGTAGTTCTAGCGGAAATGACCGATTACTGTACGTGTGTACATTAGTTTTAATTTTGTCCATGTTATTACAAGTACACCACATAATATACCTAAAATATTTTAAAACTGTCAATAATGTGAGTGAAAAACCCAGATAACCATTAAAAACGTGAATTACATTTAGGATAAATAATTAGTAACTACGTGCATGACAATAATATCAAAGTTAATAGTAAATATTTAAGCGAATCAAAATTATTTTGTATTTGATTAAAACATAAGAATAGTTAAATTTCAAACTTACCTGGTATCAACTGGAAAATTGAATTCACTCTCCTGTACATGGTAACTTCAAAAACACAGTCTGATCAGCACTGCTTGTCTTCATAGGCTACTTACTATACAGAGAAGTAGTGATCTAATGAAAGATAACACAGGCAAACTGGCAACGCCGGAAATAAGGAGCTAAATACCGCGAAAACTCCTGCAACGTCATGGGACCACAAATGACAGTGTTTTGACACCCCTAATGTGGTCCAGATTTGTAGTCCTCGTGGACCACAATAACAGGTAAAATGATACTCGCTAGGACCACAATCGCGGGAGGTAGAAAACTATATATATATATATATATATATATATATATATTGTGGTATATATACAATATATATATTGTGGTGTGAGAATGCTGCTTGGTAGGTGGCATCTCATATTCATTGTATTACTGGAATATGAGATGGCCTTGCACCAGACCTCACATTCACTAAAGGACAGCTCTGTAGGTTATGGCTCTTGATAACTCAATTAAACTAATATGAATGAATTTAAGTATGCATGTCGTAGTTTTAGATTAATTTTTGTTTGCTAAGAACATATTAACAAATTTAAAAAATAGGAAAAATAAGTAAAAGTGAAAAATGTGTTATTTTCACACATAACATACTAAATTATCCAAGACCTGCTAAGTTTGCTAACATGGTAAGTGTAGAAATACAATAAGTTTGGTTGTATTTCTTATTTCCAATTTTTTAAAACATATTATTCTATTGCCCGCAAGCAATAGAATAATGAAATAAATTATGCCAGGTGATGACCTATGAAGTGATATTTAAACCAAGTGACCTATGAAATGATATTTCTGGTTGTCATACTAGGGCACCGTTCCACACACTTAACACCACAGCTGTTTAACATTGGGAGAGATATGCTCCTAATATCATTTGTTTCATTACCTTGTTGACAGGAGTCTTCAAATATGTCAATCTGTTGTTAGCAAGCAAAAATAAACATATCAATACTGAAAACACTGTTTTTAGTACTAAATAAGGAACAATTTTTATTTCATATTTGCTTATTCTGACTGGTTGAATTACATAAATACCTTATTTGGTACTGCTTACAATCATGTGCAATCATTTATTCGGTGACAATCATTACGTCTAATTTTTCAGGTAATGTCAAATTTATGTAAATTATTATTGCATTGTTTTTAATGACATTCAAAAGAACAAAAATAAATTAACAACATACTCATAAATTTTTTTTTAGTTTTGTTTAAAACACACACACACACACACACACACACACACACACACACACACACACACACACACACCTGCAGCTTTCACAACTTGATCGGTGCTGATGACCGTGTAGAGGGCTTATTGCCTGATTGAAGGGGGTTCTAATTTAATAATCCAGAATATGGATTGAAAACAATTTGACAAGGAATTTTCTGTTTATATATTTGGTATTCCTCACTAACATGAACTATTAGAAGTTTTGGAGTATTTGTATAAAATTCGTAGGTTGCTATGTATATTGGAATAATTATGGCCGGCTCTAAAAGGTTAACTGCCTATTTTGAGTTAACTGTGTTAGGATTTCTGTTGGCTTTGTGAATATGGTTTTAAACTAAAATCATTTTGCCAATGTAATGTTGTGTGCAATCGAAATTTATTATATGTATGTATATATATATATATATATATATATATGTGTGTGTGTGTGTGTGTGTGTGTGTGTGTGTGTGTGTGTGTATAAAAAAATCACATGAATTTTAAGAGCAATTTTTGTGTGGATTTAATGCTTTATTCAAGTTTCTGTATCAAAAATGTCAAATTATAGCCTTCTTATTAAATATCCTTTTAGTGACTTTTCCCAGTAATTGAAGGAATTAAAGGTTGATAAATTTAAGATTTTTTCTCTGACTGCATTATATTTTTTTTATTACTTTTATTATTCTGTCTATGATTCTGTGGCTATATTCATCTGATAATGCAACTTTTTTATTACTTTTCTTTCTTGATGAAAGTCTTTCTTCGTTAATTGGTATGATTTCTCATATATGCAGCTGCTGTATGCTTACATTTTTTTGGCTATGTGGATGGTAAGAAAAGGTGAGTTTGGTATAATCCTTTTGTGTAGAATCGCTATTATAGAATTGTAATTATAGAATCCCTTAAATCAGACAGAAAGTTTCATAATACATGAATAGACGAAACAATTGTTACTGGATAAATGGTTGAACATGACTATGACTAGTACAATTAAGGTATTTATATTTAATGAACAATTATAGAAAGGTAGTTCACTGCATTCAAGATATTGCATTATCTCACTACGTGCCATAGTGCATTTTTTAGTTTTGAGGACAGTTTTCAGATGCGGATTTTACCCATGTTAATAAAAGAAGTAGTTTCTGAAGGTTTATGTATGTTAAATGACAATATGCAAATTAAATTAGATTTAATTTTTTGAGGTTATAGGTTTTGGTGTACCATGATTAAAAGACATGTTATGCAATTAAGTCTCTTGGATTCAAGTTATTAGACTAGTGCCCGCAGTTTTAGCAGTACACCGACTGAGGCATGAGCAGTCTAGCATAGAGGTCCTCACAGTCTTAGAAGCCAACAACTTTCATCTCCTGCTGGTAAGAGCCTTACAATCATAGATTATTGTACCTGGACATGCAGAACATGTGAATGTTGTCATTTTCCTTTGCATACATATTCTACACTCCTTACTCTTCCAGTCACCTTCCTTATGCTCCTCATTTTTTTACAAGGAGAAGGACAGCAACGTTACATGGAGAAGTGCTTACAGATGATGGTTTTTCTTTTGATGGTAGAACTTCTACAACATCTAGTCGAAAATTATATAAACTCATTCTAGTATCAGGACTGTGTTTATTGTATGAAGGTAGAGCATTTATCATTATCATTTGTAACACAAACAAAAATCTTCTTGTACCATATGGTAGTTTTACGTTCACAAGAATAATATGAAAACATCTGGTATGCAATGTCAACTCCATTCATATAAGCATTATACAGTAGGACCTCAACTTACAAATGACCTTACTTATAAAAATTCAACTAATGAAACGGGATTTCAGAAATTATCCGCCCTAATTTATAAAACATAACTAACGAAACAATGTGAAAAAAAACACCCTGAAAAATGTTTACAAATAGGACAGCCACACATTTTGATGACATTTGCCTAACACATTTCAGAAGCATTTTTAAAAGTCGGCAAAAACAATCATTGCTAGACTATTATTTCATCAAACATACATCAGAAGAAACTGGGGAAGGTGAAAGTGAATTCAAAAGACAAAAGAAAGTGATGATAATTAAAAATTAAGTTCTAAAAAGTGTAAAAAAATCATATCTTAACTATGTATCTAAATCTTTAGACGTAAGAAACTTTATTATGTACATTATTTTGTATTAATATTATGTATATGTAATGTAGTACATTTGTAATTAATACATTTTTTATTTCAGGTTTTATATATGTTTTATTATGCATATTTCTTCCATATTTGACATAAATGTGCATTTTTTTTCATTGTATGGGGGGAGTTTGGGGGTGTTGGAACAAATTAGGCAATTTACTTAGGCAAATTAGGCAAAGTTCGTCTCAACATACAAAATTTTAAACTTACGAAACGACTTCCAGAACAAATTAAATTCATAAGTTGAGGCCCCATTGTACTGGACAACAGGGAGAGGCTTTACATCTTCTTGTTTCCATACTGAGCAATGGTTTCTCCTACAATTAGGTTAGCATTTTTTACAACAGGTGGACTTAGCTTCCAGTTGAGGTATAGTGTTCTGGTACAGTAAGTTTTACTTGACGTAAGTTTGGATGCAAGTGATACACTGTAGTACTTGTCCATGTAAAGCAAGTGACCATGCCCTAACTTGCCTTGCACGATATAACTGTGAAGTTAGGGCAAAGACGAACTGAAGTTATATCATGCATGATATAACTTTCCATGCCCTAAGACATAACTGTGAAGCACGATTGTTACCAGGTAGAACATCACTAGCACACATGAACACTAAACCTAACAACTATTCCATGGAGCATTATCAGAGAATATAATTGTATGCCATACTTGATGCATTCCCTTGATGTACTGCCTGAAACTAAGTATGCCATATTACACCATGGCTTCAAAATAAAGCTCACTGGATGGATATAAACTTCAGCCATTTTGTTGTTTAAATAGTCCACAATGGATCTAATTTTATGTTGCCGATATTTACAAACAGTTTGTTTTAGAAAAATGCAAACACCTCATAACTAATAAAAACTGGTCAAGACTCATGTATTCGTGAAACAATAGCAGACTGAACAGTCTGTGAATCTTCCAACAGTCTTGCATTCTGTTCAAAGGTACTGTTTCCATATGTAGGAGTAATCCTAAAAATATTTTTAATTCTGAAATAGTGAAATATTTCTGAGTAATTCATGATTTCTCGGTCATACTAGGCCTGCAAAACAACTCTAATGTATAATTGTTTATTTTCTAGCAAACAAGATCTAAAAACATCTCATCTAACAAAAGGTTATACCTATCTAATTGCCTTATTATTTATTGACAGGAATGTTCACTAACAATTTATTTTCCATAATTAAGGAAATTTCCTATATTAGTCCTACAAAAGTCCAGATGTAGAATTACACCAAATTGGGTTTAAAATGGCTTCGTCATCTTCACTCTCAAAAGCATCGATGTTGGTAATTTCACTACCTGAAGATTCATAATCACTTTCTTGTATATTCTCAAATTGACAATCTGCCATTTCAACAAAGAATGCAACAATAAAACCAAAATAACTTAAATAATACACTGAAACAATCAATACTAAATGATGCAAACACAAAAAAGAGTATTAAAAACCTTCAGAAAAAATACCACAAATCAAAATCTGACCATGTATTGATGTTAAGTTACATCTATACACAAACCTCACAAAAAACCATTAGGTACTAGCTGAGCTAAGACTAAGCAATACAAAACATGTCACGTGAATCTGTATGCTCAGAATACTAGGTGTGGCATTTCCGCATAGCTAGCATTAACGTGTTACATCCTTTCTTAAAACATGAACACTGATTCAGTTAGCAAGAATTACAAATGGAACATTAACTGGAATATGTTCACTGCTGTAGTATTCAGACATCACCAACCATTTAAACTTTGTTGATGGAACTAGGCTAATAAATTTGTATTCAACAACAGTCCATCTACACATGTACACACGCACGTACATACATACATACATGGACACTGGCAAATGTGACAACAGGAAACCACTGTTAAAAAGAAAAAAACCCTTATCAGACCAAATCTTTTTAATTCATTGTTTCCCTTGTTATACATACAAATGTAATATTAGAACTTAGTCAAGTGACCATGACACAATGACCTTATATCCAAAAGAAAACCTTATAAATGTTTTGAAAGAAACAGAATAGAATAAGAAGTACAAAAATGATTATCATTATCACTGTATTGATACATTATTTTGATTAGTATATTTATATATTTAAATTAAATAAATAGTGATCCTATATGAGTGTCGAAAAACAATGAAGATGAAATACAGTATATATCACTATAAAATACTGTAAATACTATAAAATAAATAAAATACTATATCACAAAAAAAAAGAAAGAATAATACCGTGCAATTTCAATTATTTCCGGGTTTGTTGTGTCTTTAACTAGCCATTCTAGTAATTGTGATACACTTGTGCAATAAGAAAGGGTTTTAAAAATTTTACTTTTAAGGGAGTAAAAAATGAAGCCATTTGTGAAAATTACAATAACAATTTCCCTCAAACAATTAATATCCTAAAGAGCCTGAAATTTATGTGCACAATCAATTTTTAGGTTCTACATGAAAATTATGAGTAAAAATTATTGTACTTATCAAACCCAAGGAACTAAAAGGAGGGTGATTATTAGCTCTTTTTATTACACAGTATTATCATTATTCTCTATAACTGTAAATTTTGGTACAAATGTATGGTATGTATATAAATGAATGAAAATAACTATATCGATTAATTAAGAAATAAAGGCAGATTCACATGTACACATAAACCATCTCTACGTTATGTGATGTATGAGTAGTGGAAGGAAGCCAGGTTTATGCTTTGCGAGATCCAAGACTGTTTGGAGTGAGCAGTCATTGCTTCAATCATATTCTTATCAAAGGAATAACAACATGTCATATAAAATAAATAGTGTGCAAATGAAATTTGTCAAAGTGTATTATGAAAAGGAAAGTTTCTTTCTGACTTTTTTTAAAGTATATGACATACAAAGAAAAAGGCTTAAATCAGTTTGCCTTTTCTAAGCATCAATATTTTATTCAAGTTGGACTAATTAGGGCAAGGAATCGGTGTTATCAGCATGGGAAAAGCTTAGGCTTTTTCCATCTTGAACCTAACTCCAATCTTGAACCTATAACCCTGAGGTGTGCAACTTTGGACACAAAGCATACTGACCTGTGCTTTAACACCTCAGACATACTGCTCCCAACATTACGACAAATATGCAGTGAAATGAACACCGATCGTTTCAGAATTTGTAAAGTAAGTCAAAAAATATATAATCCTAGTATCCCATTGTTTTCATTGTACACTCATTAAAAAAAATAATAACCCATTCATGAATAAAATGTAATTAAATATGGAATTGTTTTCACTTTACTGAGCAAAAACCAAAACAGATTTTGTATGTTGTTAAAATGTTTTTGCATCCATTTTGAATGTCTAAGAGTAGCCGAACTTATGTTGTTTTCCACTTTCATTTCCAAAGAAACAATGTCACTTAACAGCTTTCAAACAATCATGTCTAACTTTCACCTCAATTCTCAATTGCCTAACGAAGAGAACCTAACAGAGAATTCAGCCATGAATTTTGGATAAAAATTAGATACCCATGTTGAACTCACCAATGCTTTAACACCTCAGACATACTGCTCTTAGCACTACAACAAATATACAGTAAAATGAACAATGATGGTTTCAGAAGTTGTGAACTGGGCTAAAAAATCATCCAATCATCATGAAATTAAAATTTGTAATTTTGAAGAAATATAAATCTAGCATCTCATGGTTTTCGATAGTGCATTTATTTCTAAAAAAATAACCCTTTATGAATAAAATTTAACTAAATTTGGAATTGTTTTCAATTTATTGAGCATTCTACTGAATATATTATTCTAGCATTCTACTAAATATACTGGTAATATTTAACAAATTCATTATTAATTTTTTTTCCTGGACAAAATATCCCCATAAGATGAGTATGAGTTTATGATGAGTATGAAGATTTGCTGTTCACTTATATAGTATAGGCCCAAAAACAAGCATGTTTAGGAACAAAAAAAATTTGAATTATGCAACAGTAAGACTAGTCATGTTCTTCATTCAATGCTTAAGGTTTGTTGGTAGAGAAAGAGTACAACTTACTGAATAAGGGTTATTAATTTATATAAATTAAACACATAATTTTTACATGAAACTGCCAATGCCAAAATAACTCTTTGATAACAAAACATATATCACTGGTACAGTAAACAAAAATCTCAAAAATGTTCAAGCAAATTTACAACCCCAGCAATCTATTTCCATCTGAAAAAAACTATGTCATGTCCTAACTAACAAGCCAAACAGCAAGTAATAGTAACACTTTGTATATGTTATTATTATGTAGTTCTCTTCTTTCTAAACTATAATAAATGATATTTCTATTTTTGGTATTTTAAAAAAAATTTAGTGCCATGTCTGCAAGGTGCTCTATACTGTAAAGTAATATAGTCAGCACTTAAAAAGTTAATATTTAAGATCCAGTTCTAAGAACAGCTTTAGGACTCTGTGGTTATTACACCCCCCCCCCAGAAGAAATGCTGAAGGGGGGTGGATATTATTAGTCAAGAACTTGTGGTTAAGGAGTTAACCAATATACAAATAATATAAAGTGTCATTAATCTCAAGAAGACAAAGTTCAGTATAAACTTAATTTACCTTTCTCTTTCTTAAAGGTGTGATCAAGGAGAAAGCACCTGTTCTCTGTTTTTTTAATTGGGAGTTGGAAATACACTCAACACACATTCTAGTTTTGCAGAATTAAACAAAACTTACATTCTGACAACTTATAAATTTTTGAAAGTAAGTTAGAATTTAAACAGATTTTAGGATTAATTTCTTAAAGAATGAGAACCATGAAATCACAGAGATTACATTTTTTTTAAATGAATTTGTAAAGCTAAACACTGTTTGTGAGTGGTAACATTTTTTTTTTAATTTAGTATTATTTTCAAATATTGTGTTCTACTTTTTTTAATTTCACAATAACTTTTTTTATTCCATTTAATTTTGTGTTGTACAAGTTTCTTTTACTCTACAAAAAATTTACGTAAATATATCAAATGAAAACAAAGCAAGTATGCCAAAAGCACATTCTACAGTTTATCTTGCCCGTGAGAGTTGGTTATTAAATAATTTGTTTTCATAGCTATCGTTTTGCGCATAAAAAAGGCTCGTCAAGTTCACAGATAAGATGAATGCCTTATTCCTAGGAAGACATACAGCATTGCATTCTCATTCAGAAGTATGGGTGTAGGCACTGCAACTTTTAAGGTGCCTTAAGTAATAATTTTGTTCCTAAAGCACTCAAGGCACTTGATATCATATTACACAGAAGAAAAAAAAAAGATAGTGGTACCTTAATCGAGCAGAACACTGCAGTACATTGGCAGGTCTTAAGGCAAGGACTGGAGAAAGAATTAAATTATGTAATAAGTAAAATCCCCAGAAATATCTAGACCCTCTCTATCATTTCTTTGTGTTTTATGTACGAGTTGACAAAGCTATGCCATCATCTACATAACATACACTAAGGAATAAAGTTAGTGTAGTAACCAAAATGGAAGCTTCACTTCTGATTATTAATTCTTCATATGACAATAATCAGTTCACATCATCAAATAACGCACATCATACCTATCTACGAAAATTATTATATTTACTTTATATATATATATATATATATATATATATATAAGTTATATAGACAATTATTGTAAACTTTGCTAGATTTAGTGTTAGACTTAGCTATATTTAATGCTGACAGTTTAGCTTTTAGCACAGTAAGCATTTTCATGTACCTAGAGAAGAAAGAGCAGGAGCTCAGTGTTAATCGAGGTTTCACTCAGTTCGCATCTCAATGCATATGAGATTTAACTTAAATAATTATAATAAGTTTTAAGTGAATATTAAAGTCTTATTGTAATTATAAAAGTTGTTTTTTTAAAAGCGACATCCTCGAAACCATACCATAACTGGCGCAGTCGGTAGGACACTTCGGGAAAATTAGTGCATATAATTTTTCTTCAGTTTCAACTGTTAACCGAAGTGTCGAACAAAGACCAACCGTTCAATTTAATAAGTGTATATTATTAAATTGAACACAACCAACCGGCAAAGTGAATATTTGCAACCGTAGAGTGAACATCTACATCCGAAGTGAAGTGAAGTGTTTGTGCGAATTTTTCGTGGCAAGTGCGCGTAAAATGAGCAAAGTATTTTGGATCTTATTGTAAGTAGATCCCACAAAATAGTTTTGTATACTATATACCTACGAATGTATGTTACATCAATTTTATTAAATAATTAACAAACAAAATAATTAAATATCAAAGATCAATTTGTTAATTGAATCAATTGAATATTTTTAAAGATAAACCAAACATAGGTTATCATAAATAATTTGTAGCATTATTTTATAAGTATTATATTTTATAATTTGATTTTTAATTTTAATTTTGATTTATTTTTGTGTGTAGTAATAACTAAATATTACAATGTCTATCCCAACACTGAAGAAAGAATACCTGGACATGATTCCAGAGTTTAGCGGAGAACCAACCATGCTTAATAGATTCATCACAATATGTGATAAAATGGTCAATAAATTCTTTGTAGCTGATAACTTAGAAGATTTCCAAAATTAATATTTGTTATCGTCCATATTATCAAAATTAAAGGGGCAAGCTCTTGAAATGGTAGTTAATTCTAATACTTATGCTTGGGCAGATGTAAAAATAATTTTGCTGACTAGTTATTTTGATAAGAAGGATTGTTTTACTTTGAATCTTGAAATGGCAGAATTAAAGCAAGAAAAATCACCTTTCAAATTTTATGAAAAGATTCAAAAGCTATTTGGAACCAGTAAAATAAGATTAATAGTTGAAATATCCGAAAATAACTTAAATAATGACATTGTTAAGTTTGTGAAGGAATATTTGGTACCCAATGTTAAATATAATATTTATTTTGAAAACGACTTTTATGAAAAATTTGTGACTTGTATAACAAAAATTTCAAAAATCCAAACTTTGGTTAGTTAAATGTAACACTAAGTTGTTAGATGTGACTAGAGAAGATGAAATTCAGGAAATAATAGAAAATTATCACGTAAGCAAAATTAATCAACGTGATATACAAGAGACTTATGAACAAATTAAGCGAAAATATATTCATTACCAACTAAGTATGATCAGAATTTGTAACAATTACACCAAATGTAAAATACTTGTTAGTATTTAGTTCTGTAGTCTTTGGATTAAGTAACCATTGTAACAGTAGAGTAACAATTAAGTAACAGTTAAGTATCAATTGTAACAATAGAGTTAATTCCAAATACTTTTGCTCATTCTGTAATATCGCATTTACAATTTGACTTTGAGTTATCAATCCTTAAGGGGTAATAAAGCTCAACAATAATACTGTTCTTTACAATAATAAAGAAGCTAGAACACGACAGGATCAACCTAGATACTGTCTCCAGAATTGATCGGAATTCACTCATCACACAGCACATCAGTGTTTGGACCATCGCCTTATTGAAGGACTACTATACTTGGCGTCTAAGAAGCTAATTGGAAGAACTTCGAGGGAAGTTGCTATTCAACCACCCCAGGAAGTTTTGTTTAGGGATGGAGGAGTTATATAGACAATTATTGTAAACTTTGCTAGATTTAGTGTTAGACTTAGCTATATTTAATGCTGACAGTTTAGCTTTTAGCACAGTAAGCATTTTCATGTACCTAGAGAAGAAAGAGCAGGAGCTCAGTGTTAATCGAGGTTTCACTCAGTTCGCATCTCAATGCATATGAGACGAACTTAAATAATTATAATAAGTTTTAAGTGCATATTAAAATTTTATTGTAATTAATAAAAAGTTGTTTTTTTAAAAAGCGACATCCTCGAAACCATACCATAACTTATATATACACACACACACACACACACATACATATATATTTCTTTATTTATTTTATTATTATTTATTTATAAGTAATTGTATGACATCTTTGGTGGTTACAAATATAGAATTTATACTAAACTACATGGTGCTTCAAGGGTGAAAAGCTTTACAAAATATATTTCTGATAATTCTACTTGTATTCTTTCAACTTACTTCTGAAAGGAAGGTCTGTGCTGCTTTCTGAGCTCCTACATGGAGCAAATATTCATAAACATACAAAGCTAACCTGTAACAAATGAAAAACAATTCCTTTTAAAACTATTTAAAATACTAATTCACACACACACACACACACACACACACGCACGCACGCGTGCGCATGCACACGCACGTGCACACACAGTTTTTATTGGTATATTACTGATGTTATTGCAAACTGGAACTATACACAACTGATACTAAAGAAAATAAACACTAAATATCATTTATAAACCTAAAACATCTACCTTGCTCCATATATCCAACTATTAATGCTTTTAATAATTAACTGTGATAACTGAGCTAGGCATGCTGAACAATGATTTTTTTCTAATAATTTAAATATTTATCATAAGTACAATGTTCAAGATATGATTAACAATTTTGTACTAGATGGGTCAAGAATATAGCACACAATGGCATTAATTATAATTTAGGCTAAATATTTATAAAATGTTTACTTTTCATTTTTAATGTTTAATGTTTAATTTATTTTTTTTTACATTTAATTTAAGATTATGTATATCCATAATCTTAAATTAAATGTAAAAAAAAATTGTTTGTGTAACACATTCTGAACTTATGTCCTTTAGTTTCAAAAGCAGAGATCATTGCACTGGGTTAGGATTGCATTAGAAAAGTGTCAGCTCACAGGTAGAATTAAGTTTACTTCAACAATACTAATTGCGTGTTTACGATAACAGTATCACCTTTTTACACATTATTCGTACTTTCACGAGTTTGTATTTTTCCCTTCATGCAAAAAAGTGCCAGGCACCCCTAAAGAAGTTTTTACTTCAAAAAATTTCAGGCAACTTAAGATATTTTTGGATCAGTTAATAGAATAAAATTAATGCTGCAAACCAAGTGATAATAATTTACTGTTTTTTTTTTTTTTTTTTAATATTATTAAAGATTTACAATACCTGTATTAAACCTTTGCATGCCTTGAATATGGATTCATGCCAAGGGCAACAATGCTCCGAACACCATAAGTAGGGGTTCCCCGCAAATAACATTTAATGTATTACATTGTATATATAGTAGTTTAAAAATCATCCGACAAGGTTTAGGCAAATATAAATTTTGCAGCTAAAGACTGATTTTATAAAAACTAAAGGTCATGCTAAATAACGACATATTACAATAGCAATGGCCCAAACTTTGTGACATTCCCCCCATACCAGTTGACTGGTACTGCTACATTGACTATATACCTGCTATTGCTCTTAGTCATGCTAAGATACTTCACTTTTTTCTTTTTTATGCACAAGAGATGCAATTATCCAGAATACATTTTATCAGAAATGTTTTTTGATTCAAATTAAAAGGTAAATTTTTTTTTCATTTCGAAGATGACCAAAAAAGTGTTCTTTTTGTTAACATCCATATTTCATGTGAGTTAGACCAATGAGAATGAGGGATTGGCATTAATGGCTTACTACTACTACTATGCACTAATGGCATTATTGCTACTATTATACATAGTCATCAAAAACAGGTGTCTGTGATTTTGAAATAAAATGAATAATTTCCAAATTAAAGATAATTCATTTATTTTTATAATGATAGATTGAAAAAAACCTTCAAGTTTATTTTACTTTATCAAAAATGCTTCAATACGGGCTCCCCCAATTCCTTGACAAACATCTAAGTGATACTCCGATGTCCCTCCAGGTAGGCTCAATCAAGACTGGGGTCATAGTCCCTATTGCTGTGTTTGTTATCTCTTTTAAGTGTTGCAGACTCCAAATTTTTCCAGTATAAACAATGTTTTTTACATAATCCCAAAATAAAAAATCCTTAGGTGTTAGATCTGGGCTCCTAGGTGACCACAACCTAGGATTACTACCAATCCAACGCCTCAGGAATCTGTTACTGAGAACCTCTTGCATGTTCAGGGTGTAGTAAGGTGGCACTCCCATCTTGTTGAGCCCTCACCACATACTTATCTTTGGCAAATCACAGATGTACTGAAAAACCTCATTGTGTTGCTGAGATTCCAATGCATGACAGTTGTGATGGTTAACATAACTGTTAATGTATGAAAATCTACCTCATGACTAAAAAATACTTTATTTTAGATAACTTTCACCATCATCATAAATTCTACTATCACAACAGCAAACTCAATATGTTTAGATCTGTCTGCTTCCTTAATTTCATGTCTCATTTGAATTTTTTAAGCATGCAGTCTCAAATGCTTATGAAGCACCGTTCAATTTAGTTTTTGGTATAGAAAGTCTAAATTGCACTGGACAATGCACTTCTTAGGGTTCCACAAACAAAACTGTTTCAAACACTCCACATTCTCTTTCAATGTGTGTGGCCGGCCTGGGGAGATTTGACCAGTATCAGTGAGCAGTGACCAGTATCAAAATCCCTACACTGTTCTACAATTTCAAATTGGTATAAAAATTGCTTGCATATTTCTCATGCAATTCATTTTTTTAATCACGGACGACTTTTTTAAAGAAAAAAATAACAGCAACGTAATGACAGTAAAGATGTGCAAAGTGTAGTCAAAGTTTTGTTTATATTATCAAAATTTCTTATAAAACAAGATATTTAAGTTTTTTTAAGGAACATTATAAAAACAATATACTGAACTATTACACTGTGTATCATTTTAAAGTATGAGTATTGTACTGTGTAACTTTTATTTTGATTTTATTAAATAAATATTACATTTGTATTTACATGTTCAAAGATTTACCAAGCACCCAAACACTTGCTACATATAGTCCCTAACCAATTACAATACGGTCAAGATATATGGACTTATGGCCTGTATCACATTCACTTACAAGGCTTGATTGTTATTTAAGGCCAATCATCGACTTGAGCAACTACTACCTTATTAAAATATATAAAATATTTTTTGAACATAGATGGTACCTGGTATTCTTAACTGATTTGTTTGTTTTTTTTTTATTTTATCATGCTTTAACTTACGTGATTGTAAGAAAGATAAGGAAAGTGATTTTAAAAATTAATAAATAAATTATATAAACTATTAAAATCAAAAGAATAATTCGACTTTGGCAATTTGTTATCAGTTACTTGCTGATAATGCTTAATTAGGGACAAATACAGTACTTTTTTAAAAAAATATTCAGAAATTAAAAACTTGAAAGAAAAAATGCAATATGTGTATTATGATGTATATGATAAAACGATAGGCACTACAAATAATACGGTAAAATTAACATTAAAAAGAAAGGCAGTATGTAACTACTACCAGTTAAAATAATTTATCTACAAAACTAAATTACTAAAGTACTAACAAAAACTTAAGTTCTTAAAATAAATTATAAAATTAATTACAAAATTAGTTAGAGCCTACTCAATAAATATGTACCAAACTAATGAAACAAGTACTTGGGAGAAAACATGACACTTTAACAGTGATGTATCAATAACTGATAGAAGCTGCTAGCCGACGTTTGTAGGTAATAATAAGGAACTAGTAGTATATTCCTCTCAGTTTCAAACCATAACGGCTGTCATATCTCCAGTGGTTTCCAATTGTACAAATATAAAACATAGACGATAGAAACTGTCTCTGGCTTATAAATTATGCTTACCTGTGTTAAAAATTGACACGGCAACTCACGATACAATTATTTAATGGCTGAAGCAATATAGAAAAAAATCAAGAACTACATTTCTATCACATTCCTGCCTATTCGAAATTTTGCATATCTGAAAGAACCTTGCTTCCATCAAGGATAATCAAGGGATAATCAAAAGTTCCCAGAGTAAGCTAATTCCAATTATTTACTAGTATCTGTATACTCCTGAAGACTGATTTTATAAGACTGTGTCATAAAAGAAAGAATATTTTTTTCTTAAAAGTCCATACTTTGTTAGTTAGAATAACTAGGACAAGGATAAAGATAATGATAGTAACTGCTCCCAAACATATGACCTTAAAGTGTGCCAGTCAGAAATGTAGCAAACTGGTGCATGTTTTAGCCACTTCGATCACTGAGCTCTAATCGTGCTGAATAATTACACATTACTGTAGGGACAACCCAAGCTTATAAAAGATTCCGCAACATCAATAAAGCGATTACTCGCAATCACTCTTATTTTCAACTCAAAATACTAATTTTCTTTACAATTAGGCAACCTAGATTTAGGCCTACAATTATTTTAGCTTTTTAATAAGTAGTTATTTGTAACAAAATTCCGTAGTCAAATTTCATAACTTGTTTTTACAATGATTATAAAAAAATTCTGCAAACCTAGTCATATGTTTTATCTACCCTGCCTTATTGATTAGCATAAACAGAAAAACATTAATTTTTAACATTAATGGTAACATCAACAATTTATGAATGATTTTAAACGATTTTTTTATGTTAAAAGCTTCTACCAGCCCTTTCATTGACTGGCATTTGCTCATGATTTGTTCATTTCGAAAATCCAGGCAGTGTAATAATCTAGGATTAAACGATTCCAAATGTTTACAAATCCAAAACTTGTATTAAATTTTTTTGGAAATTTGATTTCACCATCATTAAAAATTGCAGCATTAAAAACTGCATAAATTACCATCTTTAATTTTCAAAATCTATTAAAACTAGAAGTTTTTTGATGATGGTCAAGATTTATTTTCTTATTTTCAATGAAATTTACATACTTTGTTAAAGTGCTCTGCTGTTTATAATGGCAAGATCAGAATTTCAAAAGAACAAGATACAAAAATTATTATTAGAAACTTGCTTCTAACATGTCAATGAGACAACGACTTGCCGCAATTATTTGACTGTGAATCATGGCAGTATTTACCACAAACACTCAATCGTGTGTGCACATGTGTATATGCATATGTGTGTGTGTGTGTGTGTGTGTGTGTACACGCACACAAACATATATAAGTACATCTTTGTTTTTAAATAGTTAAATTATACAGTAGCTGAACTTATTGTATTTTAATTTAATTCTAAATGAATGGTTTATTATTATTTATAAATAAATATTACTTATATTCTTGTATCTATAAGTACAAATTTATAATTCTGATATGCCAGTAAATGGTCTCTTGATTTATGGTGAAGCAGTGCATACAATAGTTTTTTCTTAATTTTATTAAAATGTTAGTAATGTTTAATTTACAGAGTTTGAAATTTGTTTTTTTTTTCACACTGTTGAGTATTATTATAATTATTTAGTAAGATGAAAGCAAACATTACAATAACAAATCATACGAAAAATATAATACAAACTCAAAAAAATTATGGTGTATATAACTTTACTAATTTGTAAATACTGATGTCCAATCAAAGAAAAGGCAAACACTGTTCTAAAAGCAGAGTCACCAATCAGCAGTCTCAAACCAATCACCCTAACAATTGTCAAAAATCGTAAACATCTCAATTGTTTAACAAGACTAGGATGTGATGGTTGATTTGATTGTTTTGTTCTAAGATGGTCAATTGTAAAAACATCTCACAATCATGCATTATCAATATGCACAGTCCTATAAGGTACATAATTATCAGAAGTTATATATATTTATAAATAAATTAATCATTTTGCGATGATCCAAGTTTTTTTTTGAAATATGCAGTTTTTTAAAACAAATTTTATTTCATTCCTCTACTAGGACAATAAAAAAATGAATAAGTATCCTTATAACAGAGGATTCAATGTATTTTTGGGAATTACTGAATTTTCACTTGTTTTACTAATGCAATATTTTTACAATTTTTTGTTTTGTTATGTATACTTTATTATTACAATAAGAGATACTCACATGTGGAAGATTAAATTTATTATAATGTTATGATTTTAAAGGCACTATATATTCTGATGTCAATGCTATTTACTTTGTAAGGAGCATGCTAGATTTACTATGGCAAATCATCCAACGAGGCACTGCTAATATGTGTTAGGAAACGTTTCACTGCAACCAGCATGCTTACATACGTCATAAGGAAAAGGCTACATTTTCCTTAACCGTTTCACAAAACCATGTTAGGTTTTTTATGCACAACCATCTTATAATTCAGCTGCTTAGAAAATGGCCTAAGTACACCAATGGGACAGAAAGAAAAAAATGGTCCCCACTTTCTCACCATTGCTACCTCCTTTTCCTGAGTAATAACAATTTGTAGACTCAGACTGGCCGACTCTATCTATGGAGATGGAGAGAAATTCTCATGCAGGCCATTTATTAAATGGTTGGACTATAGGTTTTTCACATACAACTATATTAAGACTTTTTTTCCTCTTATTAATACATTTAAGTATATTTTAAATTATATTTAATCTCTGATTAAGTATATTTACTTAATTATTTTTGTTATGAAAACATGTTATCTATTTTCATTTGGATGTTAATCACTTTTACTTTCCTTTTTCTACTTCCTACTTGTTTCAGCATTTTATATTTGAATATATTTTGGCGTGTGTGTGTGTGTGTGTGTGTGTGTGTGTGTTTGGGCATATTGGGGCGTTTTGGCACAAAAAATTACCGAAACAAGATAAAGTGAGTTTTACCTATTTTTATTTTATAACATATTGTATGATGAAATTAAGGAATATAAATCCAAGGAAAATTTATCAAAAAGTTACAATTTTATGAAACTTTTAACAAAAATTTTATGTGACGCCCTCTATACAACAAGGAGCATAGACGATTTACAAAGCAAAGAGTATCAATCCACAAAGTACTGTATACATAATATATATTCAAGTGCTCAAGTAGGTCAGCATTTTTTTTTTTTTTTTTTTTTTAAGTGGTCTTCCAATAATTCAATACAAAGGGAACCTACTTATGCACTCTTACATACTACATAAATAAAATTAAACCACTTTAGCAACAACTTTTGAAAAATAGGTGGTGTCCATTAATATACTGTCCAGTACATATACTGTACTGAATTTTGAAGTTCAGAATGTGCTGTTTTTTTTTATTAGCAAAAAATCGCCACCCATCAATTTCATGTCTACAAAAATGACGTTTTTAATCAGAAAAACCAATAGCCTCTACTTTCAGGAGGGTAAGATAGAATTAAATAATTTAGATAATGGACATTTCAACTAGAACCAACTTTTCAATTTCAAACCTATTAAAAAAACAAATTTCTAAAATACAATTGAGAAAGTGATGGATCTATCATGTCTCAATAAGAACTTTGCTAAAAATTTCACTGATTTCATACCCTTTATGCTTTATCAAACAACAAACTAAACATATTTACTGTAAGCTTGCTTATTTATTTATTTATTTATTTAACAAAATTAGTATACTACTAAGTCCTATGCAATTATCATAACATGAAAATTAAAAACAAATTCCATAGGTTACAAATAATATAATAACTCCAATAACAATTAAGCATTGTCACAGTTTTCATTTACAGATGAAATTAAATGTTTATAATTATGCAAATCATAATTATTGCACTAAACAAAATAAGTTATTGTACTCACTTTTCTCGAGCTTGAGCATCAGATGGCACAGTTGAACCTTTCCCTTTCGCATACATCATCAATTCAAAGGATTAGAATCCAATATGGCACCATTCACACACCTATATCAATAAAGCTAACTGTAATCATGACAACATTTATATATACATGACGAACAACACAGCAAACGAAACTGTAAACGACTCGTATAAACTAGCTTGTTTAGTCTTCGATAGACTGGGGAAACAGATAAACTTTTGCCCGTTTCGTTAGCAAGGTCTGATACAGCACGACAGCAGTAAGCACTGAGAAGTCACCACATTGGCTACATGATTATAAGGAAAAGCTTTTCCATTCACTGGTTATCCACCCTAACATTTACAAAGAATTTTTAATTAAATAGAGTATTTTGGAATACATTTTAGAGATAAAAAATTAATAGACGATACAAAAAAAATTCTGAATTGTTTTAAGCAGTTTTGAAAAAAAAGGAAAGTAAACAACAAAACAGTGATCTGCTTACTATTTAGTAATAGATATTTCAAGGGCGTATGATCAAGTTCAGAATAGCAAAATGGATGTTTGAGGGGCTTTACTCCGGTTTCTTATTTCAAGAAGTCAATACAGTATTTTAAAATCGTAAATGAATTTATATTTTGTTTTATTCTTTAAAGTAACAAATAACATTACATAATATGTAGAAAAATTGTTACTTTTTATGAACTTCAAATTATTTAAAACAATAAATGCAAGTGTAAAATTTTACACAAAACAAAATCTAATTATTACGGTTATTAGTGTACTTTTCTAGTAGGGCATATTATTTTGGACTACTTAAGAGCTATACGCCGAGTGCAATCAACCTGTCAAAACTGACCGGCTTCACATGGCGTGACCATCGTCACACAGTCAATGGTTATGGTTTGTAAATTACTAAAACATGAATGAATAAAATAAAGGAAATTGCATTTCTTGTCAATAATAATGTACAAATTCAAAAAATAGATTTTGGCATTCATCTTATAATACTCCAATAAATAATGGAGACTTAGAAAGTGTTACGTGATATAATTAATATCAAATTATACTGTAGTCGATTGTAACTGTCCTGTCAACGAATTAACACGGATGTATTATTAAATTATTTGAGTTAAAATAGAATAATCTATTGATTTCTGGATAGCAATATCGGTATAGGTATTATAGCATATATTCTAAAAATTGTATATATGATTTTATATGATAGCCTGTTTCGTTATGTTCATATAAAAAAAGAAATTATAATTGTGAGTCTTTTTGTTGACAATTTTTTTGTCAAAATTTTAATTAATAAATATTTTTGATCAATTTTGAACAAATTTTTCATGAAATAGCCAACTTTGATTAAAACCTTTCCCGTTATTATCATACATTTTATGAAAGGATTTGATCAACGATCTTGAACAAAAAAAATTTCATAGTAAGATACAAACGAATTATGTAAGAAAATTGGAAAACAAATTATATAACACACTTCTAAGCGTGCACATTAAATACAAGCATTAATTTCAAAATCGTAACGAAACCAACTATCAGAAATCCAACTTTTTTACATACAAAAATTTATGTCGTATGGATATTAACATACAGTAGTTGGAATGTAATGATTTCATTTAACTTTTAACTAATGGCTCATTGAAATATTTTCTTTAAAGTGATGACAATGTACTACTTTACTAAAGGTTAGTACAGTTACGTCATATAACAGTATAACGAAATAAATAACACAATCATTATTATAAACTTGGAGTGGCCTACATATAAGTAGATGATGCACTATGAGATTATAATATATTGAATATATTTGTAAAAAAACAATTAGACTAAACAATATACATATTATCTATGTTCCTATCTTAATATATATATATATATATATATATATTAATATATATAAAATAATATATATAAAATAATATATATAAAATAATATATATAATATATATATATATATATATATATATATATATATATATATATATATATATATATATGTATGTGTGTGTGTGTGTGTGTGTGTGTGTGTGTGTGTGTGTGTGTGTGTGTTAAACTCAAATAGAAGACAAATTTATAAAGATTTATTCAAATAATGAACTGAGAATGATTTAATTCCACAAGAAATGGAGAGGAGGTTACCATTTATGACCTTAAAAAATTCAAAAAAATTGTCTTATTAAGCTGGATCAAATAACGTAATATCTTCGTCTTCTATGACGATGATAACGTAAAACAACCAATGTTAAAAGAAAATAAAGTTTGTTAAGAAATATATAAATTTATGAAAAAACTGCAGTTTCTAATTTTAAATAAACGTGTGGAAATAAATACGACAGCAGGTGTAGTCGCACAAAATTATAATAGTTTACAGTAGCTAAAATCATGAAACTTTATTATTTTTTTTATCAGAATACCTAGGTCTTTTTGATGTAAATGAACTAACTATACACGATTCAATACTATCTTATTCTTAAAAGTGCAGCATGATCAGTAAATATCCCCTTTAACTGCGACAGGATAGACATTGTTTAACTTATACATGCCTATACAATGTATCTCTTAATACATTTACGTACTATTAAAATAAAAATGTTGTATTCATTTAAATATTACATTTACATTAGGTCCTTAATTAATTACTTAGGTTCCTTAATTAGGAACTTAATTAATACCGTGTTCAAAGTTCTGTAACATACGATTCATTTAAATCGTCTATGTAATTTAAAAGATCAGAATACTTATATTCGATTGTTAAATATTATGCTAATTTTATATTTAGAACTAATTTATACTCAAAGGATTAGGCGATAAATCAATTTTATCACAATAAAAAAAAAAAAAAAATGAAATTGTAATTTTAGTTGCACTTGTTGTCTAACCTGATAGAAACGGTAATCAAGTAGGCATCTTTTCAGTTTTCACAGAGGCCTTGCGTCTTGCTTGTGTGTTTTGTTTCATGTACTATTTGTGTAATTTAGTGTTACTGTTAGTAGTATAATTAACAAATTTCTTTTCATAATGGATTATTATAATAACTACAATGGTGGTACATTTGCTGGCAACGGTGATGTAACACATGGTACAGCAAGTATTCCTGGAAAGGATGACGATAAAAAATTGTTCGTAGGTGGTCTAAGCCGGCAAACTACAGACAAGGAACTCAGGGAATACTTTATTAAATTTGGTCAAATAGAAAGCATTACAGTTAAAGTAGATCCTTTTACTGGTCAGTCAAGAGGGTTTGCTTTTATTGTTTTTGCAAGTGCTGAATCTATTGATAAATTATTATCTTCTGGTGATCATTATATCAATAAAAGGAAAGTAGATCCAAAAAAAGTTTCAAAGAAGGCACAACATGGAAAAATTTTTGTTGGTGGGCTAACTCCAGAAATTACTGATTCAGACATTAAAGAATATTTTTCTGAACATGGTACTATTGTTGAAATCCAAGCTCCTTTTGATAAACAAAAGAATCAAAGGAAAGGATTTTGTTTTATTACATTTGATTCTAAAGACACTGTCTATAAATTGTTAAAAACACCTAAACAAGTAATTAAAGGAAAAGAAGTTGATGTTAAGAAAGTAAAAGTAAACCTGGAAGCAGTAGGATGGAATGGAGGTTATGATGGAAATTATTGGGGTGCTAGTACTGGCTATCAAAACAGTTATGGTTATGCTCCAGACAACTATGGGTACCAGGGTGCTGGTTATGATGCATATGGTGACGGTTATACTGATTATGCTGGTTCATATCCATATAGTGTAACTCCTGAAGCATATGGAGGGCCAAGACCAAGAGGTGGAGGTGGCCGTCAATACCAAAGACATCAGCCTTATTAGTTATAACATGCGATAGGGTTACGTAGGCGTTAACATTTGAACAGAAACTTGCGTGTGTGTATGGTTTCAACCAGTTCAAATTTTGATACATGATCAAAGGCTCATGTGGTATTTTATAAGCGTAACAGGTGTTGTGTATAATTTTAAAAGGAGCAAATATAATAAAAATATTTTAAAACAAGCAAGGCTTACTATGTAATTTATACAAGAAAAAATAGAAGATATCGAAAGTTTTCTATATATCAATATATATCACAGTTTATGTAGTATATTTTACACATGATAATTTATACAATTATGTGTAGTTTGAATTATAAATTTTAAATGTGTATCAAAATGAAAATTTCTAACATTTATATAGTTTTCTTTTAACAGTATTTTGAAATGAATGGATACTAATGTACCGATTGTGTAATTAGACTTCAAGTATTGAATAACGTTAACAAAAAGAGTTTTAGAACTTGAGTAAACATTTAATTTATAACTTTTGATTTTATTACAGTAGTATTTGTTGCAGATAAGAAAAATAGTGTTCTGTATAAAGTAAAACTGTCTTAATTTTGTAGTAAATTAGTGTATATTTAAAATAGAAGACAAAGGCAAATTCTTATCTTTAATACAATATTTTAGAGTTATTCTAGAAATTTAGTCTGCGAAATTTAATATTTTTGAAGAGGATTTTATTTTTAACTTTTATGTGTAATTAGTTAGGCTACTGTAATTAATATTAATTTCCATACAAAGTGATTTGTTTCTTTGTTATAAAACAATGTTTTGAATTTTTTAATTTTAGATTAAAGATATAGAAATGAAATAATATGAGAATAAATAAAATTAATACCAAGTAATTAAGTGGTATAAAGTAAATTACTAATTTTATACCAGAGTAAAATAATTTAGATTCAAAATACTTTAAAGGTAAAACATTATGTTACTTGTCTTTTAAAAGTTTTTGTTTTAAGTTAACAATATAAAGAAAATAATTTTGTTTGAGTTTAGGTTTTCTTTAGCTAATTTGATATGATTGTAAGCCAAATTATGTTTTTTCTTTAGAAAATAAAAAGTTTTGTTATTTGTGCTGTTTTTGCATTTTATAACTTCATAATTATAACTGTTTTTGTTACTTTTGTTTATATAATTATAAGGATTTATAATGTATTCAAGCTGTAACATCGTAATTTACATCTTGTAAATTTATTATAAAAGCCTTTTTAATATACAATATCAGTTTGGGATAGTAACATAAAGAAATGCCTTAATCGTCTTTCAACTTTTATAATCTTGAATATTTTGATTTTAATAATTTATAGTTACATGATTGTTAGTATATCTTAAGAAATATACTAAACTCACTAAATAAATGGTTGAAGATATTTAATAGTTATTGAATTGATAGTATATATTTTATGGTATATATATTAAATTTACTAGATTAAAATTTGTATTGTGCTATAGTAACTTGCACAAAAAGCGTATTGGTTTTACTAAGGTTTAGTATTTAAATAGTATGTAGTAGCAAACTTGTTATGCCAATTGTTCACTTATTTTTTTAATTTTTATATATTATTTTCATTGAAGTTTTTACCAGGTATAATTTAGCCCTATTACCAGGTAATCAAGGCTAAGCAAATCATTAGCCTAATTTCAGATAACATATTGATGAAGCAGGACAAGTAAAAATACTGTTTAGTTATTATGATGTAATAAATTTGTCCAAGATCTAAATCTTGCAGTAATACTTTTTGTTATAATAAAGTTGTCTAATAATTTCTATAGTAAGAAGTTTTGATTAATAATTGTAACAAAAATGGTACTGGTGTGTAAATTATTATATATGGTGTTATAATAAGAGCAGAATTAAAGAGCTTTTGCCAAGCACATTTTTAGGTCATTAATTATAAATAACCTATTTGTAAAATATAATAAATACTGCTTAGCAGTGGCAGCTCTACCTGAGTACATGGGTGGGGGAGACAGGGACTGTTCCAGGAATGTTATCAGTTTGAGGAATATGAAATGCCCTTCCTTCCCCTTGTCTGTCCCCTCAATGCTAATTGTTAAATATGCACACACCTCAATTTCTTGGATGCTTACCATCCCTAGTACAGTAATTGGATTTGTATTGTTGATCAGAAGTGAAAGTTGTTTTAAAAAACATAATGGTAATTTTTAGGTGTAATTAAATATACAAAGGATATAAATATTGTTTTAATACAGGTCTTGTGTCAAGAATAGTAATAACTAATAGTATCATTAACAAAAATGTAATATGTCTAGTTTTTGTGGATACTTACAACACAGTAACATAGTATATAGTTTATCTGAACTTACTTGTACTATAAATTAACTCAGTGCTTCTTTATAAAATATTGTGAATTCTTTACTGTACGAGTGTGAAAGACCAATTGTACAGAAGATTGCATAGCCCCATCACATATGTCCCAACTCTATATATGAGGAAGAGATAAACTCTGCGTCTTGTTGCTGCATTTGTGCAACTAATAAGTGATACTTTATTTTAAATGTTTTTTTTTCAAAAATAATGTGTTATTTATATATATATATATTTTAATTTGTTAGAAGTTATTGGACAGGCTAAGCCTCTGTTGTATCCTTTGATGAGCCGTCACTGCTGTTTAGCTATTTTCTGTTTGCCTTACTGATAATTTCTATTGCAAGTTTTTTTATAGATTATTCATAGCAAAATGGTATTTGTGAATAAATTATTATTTACCATATAATGTTATTAAATTATAATAAAATAATCTAATTTGATTAAATTAATTGATTATAAATACTTATTTTGAAACCTACACATACACACACACACACACACATATATATATATTGTTTACATTTTAATCTAGCCTACTGATTTATCCAGGATGAGAAACTTAAAACTGAATTACAAAGTTTAAAATTTTATATATATATATATATATATATATATATATATATATATATATATATGTGTGTGTGTGTGTGTGTGTGTGTGTGTGTGTGTGTAATATTTTTAAACTTTGTAATTCAGTCTTATGTTGCTCCATATATATTTTGAAGAATAAATACAAGCAATAATATTAAGTACAGTATTCACATGAATACACAGCTCATACCTTTAAATAATAGCCTTATTGATTGTCTAAGTTTTTCATCCTGTATCATGAGTATATATTTTCAGTAAAACTATAACAGTGTGACTAACAAATTTCTGTTATTGTAAAAGTTTTCCTGAGCAAAATAGTAAAAAAAAATGTCTTCATCTGTAATAAAAAACTTAATGGCATAGCAATTTTTTGAAAATTGAGTTTTGCACAATGTTGGATTATATAAGGAACAATGTTTGATTAGGATGAAGCAGTGCTTTCTTATGTTAAAAAAAAAGTGTAATTATATTTTAGCATTTGTCAGAGTTTATGAGGATTACTAAAACAATTTTTTTTTAACTAACGTACTGCTAACCTAACACAGACCTATATAGATTTAAAAAAATCGCTATGCTATTAGTTTTTAAGAGCACCAGATTTTAGTTTCCAGTTTTTTTACTGTATAATATGGTTATGTATAGTCTTAGGTGTTTAGTAACTTATCATAATAGTGAAATTAAACTTATTTGGAACTAATTATGTTAAGCCTACTGTATTAAGCTACAGAAATATCAGTTGAACCTAGTTTATTATTTATTGTTATTGTGCTATGATTATATAGATTTCCTGTCCCATTTTATGTTAGCAGGCCCAATCCCATATATATATATATATATATATATATATATATATATATATATATATATATATATATATATATATATTTCTGCTAAGTGTATTACACAGTTTAGGAATATTAGATCATGTTATTATTAACCCCACAAGTTATTTTATTGTAAATTTAAATGGATTTGTGAAAATATGTGACTACGCTACATAATATTGGAATATTTACCTATTTGAACATGAACATTTTTCATGGAATACCTAGTTTGGTTTAATGTAGCCAGATAGGATAGGCACTAAAGGTTGTATGCCTAGTCAGTGTTTGCTCATACTAAAAACTTTCATCTGTTCTTTTTTAAGATTTAAATTGGTATTTCAGAAAAAGAAAATAGTTTAGCTGCATAATTTTCAAATTTGTCAATATAAGATATAGATGTATGGAACTACAACTAATAAGATTTTCCAGTTTTATACAAAAAATAGCAATATTTTATATTACAAACTTATGATAGTTGTAATAAAACTAAGCAATAACTACAAAATTTAAGGAAAAATGTGAACAGGTACAAAGTGTGTTTGTGTTATAAGCTGTATTATATAATGAATAAAATAACTTATTAGGATAAAACAGCTGTTGCCTTGAAAACAATATAATTAGCTCATTTATTGTATAGCTATCTATATAATTCATAGTATTTTACTAGGGGGATAATTGTTTCATATTCCATCATGAAAACTGTATTTTTTAGGCAAATGCCTCTTTCATATTTAAAATAAGATTTTGTTGTTTATGTATTTAACTGAAGATAATTTTGTTTTCAACTTGGATTAAGACCTTATTTAATAAAGGAATTAATTAGAACACTTTTTTTAATGTTATCCAAATACCAACTAAAATTTGTAAAACCATCCATATATGTAAAATTGAGTTTTATTTATAATAGTATTTATGGTTTTAAAAAAATGAAAATATTTTTAAAATTTTTCTTGCAAAAATTACTTTGTATTGAGAAAAATAATATTCAGTGTATTCGTATTTTGTCAATATTTTTGTTATCACTACATATTTTTTCTTCAATCTCAAGGAGTGTGTATATGACCAAATTCATAGTCATGTTAGCAAAGAATTAGAGTAAGGGATACAAGGAGAATTCAGGCGTGTCATACTACATGAGTAACTGTTTCACTCTTCTGAAGGGGATTTGTCTGTGTAAATCTTCAGAATGCTTTTGATAAAGGAATATAACTTTATTTGCTTGAATCTAAAATTTTCCTTTGCAAAGCTTTAAATGAATGTTATTGCCTGAAAGGCTTTTTCAGTCTTGATACCACATTTGGGCTTACTCATTTAACTTCAGGATTGATTTAGGATAACTGCATAATCATTGCAAGTAAACTTGAAGGAAGCAAAACTATCAATAATCATGTATGCAGGTAGAATGAGTTCCTGAAAAAAGATGCAAACTGTTGTACAGTAGTAGCACCTTTAGTTTGTTTACAAGTTGTAAAAACTAAACATACATAATAATTAAAAAAAACAGCATTTGTATATATATATATATATATATATATATATATATATATATATATATATATATATATAAAAAGAAGAAAAAAAGTTTGTCTATAATAAGAAAAATTGATAGTAGACATTCATAAGAATGTTCCTGACTGTATGAAAGTTAATGCTGATAAGAGTGTATCACAGCTTATTCAAGATATTTGTAATGCCTGCGGACAAAGTGTACTTTTGGGGAAGAAAAATACTGCAAGTAGAAACATAGTAAATAAATTTTAGTTATAATTCAGAGTTATGATTTTATTATTTGGCAAAAGATTGCTACAAATAGGATGCTTTTAGTTATCCCCACCTGCCAAACAAAAAGACATTTGCCAACCTTACATGAGAAAAAAAATATTTTTAATCATGGGATACTTTGGAGAATAGTTTGCCCTCCTGTGGATGTAGATGAAATTTAAGCATCCAATGCACCTCTATTCATAGGGTATAAGAAAGGCAATCACTTTGATGAACTATGGATGGAGCAGATGGCATTGCTATTGATATATGTAAAAGATGGTGCTACAATGTTTATAAAACGCTTCCTGGTGTAACACAGGGTGATATGTTTTTATGAGATAATGTGGCGCAATTTGTGAAATTTTTGATACCTTTGTTAATAAAACAAAATATTGGTGAATTTATTACAATTGGTTAGATTTTGAAGCTCTTTAAGAATATATATTGATTTAGCAATATATTGCCAACAAACCAGCCAAATATAGCATAACAGTTTATATTCATATTGTTGGATCCTCATATTTAATTAAAGTATTAATGAATTTGGCAAAACTATTTTTTTGAAAATAAAAAAAAATTATAACTGTTGTATTTCTTCTAAGCTTATGATCAGGCACTTAAAAACTGCCAAGTATAATAATTTTTTGACTTATTGCTAGATGTTAGTATTATAACCAATGGACGTGACTGAATAAATATAATTCCTACTATATTTCTACAAATTATAAAAATATTTTTTTCGTATAAAACATTTGTTTTAAAAAATATCAATCAAAATTAAATGCATACATAGAAAACTAATAATGTTACATGGCAAGGTTGAATAAAACAGCAACATGCTATGGCACATGTTTATTTATAATTATTTAGTTATTAATACTATACATTTGCAAAATAAGCTTAATATTTTAACACATTTTAGTTTAAAACTTGATGCCTTTTTTGCTGGTAGTTTTGACATTTAAAATGTTCAAAGTCTGTATAATATATATATATATATATATATATATATAATTTATTGCACATTTCAGCATTATTTATGAAAACACCAACATCACTGACACAGGATTAGATCTGAAACAAGTAAATCAATTACAATCATTGCTACTGTAAACATTATTCATACAATTCAAAATAAGTAGTTAAAATATTTATCTTGTTCAGCTTGCAAAATGTCTGAATACTGCTTCGGGTTGATGAAATCGGCTCTGTGGGTTCATGTAATGCCACAGGCCTATAAATTGGCTTTCAGGATATAAATTTAATACATTTTAATACAATTCTGGAAAATCTCAGGTTTCTTGATAGCACTTGATTCTAAATTCATCCTTTCTTAAACCTTACTAAAATCATATATAAGTGAATGGGTTAGTGATTGGGGTATCTTAATCAATACTGGCTAAGAATGTGATATTGCAAACATATCACAGTGTAACACATAAACAAACTGAGCCAGCATTACTTTAGGATAATACGCATTAAGTACAGTAGTCACTGCTTATTGTGTTCACTGGTTAATCCGGTCAGTCGCTTATACAGGTCAAATCACAAACGACGGATTCCATTTGTAAATTAACATTACTTTTACGGCAGTTATGATCAATATGGTAGATTCACCGCTTACTATGTTCAAAACGTCATTAGATATTTTAACTAAATGCAGCCTTTATATATATCAAGATAAAATTTTTTTTGTATATATAATTATTAGTTGAATATAATTATTATATAAAAATACCACTTGTAAAAGTTTTAATGAATATTTCCCATGTATCAGTAGAAAAATAATACAATTGTATATGTAAAATGCCACTTGTGCTCATAAAAAAACACTTGTACATAAAAGTGACATTTTGCTCAAACGATTGTATGAAATTTCATGTAAAAGTGGGAACATCTTGCAGAGGAAATATGTCGTTTGAAAAATGTTGCTACGAAAAGAACACCTCTCACACCCAAAATTGAAAATTAAATGTTGCATTTTGAAAATTTGTTGTTTCTTATGCAATTTTTTAATATATTTTTTTCTAAGGGTTTTCTGTTAACTATCTATCAATTAATTGTCATGGTCCTGACCCTGACCTGCTAAACATAAATATGCCTATAAGCTTTATTTATAAAACACGTTAGATTTGTTTTTAAACTTTTTTATACAATAAGTTAAGTTTTTTACATAATGTATTATTGCAGTTACTATTAGAAACAGTACATAAAAACTAACCTACTAAGAATCAAGGATGTTACTTATTATTATCTTTGATAATGGTCAGGTGGGTATTGCTGATAAAAATTAAATAATGTAAAATCATGGTTATTTTAAAAAAACTAATTTCATGCATGATTCAGTCAATGGGAGCTTGGCACAAAAAAGAAGTGATAACAAGTAGATTTGTCTTTTGCTGGTTTACAGTTTAACAAACTGATCAGGGACCAACAGCAGAGACAACAAACACAACTAGAATAGCAAGGCTCTCACTAAGAGCAACTCTCTCCAGGTCAGAGTTGAGAGAAGCAAACTGCTGAAAAAACACTGTTTGTTAATTGCGCCTCACATGTTCATGTGTATTTAGGTACTATGTATGTGGTAGGTATTTTCATTATCCCGCCAAGCACTATATTGCGACATAGAACGTTAATGTAACTAATAATTTAAAGATTTCATTTATGGTTAATGAAAAAAAACATGTTTAATCTATGCAAGTCAGCTGTTAGTTTCTGCTGACTTAAAGAAGTTATGTTAGATTTTTGTAAACAACTGACAGCACAGTAGAGGACGAAAATCTGGTTAAAATATGCAGTTCCCCTCTCTCTACTCTTCCAGTTGATATTAATACTGCAAAGAAATCTTTTATAATATGCCGAAGAAACATATACAAAAAAAAAAGTTTCTATTAATTAACTTTAATATACTGATGCAAGAAGATAAAGGAAGGCATTCAAGCAGCGGCAACATTAGTCTGCTGATGCATTTTTTTTTTTATTTGGAAGTTACATTTGTATAGGAATAAATAAAAAAAAAATTACCAAAAGGAGGGTAATGAGAAAGCGGTTTATCCTATTGATACTGTAGTTATTAATAGCAATTGATGGTCTTAGACAATCACAACTATCGATCTATCAGCAAACCTACAAGCGTGACTAGACATGCAAATGTCAATATAAGTAGGAAAATAAAAAAAAAGTAAAACAATGATGGACTATTTCAGTTAAATATAAAACCAGATTTTCAGCAAGACCCACGCATGTAGTGTTTATTTCTTTTTCATGTAAATATTAGATTTTTTGTTTGTTAATTTTTTCTTACATTTAATAATTTATTATTTTTATTTATTTCTTCAATGAACATTAAACACTGCATATTTTATAAATGTACAGTATGTACATAAAAGTACAGTATATATTAATCAAATGCATCCTCATTATTATAGTTAAAATAGATGTTGCCCATCTTATTGCCAACGGCTTATCCAGTTTTTGAGTCATTCGTAATCTTCCTCCCCTCATTATCCCAGTTAATCGAAGTTCTACTGTATTCTTTTAAACATTGAATATTGATATTTTTTGTACTTATATCCAGGTACTTATTTAGGTACTTTATGCCCCTTTGCTCTAAGTAATTTTCTGCTTCCAACACAATACACTCCCACCCGCACAAAATTTACATCACAAATAAAAAACAGTTGAAATGAAATGAAAAATCATTTTTTTTATATTAAGTAACATTTGCATTTGTATTAAGTATAAATATAAATCTGAGGACCAACCTATTTACAGGCATTTATGACCCCCTACAGGTCTTTTATGTGTAATTATTATTGTATGTAAAGGAAATTTTGGTAATAAATAATATGTACTTTTCAGCTAAAATAGCACAGCAGTTGTATAGATAAGAGAATGCTGCTGAGCAAGCTGGTAGCCAAAAGATTAATTATAAAATATTTATAATAAACATAACTATTTATAGATCCATTTCTTTCATAACATTTTTTATCTCTCTCAGCTGCAGCTGTGAAATGTTTGTGTGCATGAGTTACATAAAATAAAATGTTGGAAAGACAACAACTTCAAATACATACAACCTAAACAGTCAATACAACCACTAACTTTATTCCTATTTGTAGATTTTTGTACCACTTATACTGTATGTCTAGAACATCTAGGTTCTCGAGTCCATTTTGAATGACCTAAACTGGTTTTAAAAATTATTTTACTAATTCATTACTACAGACAAGTAGTCTAAATAACCATGTGAGACAGGAATGGCATATTTGCTTTTCCATGGTGTTAACAACAACATGAATGACATACAGTATTTAATTTCATAAAGTGTTGCTATTAAACTAAAAAATATTTGAGTAATTGATTCCTCCAGTAGTTGACCAAGTGTTATGATTATTGTTAATAAGAAAAATAATTACTAATGTTATATATTGCTAGTAATAGGGGACAGAACTGCAGTAAAATATGGCACTGCAAAAATAGTTCTGTGTTCAGCATCCTTACGTTCATATTGTTCTGAGGCTGTATTCTACTATCTGATATAAAATGAACAATGCTTTTTATAAGTATACACAGTGAAACCTAAGTTAACCAAACTTGATAACTGAAACCCAGGTTATCTGAAATATATTCAGAATCACAAATCTCTTAAAAAAAACGACAAAGTAAAAAATATATAGGAATGTGGGGGCTAGCAAAGAAGTAAATGCCTGACCATGAGCCATATGTACAAAACCAAAGGAATACTTCAAGTAAAAAGTTTTGTTTAAAATAAAATGAAGCAAAAGCATTTCCTTTATTCCATATAAATAATGATTACCTTTTGCTTACGCACAAATCTTTCAGGCCGCCTCGGTGGCCTAGTTGATATCGTACTGGGCTTTCACCCTGAGGACCCGGGTTTGATTCCCGGCCAGGGCTTGGCATTTTCATGCGCTATAAATCATCCCATTGTCTGCATTAGCCCAAGTGTGCACAATAGTTGGATGTTAAAAAAAAAAAAAAAAAAATTAATACTAATTCTTTTTTTTTGTGACCATTAAATTGAAAAAAAACAAATCTTTCAGTCTGGAAGTAAAAAGACAAAAGAAGGATTTGCTTTTACTCTAAAGTTTTGATTGATATTTTATTCATTTCAATTGAAGGATATGCTTCAGATTTTGTGAATTAAAATGTTTGCTTCTTTTTAATCATATGGCTCTATGAGTTGACTTCCTAGTCACCAACTCCCAAATCAAAATTTAGCTACACTGCCACTCCACAACACTAACAGCTGTAATATTCACTAACTGTCAATATAGAAATGCAGAATGCATGTAATTTTAGATTGTGCTAAAATTTATTGAACAATGCAATGAGTCAATGTCAGCTGACTAAAATTACTGACTTTTTTAAAATGAATAATTAATATGCTATAAACCTACCTATCTTAAGTACAGTATACAGTTTACTGACGTAAGAACGTAAAGCCTAGGCAAAAAAGTATTCGTGCATGGCTTAACTGAAAAAAAAAATCACTATCTGAAACAGCTCCCTCCTCTTTACTTTGGATAACCGAGGTTGTACTGTACATAAAATACAATATTATCCAAACAATGAAAAAAGAACAAACACACAATATCATTCTCAAATTATTTGTTTCAATATTTATTCAAGTACGAGGGTTGATCAAATATAAACGAGACTGACTTTCTAAAAACTTTTCCGTTGGACATTGAACTCTAAAGGGTGGGGTTTCAGGTAGCCTGGGAGGTTTGGGACGGGCGTAGACGGGCAACATTTCCGTTCGGACCCTTCAGTATAAAACTATACAATGAGTGAGAGTGAAGTGCACGTTTCCGTGGAGCAGAGAATTATAATTAAGTTTTTGGCCAAGGAGGGGTCAATCCGACTGAAATCTTTCAGTAGATTGACGGCTCAATACGGGGACAGGACCCTGTCAAGAGCTCGCGTTTTTGCTTGGCACAAGGAATTCGCGAAGGGCGGAAGCAGTAGAAAACCTCAGCCATGATCGTCGCCCGACCACTTCCGTCACCACGGACGAAAACATTGATGCTGTTCGAAGCTCCTGGACGAAGACAGACCAGTATATTGCTGCGATTTATTGCAGATGAACTCCAGTTGAGCTATGGTAGCGTTCAAAAAATCGTTACATCAAACCTGGAACTCAGCAAAGTATCTGCAAGGTGGGTTCCACGAATTTTGACCGACGTTCACAAACGGAATCGTTTGGAGATTTGCCAGCGACTATTGACCCAATTTGAACGAGATGGTGAGGCATTATTAAACCGGATTGTCACCTGTGACGAAACATGGGTTCACCATTACATTCCCGAGTCGAAACAGGCAAGTATGGAGTGGCGGAAGAGGGGAGAGAGGGCGCCTCTGAAGGCCAAATCACGATCGTCGACCGGGAAGGTAATGGCCACTGTATTTTTCGACAATCAATAATATTTCACGTCGATTTCCTCCATCAACAACGCACAATATTATTGCAATGTTTTAGAGGCCGCAAAACAGTCTTTTCGTAGGAAAAGGAAATCTAAACCGGCGAGAAACGTCATTCTTCTTCACGATAATGCCCGACCACATTCGGCGAACGCTACGAGGCTTAAACTCGATCAAATTGGCTGGGAACCAATGGAACATCCCCCATACAGTCCAGACTTATCACCCTGCGACTATCACCTGTTTGGGCCACTCAAAGAGGCGCTTGGAGGCCAGCGTTTCGAAGACGATTCTGCGGTGGAGACCTTCATGCTCCAATGGCTCAATGAACGCCGAGAACTTTTTACGAAGATGGAATTAAAAACTTCCAATCCGGTGGGAAAAATGTGTTACTCGTATGGGAGACTATGTAGAAAAATAAGTTGTATCAAGAATAATTTGTAAGCAATAAATTTTTAAAAAAATCAGTCTCGTTTATATTTGATCAACCCTCGTACAATATTAAAACCAACCAATATTAAATTAAAACCAAAATTAAAATCCAAACAATAAAAAGGGATACTGCACGCATATAAAAAATCAAAGTATTATTTAATTTCAATAAACAATATTTACATATACATAAAATCGTTATACATGGTGGTCCACGGGAAACGGACGTTTTTGAATCGCTAGTACCTAACAGGTAGAGGGGGAGATCCGCGGTGGTATTACTCAACTCCCCATTCCATGCCATTTAGTTGCCAATATGCCACTGTGGACAAAAGATCATCACATGTTTGCGTACGATACTTTTGTAGAAAGTGGTGAGTCCGTGGTTGAAACTCAATAACACTTCAGGCGTCACTTTCATATCGGGTACCATGGTGAAATACTGAGTCCCATTACCATATTAATGTGGGTGAATGCATTTACATCTAAAGGATCTGTTATGAAAACAAATCCACCTGGCCCCACTCACTTGGCATGCACACCACAAAATGTGGATAGAGTGAGAGAGGCAATTCAGCACAGTCCCGGCTGTTCTGCTAGGCATCATGGAACTTAAACTGAGTAAGAGCACAGTAAAGTGTATCTTATACAAGGATTTAAGATTACACCCATATAAAATTATGACTGTACAGGAGTTAAATGCCGCAGATGATGATTTAAACAACGCCTCACGTTTGCTGAGGCAGTGTTAAACATGTTTGAAGAGAATGAGGAATTGACAATTTTGATGAGTGATGAAGCTCATTTCCATATGAATGGGGTTGTTAATAAGCAGAACTACCATTATTGGACTTTGGAAAATCCTTGTTCGTTACAGTAGAGACCACTGCACAGTCCAAAAAAGACCGTTTGATGCGCTGTAGGAAAGTGTAGGATTTGTGGACCGTTTTTCTTTGAAGAGAATGAAATTACTATGACTGTGACTTCTAATCGATACATGAATATGATAACAGACTTTTTTAGGCTAAAACTTGAAAGACGAGAAATCAACATGGATCATGTATGTATAGTTCCAGCAAGACGGAGCTACTGCTCATACTGCCCGAGCTTCTATGGTTGCAGTTCGAGCGTTGTTCCCTGAGCTACCCATGTGCAATTTCTTCCTGTGGGGTTACCTTAAGGCACATGTTTACAAAGAAAAACCACACTCTGGAAGAACAGACCGCAATTAGAAACCAAACTGAGCTAATCAACAAACCATTATTGGGCAGAGTGGAAGAAAATTTTCGAGAAAGACTGGAAATGTGTGTTTGTCACAAAAGCCATCATTTGGATGATGTAATTTTAAAAAATTAAAGAACTGCATTTTTTTTAAATGGCATAACCTTCATTTTTATATAAATCAAAATTTCTGTTTAGAACTAATGGAGCATCTGTTTCTGTGGACCACCTTGTTCTATACAACAAAAAAATAATCATAATACAAACAATAAAAAAGAAACAAGATCGCGTACAGAAATTCTAACTGATCTATATAGGGTTTAGTTGTGTATACAAGTTCAGCAAATGAATTTTGATAGTGAAAAAATAAGCAATTGAGTAAACTTATAAAAACGAAGTCTTATATGAGGGAGATGTATCAGGATGGTCCTGTTCCTAGAAGTGAAAATGAGTACATTCCAAAGAAAAGAACAATTAATTATAGGTTAAAACTTCCCGAACTCAGTGAGATTACCGCCTACTCAGAAAAATTCCTTTATAAAATACAATTTACTCCTTACAGTCCCAATGAAGGAATTGTGTCATATTTATTCAATAAAAAAATCTTATTTGTTGTTCTTTGAAATATTTCTCAGATTGTGTTGTTTATTCATGAACAAAAAGTTTATATATGTAGTTTTATTATGTACCTGACTACATAATGAGAGAAATGCATTAAGATTTACCTGATTCACATTACAAATGTAACAATGTTTTGTTGCATTAATTTACATTACACAACATATTTTTTTAAAATCCACTTCAAAATCCTCATCAAGCTCTTTTACATCTGGAAGTTTTTGACCACTAACATTTGGCATATAATCTGATTCACAAATGTCTTTCCTCTCATAAAAAAGCATATAGGCAGAACTTGTATCCATGTCGGCAACCTCCTAAAAAAAAGGAATAGGAATTATTGTTAAATTACTTCTTATTTATTTTACTGAATACTACACCATTTCGAAGGAAATTTACAATATAATACATGGTCATCAAAAAAGAATGTCAGGATTAAAAAAAAAAATTAAAGTGAAGTTGTTGATGATAAAAGAGTGATTTTTTTCACTGCATAGTAACTGGTTAACAAGTTTTGTTTGATGCTCACCAGGTGATGTAAGCATGACCTTAGTATGCACAGTTGTCAAGGCACCAAAGTTCAGTACGATGTTGACTGTGCAAAAGAAAGCACACTGTATTATGTGGTTTGTAGAATTAAAGTCGTGTAAGCTATACAATGGTACAGCGTCACGATTGGCAAACTTACCCAGGTAAAAACATTGACAAAGCCATTTATCATAGATGGTTTAATCAATTCAGGAACAGGAAGCATGGTGAAAAACATCTGACATGCCAGCCAAGAACAACAAAAGGAAATATAAAGCATATCCATCAACCTTGTGTTAGAAGTCTAATGAAATTAATTGCTTAACGACGTCTTGAGCTGCAAATTCCAAAAACAATTCCTAATGTATTGCCCGAACAGCTACATCTTCGTGCTTATAAAATTCAGGTAAGACATGAAATAAAATCTACCGACTGATGTAAGCGTTTTTGTCAGTTTTACGATAAATGAAATTGATAATGGTACCAATTTTCTTAAAAAGTGTCTCTTATTGATGAAGAAACATTTTACACAAATGGTTGTGTTAATCATTACAATTGTAGGATATGAGAATCAAAACCGTTTAGTTTACAAGCATGTTGTGATTCTTCTAAAGTTAACCTGTGGTTCATTATGTCAAGACTGAGTTACTGGACCTTTCTTTTCCTCAGAAAGAACAATTACACACAAGAATAATTTACCTAGACATGCATGAACTGTTGTCCCATCAACAGACTAGACAGTGTGTCATTTTTATGCGACGGAGCTTTGTCTCACTACAATTTCCCAGTATGTGATACACTGAACACAAGATATCCAAATGGCTGGATTGGTAGAGAAGCCCCTATTTTTATGGACTCCCTGAAAACCTTACCCTTTTGAATTTTTTAATGATACATAAAAAACATTGTTTACGGAGAAAAAACACTAAATTTGGTGACTCTTCAGGACCACATTTTTGCAGCCATCTTGATTGTTACTCCAGTTATGATTTAACACACATAGCGAGAAGTTGATTATATATTAAATATCTGCAGAAAAACAAATTGAATTCCCACTGAAACTTTCTAAGGTATACAACAAAATTTTGATATTCTACATATTTTAAAGACCTTTAAAAGTCTTTAAATAGCAATCAATAAAAATAAAGGCATTCTTCTCAATGACCCTGTATTTTAAACTTTATTACATAAAAGCTAATCAATAAGCTAATAAAAACTAAATAATTAATTTATAAAGAATTACATCAAACCAGTGGTGTAGCTTAGATCTTCACAGGCCCCAGGGAAAAAAGTTGAATGGGGTTCCATTACTTTGAAAGTTTTACTACAGTAGAGTAAAAAAATAATTTATAAATTTGCTCAATTCCTCTAATACCCTCTCCTTTCACTTATCGAACAGTTAAGTAAGTTTAAATCTATAGGTTTCTAGTTATTCACAACCAGACATAATATAACAAAGAAATAAAAAAAAAAAAAATGTTACAGTTAGAAGTTGAGTTGTGATATTAAAACAGCAGTTATATTACTTACAGAGCCAGCTGAAGCGTGTGCAACTAGTGCGGTCATACAGGGCATAAAGTAAATGGGGACAGAGAAAAATGAAATATAAAAAAAATATGATCGGCATAAAAATCCAAGGACAGATTAACAAAAATTAATGGTACTGCATTTGATGGTATCATAACATGATAATTTCATGAAAATGTATGTTGTTAATACAAATTATTGTTAAAAAAGAAACAATTGAAATACACAAAATTTAAACAAAACCATGTGAAAATGTCAACTTGCAAAAACTTCACATTACTGGAACAACGATAATTTTTTTTTTTTTTTTGTAGACTACAATATCAGTCCTCTTGTAGACTACTTGTCCTCTTATTTCAAAATTTGTTTCCTCCCATGGTACAATTAATTTCATTTCCTTTTAACTCTTTAGAGACAAACTTTTGATAAATCGGAAATCACCATTGTAACTTTTATAGTAGAATGTATATCCTGTTTATAAACATGCATTATTTTTAGGGTTTTCTGTTAACTCTCTACTAACCATCACATTTCGATTAACCACCACAGTCCTGGTCCTGACCCTGATGGTTAATCGAAGTTTCATTGTACAAATGGTAATTTGAGGTTATATCAATTTTGAAAATTTTTTCCTCTGGCCCAGGCCTCTATGTATTTGCTCCCCGCTCTCAGATTCCCTGATGTTGCTATATTTCAGTATAAACACTGTTAACCTTATTTTGTCATTTTAATAATATGAACAACCTAAATAGTAAGAACATATAACATGACTTTATAGAATTAACTTATTAATTGTACTGATCAAAAATCAAAATTAACAAAATAGTAAAAACTACTAGCATCAGCTGTAACTCTGGATTACTTAAAACATTTGAATAATGAGTCAGATAACTTATTTTTGCTGTGAAGTGCTTACCCTGCAGCTGCTGTCATTAAAACAATACCATTTGCCACTGGGATTGCATGCGTAGGACACATAGTGACCACCACCCAAGATTCCAGAATGACACTGGAAAATAATAACTTTTTAAGTATGTACATAATTTACAAACAAAAATTACATTAAAATTGTTCCTGAATATATTTAGAAGTTATAGAAGAACTTATGATATAAGAACCTTAATGTAAGAAGCTTTTTAAAATTTCTTAACAGATTTTTTTTTACTTTACACATTATAACTAAGAGAGTTTAATTTTATTGTTTATATAAATAAAAAGGTTACCACAGGTATGTTAGCTTAACTGTGCATTTTATGTGGTGGTAGTGTATTAGGTTAACATAAACTATTATAACCAAATGCGGTCACCTGCTATGTTTGTACATTATATCCATTCTAAAGACAAACAATTAATTAAGTAATAACTCGTAAACACATACACAATCCTCAGTAGCGCTCAGGATGGGTAGGCTACCTTGGGTTAACAGTTGGGTTCACAGTCACTAGCAGACAAGGTTAGTGATCACAAAACTGAACGCATTTAATTAATTTTTGCTTCCTTCAAAACTCATACTTAGTGTTAAATGTTCAGTTTCTGCCACTCTAGAGCCTAGTATCAGCATTTGGATCTGTCATAACTCACAGTCACATTCACAAAAACTTTAAATTGAGATATTGCTTGATTTTTCAAAAATATTGAAAAAATATTTCAGTATTTTATATAACTCTTTATTTTGATAAGAATGTATCCTCAAAATCAGATAGCTATTTTGACTGAGAAAGGCACACTGTGGCTACATGCGAAGAGTGATAATCAGTAAACTGCACAAGACTGGTTCACCTGATTGGTTAGTATGTTATTTAAGTGAGCCTGATTTCTGTACATATTTTTTTGCATATTTTATTTCAAAATACAATGATTTGCAAAGATAAGTGGTTGTAAACAACATCAGCAGCAAGTGAGCACAGTTTTTTTAAATGTTTTACAGTCATCAGCTAATAATTAAAAAAAAATTCACCTGTTTTTTCCCTTGAAAACAGCTTCAAATGTGTATAATTTTAAAATTAATAAGCTCATCTAGTAACTACATGATCTTAACCTAATGTAGCCAGTTGTGTGACAATGGCTATTTTTAAATACCAGGGATTTTCCACAAGAACAGGTCTTTAATTTTTCTTAAATCCTGAAGTCTGACTTTAAATCTTTTGCTAATAAAGCTAAATAATTCGATAAGGGCATATAGTGCTGTGAAAAAATGTCAATACCATCTTGTTTTGCCTTAATATGTGTTGAAAAGATGACTAATACTTTGCTCTGAATTTCCTCATAATAGCTTATCTTCACAAGCAAATAATTTATCAGGCATTTGGAAATGATTTTATTCTCTCCTCATAAACCACAATTAAGTTTCTCAAATTTTTCTATGATGTCTCATTTTGAATCTCAATGTAAACATTCTTGTTTTGTTTTAAGAAAAAAAAATTTCTGTCACAAAGAATAAAACTGATTTGAGAATTTTCCTTTTGCTTAGTCATCACTCCATTTCAAAAGAACATCGCCATAATTACTGTTCAGTTCCTCAAAAAAGATTCTTGTATTTCTTGTAGTTCAGTTCTCAGGCTTGATTATATTTAACTATATATTACGGCTGTTTCCATCATGGCATCTACTTCAGCTACAAAGATATGTGCTGCCAAACTGTCTTGAATAATAATACAGTGAAATGATAAGAGCATTCTTAAATTACATATTTTTTCAGCAGTAAAACAAATCCACTTTTCCGACCCTGTCATTGGCTAGCATCCAGCAACACACACACACACACACTTTTTATCAATATTATTCCTCAATTGTTATATTTTGCCTTTATTGGTAAACTTATAAAATAATATAGTTGAAGCATTAATGAAACGTTCTTTCATAATTTTAGCATCAATTTACTGATTGATGCTGAATGCTGCTCTTGTTACCGCAGCATCTTGCATCATCCCATTTTGTTGTTGTTTCAATAACGTTTGAGGAAAGTGAACTTTTCCCATCTTAATGAAGAGCTGACATGTAACCTGTCAATAAATGATTTATGTTTTGTGGTATATTGATGCATGATGTTATATTTCTTTAATATAAAACTTTCAAAACAAATGACACTAGTTGCTAAACCAACATATGTTTATGTTGGTCATAAAACATGTGTTCAGACAGTTTCTGCTTGCTTTTTGAACACACTCCGGATACTGTTATTATAGTTATAATTTGCACCAAACAATACAAGTTCCCAAACAAGCAAATAACATGAATATGTCAATGTCACAAATAATAACACTGATTACAATGGTCAATGCTGCCACAAACATGCATTACCCCCTCTACTATTATTCAGTACAATACGTACTTACAACTCATCACTCATATAAAAATTGGTGCTTGGGTGAGTAGACAGTGGCAAGTGGAAAGTGGCCAGTTTAACGAGACTGTACTGTAAATGTTTCAATGTAAAAGAAATTACAACTTCTGCTTACGTATAATGGAAATTCCATGCTAAATAGAGAGGATTTCATAGAATCTATAGCAATTCTTTCATCAACAACAAAAAACAATAACAATAAAAAATGATACAACAATAAACAATAATAAAAAATTGCTCAAATGACAAAGAAGAAACTTATCACCAGAAGAAATGAAGCTCTGGCAGCAACAAATTTGCTTTGAAAATACTATATTAGTGTTGTTCCCAGTATCTAATGTCTTGTAGTGTTGTGAGTTACCTGAACCATTGAACCATATGGAAAATGTAATAAATCTTTGAGTGCATGGCAATCAACAATCAAGGATGTTTTTACAAGAAATGATCTCTTGTTTGCATTTTGCATTGTAACATAAATAAATATTCAGAAATAAAATTTACTGTACCATATTTCCTATTAAATGTGTTGTCATATCTCATTTGTAAAACTGTTCTGATTATTATATACTTAAGGGATTTTACTGTATATATATATATATATATATATATATATATATATATATATATATATATATATCATATCATATCATATCATGGAAAAAAGGATTAGAAACTTACCACAATTGCATAAAGGCGATACCTAAGATCAAATGGATTTGCTGCATTACAGAGTTTATGTTGATGAAAATCTTGAAGAGTATCATAACTGTTAAATTTGCTTACATTGTTGTTTACATTAAAATCAACTTTTCTCTCATTACTGATTTCTGAAAAATAACCAATTAAGTTATTTTTAAAATACCTTAAGTTTACTGAAAATTATGTAAGTATTTCTTATTTTTATACAAACATATAATAGTTTTACAGTATTCAATACTATTTATAAATCTAACTGTAATATGGGGTGTTTCAAGAAGAGATACACATTTTTGATTTTCTACTAACTGCTTCCTCAACCAATTCTTTTCAAATTTTACATTCTTTTTAAAAAAGTTACCAAATTTTTTGTGAAAATTTCAACACAACAGTGTTTACAGAATGGCAGAAAAATGTTTTGTTCTATAGAGAAACAAACTTCTTGTTTCTTATACTAACCAATCCGTTGAAATTTTCAAATTTTTTTTACATTGTAAGATATCTCTTCTTATTTATAGCCGAGGGAGTAAATATGCTATCAATTATTGTATTGAAGTCTCAACATTGTAGGACATACTGACCTGCAGATGATGGGTGTTATTTGTTATTTGCCTAGTGATTGTTCAGCGTTACTGAACTGAGTGTTCTATTTCAAGACTTCCAAAAATCTTTGTTTGATTTGATAAAGTTTTCATGTTTTTAACCAACATTATCATGTTTGTAAAATGAGGCATTTTGTCTCAGGTGGTTTGTACTTATTACCTGATGAACAGTTTGTCTTTTGAGTGCTGGAAAGTATTTGCTATGACTTTGGTTACTTGATCTAAACTAGTATAATTCGCAGACATAAAACTGCTAACATTTTGTCAAAAACTTGCTATCTCGAAATGCATTACAATTTCACACTATTTAAAGCTCCATAATTGTTCTCTTCAATTCTTTGATATCTTTAGAGATTTCTTTGAGAATTCAGTGGTATCTCTGAGGAAAAATATGTAGCTGTAGTTTACTTAACATCTGAAGATAATGACTCGAATGTTACAATGTCAAATTTTCAAAGGCTGTTCAAACCAAGTTCTTATTCTTATCCTGCAGTATGTGTAGCTTTATTACTATCATGACTGTTGAATTACACTAGTTTGAAATTAAATAAAAAATATTTTTTTGCTAATTGGGCTAGTGAAATTATAAGATATATTGGTCCTAATGTTTACTCCTGGTTATATTTCTTCTTGTTTCTATGTTTTACAACAGAGGCAATACTATTTTAATGTGTCTCAGTGATGTCAATACTTTTTAGCTATTATCACAAAGGAAACTAGGACTCTCTCTTGAAGGACACAAACTATTAAAGGACACAACATTTGGTATTTTAATGCTGAAGTTACACCTTACTTTGGAGGCTTATGAGAGATTAGCAATATTTCAGGAAAATATCACATGTTAACTTATTCAATATCAGGTGTTGACCTTTCTATGAATTTCCTTGTGTGTTTTGCTTTACTGAAGCTGTTATGAACTAACATTCAATGAGTTCTTTATTTTATTTTTTCCAAATGGAAGTTTTAATTGCCTGACTGAAGACGCTCTAATCTAATATTCTGATCTTTGTACTCTTATTGGTATTCAACCAATCAAATTACTTTTACTTTCTAGAGGCATTCAAGCAATGTGTAATTAAACACTTTTCAACAGAGATGGTTCGTTTATGTTCTTTAACCCTTTGGTTACTAACATGCCCTGCCTACAACTGCTGGGCTAGTTTAGCACAAAAGTATGTATATAACTATATATTTAATTATATTTACTAATTATCATTTTAAAAATGTTGACAACACTCACTCTTATTGTAGATGTTGTATAGGGTTTTTTTGGTGTAGTATATTTTGTTACAATCAAATTTTAATTTAAAAAAGATTGTTTCAAAATTTCTGATTGAAGAAATAAATTTTAAAACATTAAGTTTAAACTGCAATACATAACTTAACACCGCTATGCCGGTCAAAAGCCCAGGGCCTCGTAGAGGAAGAGTGGAGTGATAGAGGAGTAAAACCTCTCTAAATAACCTTGGTTCAGCTGGCCCAGCTGATAGTACCTTGTGAGGGCCCCTTGCCAGGGTTACGGCAAAGTCCTCAATGGTGTTCTTCGGCGGAGAAGAGGTGCTTCGGTAAGGTGAAGACGGCGGAAGGGGCAACCTAACCCCTTGGTTAGGAACTGCGCCAAAGGGGTGAATGACGCATGGGAGATGCGTAGTTAGCAGAACAGATAAAAAAAATGATGATGAGTTAAAATAAAGAAGAGGAGTTTACGGTGCAGGGAGTCAGATCCCCAGTACCGGCGCCTGTCAGGAGTGAGGAAGCGGGCTCCGAGGCGTCGTCAGCAAGCGGCCACAATAAAAGTAATACTAGCATGAGAGAGAGAGAGAGAGAGAGAGAGAGAGAGAGAGAGAGAGAGAGAGAGAGAGAGAGAGAGAGAGAGAGAGAGAGAGAGAGAGAGAGAGAGAGAGAGAGAGAGAGAGAGGGAGAGGAGAGGGAGAGAGAGAGAGGAGGGAGAGAGGGGGAGGGAGGGAGAGAGAGAGGATAGGGGAGGGAGGGAGGGAGGGAGAGAGGGGGAGAGGGAGAGAGGGGAGGGAGGGAGGAGGGAGGGAGAGAGAGAGAGTGTAGAACCTTTTGAGAGAAGTAAGAAAATTGCAAGATCTCCAAATAAACAGGAGGTAAAGAAAGATGGTATCATTGCAGAGATTCAATTCCAGCCTCAAACAACAAATGAGATATACATCTGGAATGAATGGAAGAAGAGCAATGAGGAATGTAAAAACCTTAAAGCTATAATATCTGACTTGCAAACAAAGGTTGATCTTTTAATGAGATGCTCAAATAAGGAATTGGAGCCTGAAGCTCAAACTCATAGACAACAAGAGGAGTATTGTACAGATGAGGAGGAGTTAGCGAAGGAAACCATGTGGATTGTAGAGCAGGATAGGAGAAGAAAGGGGAAGAAACGTAAAGCCAATGGTTCCCCTGAAGTGTCACCGGGGTTAATATTAGAGAATCAGCATACTCCTAATACTAATAGTATTCAAACAAACAAGGTTGTAGAAAAAAATCTTTACCTCCTCCGCCAATAAATTTATTAACAGGTAAAGGTGAACGTACATATAATGATGTAGCCAAAACTCTAAATAAGGTGAATGTACAATCTAAAGTAACATTACTGGCTGGGGGCATCTACAAAATCAATGTAGAAAATGAAGAAGAGTATAGACGCTTAGAACAAGTCACTAAAGATGGATGGAGATATTTCACTTACAAAGACAAGAATGTATGACCTACCAAAGTAATGGCAAGAGGAATTTATCCTGAATGTAAACCTGAAGAGATAGTTACGTTTTTGAAGGCGAAGAATTTTGCAATCCAGAATGTAACTAACATACAAAAAGAAAGAAAGGAATGGAGATAAGATAATAAAATGTAATCTTCCCTTATTCAAGCTAATCTTTGATAGACCCGCCTCGAAGGCCTAGGCTTTCACCCCGAGGACCCCGGTTCGATTCCCGGCCAGGGCTTGGCATTTTCATATGCTATAAATCATCCCATTGTCTGTATTAGCCCAAATGTGCACAATAGTCAGACGTTAAACACAAAAAAAGCTAATCTTTGATAGAAGGCACAGACGATATTTACAAAACTGATAACATTCTGGGACTAAGGGTGAGAATTGAACCGATGAGAAGAACATCTACTCTTATTCCTCAGTGTAAAAAGTGTCAGATGCATGGGCATACTCAGAAATATTGTAATAGGCACGAGAGGTGCGTTAAATGTGCCAAATCTCATCTCACAAGAAATTGTATGAAGAAAAGAGAAGAGAAACCTAAATGTGCCAACTGCAGAGATGCTCATCCAGCAAGTTATCAAGGTTGTTTAGTAGCAAAAAACTCCAAAAGATGAGAGATGATTCATATGGCAAACAAAAAACTGGGTCTAGGAATGTGAATGCAGCAAATTCTAATTTGCAAGTGGAAAGAACTGTCTTAGGACAAACTCATTTACAGGCAAAAAAAAAATTATGTTTAAACAGGTTTCATTGGCAGAATCTTATGCCAATGTAGCAAAAGATAAAAAGACAAGGGAAAACAATAAACCAGAAAACTTTGATTCAATAAACCAGACACTGCAACAAATTTTATCTGAGTTAGAGCAACAAAAAAAGACCAATTATATGATTCTTGAAAGAATCAGTAATCTAGAAAATAGAAAAGTAAATGTCCCCAAGAGAAATAAATAACTATGATCCCGGCTCTAAGAATAGCAGCATGGAATGCCAATGGGTTATTACAAAGGATCAGTGAAGTAGAAGTATTTCTTTGGAATCAGAATATTGACATTTGATTTCCGAATCCCGCCTACAAGAGAAGCACATCCAAAAATAAATGGATACAACATCTATCATACTCTTAGGCCAGATAAAATAGGAAAAGGAGGATCAGCTGTATTGGTGAAGAATACTATAAAGCACTGGCAAGAGGAAAGTTTAGAAACTAAGGAGATGCAAGTAACTATGATCTGTATAATTCAAACCAAAAAATATTAAAGTAGCTGCAATATACTGTCTGTCAAGATTTAAACTGGAAAAGTTGGACTTTATTCACCTTTTTAAAAACCTGGGAGAATGTTTTATAGTTGGAGGAGATTATAATGCAAAAAATATGTTTTGGGGCTTGAGGCAAGATACTACTAAAAGTACGGAACTATATGGAACAATAAAAGATTTGAATTGTGAAGTATTGTCAACAGGAAAACCTACTTATTGGCCTAGTGATAAAAAGAAAATACCTGATTTAATTGATTTCTTTGTGATGAAAGGAACACAAACTAAATATACATGCATGGAGGAAAACCATGATTTAGTATCTGACCACACTTGCATTGTCCTAACCATAACAGTAATTAAAACCCAACAGCCTCCTTTATTATCAAACCGACTTAATGATTGGGATGGATACAGAACAGAGTTGGAACATAGAATCTAACTGAAGGTAACATTAAAAACTAGAAAGCAGCTTGATGAAGAAACCAAACAGTTTGTAATAGATATACAACAAGCAGCATGGAATAACACCCCAATGATGAAACCAAGAGCAGCAGGCATTAACTTTGTTAAAGAGGTTAGAGAAATGATTATAGAAAAGAGGAAAGCAAAGAAAAGGTGGCAAGTTACTAGATCAGTATATGATAAACGACTCTTTAATAAACTCTGCAGAGAGCTGAAGCAAGTTATTCAAGATATAAAAAATGAAAGTTTGACAGTTACCTGTCCAATCTGACTGACGATAATGATACCGATTATTTCTTATGGAGGCAACAAAATATCTAAAGAGGCCAAAATATCAAGTACAAAATATCATATCCATAAAGAAGTTGGGAAATGGGCAAGGGGTAATGCAGATAAAGCAGTTATTTGCAGAATATTTGGCTGACACTTTTAAGCCGCATACCAGACAAACAGCAAACGAGTACTTACCAAGAATAAAGAATAGAGATATGACAAAGTTGAAGCCTGTTACTCCTAGAGAGGTAGCAAAAGAAATTTCCAATTTAAGCTTGAAAAAAGCTCCAGGCTATGACCTGATAAATGGACAATCAGTAAAGGAGATGCCACAGAAAAGAATAGTTAAACTTACTCATCTTATCAATGCTGCATTTCGATTGTGCTATGTACCAATGCAATGAAAAATTGCTGAAGTTATAATGATACCCAAGCCTGGTAAGGCACCTAATGATAAAATATCATATCGGCCAATATCATTGTTACCCATAATTTCTAAGAACTTTGAAAAGTTATTATTAAAGCAACTTAAGCAAGTTACTGAAAGGAAGAATCTGATTCCCAACCATTAATTTGGATTCAGAGACAAGCATTCAACAATTGACCAGGTTCATAGAATTGCCAGCGTTTTTGAAAATGCACTTGAAGAAAAACGAATCTGCTCTGCTGTATTTTTGGATGTTTCTCAAGTTTTTGATAAGGTGTGGCATCAAGGATTGGAATACAAAATGGAAAAGTACTTGCCAAACAAAATGGAAAAATACTTTCCAAACAACATAGTTAATTGCTGAAGTCCTATGTTTCAGGAAGGCATTTTCGAATCAAGTATGAAGATAGTTACTCTGATTTGACGAGGATATCTGCTGGAGTTCTACAAGGAAGTGTGTTGGGGCCCTTCTTATACTTGCTTTATATAAGTGATATTCCAGTCTGTGATGAGGCCATCATTGCTACATTCGCGGATGATACTGCTGTTATCTCAGAAGGAAATAGCATTGAAGAGTCAACTCGAAGGCTGCAGATAGCTGTCAATGGAATTTGTGACTGGACTAAAAAATGGTGAATAAAGCTGAATGAGACAAAAACTCTTTGTGTTACTTTTACTAACAGAAAATTCAATTACCTTCCCGTGGTTATCAATCAACAAGTGATCCCACAAGATAATAATGCAAAATACTTGGGCATGACACTGGACGCAAGACTGCGCTGGAAGGTACATGTCAAAAAGAAACGTAATGAATTGAATCTGAAACTAAGGAAAATGCATTGGCTTCTTGGGCAACATTCTGAGTTGTCAGTGCACAAAAAACTATTACTTTATAAACACGTCCTAAAACCCATCTGAACATATGGTGTGCAGCTTTGGGGCTGCACGAAAAGAAGCAATATTAAAATTATTCAAACATTTCAAAATAAAGTACTGAGAGGCATTGTTAATGCACCATGGTACATACACAATGATGATCTTCATACGGATTTACAAATTGCTACAGTTCATGAAGAGGTTCGGCGATTTGCTAAGAAGCATGAAGAAAAACTGCATAAGCACCATAACATCAAGATGCTACAAGTTCTCAACAATTCGGTTCAAGTTCGAAGGTTGGACATGACAAAACTGTTTGATTTGGACTAAGACAAGATTGATACAACTGTCACAAGATCAAGTGATTTTTGGATTTTGGAGTGCGTCATAGGATGTGAAACCAACTAACGTTTTCATTTCATAGATATATTGATAGATGGAATAAGTTCAGTTTCAATTGTAATAATATATATATATATATATATATATATATATATATATAACTTTATTTTATTGAATATCCTAATTTGACTGGTAAATCCTGAATCCTATATTCTCTGGTAAATCCTAAACCTTTACATATATCATAACATTTAACTGAAGTACGTCATCATCAACACCAAACACAAGTGCATCACAATTGCCAACCATTTTGACTACCTAGATACAAAAATTGAAAGACAAGGTTATGTTACAGCTCTTATAACATCATCCGTGTTAACTCAGCAAAATACAAAAGTAGCAGCAATGTGAAATAAAATGATCAGTTAATTGAAAAAATATACACTTAAGTCGTGCCGCATTTCTCACTAGTAAATTATACGATGATAGATTGTTGTGTTGCATTCAAAGAGGTAAGAAATGCACACCTTCTGAGAGAAAACAATGTACCTTATCTCAAATGCCAGATGGAAAAATTGAAAAGTCTTTCTTGGTCAAGATGTCACCTTGTAATTCATATTCAATCAGAAACTAGTGTTGTGGCATGACCAGTAATCAAAGTTTGTCCAAAAGTTTAATGAGAAGGATTTATTATCAATTAGTTTATCACATGTTACTTGTACCTACTTTCTGTACAGATCTTTGGTCTCCTTTATACTGTCACTGATTAAAGAGTTAGTGTCAAATTGCTTGTTTTGTTTGTTTCTTAACATTTTAAATTAGCTCGTTCTCCAAGTTAACTGCCTCAAAACTACAGAGTAAATTTTTGCTTAAAAATTGTTACAAATTTACTATTTTGACAGGTGATATTTTAGTCCAGTCAAATTTATTTATATTTACTAAATAAATTTTTAGTAAAGAAATAGTATACTAATAGTATCCAATTTATTTTTGGAAATTTGATTATTTCAATTTGGACTATTTTTCAATAATTTGAAATTATTTAGATAATCTCTAATTATCTGTTTTTCTATGTACAGAATTTTAAATTTGGTTTAATGAATTGTGCAAGTGGAGAATCAGAATCAGTTTTACTAGCAGTAGGCTATGCACTCAGACAGATCAATTTCATCTTACAGTGCAATTAATTTTTACAGTATTACTGTTAAGATATATGTTTTTCATCTCAATCATTTTTATTATTTTATTTTTTATAGGATTCCATTCTCATACCTTCTTATCTGTACCTTAATAATGACTATACAATATTAGTCATTCAGAAAATAATATAGTCATTATAACTGTAAGTTTGAGCCCAAATGTATAGAAAAAAATAACGTAAATAATTGTTAAAATAGAAAACAGCTGAAATTGAAACTATTACCTGCAGCCGAGGGTGTAGACTGATTGTTGTTAGTTGTATTGCAGATATTTTCAATTGATTTATATTGATCTACACAGTCTTCCTTGGATTTCCTAGTAAACAGGATCAATTCTTTTAAAGTAAACCATTATACATTACTTTATTTGTAACAGTATGATAAAATACTAACAATACTGCTTTTACAATAACTAATAATTTTTATAGTTAATTTTTTAAATCAAAAACTAAAACGTTTATACCAAAACTCATTTTGTTACTTGCAGAACATTTTAGTTCTATGTCTGCTGCAGCAATTTATACAAAGCATTGGTATTCATGGCAGTAATCATAAATTCCAGTTTAATATGTCAGAAATGTTTGGGTCAGGGGTAAAAAAATTATTTTTGTGAATGTGCATTTATCAATTCTAATTATATCTGATTGTTATGAAATTTATGTTATATTTCAAGTTCATTGTATGACAAACCTGTTATTATCTGTGATTTTTAATGTATTAAGTACATATCTATTGGTGTTATTGAGACTGTATACACTAAGCATATATTTGTTAAGGTGACATGATGTGTCAAGCATTCAGAAGACATTTAATTACACTCTTGTACATTATTGTAAATGAAGAACTATCACTGCACTCTGTAGCCTTTCTTTGGATACATAGTGTACTGCACACGAATGAAAACAATTCAAGTGGTATAGTTTAATAATCAATGTACAGCCGAGACTATTATAGCTAGAGACTTGAAATCTTCAGGGTACATTCTTACAACAATGTCGAGGTGCAATAAGAGAGGATTTTGCAAAATTTAATTTTAACACCATTAAACTACTTACCCAGTCCAACTTTAATAATCAAAGTATAGCCGAGACTATAATAGCTAAAGATTGAAATTTTCAGGATTACCACCACATGTAAGGGTTCACTGAAAAATTATTTTACACCATTCAACCCCTAAAGAGGTAAAAATGTGGTACAACAATTTTTATTGGATAAAATATGTTTTTCATCTGACCTTTTTAAAACGTAAGATAGTCACTCTTAACTATAAATAATGAAATACATTTTTCACCATTTCCCAAAACTCATCCTCTAAAGAGATTGAAAGGGGGTAGAAAATGTAAAAAAGGGGTTTTTTGCATTGAAAAAATATTTATTTTGGATTGTATATTCTAGAAATATGCTATTAAACACAATTAATGAAACACATTTCAACATTTTTCCGAATTCATTTGGAAAAATAAAAGAATAAAAATGTAAAAAAGAGGTATAATTAGAGAAAAAAAGAGTGTTTTGATTGGAGAAAAATATTTTTATTGGATTTTCTTAAAAGTAAACAAAATAATCTAAAACAAATTATGATACAAGTAATTCAACATTCCCCCCTCCAGAATTTATACCCTAAAAGGGCAAAAATATTAAAGAGGTATAAATGTTTTTATTGGAGAAAAATATTTTTTATCAGATTTTCTTAAATTCGAATGGAACCCGTTTGAAGACAATAAAACAACATATTCAGGGTATAATATTTTTTCATATTCACCGTAAAATAATCATGAGTTTAGATGATCACACTTTTATTAATATATTTTTTTATGTTTCTAAATTATCACATTACTGAAACAGTTTAAGTTTCATGGGCATAAGCCACGATGGGTAGTGCTAGTTTTGTGTTATATTTACGTTTCTTATTAACTTTATGATGATATTTAAAGAGAGATTTGACTATCGTGCAACCTTTATAAGGTGAGTGATAAACTGCTAAACTATACAAAAAGGATTAATCTTAATTTATAAACATGTGGTCTGGTCACTAGGTAAAAATACTGTTAGCATCTTGTACAATGTTATACAGAAGTACAAATGAATAGACCAACTGAAAATCATGAACATAAAAATGTATGTACAATGACAAAAACAGAAAGCACTAAAAATTAGACAAGGAAAACAATGTCAAATTTAGCTGAATGTTACAGCTTTGGATTAGCTGCAATTGAATAGATTAAAAAAAAGACAAATTTGAATCAAACATCAACAATCCTGAGCATATATTTATTAAACGACAAAAAATGAAATTTGGCTAGTATTATGAGATTGAAAAAGAGATGTTACTTGTAACTTTACTTTATAAGAAGGTCTCTGGCACACATTAATTCTGGAGAGATCATAAGTGGAAAATCAGTTTTCTTTAACAAATTAAGAAAACAAAATGTTAACTTCGAATCAAGTGATGGTTAGCTAGATGAATTTTAAAAAACCTACAAGATCTGATTTTTGTCTATTTCTTTTGAAAAATTCTGTTTATACAGTAATTTGAAGAGGCGGTAATTGATTTAGGTAAAGTCCAAATTAGGATTTCACCTATACAACATTATTCTACTCATTTCCGTTTGTGTACAGCACAGTGCATATTTAACAAAATATAAGTGCAGTGGTGAAACACCTACTATAGTAATCCACAAAAGAAGTCTACCAATCTCAAACATCATTCTTTTAAAAGTGTAGTATATGATGTTAATAACAGCACTAGATTACTGAAAGTATTGGAAAACTATTGATTGTTTCATGTCTCCTGTATTTTTAAATAAAGGTGTTTTCAAGAGTTATTATGACTACAAATCATTTAATAATATTCATTTGTTATTCTTTCAACCTATATAAACTAACATTTTACCACACTTAGCTTATAGAAAAAAGATTGTGAATTATTTATGATTTTGGGTAACCACAGTCTTAGTTATTTTCCTTTTATTTATATGCATAATTAAGAATTTACTGTATTTATTTATTGATTCGCATCAGAGCATTTGACTAATGTTTACAGAGTAGATATAGTAAGTACATACATTATACTAAAAATATTTTAACATTACCTTTTATTCATCATCAAATTATGTTTTAATATTGTTTCTCGAGGTATTGATGCAAGATATGATGTTAGATCAAAGTTGTCAAACGGAAAGTTTACTATTTTTTGAGATTTTATCCACTTTCCACTAACAAACTGGAACCTTTTCAAGTGGACAATCTATAACAAAACAACCAAAATCTCATTTTAAATATATTTCAAAATTTTAAACGGATAGTTATAAAAACAAATTTTAATTTCACAATTTGTGCCTCTGTAAAAATAACTGACCTTGAATTTTACTGGGCAAAGTATGATGTACCGTACCTATCTACAGTTCAAGTAAACGGCTAAAGCTAACGACAGTAACTGCAAGTCTTGAACCCATGACTTTCAGGTGCACCAAGGTTTTGGTATAAAAGATATACTTAACATATTTTTTAATGTACACAGTAGTCACCCGTTAAAGCACTTAATGGTTAATCTGATCAGCTGCTTTAACAATGATTTGATCTTACTGATCAACATATTGTAATTGTAAACAAACATTAATTCAACATTGTAACAAACATTAATTGGGGAGGGCTATGATCCCCTCTCCAAGATTTAGTAAAAATTCAAAATCTTCACTTGAAACATTAAACACACTATATAAATCTACCTACTATAAATCTAATACTTTTAAAATTAAATAACCTGTAACAGATATTTCACCATAAATAATATAAAAATAATTTACCTGTACATAACTAAACTACATGACTTGTTCTCTAACTCCCAGCAGGGGGGTGCAGACTAGCTGCACCTATTGAGAAGATTTAGACGTCCCTCGCGGTACCCAAGTCTAACACACTTACACTTACAACTTTAACACTTACACTCACACTTACATTCAGGGAGGCGATAACAGCCTCAATGTGCTTTTTGCCTTAAAATAACAACAATAAAATTTCTCTAACTATTTTTATATTTCATTAAATTGACGTTGTAAAATTATTTGTACTTTTAGAACACTTAACCCTAATGTTTTTGTTTTATTATTACAATATTTCCAGGGGGACTACCTTTTACCACCTACAATTCAATATAGAATTCTTGGCGCTTGCCCCCCATAATAAGGTAAGGTGCTCCTGTATTAAATACTTTCATGACAGTTATTACGATTAGTATGACTGGCTTTGCTGCTTACTACATTCATATCTCATTAGATATTTTATACAAGGTAAATATTTTTTGTACAGAGAGTAATTGTTTGAATAGAATTGCAGTGACTGACTACATTTGTGTGAAGTGGGCAACAAGATAAGACTGTATATATTGATTCAGCGTAGATGATGAATGTAAGCAAATGAAATAGCAGTACAGCTGTGCTGACCTGTAATTTTGTATGTGTTATATGAAAATGGCTCTGATGTTTGACTCTGTTATGCAATAAGGACATTGTGGTAACAGACATAAATAGGCTTCACATTTTTTACTTTGCAACATTATTCTTCCTTTCAGGTCACCAATCGATAAAACATCAGTCTGTCTGTTGATTAGCTGATTCATGGAGTCACAGTGCAGCACCAATTCACATTGCGTAAAGGGCTTGGTGGTCGATGTACCGATCAATCTGCTGTGTCTCTTAACTATAGACCTCACGGTTCAAGACTTGCAGTTACTGCTTTAAACTTTATCCTTTCCATTAACCAATCCTTCATCTTAATTGTGATGAATAAAATGTGTTGTAGCACCAGTCTGGTTATTTAACGGTCACACTTATATTACAACACAATTTGGCAATATAATTCATTATATAAATTAAACCATACATTAAAAAAAATAAATTTCCCACCCATTTTTACACAAAAATAGTCACCAAAATATTTACACTTTATCAACTTACTAATATTGGTGGAAGTCTCCATATCTGCAACTTTTTACTTGCAAGCTGATGCTGTTCGCATTTGGAACAATAATATTTTTCTTCTTCTCCTAAATGTTCTTCTTTTGTAAAGTTCTCCAAACAGTAATCAAGATTAATAGGTTCTAATTCTTGAGATCTGCTTAGTGTAACACTAATATGTTCACTGAATGCCTGAAACAATATCAAAGTCAGAGAATAAATATAAAGTAAAATAATTATTTCAGTGAAAAAACTTGAATACACCTCTATCAAGATTGTAATGAAACCTGCTATAACACATTGAAAACCTTGTTGAATACAGTAATGGTTCTGCTAAACATGCATGCAAAAAAAAATGAATGCACTTAACAATGAAATTAAACCGTTAAAGTTGTGAAATTCATTTCTGGAGTAAATTGACAAGTTTAGTTAACCTACTTCATTATACAAATAATGAAAGGCACGACAGAACTCATATTGTGGCTTTGCCTCTTCACTGGTCGTATCCTAAGGCAATTAAATGCTGGTGAGATTTGCCGATTTTAATTCAATGCAATGATTACTGCACTGCATTGACACAGTACCTTCCTTCAGGTTACAACTATCTCATTTAAAAAACTGTTTTACTCATTTTAAAAACTTGCCATGTTGCCCTATACTGTACATTAAAGTATAAAATGTTAAATTTATTTATTTTTCTTTGGGGATGCTGCAGTTACATAGTACCAACGTACCAACACACCCCTGATATAGACATAGGTAAGTCCAAGATTGTTAAGGCACCAGTCATTCTTCTGTGATTCTGAACTTGCACATCTCAAGGTCATAGGTTCAAGACTGCAGTTGCTACTGAAAGCTTTATTATTTCTGTTTATAATGATTTGTTGTCCATATTAATCTAACTGACAAAAAAAAAAAAAAATGGAGCAGTATGGCACAAAGGAAAAAAATATCAGGATATATACAAAGTATATAGGAATATAATACAAAGCTAAAACAAAAAGGTGAAAAAATCAAAAATCAAATTAGATGAAATTTAAGAAGAAGTATAATTTATTGGCAGAGAAAATTTAGCAGTCAGCATTTACAACGCTATAATTGATAGATTAAATAATGAAACAGAAAGAAGGAAAACTGTAACCAATAAATTAAAATATTATGTAAAAACAAGCAAGAAAAAGTTTATTACTGTTACGTTCAATAAGAGAAAAACTAAATCTGCATATCCTTTGTTTCTGAACCTTAATATTCTATTACTTAAGATCAATATTTATTTATAAATTTTTAATCTCTTTTACACTAATAATCTGAATTTACGTTAAAATTATCATAGTAAGTTGCACAAAGCAACTATTTTTTTAATACCATGCCAAAATTTGACACATTTTACTAAAATATATAAATTTTAACTTCTAAAATATTAAATAACTCTCCTGATTACATGAAATTTCAAAAATGTAGTTTGTTTTTTTTGCAGTTATTTGGTTGCTGTTTTTTTAAGGACAATGAGTTTTTAATTGAAACACAGAGGTAATTAAAGTAATGTCTGCTAAGTCCAATTCAGTTTTTTTTGACTATTTTTTTTTTATGAAATATACTAATGAACCTATTCAATGGTTCAGGTTTAACAATAATGTTTGTTTGAATAGTTTTCTATTTAAAAGATTTGAGGGTGTCCTTTAATTCGGCACTGGCTCTAAGAAGTTCTTTTTTCTCCAGTGTAATAGCAAAAGCAGATTTCTTAGATATGTAAGTTATAGAAAACTAGTAATCAAAGAACACTAGACCTCATGGAATGCTCTTAACATTGGAACCTGACCACTGCTCCATGAAAGGCTCTAACACACTCATGACCTTTTCCGCTAATTTAACCGGTTTTCGGTAAAACATTACTGGGCCAACTATTTTGGAAATTTTATACTTTTTTTTGAAGTGGTCAAAATTATGATAGGTCTTACTGTTCAGCCAGTATTACAGGAAAAATGCAGCAACTACACTTGTCAAAGGCTGCCATCTTGAAACGAAAGTAAATAGGAAATTTTTTTAGACATACACCATTCAAACTATATTCAAGGTATCTTTTCACCAAATTTCAAAACAGTCAATCAATGTGTTTGGCCAAAACTTAGTAAAAAAAAAAAACAATCACACAAACCAAATATTGAACGGTCAATCTGAAACAGAGATCTAATTTCTCTCGGTCAATAAAATATTGTACAGTTTCGATAAAAAATGAAAAAGTGAAAATGTTTTAGAGATAACTAGAGTAGTCACTTAACTACACAGCATATGCAGTACACTACGTGATCCATTTTATTCTAAGCAAATGCAAAAAGAAGTTAAGGCAATTGTACAGGGTTGTTTAAAAATTTTAGTATGAATGACTAAGTACTGGTGTGTGTGTGTGTGTGTGTGTGTGTGTGTGTGTGTGTGTGTGTGTGTGTGTGTGTGTGTGTGTGTGTGTGTGTGTGTGTGTGTGTGTGTGTGTGTGTGTGTGTGTGTGTGTGCATGCACAGCATATGTCACTGTACTAGCAATTACTAGGAGTACATTTCTCTTTGTCGATAAGTATTTATTTACAGGCATAAGTACTTACATTTTTTGTTTGCATTAATTAACTTGTATCAAGCACTGTATGAAATGCATTTTAAGATATAAAAAGGAGTATTGTATATGACTACTAAATAATTTGTAACTGCTCAGAATGCAGCTGTTGTTGACAGGGTGGAAAACGTGATAATGGAAGATTGCCATTTGACCATGAGCAATTGCCAAAGAGGATGGATTAATTAATTATTCTGCACATGAAATTTCGTGTGATTTGAACATGTACAGAGTGGCTGCAAATTTATGCCCAAAACTGCTGCCAGTGTAACAGAAAGAACTCTGTCCTGACATTGTACAGGTCCTGTTTGACACAAAAAACATAGTGATCCTAAATTTCTGAATACTGTGATTACTAAAGATGACTATATAGGTACAACCAGAAAATAAAAGCACAGTTGTCTCAATGGAACATGATTGTGGAGATTAACGTCATTCCAAAAGAAGCCTTCAAGATGCATTTTTGGGAGTCAGCTCAGTGTATGGAGGCACAAGGGACCTGTCTATTTTGAAGGGATTATGGTCCCAATCCCACCCTGTATGTAATATATTTTGCCCTCCAAAGGGGGGGGGGTTCAGACTATTACTAGCTGCACCTATTGATGAGAGGATTTAGACATCCCTCGCGGTACCCGAGTTTAACACACACTTACATTTACAACACTACACATATGACTCACTCACACTTACATTTAGGGAGGTGATAATAGCCTCAAAGAGCTTTTTGCCTTAAAATAAAAAAAAATATTCTTCCCAGCCATAGGTTGGATACTTTTTAGACAGGCCTCGTATACACATATTTTTTCTTGTTTTATAAATCCATCATCTTAACTCTTTATTTTTGTAACAACCATGTTTTTCAATAAAACTTACTTTTTCCTGTAAAGTTTGGTATCGAAGATGTAAAGCTGTTGGATCCCAATCAATGGCTAGATGATTGCTTGAAAAATTAAACTCTTCATCAGAACACTGTATCCTGCATCCTCTGCAAAACCTGTACCAAGGACACCATGCACAAGCTTTGCCTCCATTGTTCACAGCTTTCAAGACAAAAGGAAATTCATATCCTAGGCTGTCATCACTAGATTAAACAAATAGAAAAAAAATGTTAAGTGTTTCCTGATTACTTCCTTACGTATCATAAAGATTTTATTTTTTATTAAAAAAAATTTTTTTTTTGGTGTTTAACGTCTGACTATTGTGCACACTTGGGCTAATGCAGAAGATGGGATGATTTATAGCGTATGAAAATGCTAAGCCCTGGCTGGGAATCGAACCTGGGTCCTCGGTGTGAAAGCCCAGAACGCTATCAACTAGGCCACCAAGGCGGTAAGATTTTATACAGTACTTTAAAAATATACCACATTATATTTTACTTAGCGATAATATAAGCACTGAAATTATAGGGTTATATAACACTCCCCAATGGTTATCAATGATCATACTAATGATTTTAACCATAAAACCACCTTTTAAATCTCTTCAATGATAGTTCACATAACCGTCTTCATTTTTCAGTCTGGTGTTCCTGCACAAATATTAACTTATCTGGACATATGTGTTATAACCACACTAAATGCATGCATGAGGCAAACCATGCTTTTGCCATTCAACAGAACACACACACACACACACACACACACACACACACACACACATATATATATATATATATATATAAACAACACATATGTATAAAACAACACATCCCAAAAAAAGTTCTCCTTTGTTACCAATTCTAGTAAAGCCTTAACTTTTAAGTAAAATATTCTAGCTATGATATGTTGATTATAGAGTGTTTGACCAAAAAAGTGTTTGACAACTGAAATTTTTTATCTGAAACAGCCCCCCTCCCTTTATTTTGAGTAACTGGGGTTATACTGTAATGTACTTACATTTTCATTAGCTAATATGAAAAAGTCATCATATCTCATGAATGTTTTGTTGTAATGACTTTGGAGTTGTTGCATTCAAATTAAAGTACCCAAAAACCAATAAAATCAATACTGTGATGCAATATTTACTACTAACTTGGATTTATAAAATTTTTGAAAGAAAAAAGTAAATTTAACAGATCATGTCAGTCAATTTTGAAATAATCTGTTAGTGAGCACTTACTATATGACCTAAACCTCCATACAAAATCTCAACTCTCTAGCTATTCCCTTTGATCACTCTTTGGTGGTCTAACATAAATATTTCATGTTTGATTGAAAATATTTATTTGATCTAGCAATTTCAACTGGAATGATTCAATCTGTTGTAAATATATTCATTCAACTGCAGTTCACAAACATGCTCACACAAACAAAGTATGTTCTGCCAATGCTCACTATTCAGTTTAGTATCTCACTTCAGGTATAATGTATGTGAAGTTTTTGATTCTTGAAAATAATGCTGACTAATGTAGAGATCTACTACTTGTATTTTTTTTCTGTTGATGAGCTTCATTTTTACCAATAACTGAACCAATTTTCTTAGTTTTTCCAAACATTCTGCGTTCAGTTCAGTCTGGTTCCTAGTAAAATTTTTTATTCTGGTTCCTAGTAATTAAATCCACTTCATCCATATATTTTTTAACTTGCTATATTCAAAAAATAAGTTTTTGTCAAGAATTAACTATCCAGTAGCTACAGACAAGGATAAGTTAAATATTGTCAAAAGTATATTATCCTGTCTCACTCCAGTGGTCAATGTGAGCACATCACATTTCGCATCACCTCCTTTCGCATCACATTTTTCCTTTAATCTCTCTTTCAATGTCACTGTACAGACTATCAATAAAAACAATAATGGTAATACTAACCAGTCCATAGCATGGTTGGGAGAGGCAGATTCTGAAGGTGGTAATGGAGAGACAAGGCGTGCAACTTGGAGCCAAACAGACTGATACAAGTCCTGGTGAGTGGTGTTATTGCGGCATGAGACTATAACGGGTATTCCAAACAAACTTGGCTTGGACTTTTGCGAAGATAAGAAATATATATCTTGTCTAAGCTAAACAAAAAATAATTGCAATAAATTAATTTATAATTTACAAAACTGGAAAGTTATCATGATGCAAAAATATTAAGTTTTTTCTTTAAATTATAAACACAAAACACACAGAAAGTGTATATTCTTAACTCCTATCAAACCATTTGCATCTCCTATACACAATAACTTGTAAATTTTACTGACAGCCAACGGATTTTCAAGGGTACACCATCTTTGGATTGGCAGATGTTTAAATACTGTTTCCTAATTTAATTATGAAGATAATGAGTTTAAAAATTAATTTATTTAGACTTTTCCACGATGTTAAAAAAAAAAAAAAATTAGGAATACATAAATGATTCTAGTTGTATTGTAGAATTTAGGGAACAAAACCATTTTATTTTCCCATAATAATAATAATAGTAATAATAATAATAATTTTAAAATATTTGACACATTTTTCATAACAAAATTTTTAGATTCTATTTAGGGTTGTTGACAGAAAAAAATTGGTAGATGCAAAAAAAATTACATTTTTAATATTAAAACCAAGGTTTATGTCACTTTATCACTGAAAAATGAACTAACAAATATTTTTAATTTTGGTGTTGTGGGAGTATTTATTACACTACTGTTCTTTAATCAAAGTAAGTACTTATTATTCAAATTTATATAGAATACAACTTATTCGATAAAAAAAATAACAAAAAATAAGTTAATTGGTTCATGGTATTAGTATTTATTAAAAAATGGGTAATAAAACTCAGCAACGTTATTTCATGACTTGATTTTCAATTGTAGTGGGTAATTTTGGCCACCCATGGGTTTGAGACATTTTGGGGTTAAATAATCTGTGTGTGTGTGTGTGTGTGTGTGTGTGTGTGTGTGTGTGTGTGTGTGTGTGTAAATTTTTTCATTCTTCTTTATGTTTTTATTAATATGTTTACTGTATTTATGTTTTGGTTTGTTGAATTTATCAATTAATTTTCAGTATTAAGAAAACTTGGTTCAATATTTTTGTAATGAAGGATATAACTACTTTAGTTTCATTTTTTATTTATAATTTTGAATTTATTGCAGTTAAATGAAATACAGGAATGAATTTCACTTCATAAATGTATATTTTATTTATATTATAAAATTATTTTCAGCTCTGAATCTTTAACCTTATTAAAATTTTTACACATAAAAGAACTTACAGTGTGAGAGAGTAATTTACTCAAGAGTGTCTTATCGTGCATCATCGACCTGTAAATTTTTTCTACTAAATCAGTGTTAAATTCTCTTCAAATTTATTATAAATAATATAAAGTTTTGAAACTTCAACCTTTAAATTTCAAAGTAAGAACTTCAAGAGCTGCCAGACCTTCCTCTTCAACTTCAAGTAGTCATAGGATGAGTTCTTCTTAGCAGATTAGCTTCATTCAGTAATCAATTAGGATCCTGGGACCAAGACAATCTATTCTGGACCAGAGAGACATCGTGAGATTTCAACTATTCACTAGGAATTTGTTGATTTATAAACCACTGGTTTTTAGTATTTGATACAGGTATCGAAAATTGATGGCCAAAAGTCGATTATGAGATCTCAGTACCGACCGATTAAAAAACAAGTAAAAAATATGTTGGTCAGATAACACATTGTTTTACAGTCTATGTTAAAAGATGGATGATCAAAAAATAATACAACCTCATGGACAATAATTTTTCACATATTTTATTTTACAAATACTGGAAGTAGAAATACTTACATCCTCATTCTTACATTTCTTGTGAAACTGCATCACTATATCAGGGTGGTACAGAATGTAACCTCCTTGTAGCATCAAAAAAATAATACAACCTCATAAACACAACATTTTCTTCAGATATTTTATTTTACAAATACTGGAAATAGATACACATACATGCTCATCACTACATTTCCTATGAAATTTCATTGATATTTCAGGGTGGTACCTCCTTGTAGCACTGATGTAGTAATAGCATAAGGAGCTCTGCCACTGACATATCTCTGTGTAAACTCTCTGATTAAGTACACTTCAAACTGTGTCAGAATGAGCCTCGTTCTTTTACTGTTTAATTTGTGATTATCTCAAAACATGAGTGCTGCAATAGAAAATTCTGCCCAAATGTGAGGTGCATGCTGTCATACAATTTCTTGTGTACAAAATGTTTCAGCAGCAGAATTCATTGTCAGTTGTGAACTATTTATGACCCAAATGTTAAGAATGAGGGTTTAGTGAGGTAATGACTCCATTTAAAAAAAAAAATCACTTATGATGAAGAAATGAAACAAATGTATGATGGCCTCCTGTTGTGAGTGATAATCTTGCCATCAAAACTGACAAAAAATGAGTGAAAATCAGATTCACCATATATGAACTGTTCAAACAATTTCTGCAAATTTCTGGGACAGAGATCCACAAAATTAAACAAATTGGCTTTGAGTTAGACTTCTTTTCACGCTATGAGACCGTAGGAGAAAACACTTTTAGAAGAGAATTGTGAGTGCAATGAAACTTGGGTGGTGTATGGTACAGTCTGGGGCGTACCAGTTCTCCATACAAGCCAAATTTTACTAGCATGGAAGATTATAGTTATGGTTTTTTGGGATGTCAAGGGAGTTCAGCTTGTGGAACGTGATATAACAGTTAATTCAGCAGTATACTGTAAATTTTGAATAAACTTATGCAAGCGATTGAAAACAAATATCACATGGTATACTATCAACCAATATTGTTTTTGTTTGTTGTTGAAAGAAGCATAAAAACATGCATTCTTACAGTGCTTGAAGAAAACAAGAACAAAAACAGTGTGTATGAAGAAACTTCTGTTATGACCTAAAGGGGCATTTTAGGTCATCCCCCTTACAGCCTGGACTTGATACAGAGTGATTTTCATCTTGTCACTCATATTATACAATGGCCTTTCATTGTACCACTTCTACGAGGATAACAAACACTAAAATTTTGTTCAAGGCTGGCCAGGTACTCAGGTGGTTGAATTATATAAAGAAGGAATTTGTAAATTAATGAAATGCTATGACAAATTCTTGCTTTTAAATGGCAAAATGGTGGCTATGTTAAAAAAACAGGTAAAATCCGTAGTTGTAAAATATACATTAAAATATATTTATATCTATGCAGGTTTCTTATTTATAGCCAAGCAGAGGTTACTTTCTGAACTGCCCGTATAAGTTTGAATGTTTCCTTACAATTTCAGATTAGTAAATTGAAGCGTTTTAATGAACTAATTAACAATTTGCAACCCTAAATAGCTATTTTTTTATTGGAACTCTCTAAAAATATAAAAAATTGTAAATAATATCTACACAAGGTTGCTTAACTTCTTAATCATCCAATAATTAATTATTATTAATAATTAATGAATATTGTAGGCTATAATGCAGTTTTACTATGACATGAGACTAAATGTGAAACTGGTTAAAAAAATGATAATTTTGTAATTTAGTACAAAGATTACAATAATTAACTAATATTTTGTTATCAGTCAAAATAATAAGTTTTTTTAACCTTGTCATGTAAATCTTGAAGGAATAATTACATCAAGTAACTAAACTTTGATAACTTTACATTACTGCTAGGACATACACATTTATTCTGAATAACTTATATATTGATGCGCAAATCCTAGTATTGTCTTTTCATCTTTCTTCCTTATAACGTTTTGGAGAACCTACATTTTGAAAAATTCTAATAATTTATGTAGTGAATCAGGAGTAGCCTACATAAACTAATTTTAAAATGAGGGTTCCCTGTAACAGTAAAAAACATGAAAATACAATGCTATGATTGACAGCATTACATGCTGAAAATAAATCATTTAACAGGCTTGAAAATATTTCAGACTGAGTGAGGATATAAATTATTTCTTACTTCCATATAGCTACTTCAAGCACATAGATGGAAAAAAATATTAAATTTTAATACTTAAAATCTATTACTGTGTTACAGCGTCTATTCAGCATGATGACTGATATTTTTTGTGTTACTGGTAATACATTAAGAAAACAAATGTTAATATCTATTTGTACAAAAGTAATTTGTTTTCAATATATCCAGCATTTTTATTTTTACAAAAAAGCATGAATGAATTGTCTTTAGAATTTGTATACAATTTTGTGTTTGAAAAAAAAAACAAAATGAGGGTTAATGTGAAAGCAAATGATTATCGGACATGCAATTTTTATGATTTTTTTTCTTAAAATGATACAAGGAACATGATGGCAAGTGTGGGTCATAATTGAATTTACATCATATAGCCCAGGGGTTTCCAATTTGTACCTTAAGTGTGAAACAAAGGTATAATTGCTTTAACTGCTTAAAGCACTATTTTACAAGTGCACAAAAGAGTGAAATTTAAAATAAACAAAAATGACTACACCCAGCACAATTAAATTTTGAAGAAAACCCCTTAAAGTTTATTTCAATTAATACTTTATGAATGGAAAAAATTAAAAAATCAACTTATAAAAACTGAAATTCATCATGTATTCAAAATAAAACTTAAAACAGGCTAATTTAGTAAGAAGGTAAAACTGTGGTTAATCAGCTGCATATTCTAATGAAGAAGTATGTCCACCTTGTCTCTAATCTCAAAAATGCAGCAACGAAGAATCTGCAAGACGACGTCTGTACTGATTTTTAAAGAATTTCAGGACGAAAATACATGTGTGTCCTAAAACAATAAAATTATTGTTTGTCTACATTGTAATTGTTTTAAGTTTGGGTATTTTGCATTAGATAGTATTTTAAAAAGTTGGCTTCTAGATCGCACAGTTCTAGTTATAAATGTGAACTATTATAAAAAAGAAATATTTTTTTCAAAAAGCTTTTGTAAGCTACAAAAAAAGTGTTCTCACAGATAGCCAGTTGATAACCCCTGCTATAGCCTATTTGTGGGTGTGACTTACCCATACAGTTATATCGTATACTTGATCCTTCCAAATATTAAAGAATGATTTTTAAGTACAGTAGAGTTTTGATTAACCATCATTCTTGGGACATATGGGGTGACGGATAACAGAATATACGGATAAAAAAATAGACCACCTGTACTTTCAGCGATTGATAAAAATAGCATAATAACATTCTCTGTTATAACATTCTCAGTTTATAGAACAGAATGTTTTATGATTATACTGAAAAATATAGTAAAACTCAAATTTTCAATTTAATTCTAATTATATATTATACAAATTTTACATCCATTGGTCTTTAATAGAGTAAATTACCTGTACTTAACCTTTTGACAAATATTTATGTAACATGTGAGAGCACTGCACATGCCACTCATGTGCCTGTTAGGTGAATGTCTTATAAGCTAAATGGTATAATCGTACATAATGATAAGTATTTATCTTTCAATGAAAACACTCATGAAATCTTTCTGAATTTGTTGACAATATTTGAGTATTTCTATCTCATTCCACTACTTTCGTTTACTTTTTGATTATGAATGTTTGCTTAGGATAGGCAATTAGTTTCAGCTTCCTGAACCTACGCTATATATAAGTCATGTCCAGTTAGTGTTTTGTTTTGTCTAGAAAGTTACTTTTAATATTTATTACAAATTATTTATTATGGAAGACTGTTTAAAAATTCATATAACACAATTAACCTGATGGTTAATAGAAACTGACGGTTAATCAAGACTCTGCTATATTGTATTTCAACTAAGAACTTCAAGTGGGGTTGATCCTACAAAGCTTACCAGGGTGTCCTCTAGTTATTGCTTAAACATTTTCATAACTAAAAAATAAATTCAGTAGGGTGTATTTTATAAAAATATTTATTATAAGATAAAGTGTATGAGAAATTTAATTGATTTAGAGCCAGGAAGAACACTTTAACTAGCCAGGTCGGGTGGTTCTGGATAATCCAAGTTTATTCCTGGTTGCCAAAAATACTGAAAGTGACTGTAAGAGCTTCTGTATTGCAGATCTTTATTGAATTAAAAAGCTTTGCCTTTTATGAATAGAGTACATTATATTGTTGACTGAGCGAAGTGAAGTCTACACAGTTTTGGCCAAATGCATTAACCGATTGTTTTGAAATTTGGAACGAAGGTACCTTGTACAAAGTCTGAACAATGTATGTGTAAGATTTTTTTTCATTAATTTCTGTTTCAATATGATGGCCCCTGATTTAACAATAAGTTTAGTTGCTGGCTAATACCTGTAATACTGACTGAACGGCTCATACTAATAAAATTTTTACCATTTCATGGAGAAACAGCATAAAATTTGTAATAAAGTTAGTTCAGTAACATTTTTCATAAATATCATGGTTACCTGTTGAAATTGATGGAAAAGGTTATGATCATGTCAAAAGTGTTCTTGTGGAGTAGTGGTCAGATAATTAATATTAATAATACTCTGTGAGGTCTACTGTTCATTCAACTACTAGTAATAAAGTACTGTACACATGTTTTACCTTCATGATAATCTGTCCTTTATTTCAGTTCTGAAAATACTGCAAATCAAATAAATGATGGATTAACAATGTTCTAAAATTAACCTAACAAACCTTTTAAACACTAATACTTTGAACATATTGCAAAAGGAAACTCTATTGGACTAACCATCTTTGGTAAACAAAAAACCACTGAAGGAATTACAATAATAATGTAATTTGCAGAAATTCACCTAAAGTTACTATCTATGCATTAATATTCTGACGAGTAATAATTAAAAAAAAAATAGTGAACTTAAGCCATTATTTGATTATGAAACTAAATCAAATAAAGTTCAGAAATAATAAATACTCACCATTTTCCTATGAAAAGCAATGATGAAGAATGGGTGACTAGAAACTGTGCCTTCAAATGAGTCTTCTGGGCTGCCATTGTTACTGCTAAAGTTGCTTTTGTTTGGTGTTATTCCAATCGATGCAATTGATGACAGTGACGACTGTGAACATTATTTATATGTTATTTCAATATGAACATTATTTATGCCTATATAAAACAGACAGGTAAAACTTAAACAACTACTGCCAACTAAAGCCGTACTAAAAACCTCAGGCAAGAACAAAAGATCAACAAAAATAATAAAATTTATTGCAATAAACTACTTTGAAAGTAACCATTTTAGCAAATCTTTCATTTGTTCTGTCAGTAATTAAAATAATATAATTTTATTTATTATAGGCTTAAAAATATTACTGTATACCATAAATAAAGTCACGATATGCTACAATGAACATTTGTGAACAAAATTGTAGGATATTGGTAAAATATTAAGTGAAGAAAATTATACATGTAATAGCTGTTAATGCAGCTCTCATATTTTTTATACACATGTGCAATTTATAATAAATTTATAGATTAAGAATGAGAAATTTTATTTCATTAGAATTAAAAAAACACTAAAGCACACAAAGCTTATGACCCATTGTCCACTTTAGCAAGGAATGTGAGATGTGAAATGTGGGATGTGAGAAACGCAAATTTGATATAGTGTTCATGTCACAGTCTTATAAATTTGTTTAAAATTTTTATTATGTATTTTAGAAGTGTAAATCATAAATTATTGTTTATTAATAACTATGTTAATTTTTTAACTTTGGGAAAAATGAAGCTGTTATTTAAGGATATCTATTTCATATTTTATGTCAAAACAATTATTTTAACTTTTTAAACCATTGTTTAAAAACTAATTAAGAAATAATCTTTCTTCTATAACCCTTTCCAATTAAAATATTTAAGAACTGTTTTTAATCAGCCTGCATGTTAACTTTGTGATTTTTCAGGTGCTTTTATAAACAAAAACTTTTGTATGATTTTCGCATATGAAAATGAAAAAGAAAAATACACAAATAACTTGAATATTATAAAAATTGTCTTATTTATTTTAGACATACAGCTAACTTCTTATCTGTTCCAACTGGTCATCCGTAATAACTGAACGTTTATCGAATTTTTTCCTCAATTAGATTGTGAAATTCCGAAAACTGGTGGTTCTTAATTGTTCTCAAATAAATTTTAAATGTGTCACTGTCAAGTTCTAGAATTAAGTTGCGGTACCACTGTATTTATTTACTGAATATAAAAACAATTTCATCCAATACTTGTGTTTTTTCTTTAACTTAAGAAAGTTCAAGATATTTTCAGTTTCCTCTTCAGAATCCAAACTAATTATTGTTCCTAAGCTTCTTTTCACAACAGTCAATCTAAAAATAATTTTAAGAAAGTATTTTGTCAAATATACAAAATTAATATTAGTGCACACTCTACCTCCACTATCACAGAGCTCTACAGTGAAACTAACAGTGCTGGCTATTTCAGTGAAACACTTTTAAAAACGGATAATTTAAACTTGTTTGAACATTTCTCGCTTTGCAAACGAATTTTACATCTCATATTTCATGCTGAACTGGACAACGAGCCTAACAGTAAACTACAAAACACACTTGAACACACAACTGTCTGTACTATGCAAGACTGTAAAATAACTTTATCTCTGAAATAAAATTCCAATGCTATATCAGTTACTCATAAATTGTCAGTAACAGTTAATATATACACAATTATTTCATTTCATGGTTTGTGTACTAATATACGGATGGTGAGTAAATATGAACAGAAATGACATAAATGATTTCTTGTGGGGGTTATATCTGGTTGCTGCTCTTTATTCTTTTATGGCTTTGCGGATATTCTGGATGCAGCTCGGTAAGGGTTAAAAATATGGTAAGAACTCTTATCACTTTAAGTTATTTTTCAATTTCAAATTTGCAATTTCTAATTAAGTTTCCTATATAAAATTAATCCCAAATACTTCAGATGCTCACAACCTGACATTCTCACAAATTTACTACATTGGTTTTGTTATATAAATAATCTATACAAGGATAACTTTAGCTATTTAGCTAAACATTTTCTCCTTTTAGAGAAGTGGTCTTCTTAACTTTACAATGTATTTTCTGTAAACTACAAGATTTTAGGTCATAATTTTAACCGTTTAATACATTCCAAATTATTGAATGAGTTACCATCTGACCATGATCGAAAAAAGAGGACATTTGAGCTTGTCGAAGAATCCATTTTATCACAATACAAGTTTGCTTTTTAAATTTTATTAATTCTGCATTCAGTTTTACACTCACTTCTTCATTGTTTGAACGAGGAAAATCTTCCCTGAAGGATATCTGTAAATGTGCATTTATGTTTCATATCTGTTTTCCCAACCATTAATTCACTTCCCTGTAAAATAAAACTGAACCATCATGTCTAACTGAAAAACAAATATATTTAAGTAGAAAAGAAAGAAAATCAACTGTTATGTTTTGACATGATGACTGGCTGCATGGTTGCTAGTGTGTACTTCTGATGTTCATTATGTTGCCGGATTGTGAATTAGACTATGATTCGATAAGTAAGATTGAGTGCCACTACAGATGGACTCAACAAAGCATTGGGGTTAAACAGTTAAAACCAACACATAATAACTACTATATTGCTTGTTTCTTTACAACTATATTACTTAAAGATATTTTAATTATTGATTCCTCAATGTATGACAAAATAAAATTTGCAATGTTCCTTTTTAATTTTGAATTGAGATTCTTAACCTTTTCAGTAGCAGGTAATGAACAATACATAAGCCATCTGGTGGAGAGGTTTTTATATATTACCAAAATTGTTAATGCTAGTGTTAAAATGCACACACACATCTATTATAGAATTATGCAACTTTTATATAGATACAATTATATATGGAACCTGTGGATCCAAAAGGGAACAAACTAAAATAGTTTAGAATTAAATTAACTTTGTTTGATACTTGTACTGAAATGAAAAATTTAGGCTTATAAACTATTATAATTATTATATTAAACCTGTTCTATTACTAATACTAGTAACTGAAAAAAAAAACGATACAAAAAAATTATACTGTTAACAATGTATTATAAATGTAAACAAATAAAAGTAAAAGTAGTACCTTGTCTTCATTTGTGGTTAAACAATCCTGACCAACAGCCACAGGTTCACGAAAGTAACCTAATTTATAAAATATCATTAATGAACAATGGATTAAGAAACAAAAGTTTATATTTAAATAAATAAAAATAATATTTTTTAACAACAATGTGTAATTACATTAACTTTCTATTCCTATTACAGTAGAGGCTGCTAATCTGGCATGGTCAGGCATGATACAGGTGATGTTGGATTAGTGGTTTTGTCAGATTACCGAAAATTAGTAAATTTAAAATCAGAAATATACGAGGTAAACATTACAAACTATTAATGCAGGCAGCTTGATTACATATTTACAACCTAATAAAGAAAAACACTGAAAACATGAAACATAAATTTGAACAGATATTTATTGAAATAAAAACATTATTGCAGTACAGTAGTTGAGTTATAATTAAAATCTGGGCTAAACAAGTGAATACTGAGTATTAAATACAATACATAAGTTAAATTTAAGAACTAAATTTCAAAAATTGTTACTGTAAAGCAGTTATTGCTGTAGATTTCTTACTTAAAAAGTCTTTGATGTCTCGTCTCCTTGATTCATCTCTTCTCTTCAAAAACTTGTTGCGAATAGTACATAAATTAATGAATTCTACACAGTTGTAGCTTTTGTTTGACTCAGCGAAATTGATGAACATGTTTAGTGCATCGGCATCTTTATTTTAAGAGGCTACAGAAAGAGTTGCAGCATCCCCTTTTTCTTAGTCAGATTCAACTTCTGCCAGTTTAATTCTTTGAGGATTCATAAGACTTTGCACTATTTGTTCATCACTCGCAGCTTCTTTTTTATTAATTTCTATCCACTCCAACTCCTACTGAGATAAATCTCATAACGAGTTATTTGGTGCATTTTGTACGCCAAACACCAAATTATGGACATCAATTGTGATACTTGAATTTTCTTTCTCTTTGTCCTCATCATAGGCTAACGTTTGTGCCAACATCTCTGTAGCTATATCTTTTATACTTAATTCCATGCTAAGACTGTTGCAAAAACAGCATTATTAATATTAAATTGTTTTTGGAAGTCTTATTTCAGACAGAATCCAACTGGCCTTGTACAAAAACCCCTCTTAATACACTTGAATTTTGTATTAGTTCTTGATTTATTAACTGAATCAATGAAGTGAAATTAGGTGGTAGAAATTTAACAAAAATCTGCTCACAAACCAAGTCAGAAGCTGTCTAATAATAAAACTGTTCTGCTGTTTTCAAACATTCCTAGTTTCTTAAAATTGTTCTTTACTTCTGGCACAAAATGATGGAAAAGCAGTTTCTTAAATAGGTCTGCCGTCAAGCATGCATTACACTGAACATTGTAATGTACAAGAAAGTTCAAAACATCTTTAATTTAAAAAAGCTCTTGGCATTTTTGTATTTTCCGATGATGAAAGGTGTTAACTGATGGTCATCAGAAGCATTTGAATAATGCAAGGCAGTTAATCTATCAATGTTTTTTTGTTAAAATCTTTAGCACATGTTTTCTCTCTACCTACATCACCATAGTAAACTTTTTCATCAGCATTGTAAATTTGACTTTAATATAAACTATTTTTTAAACAATATTGTTAAAAGTTTACCTTTATTTTTCTGCTGCATTTTCATCAGCCGATCTGGATTCATTGGTCACATACAGTCTACAATTTCATGCCAAACTTTAAATTTTTGAAGCCAACTATAAAAACACATTCTTTATCTGACAAATACATACAGCAATGAAATTTGTTTGCCTTTTGATAATCATAGATGCCTGTTACAGGTTTACCTTTTGATCTTTGTGTACTGAACCATGTATATAAAACACAATCTAGCTGCTCCAGTGTAGGCTTTTTCAACATATGCCTACATACAATGTATTTTGCAATTACAGCCTAAGCTGTAAACGTTTTTAGTTTACCTCCTTTTTTAATGTTGTAGACAAGTGTCAGTACACGAAGGCAAGAAGGTAGTCACTCAGGTCAAGGTGTAGAAGGGTGAACAATATTATGAAAAACAAATTAAAATGTAACAATATAATATTTAATACTATAAACAGTGATATTTAGTGCTGTAAATAAATTGGTAGGAGATTCTTGTTTTGATTACTGTTCATTTTTATAACTTTTAACTAAATTATTCTTAAGTACAAAATATTAAAGGTAATTATTGACATTTGTTCCGAAGTATTAGGAAAGGGGAAAGTCATTACCCTGGGTGCTGTCAACCTACATAGCGGCCATGATTTCATGTTCTCATCCAAAATCTACAAGTGATCACTACTAATTAATTATGTAGGGTATAAGTTAAATACTATAAAGTATATTGTTTACACTATAAAACTATCTTAAACTACAAAACTAATAGTTTGATGAAATAATGTCACTGTTTCAGAGCAAAAAGTGAAATAGCTAATAAAGAAATTAAAATTTTATAAAAAAAGTGTTGAAAAACTTTTTGAAGTTACTATCTGAAGTTATGCAGATAGTATCATCTGTTGCTCACTAATATTAAAGCTCTCTAACTTTAACAAAAACCATACAAACTTTATCACACTTCCACAGAAGTAACATGACCTTGTGACTGGAAGTTACTGAGGTTACAGATCTGATCTGATGTTGAGCTACAGATAATGATTGCAGAAGTTCAAAAGGTTAGAATTTCCAATGTGGTCTCACAGACAATTGATCTCAATTAATATCTTAGCTTTAACAAAGCTGTACTTAACTTAAAAGTTAGTTTGGTTGGACTTTTCATCAATTTCGATTGTTCTGATAAACTGAAGTAACATACCTGGTAGGACTGACCGTTGAATGGCTTGGAATGTTTGAGACTCTCTTTGTATTTTTTCTGAATTTACAGATAAACATTCTTCGTCTCTTGACAAAGCACCAGATGGCAACTCATAAGCATAAAGCAACATCCCTTGTGTGACCTTTATCTTCTGATTATCCCCCGGCATACTCTAAACAAAAGTGAAGTACATGTGTTAATTTATTAACACCTACATAAGTTCTAAAGGAGTTTGGTGATGACAAAATTATTTGAAGTGAACGCATATTTCCAAAATGTAGCATACAACAAACCAATTCAGCTAGACAGGTATTCAACCAACAGGTGAGTTATTTCCATACTTTACCTACAATATCTGTAATAATGAAATATTCATACTTTATACCAGTAAGACTAATGAGGACAGAGTATCACAGGGTGACCACTAGACTCTGAAATTGTGAAAAGTTTTGGTGTTAAACCTTGAAAATTTAATTTAAAAAAAAATGTGATAAAAATTTTATCAAAGGAAAATTAAAAGTAGCTTTGAGTAACAGAATTTAGAACTATTTCAAATTCAACCTATATCACAAGCAGTAGTGCGGATGATTGACAGCTAACGTTGACAACTCGTACTCTTCATGACACAATATTGCGTACCATTCTGTAAGTATAAACACTTATTACTGCTTAATGCTCGATCTGCTCGACTGAAGTCTAGTGGTATTATTACTTTGTTACTCTGTAGTATAAACAAATAACGGATAAGTTTACAAGTCTCAGTTTTTGGTTTTACGTAGGTTGCTATATTTATTCAATGAAATAATAAATAAAACTATTAAATTTATTGCAATTTATGTTTTCAATTATTATCCAGGTTTTAATGTTATTTAAATTTTATATCATATGAAGGCAAAATAAAGAATTTATTCTTATGTTTGTCACATAAAAGATGTACCTATTGTTAAAGAAAAAATTCTTAATTTTTTAATACCAAAATAACATTGCATTTTTTTGAAAAAAATATTTTGTATTTAAGAAAGTGCATTACAGTATATATTATTATTGCACATATAACATTTATAAAAAAACAGGGTTTTACTAACCTAGATTAGGCCTAATTATTTTTATTAAAGTAAGCTTTAGACAGCTAATATTAAGTGATGGAACAATATCTATAATATTGTATATATTTTTTATGATTATTTAAATATTTTATTTTAGAAATTATTGTGAGGTTGTAAAAACATGAATCCCCTAACTGCGGTTGTTGTAAGCTTTCAAAAATCCAGTCGGACTCGCACCTGTTAGTGGTGTTTATAGTTATAATCAACAGTTTATTTATAACTTCCTTATGTTGTTGATATGTAAAGCTTTCTGCCTCTGGTGTACATTTTTTAATGACTATGTTCGATCTACAAATTTTATTTTACTAAAATAAGAGTTTCTCTTTTCTACAATTGCTTGTTTATTTGTTTATAAGTGTCTGACAGATTATTAACTTTGTGTACACTATTGCTTATAAACATGAGACAGACAACTGGGATAAACTGTCCTATCTCAGGAAAATTCCTTGTTTTCAGGACATTGGTGATCAAACAGTTGGAGACAACTTCAGTCTTATACACACTTACATTATGGTGAAGAGTGCACCACTTTTTGTCAAATAAGTTCTCATACATGTGCAGTTCAGGAAAAATTATACAAAATTTAATCTTACAGGTCTTCAATGGTAGGTATCTTGAAAGCCCCGAGCTAGCCCAAGAACTACAATGCTGAACAAGGTTATCTTATATCCAGATATTAGTACCTAGTTAATCTGCATGTGTCAAAACCTAATGTGTGTGTTGATTACAAAACATAAGAGGGGAGTTGATAGAAATGGTCACTTCATTTCCACTTATCAAAGTTCAAAACAAATTAAAAAATATAGTACAGATCAAGTGAATAGTCAGGAAACTAATCAATGAGCACCACTGTCCTCTATTGTATTTGTCTGAAATCAATATTCTCAAAGAAATATTATAATAACTTTAAACTTTTTATATTTTTACATTTATAGCAGCATGTTACAAGACATTAATGTAAAGTTCAATGACCAAAAGGCTCAACAAACAATTATTTACCTTAATTTGTGCCCCAATCAACTCTGTCAATTTTATATGGGCTGAGGGTATACCACATAGTTCAGACAGTTGAATTTTTAGGGTTGAGTATGTGTCATCCATATTTAACTTCATTCCATACTTCACAGGTATGGAACCATCAAGACGAATCACTGTAAATTAAAAATTATACAAATTTGGTTTCAAAAAATCTTTACCACAGAAACCATTAATTTTTAAGCTGTTTTCAACTGTTTAGAAATTTACCTCATTAGAAAAAAATAGTATTATAAAAACATGGTTATTTCAATTCTACTTATTAAAACCCTACATGTCAACATCTGGTTTTACCGGACTTCTGTTTTATATAAATCTCATACCAGCATTCCTTAGATCTGACAATGTTTTTTTTTCAAAAATAAAAAAATATCAAGCAGTAAACAATAAGTTGTTTAACATAACCAAGCAATAATAATACAACAATGACTTATGAAACTTTTTAAATGAAACAATTTTAGATGGGTCAAATAGCCCAATGGTCTGAAGCTCTACACCTGGCCAGTATAGTGTGTTAAGTGTGAGTGGGTTCGAACTGTGAAAATCATCGCATTTTCTGTGCAACTCTGAGCTTGCCTGTCTGTGGTAGAAGGTGAGACCTTAAATAAACGGTGGACAGTTCTGGTGGAAGCTGACAGGGACAGATCAATCTTTTTTTGTGAGTTGCGTAGCTAAGAGTTTTGCTATTTTTTTCTTACTATATACTGTGTGTGTTCACTTGAAAAGATTATTTTCATAAAATATGTGGATTTAGCTTAAAATATATAAAAAAATTTAAAGAAATTATTAAACTTTTGTTCATGTAGAAAAAGTCCATGGCACTAAAATGGGTAAATATTGACACAAGACATTTTTATCTTTACATTAAAAGCTATTAAACAAAATCCCATAGCAAAGTACTAGTATACAAGTTCAACTACTTACCTATGGCTTGTATATGTATATATGACTCCATTGGAAGAGGCAATGAAAGATAGTTAAAAGGATCAAAGCGAACGGATTCATGACCACACACTTTACATTTTACTTCAGACTTCAGTTGCCCATGAAATAAATCAACTATAATTGATTTGTTTCTTATGAGATGGTTTTCCCATGCCTATCAATAACAAAAGTTATTTTTAAAACATTTTAAACATAAGACATTTACAAAAATTTGTTTTGTTATTACAGTTAGTATTTAACTTACAGTGTGTCAAAGAATATATAAAAATAAGAAACAAATTAAATTAAAAATACATAATAAATATTTTATAAGTTCTATTTCTATGCAAAACATTTTTTAATCCCATTAAGAATATCTATTGAAACACTATAGATTGTGTAAAATCTAATCTATTAATCTACTATATACATGATACTAATAATGCATAATTTAGCTTCATATTTAAAATTAATTACAAAATATTTGTGAATATTAAATATCTAAAATAATCTAAATGTTCATGATTTGATTGCCATTGTCTTATCCTGTAAAGCATCGATTCTCCGAACATCAATTATCTGAACCTCTCAAAAAGGTTTTTTATATACCTTTATTATTAGACTCATACTCTAATTTTAAATAGAAAACAGTTAACACACTATTAATTAAAATGTCTTTCTGTGTATACATATATAGTGCTGCAATTTTTATTGTACAATATGTACTGAGAAAAAGTTTTTCTTTCTTATTCTATTTTTAATTGAAAATTTATTTTAAAAAATTCTACATTTTCTATTTAGGCATAATGAAATGATGTTTAAATGTAATTCAGTGTTTTCTTTACGAAAATAATGCTTTGATTAGTCAAACTCGAGTCCCAATTAGTTTTTGGATAAATGATGCTCAGCAGTATTCATAAACTAATATTAGTTACTATCATTTTATTTAAAAACAAGTTTTTATTTTAGAATTGGAATCACAATGACTTCATTCGAGTACAAATAAGGATAAGATCAACTCTGGTAGTACACAGTGTTAGTTACGGATTGGTAGGATAGTGGAGAGAAATGTTTTCAGAAAGGCATTTCTCATTACCACCGCAATACGCCATGCTATAAAATCTATCACTAACTGGGCCTATTAAATTACAAACTCTGATAGTAATTCAAATTTTCTTCAAAGGTTCTTTAACTTAATGGTTTTGTTTATCCAGTATCTTTCCTGATAGACGGTAAACAATGTTCATAAAACATCGTTAGAATTAATTGTTTTTATGTAAGTTTTATGTGGTAATTAAAAGCAAAATACAAAGAACCACTTAAACCATTTGGCTACTATGCAACAATGAACTGTCATATTAATTTACTAGTGAGAAATTTGGAACGATCTATTTTTCCTGTATTTTAATCAGTAATAGTTGTAATTAAATCCAATAGATAGTGCCTATATCTAATTTTTCAATTAACTGATCATTTTAGTTCATTTTTCTGCCATTTTCAAATTTTTCTGAGTTACAGAAATGATATTATAAGAGCTGTAACATAACCCTATCCTTTGAGTTTTCTTTATTAGGTAGTCAAATTGGCCGGCAATCGTGAAGTGTTCTTGTTTGGTGCTGGTGATTACATTATTCAGTTAAATGTTATGACATTTGAAAAATGCACAGGAATCACCAAATAATATGATTATACCAGTAAAATTAAGGCATTAAATAAAATTGCTTTAAGTAGTTTATTGTATTTCAAACTTAATTGTTTAAATTTTATTTCTTCAATCAGAAATTAGAGGCTTAATCTCTTTAAATTTTGATTAAAACAAATAATACTATACTAATAATAACCTATAAATTATTTACAATAACAGATATTTCTAAAGTGATAAATAGAAAATATATTTACATATAAAGTTACACATATACTTTTCAGCTAAAACAGCCCAGCAATTACAGGCAGGGCATGCTACTGGGCAGGCCAGCAGCCAGAGTTAAGAAGATAAGCTTGTGTGTTTCCTACCATTACCAAGAAACATGATCTAGACATATATGCCTTATTAACTCATATTCTTAAACATAATATTATTTTTCAACTGAACCCTTTACACTCACTTAGGGCCTTTAAGAATGTTCCTCCTGGATTATACGAGGGTTGATCAAATATAAACGAGACTGACTTTCTAAAAACTTTTCCGTTGGACATTGAACTCTAAAGGGTGGGGTTTCAGGTAGCCTGGGAGGTTTGGGACGGGCGTGAGCGGGCAACATTTCCGTTCGGACCCTTCAGTATAAAACTATACAATGAGTGAGAGTGAAGTGCACGCTTCCGTGGAGCAGAGAATTATTATTAAGTTTTTGGCCAAGGAGGGGTCAATCCGACTAAAATCTTTCGTAGATTGACGGCTCAATACGGGGACAGGACCCTGTCAAGAGCTCGCGTTTTGCTTGGCACAAGGAATTCGCCGAAGGGCGGAAGCAGTAGAAAACCTCAGCCATGATCGTCGCCCGACCACTTCCGTCCACGAGACGAAAACATTGATGCTGTTCGAAGCCCTGGGCGAAGACAGGCGTATATTGCTGCGATTTATTGCAGATGAACTCCAGTTGAGCTATGGTAGCGTTCAAAAAATCGTTACATCAAACCTGGAACTCAGCAAAGTATCTGCAAGGTGGGTTCCATGAATTTTGACCGACGTTCACAAACGGAATCGTTTGGAGATTTGCCAGCGACTATTGACCCAATTTGAACGAGATGGTGAGACATTATTAAACCGGATTGTCACCTGTGACGAAACATGAGTTCACCATTACACTCCCGAGTCGAAACAGGCAAGTATGGAGTGGCGGAAGAGGGGAGAGAGGCCAAATCTGAAGGCCAAATCACGATCGTCGGCCGGGAAGGTAATGGCCACTGTATTTTTCGACAATTCAAGGATTTCACGTCGATTTCCTCCATCAACGACGCACAATAAATGCACAATATTATTGCGATGTTTTAGAGGCCGCAAAACAGTCTTTTTGTAGGAAAGGAAATCTAAACCGGCGTCATTCTTCTTCACGATAATGCCCGACCACATTCGGCGAACGCTCTGAGGCTTAAACTCGATCAAATTGGCTGGGAACCAATGGAACATCCCCATACAGTCCAGACTTATCACCCTGCAACTATCACCTGTTTGGGCCACTCAAAGAGGCGCTTGGAGGCCAGCGTTTGAAGACGATTCTGGTGGAGACCTTCGTGCTCCAATGGCTCAATGAACGCCGAGAACTTTTTATGAAGATGGTGGGAACTTTTTAAAAAACTTCCAATCCGTGGGAAAAATGTGTTACTCGTGCGGGAGACTATGTAGAAAAATAAGTTGTATCAAGAATAATTTGTAAGTAAGCAATAAATTTTTTTAAAAATCAGTCTCGTTTATATTTGATCAACCCTCGTATAGCCATTGTCTGTTTAAATGCTTTTATTTTCTCTGTACAGTGCTGAAAACCTAACTGTGAATTAAAACAACAATATCAGTAAGCTATCCCGCCTTTGCAACATGATTCTATTTTACTGTGCTATTTCTACTGCCAGCTGATTTTTCGAATATCAGATAGAATTTAATGGTGTAGTGCTGTTTGATACAATGTTGCATTTTTAAGCTTCAAATAAGTCTATAGACAGGGGTTCGCTAAAACAATAATACATACATAATGTATTTAGTATTTTATTATTGTTACGCTGTATTGTAAAAGCTTGTACGTGACTGATGCCAGATGCATCTTAAAGCTGACTTCCCTCTCCATTGAACGCACTTGGATCCAGTGTGCTGTGACATACATTTACGTCAAAAAAAGTCTTATTACTTTTACATAAAAGCCTGTATGTCATTTTACTACATCAATGTTTTCCAACTTTTCACAACACACTGATCCAAAGCTGAACTAAGAAGTGGCACACTTAAGCCCACTTATTACTGTCAAATACAGTTCTAGTAAAATTGTCCTAGCTGTAAAACTAGGTATAAAAGAAAAAATTGGTGCTCTTTTTTCTTTCTTAAAATCTGTGGAACCTAGAAATGCTTATAGTACACAAGTATGGAACTGCCACATTATGTATTTTAATCTGAAGTGTTTAAACTTAGTTCACATATGAAATAAACATGCATTAAATTAAATTAAAAGAAGTTACAGCTAATTTTAAAAATACTGCCTGACTATTAATTATATTAAACCTCACAAATCTATCGCATTACAAATATTAATTATATACTAAAAGAAAAATTACCTCTTGTGCAACATCAATATCAGGACGTCCATCGCTATCCTTGAGCTCTACATAAGGTTTATCATGAACTCGATTCAAATCTTCATGGAGGCCATCCAACAAAAATGCTAACAGCTCTTGAGAGTCATGCTGTTGTGACCCACTAAATCTAGGTGCATACTTTCCAATCGTCCACTAGTAGACATAACAATTACATTAATATCTTAATTTATTAATAAATTTTTTATTGATTACAACAAAATTAAGTAATTACTTATAAGATGCCTTACTCTGAGTTTTAGAGGTGGAATTGCCTTTGATGTACCGCTCCATATTTCTTGAATAAGATCACCATAACGCTTGGCAATGTGTCCTTTCATGCCTAATGGATTACACCTAAAAATAATAGACCATTATTAATAAAATAATTATCTTAATAAAACTATAACAAAAGGGTGAAAAGCAAGTACACCCAGCTTTATAAATTTTTATTATATTTACTTGGGATCAAATGGAGTATGTATCAAAAGAGCACACAGTAATTGAGGAGTTAAAAAATGCTATCTTCTTGGAATTTAGTTACTTCTAAATCATAGTTTTAAAATATTATTTAATGATATTTAAAATGCTGAGTTTAGTGAAATAAATTTTCTGTTACATATTCACTAGTGTAAAAATGTCAGGACTGTTGTGCTTCCATCAAACAAGAATACAACTACTGTAGATAAATTAATACTGTTGTCCTTCCAAGAAACACAAGAACACAACTAGTTTAGATATATCAATTTCCAGCAAAACACAAGAACAATGCTACTGTTATCCTTCCAACCAAATAAAAGAACAGTATTGGTGTACAAAATTAGTATTGCTATTCTTTTCAGCAGATTGTCAAAACAAATGTGTTGAGGTAGGTGAATCAGTGTGTACAGAACAGTATTTTTCCACTGTGTATGAATTATTACTGATGGGTTTTATTTGAACAACAGGATCCATAGCATACCAAAACTTAAATTTCTGAATCATTAAATACTGAAAACTGAATCGCTAAATACTGAAACTTACACAGTTTATTGATACAATGAGTTCAAAATCTGAATCAACAAAGTGCCTAAATACAGACAAATATATAGTACAACAAATAAGTATGACTGTATCCGTTAAGGCAAATGAATGTTACCTATTCAGTCTTACCTATTCAGTTCATAAAGATGAAAGTTGTTTATGAAGTAACGAGTCAGAACACGAGTGTTGCTCACACATTGCAAGGATGCATTCATGAAGCAAGTATTGCCTAGATTGTTTAAGCCTGTTGCTCCTTTCTCTGGAGGAGAAGCTGTATCAAATTAATAAATACATAAATTTGTTGTACATTATATCCAACATAGCCTTAAAATAGAACTAACAAAATTTTTGTTTAGTGAGTATAAGTGCATAGCTATTTTTCTTTGATAAGATTTAAATTAATAACTACTTATATTTAATGAGTTAAAACAAAACATTCTAAGAGTTTATGAGTTATAAGATAAAGCCATATTTATTTAACCCTTACGCTGCTACACAAAGATTCATCATTATTGTAATTTACTAATGAGAAAAAATCAGCAAAAAGATTTATTGCTGCTATAATTTAGTCTGTAATAGTTGAAAATAAACTCAATAGATAGCATATAAATCTACATTTTTCAATTACTTGATCATTTTAGTTCACTTTTCTGCCACTTTCACATTTTTCTTTGGTACAGAAATAAAATTATAAGAGCTGTAACAAAAAACTTGTTCTTCAACATTCGTTTACAAGGTAGTCAAAGTGGCTGGCAATCATTATACATTTGTGTTTGGTATTGACGATGAAATAATTCAGTAAAATGTTATAAGAAAAGGTTCAGTATTTACCACAGAGTGTAACTATACTAATAAAATTGGGATATTCAGTAAAATGAAGTGGTTTGCTGTAAGTTCAAAATTAATGTTTTAAAATATACTACTTCTATCAGAAATCAAAAACTTTTTAAATTAAAATTTGATTGAAAAAAATTACTATAGTATTAATCGTATACAATATCTAAAAAAAAGTATTTTTTTAAAATTTCTAAAATGATAAATAGTAAATATTTTTAAATATACACTTCCTACACAAGTACTTTTTCGTTAAAATAACTAGGCAGCCAGAAGCCAATAGGATATGAGCAGCCAGTATTAATATGTTATTTTTGTTTTAGGAATTTTTTTATTTACCAAAACAAACACAACTTTGAATATATACCATATTGCAAGAATTGCTGCAGATGCAACCTGATGAGATAAATAAATATCTATGCGCACGTTCAGTGTACAAACTAATAAGATTTGATAATGAGCTTAAAAAGGAAATTTGTTTTAACAATGGTAATCAATTTCTACCAGAATCAACTCTCTACATGAAGACTGAAGTGATACACTTGTATCATTAAAAAAATTAGCATTGTTGTTGAAACAATTAAATATTGAAATATATGATAAAAAATTATTTATCAAAGAAAATGCTGGAACAAGAAAAACATAAAAGATAAAAAATAGTTACTCAGAAGTGCTGAAAAAATACAACAACAAATATTACCATTTCAAATAAAAATTATGCAAATGATAAACTCATGCTAATGTAATAAAATTTTTATAACAACAAAATACCAATTCCAATAAACAAGACTATAAAAACAATTTGGTGGCGTCACAATAATTCTATGTGAAAATAATAATTATATTGAGCCTACAACTGAAACTTGAAATTAAACTTAAATAAAGAATGTACAGTATAAAAAATTTGTTTAATCCTAAAATAAAAATTTTAATAATATAAAATTTATCTGTTGCAAGATGAATTACAAAATTATATAAATATCAGGAATTTCAAGGAAAAAGACCTAAACGCAAAATTCATCATTGCTGCACTGTTAAAATTAATAAATCACATAATGCTATTGTAGAACTAAATAGTGATTTATATAGTAATCATACAGCTTATTTAGGATTTCTTACGAAAGAACAGTAATTGTTTACTAGTCATCAGCTTTTGGTATATCTACAATTTCTCAACGGTATTTATTACATGGAAAGGTGAACCTACAGTGATCAATTTATATATGTATATATACGAGGTTTGTCCAATAAATACGCGAACTAAGGTCATAAAAACTTTATTTTACAAAATTTCATCTACATTGATTTTGTCCCCTTCAAAATACTCTCCATTCACTGCTATGCACTTATCCCATCTTCTTTTTCACTCTTCAAAGCACCCTTGGAAGTCCTCGGAAGTCAGGCTTTCCAGTCTCCTCGTCGTTTCTTGTTTTATTGTGTCCACATCTTCCCAATGCTGTCCCCTCATCACATTTTTGCATTTAGGGAATAGAAAAGTCGCAGGGGGCGAGGTCCGGTGAATAAGGGGGATGATCAAGGATAATGATTGAATTTTTAGCCAGAAACTGGCGAACAATGAAAGCCGAATGTGCAGGTGCATTGTCTTGATGAAGAATCCATCCATCGTTTTGAGTCAAATGTGGTCGCACCACGACGCTTCGATCTCTCAAACGCTTGAGAACGTTAAGGTAGAACTCAGAATTTACCGTTTTTTCCTCAGGAAGGAATTCATGATGAACAACACCTTTGATATCAAAGAAAACCAGGAGCATGACTTTGATTTTTGATCGGCTTTTCCTTGATTTTTTTGTTCGAGCTTCACCTGTTGCTTTCCACTCCATGCTTTGTGATTTTGATTCGGAGTCATACTCGAAAAACCACGATTCATCACCAGTGATAACCCTATTTAAAAATCCAACATCATTTTCCATGGAATTTTTCCAGTCAGTAGCCTAACACATTCGACTCTTCTCAACTTTTGATGCGGAGTCAGCAGTTTTGGCACGATTTTCGCACAAACCTTTCTTAAGACCCGAATGCTCGGTTAAGATTGTGTGCACTGTTGATTTTCCTAAATTTAGTTCTTCAGCTATCATTCGGACAGTTTTTCGGCGATCAGTAAGGACAAGACGCCGCACACGATCAATGTTTTCATGCACACAAGAGGTTGAAGGTCGTCCAATTCTTGCATCATCCGTGGCGTCTTCTCGACCTTCTTTAAAGCGCTTAATCCACTTGAAAATGGCTGTTTTCTTCATAGCATTATCACCATAAACAACTCTCAACATTTCAGCAATTTCTTGGTAATTTTTACCAAGCTTTACCAAAAACTTGATGTTAATTCGTTGTTCAGTGAATTGGTCAATTTCCATATCGACGAACAAAAAAATAATGCAAAACTAAAAATAACTCTACTCGCAAGATCCGCACAGCGTAACGTTCTGCCAAGCACTGATGGCTCATTGGGTCCCAGACAACACGTGAGGCCAGTGGGCGTGGCTTAACTCTCCGTAATGGCCACCATATTCGACCAGTTCGCGTATTTATTGGACAAACCTCGTACTACCAAGTTCAATAAAAACACAGCAGCAAACGAAAATATTTACAGAGAGATCTCATTTTGTTATTTAGATATTTTTATCTTATAAAAGATTTTGTTATCTTATAAAAGATATTAACAAATATCTTTATAACAAAAGGTAGTTTTATAAAAACAAATATGTTTAGATAATAAAGATATTACAATTTACTATACTGTTGTAAAAATTCAAAACAAAATATGCAGCATGAGAGAATGTATATGCAACAATGAAATCTGTCAGCGTGAATTACCTGGAAATCTTTGTTAATGCCTAAGGCATGTTATATTTATATCAATGTTACCGCCACTGCACAAGTTACCCAAACAAAAAGTATTTTTTATATAATTGTTGATTAGGGCCAATAACAAATACGATTTATGAACATAAATCAGATTTTATGTTGTTAAAAGTCATTAGATAACGTGAATAGTCATTAAGCTGGTAGCTCTAAATAATTCTACGTGAACCTTTTTATGACTATAAAGATTTGACAGACATAAACAAAACTACTTTCAATGTTCATTTTTAAATAAACAAACCCACACACACACACTCTCTCTCTCCCCTCCCTCTCTCTCTCACACACACTCTCTCACTCATTCATTCACTCACTCTTACTCACACTCACTCACTCTCACTGACTCATTCACTCTCACTCAATCACTCACTCTCACTCACATACTCTCTCTCTCTCTCTCTCTCTCTCTCTGTCTGTCTCTCTCTCTTGCTCTCTCTTTCTCAGAATTGTATTAGGAAAATGCAACTGCATTAGGAGAAACCATGTGTAGGTTATGCAGGAAGGAAATGAAAACCGAAAGTCACATAATTTATGATTTTGAGGCTCTTTCTAGCAGGAGTAAAGAGGCTCCCCCAGGATCCTGGGGACCTCCAGCAGAATGAGCTAATCAGTAACCTGCTAAAATTCAATGAGAGCACCAGTCTACTGAAGTAGAATCCAAGAGGCTTAATTGCAAAATAGGTTTCTTTGATTGCAATGCCAGGGTCATGAAGCCCATAATCTTCAACACCAAATCTAATCTAGAGCATTTGTGGTTCAGTGCTATGAAATTAAAAATGTAACTCAAAACCTGCTATTAATTTAATTTTTTTTACATTTAATAATTTTTAAAATTACGTGTGTAAGTAAGTTAAACAATAAATATTTAAATTATAATCAATGCCATTATACTACACACCAATAGCATAAAACTATTTAGAGCATTTACAATTAAATAAATCTTGTACACTGTATATAAATAACATCATTAATAAATATTTCAGTAATTACAGACACCACTGTACTAAATGCCTAGCCCAGCAATCACAATTATTAGAGCATTAACAGTTGTATGTGTATGTCACAGAATCAAACTTTTATAATACCCTGACTTTTCCATGATTCCTCTTTGACTAAATTTTCATTTCCCCTGACTGACCCGTGAAAAAACAACAAAACCTTATCAGAGGTGCCAATGTCCCCTAATGGCTATAGCGCATACCCCGACAAAATCAGTCCTCACCTCAAAATTTGATAACTTTCTATACTACCCTTCAATGGCAAAAAGATCTTTAACTATTACCTTTCATTTTTCCTCAATCGATTTTTTAAGAGAAAAAAATTAAAATGGACAAATTATCAAATTTTATTTTTTATCCTATTAAATTTTAAATTCACTTCATTAGTTTAAAACAAAATAGTTTTTTTTATTTGATTTTTTGCAGTTCTAAAGTGGGAATATAGATAACAATAAAATGAAGATTAGTGAAAGGAAACCATTATTGAAATTTTTGAAAAATTAATTTTTTCCTATTTATAGAAATAATCACACAGTATCAATAAAAGTAATTCCAATTAATATTTCTGAGTTATTATAAATTAAATATATTATTTAGATAACAACGTAATAATGATAAAGAAAATATGACAATTTTTATAACACTATTTATTTTAACCCTTTTTAAAATAATTATGATACAAATAAATTATGCCCCCCAAAAAAATGGTGATGGTGCATTTTGCACCATGCGCCCCCTGCCTTGGCACTTTAGAACCATATTTTGTAATATAAAGTTGGTAAATTATGGATTTATTTATTACAAAAAACAATATAATTACTAAATAACATACATAATAATGTTCTTTAAGATTTTCAGTTATTAGATAACAAACTTGATTAAAGCAAATATGGAAATTATCTAAAAACATTATGGAAAATTTTAAAACTAAGGATTTAGCACATAACACAGTAATATACGAGGTACGTCCAGAAAGTAAGTTCCGTTTGGTAATAAAATTAAATTGTGTACAGATACAGAAAAATTATATATTGCACAAAATTCTACAACTCTTAAACTACTTTTCCACATAACTGCCAAAATTTTGCAGGCATTTGTCATAGCATGGCACAAGTTTTTGTATACCTTCTTCATAGAAGTTTGCCGCCTGTGTCTTCAACCAGTTGGAAACATTTTCTTTCAGCTCTTCGTCATTGTTGAAGTGTTGACCACCAAAGAAAGACTTGAGATGTAAGAACAGATGAAAGTCGCTAGGAGCGAGGTCAGGGCTGTACGGAGGATGGTCAAACACGTCCCAGCCAAATCCATGTAGGAGGTTTTTCGTCACATTTGCAGTGTGTGGTCGTGAAGAAAAACAACACCTTTTGACAGCAATCCTCGGCGCTTATTCTGTATTGCGTGGCGCAATTTCCTAAGTGTCTCGCAATAAACATCTGCTTTGATTGTTTGACCAAGCGGTAAGAAATCAATGAGTAAGATGCCTTTCCAGTCCCAGAACACTGTGCACATCATTTTTTGAGGTGTCAAGATTTGTTTCGGCTTAACCTTTGCTGGGGATGAAGTGTGCCTCCATTCCATTGATTGCCGCTTACTTTCAGGGATGTCCTAAGAAACCCAAGTTTCATCTCCTGTGACTATCTGTGTCCAAAATTCTTCACCGCCTTCATCATAACAGGTCAAAAACTGAAGTGCACTACTCATCCGGTTTGTTTTGTGTTGCTCAGTAAGAATCTTTGGTACCCAACGTGAGCAAAGTTTACGAAATTTCAGTTTTTGGTAACAATTTCATGAATTAGTGATCGTGAGATTTGGGGAAATTCCATAGCAAGAGCACTAATTGTAAACTTGCGGTTTTCCTGGATCTTGTCATCAATCGCGTTAACCAGTTCTTCTGTAACCAAAGATGGACGCCCACTTCGTTCTTCATCGTGCACTTCACTACGTCCTTCATTGAACTGTCAGACCCATCTTCTCACCATTGAATCACTCATCGCATTTTGTCCATAAACTTCGCAAATTTGCCGATAAATTTCAATTGGTTTCACTTTCCTAGCATTCAGAAAACGAATCACAGATCTGATTTCACAAGCGGCGGGATTTTCAATCAAGACCGACATTGTAAACAAGCACAACAAAGCGTACGTGGCTAACAGCGATCTCAAAATCACGCACGTTTCTTCTTGATACAGAGCGTCTACCGCGCATGTGCGGAACTACGATTTCCAATTTCTGCAGCATAGAGAAATTGAAACGGAACTTACTTTCTGGACGTACCTCATATATAAATACTGTATTATATTTTTCATGAAACAAAGATAGTAACTAAAGCAAAAATTAAATAAGAGCAAATTATAATTTAGTTGCAGTATAACTGAGCAAAATAATCTAGAACTTACACAACAGATAGGCTAATCAAGGGGTAAAGGGGTCTCGAGAGCCTCCTCAGCAAAGAAAGAGTCCAAAAATTTGATAATTTAAAGACTCAAAAATATAAATGCATATAAATGCAGACTTTGCCTTTTTGCATATCAAATATATTTAAAAATTTGTTATTGCACCATTGTGTAAGTTGCACAAGTGTAAGTTGTTTTCATTTTTCTCCTGTAATTTTGACAAGTTAGGTCAGATAAATCTCAAAATATTTATAAATCTATGATAAAACAAAAATGAGGTTTTCAGAACTTCATATTTTACTTATTTTTGAATTTATGGACCTCAAAAAACATGTTTGAAAAATTTATCCCTACAGGCTCACCACTAACAATGTTGATATTAGGATATTAAAGCTATACTGAATCCAATTACTTGTATATTTATTTGGATTTGGATCATTAACTCGATATGCACAGAATAGTTTTGCACATCAGAAACAAAATGTTTCAGAATCATCATCAAATCCAGTTCTGTGATCAGAAGAAAGATCTGTGCCCATGTATAATCACTTCCATAAACATCATTATAAATATGGCTCTTCACTAGCTTTGAATAATGAATGAAAAGTTGCCCATTTTTGCTTATAGATATAAACAATTGAAATGAAATGATTAAAACAACTAACCCATCACAGAATGCTTTTGGTCATTCTGTGATAAAGCCAAAGATCCTATTTCTTCTGGCCATGTTAAATCTTTATTTCTAATCTCAATCAAGAACTGGTCTTCATCACAAATGTCCAAGTCTTCTAACGTAGCGTGTTCTTCTTCTATAAGCTTCATGCTGGTCTGAAATAAATACAGTGAAATTATTAACTGAAAAATGTTACTGATTATGTTAAGTGAAATACTGTCACAACTATTACTGAAACCAAGAATGGAATGAAGCAGTGATTAAGAAGGTAGTCAGTAAACAAGATTTTAATTATTGTTTACTAACAATTTTAGAGCTTAATAATCAATAAACACACTAACTTAATCAAATAAATGGCTATTTCGGGAAAATTCAGGTGGGACTAACTATATTTAATTTTGTTCAGAATTTACTGCAGAATAATATAATACAGAAACTTATTGTTATTTATCAGCCTGGCAGTTAAAAAAAGACATCAGGGGAAAAAATTGAAAAACACTTTTTTTTACTTTTAATCACTACAGGAATTTATTAAAATGAATAACACAAATTTCAAATTATACAAAATGTGCAAATATTAGTTCTAAACATAAAAACATATAATAATAGTTGGAAACTTCCTTTAATAAATCTGTAATGAAGAAAATTGTATAAAAAAATCTTTGAAGAAGTTACACATAGGTATGGCATAATTATTTCACACTTTCTGTTAATAGGATTGCTAAGTTCATTCAGTTCAAGTAATATAATAAAAAATAAAACAAAAATAACACCAATATTTATGAATTACTATAAAATAAAGCTAAAAATAACACAAATATGTATGGTGCCAACAAACTATGTACTAACTGATGTAATTCAGCAAGCAAGAACTGACTAAATATCTCTAAGTTTCTTATGTATGGAAAACCCACACTAACCAATGTATTCGGCAAACATTGTACTTCAATAAAATATACAAATTTCGCTGCATACTGATAATTTTTAGTGATGTTACACTGATTTTGCCTATTGCACTCTGCAATATTAGCACTACAGGATGACCAGAACGTATCACAGAGCGAGACTCTAGTGCCTAGAGAGTTCTTATCAATCAAAAGAATGTATTATGTTAGGTCTACATTATGAATAATACAGGGTGGGGCAGGGAAGTATCCCTACTTTTGAGATGGCGTTGTGTGTAGTGAGGATGTGTTGGAGGAGTGGGGGTAAGCTCGAATGACGCTGTGGCCATGGAATTTTCCGTTAGTACCGCTGTCAGTTATAGACATGGCTTGGTCGAATGAGCAACGCGCTTTTGCAGTCAAAACGTATTTCTCTCAAAATAAATCTATTGTTGCAGTGCAGCGTGTGCTGCGAACTCGTTATCGGATTCCTACCCGCAATGCTGTTCCTGACAGCAAATCCATTTTGTTGTGGGTGGAGAACTTCCGTGCATGTGGTAGTGTAGTGCGAAAGAGAGTTGGGGCTCAGAGGACTATCCAAAATCCAGAAAATATTGACCGTGTCAGAAGATCGATCTTGCAATCTCCTAAGCGTTCTGCTCGCAAGCACGCATCCAGCCTGGCGTTGTCTAATCGTACTGTGCGTCGTATTCTCCACGAGGAACTACACTTCCATCCATACAAGATGGTAATCGTTCAAGAACTCACACAACGGGACTGGCAACAACGAATACAGGCATGTGAAACTTTCATTGCTGACTTGCCAAATGATGCACGTGTTTTGTTCAGTGACGAGGCGCACTTCCACATTTCTGGAGTTGTAAATAAGCAGAATATGCGTTATTGGAGTGGTGCAAACCCTAGGGTAGTTCACGAGAGGCCTCTACACAGTGGCAAAGTGACGGTTTGGTGTGCAATCAGCAGTGAAGGCATAATTGGGCCTTATTTCTTCGAGGAGGACAATCGTTGTGTTACTATCAATTCTGAACAGTATGTAAACATGCTCCAACAATTTCTTGAACCACAATTGTATGTGCGTTGTACATATTCCCAAATAAAAATAATTTTTCATTTGAATAATTATTCTTATTTGAATAATAATTTGAATAATAATTGAATAATAATAATTGAATAATAATTTGAATAATATTTGAATAATTATTCTTTTATTTGAATAATTTTTCATTGAATAATTATTCTTCATGGGAATAATTGTTGTATTCCCAAATGAAAATAATTTGGGACTAGTGTGGTTTCAGCAGGATGGTGCCACAGCCCATACTGCTAGAAATTCGATGGCTGTTTTGAGGGAAATGTTCCCCGGGCGATTGATCTCCGGTATGGTGACATTCCATGGCCCGTGGCGCTCGCGGATTTAACTCCGTGTGATTACTTTTTATGGGGCTACCTCAAGAGTGAAGTGTTTAAACATCGACCCAGGACCCTAGAAGCCTTGAAGCATGCAATTCACCTTGAAGTTGGCCGCGTTCCACAAGAAATGCTTCGCAGAGTTATGCGGAACTTTAGAACCAGGCTACAGCAGTGCATTGACAATGAGGGACATCACTTGCGTGATGTGTTATTTAAAACAAAGTAAAATTATTATTACAATTAACTTCCATCTGTACCCTTTTGATGCCACAATAAAGTTTTGTTCAAACATTTTTGGTTATTTTTTAATTTACCTTTAAAATTAGGGATACTTCCCTGCCCCACCCTGTATTATGAAAAATATTACGTAATTCAATTGTTTTTTTAAACTTACATCACTAAAGTAATGCCAAAGTCGCATATTTTCAGGTCGAACATGTAAACGGCCACTTAGGAAATCATACACTTGGCAAATGGTAGCCATTCGACTAAATGTTGCAGTGTATGCCAAGTAACGTTTAGGAGGTATGAGTAACTGAGACACAAAGGAGTAATCTGTTGAACTAACTGCAACAACAATAAAATTTAATTATTAACAAACACTGTACATTACGTATGCTGGGATGTCTTTTAAACGGAATACAAATACACAAAATACACATACATTTTCCCGAAAATGATTTATTATTGCCATCTATATGGTAATAGCTGTTATGCTATAAGTAGTTTTGTTTATATAAGTTTCAAAATAAAATACATTTCTCTAGTCAATATATAATTGCATTATATTTCCACTGCAACAAACAAAAATTATACAAGGGATACTTAATGACACCTGTTTTACTAAAGGTAAACAAGAAAATAGTGGCCGTAAATAGGCATTGTTTGAATTTTGCTTATTTGAGTTTTGTTTACTATGTTTCTATAATATATTTTTTAATTTAGTTAATATTCAGTAGGTACTAAAATTTCTTTATAAAGAGAACAGAACTTTTAGTTTAATTAGCAAATTCAGATACTGCAGGGGAATCTCAAATGACAATAAAAGTTGTGAAGATAAATTTTTTCTCTTCAATTTATAGGTTAGGTTTATTGACACACATATGTTTAGACTACTTTAGAGGAGTATATTGTTACTAACATAACCTTTGAATTTTTAAATTAAATATTTTTATTTCAATATTTTAGTTAGACCTACTAGCGTACTGAAAAATCAGTTTGTTCCTGGGGGCTCCATTTTTTTTCTGGTGAAAAACTGTTAAGATTATCATCGACGACCTGGGGGCTCCAAATAATAATGCAAGCTAACAGAAGTGTTTACAGGTGGCTAAGACACTGGTCGGTCTGCCGCATCTCTGAACTTATGCACATTAATATCGTAGGTTCAAGACTGCAGTTACTCTCCACTAATATTGATCCTTTGTCCTCATTAGTCCATGAGGTATAAATAGAGACATTAGAGAAAAAAATGGAAAAATTATGTAAGCTAAAAAGAATGGCAAACGAAATTTAGTTATACCTATGAAGGCTTAATTGCTTTTTGTGTATACAAAGTAACTTGGAAAGTACAGAATGTTTTGATCTGATAAGCTGTTCAGCTCGCCTACTGCCGCCACCATCAAGTCAGTAACCTTCCAACTGCTTCACGCTAGTCTGATACTATTAGCAAGCTAATACAGTCATTTACTATTTATTTATATGACTTTAAAATGTGTGACAAAATTAACCATCCCGCCACATGTGAGGTTCGTAGTGTAATATATTATTTGAATGTAAAAAGTCCATCCTATCAAAAATTTACAGACAGATAACTGAGGTTTATAGTGAAGTGGCTTGATATCATTCTTGAACCCTATTAAAAAAAAGCTAAACAAAGTCTGGGTGTCAAAAAGGTTATGGCTACAGTGTTTTGGGTTCGAAAGGGTGTCCTACCCATCGACTACATGGCTAGAGAGGCCATAAATGTAGCAGCCTACTGTCAGGTCCTTCACCAACTACTCAGAGCCACCCAAAACAAATGATGTAAATTTTTATTGAGCGATATTGTGCTTCTCTATAATAATGCACATCCACATGCTGCTGAGTTGACAATGAACATGCTTCAGCAGTTTAAGTGGGAAGTTTTTTATCTGCCTTATAGTCCTGACTTGGCCCAGAGGGACTACCATATTTTTCCCAAAGTGAAGGATTTTTTAAGCAGAAACCAATATGAGTGTCAATGAACTGAAAGAGAGCATTAGTGGTATACTTGGTGGCAACTAAGTATACAGAAGGCATAGAAAAGCTGGTAAAATGCTATGACAAATGTGTATAAATTTGAATGGCGACTATGTAAAAAATAGCTAAGGTATTAAATGTGTTGTTTACACGTAAGTTGTGTTTCATTATCCTAGTAAAAAATGTCTAGAGAAAAAAAATATTCTTTTCTTTCTGAACGATGTTTATATATTACACGAGGTTTGTCCAATAAATACGCGAACTAAGGTCATAAAAACTTTATTTTACAAAATTTCATCTACATTGATTTTGTCCCCTTCAAAATACTCTCCATTCACTGCTATGCACTTATCCCATCTTCTTTTCCACTCTTCAAAGCACCCTTGGAAGTCCTCGGAAGTCAGGCTTTTCAGTCTCCTTGTCGTTTCTTGTTTTATTGTATCCACATCTTCCCAATGCTGTCCCCTCATCACATTTTTGCATTTAGGGAATAGAAAAAAGTCGCAGGGGGCGAGGTCCGGTGAATAAGGGGGATGATCACAGATAGTGATTGAATTTTTAGCCAGAAACTGGCGAACAATCAAAGCCGAATGTGCAGGTGCATTGTCTTGATGAAGAATCCATCCATCGTTTTGAGTCAAATGTGGTCGCACACGACGCACTCGATCTCTCAAAAGCTTGAGAACGTTAAGGTAGAACTCAGAATTTACCGTTTTTTCCTCAGGAAGGAATTCATGATGAACAACACCTTTGATATCAAAGAAAACCAGGAGCATGACTTTGATTTTTGATCGGATTTTCCTTGATTTTTTTGTTCGAGCTTCACCTGTTGCTTTCCACTCCATGCTTTGCGATTTCGATTCGGGTCATACTTAAAAAACCACGATTCATCACCAGTGATAACCCTATTTAAGAATCCAACATCATTTTCCATGGAATTTTTCCAGTCAGTAACACATTCGACTCTTCTCAACTTTTGATGCAGAGTCAGCAGTTTTAACACGATTTTAGCACAAACCTTTCTTAAGCCCGAATGCTCGGTTAAGATTGTGTGCACTGTTGATTTTCCTAAATTTAGTTCTTCAGCTATCATTCGGACAGTTTTTCGGCGATCAGTAAGGACAAGGCGCCGCACACACGATCAATGTTTTCATGCACACAAGAGGTTGAAGGTCGTCCAATTCTTGCATCATCCGTGGCGTCTTCTCGACCTTCTTTAAAGCACTTAATCCACTTGAAAATGGCTGTTTTCTTCATAGCATTATCACCATAAACAACTCTCAACATTGCAGCAATTTCTTGGTAATTTTTACCAAGCTTTACCAAAAACTTGATGTTAATTCGTTGTTCAGTGAATTGGTCAATTTCCATATCGACGAACAAAAAAATAATGCAAAACTAAAAATAACTCTACTCGCAAGATCCGCTTTGGCGTAACGTTCTGCTAAGCACTGATGGCTCATTGGGTCCCAGACAACACGTGAGGCCAGTGGGCGTGGCTTAACTCTCCGTAATGGCCACCATATTCGACCAGTTCGCGTATTTATTGGACAAACCTCGTATGTATATTGTATATGTTTACTTCAGAATAATCCTGATGATCATGCTGAAAATGAAAAAACTGATTGAGAATGGAGAAAAGGGAGTTGATTGAAATAGTCTAAACAGTGATACTCTTTCGAAAAGTAGTGACATGGACACAAAGATAGTCTAAAGAAAGCATTATAATTCTTTATACAATATACAGATTGTATACTAAAGAGGAGCAGCAATAAATCCATTACAACTATAACGTTTAAAAACTGTCTCATGATTTCCACTATAGATGTAAATTTCAGTAAGTGATACAAGGAAGTGACACACATAGCAGTTATCTGTGTAATTAACTGCAACAACAAGAATGTTTAATTATTAATGAACACTTGTACACCAGATAATGTTTGGAAGGCACAAGCCAACTGGGACATACAACATCAATTTTGGGACACTGGGACATCAATTTTTATTGATTTCACAGTAGTCTTGCTTATCCATTTTATCAGACTCTGTAAAAAACAATGCAGAATGTTCAGCAGTAAACAAGCCTAAACGTTGAGTACTATGCTTACTGAACAATTTGTTCGGAAGTAGTAATTTTTGTAAATTGAAAAATTTTAGTACTCTGTATTCAAATATAATAAATATCTATGGCAACTGTACACAATTTAGCAATCACGAGTGATTTTATCCAAATTGAGATATGTTTATTTTTGCTTGCTAACAGCTGATTGATGAGTTGGATTAACAAGGTAATAAAACAAAAGGAGAGTACCTTATCACACTATAATACTGAACAAACATTGTGTGAAGTGTGTGGTACATCATCCCACAACTTCAACCAGAAAAATCACTTTGTAGGACACCTGACATTCACTTTTGCTTACTAACAATACATTAATACGAAATATAAGTAAAAGTCAAAACATAATTTACCTCCATGTAGTTTTTTGTTGTTGTTATTTTAAGGTGAAAAGCACAATGAGGCTATTATCGTCTTCCTAAATATAAGTGTGAGAGTTAAGTGTTAAAGTAAGTGAAATGTTGCAAGTATAAGTGTGTGTTAGACTCAGGTACCACAAGGGCCATCTAAATCCTGTCAATAGGAAATGAAGTATCTTTTCTTTTTTCTTTTCACCTTTTTCTTGTTTTCTTATCTTATCTTATCTTTTCACTTTTTCTTGTTTTCTGACTCTTAAAACATATCAATCTGTTGTTAGGAAACAACACATCTTAATATGGAAAAAATGCTCATGACTTCTAAATAGTGAACAATTATCGTATATCATAGCTGTATGCCATTTTTCCACTTTCCGTGTGATCCAATTGTCCGTTAATCCGATCCTTTTGTAACGTTCAATTAAATCTAAAGTCATAAATCCGGGCACGCTGGCCGGTAGATAAGGGTTCCCCACTTCAAACATCTGCTATTTTATTTAATTTAAGTTTAGTAGTTTCTAAAGTCAGTCTGCTTGCTGTGTCAGCAGCTTGCTAGGGTCAGTCGACTAATGAGTATGGGTCAATCTTAACCAAACTCTGGAATGAAAAACTAATTTCAACTCAGCTTAACCAGATGGGCTGTAAATTTATTTATCTATACAACTTATGTACAATGAATGTAAATTATAAATAATAACTTTATTGCAAGACATAAATTTTTATTGCATACAAATTTAATAAGATAGCTATGTAAAGTGTTTTGTTTGAACAAGTCATTTTGTAATGAATTTTAACATTCATGTATAAACGTTTATCTCATTTTAAAGAAACGCTTTTCATACTAATCAAATGTGTGTTATATCAAACTGTTAACAACTTGCAGTTTCAATAATGTGAGCCTAAATAAAATATTTGGTATATTTTGGCAGTGCGCAGAATCATTGGTTACTACTGTAGAAACAATGCTATCATGTTCTAAAACGCTATAAAATTGCCAGCCTACGCTTGCTAAGAATCTGATTTTTGAAGTTTTACTTCTAAGCTACAAAGTTTAGGCTTATATAAAGTGCAGAACTTTTAAACAAATTAGTGTTCAAAATTGTTTCAACATCTTTGTAATGATTCTGGCTAAACTGCTAAGTTAAAAATATTTTTTGTGATTACAATGTGCAATGTTTAATACTTATTTCACTCATTTTCAAACTTGGAGCACTTAAGGCTGATTAATTATAAAAATGGGAAGTGTTACATCAATTTTAGGCCAAATTGTCCCCAAGGGACAATTTCAAAATTGTTTTATTGCAAACTTGAATATAAATTTACTAAATTTTCTGTTAAAATTAGTTAGTCTTGCTATTCAATGAATTTCAATATATTTTGTTAATGCTTTGATGTATTCATTGGCCAACTCTTAATTTAATTAATTATTAAAAAAAAAGAATTTAAATAAAACAAAAACTTTATATATTCTTTAGGCTTACTATAAAATTTGTAATATTTTTTATTGTATATCTTGTTGAAAAACATAACCTGTTTTATAGAGAAATTCAAATTAAATACATGTAATAGTTTTTTTTATTACAATAAAATAGTCACTTAAACTCAAGCATTCTTCTGTATATTGTTCACTAATTTCAATTGTTTTTTTTTAATAAATTCTCTTCAAAGTTATTTAAGTTTCTTTTATACCCAGTGGGGCCTCAACTTATGAATGATAATACTAAGTAAATTTTTAACTTATAAAATGGGATTTCGGAAATATTCCACCCTATCTTACACAAAACGTGTCTCAACTAACAAATTGACATGAAAAAAACACCCTGACAAAAAGGTTTACGAATAGGGCAGCTTTACATTTTGATGACATTTGCCTAACACATTTCAGAAGCATTCTTAAAAGTTGGCAAAAACTATCACTGCTAGACCGCTATTTCACCATACGTACTTCAGAAAAAACTAGAGAAAGTGGAATTGAACCCAAAAAGGCAAAAAAAGTGATAATCAAAAATTAAGTTCTAAAAAGTGTAAAAAAATCATTAAAAAATTAAAAAGTTAAAAAATTTAAGTGTTACATTTTATTTTGTAATACACTGTGTATGCATGCACGTACACTCTCTCTCAGCTCTCCATGTTCATTTCCTCCTCCATATCCACAACCTTCGCCGCCGCCTCCTCCCACAAACTTTGCTATGTATCCAAATCTTTAGATGTAAGAAAAACTTTATTACGTACATTATTACTGAACTAATTAAATTCGTAAGTTGGGGCCCACTGTGTGTGTGTGTCTGTCTGTCTGTCTGTCTGTCTGTCTGTCTGTCTGTCTGTCTGTCTGTCTGTCTGTCTGTCTGTCTGTCTGTCTATCTGTCTGTCTATCTATCTATCTATCTATCTATCTATCTATCTATCTATCTATCTATCTATCTATATATATATATATATATATATATATATATATATATATATATATATATATATATATATATATATATATATATATATATATATATATATATATATATATATATATATATATATATATATATATATATATATATATATATATATATATATATCTTCTGATGTATATATATTGTATATATTTTCACCACTACTGATGTATAGTAGATGAATGCAGAATATTCAAATGTTATAGGAGGAGAGATCTCATCGAATAGTTTCCTATTGGACAGGTGACAAAGCAAAAATCTTAGAAGGTAGTATACATTGCCTAACCTTAGTACAATTTGGCATTCATAAATTTTGGGTATTAAGTATCGTGGCCTCAGATTAGAAATGTTACTATATGCACTCTAGCATATCGACCCTCGGTTCTTTTCAATCCAGTATTCTTCCATGTTAATTTCAAGGGACAGAAGAGTGACACAGCATAACACTTTATCTAAAACTTAGGTGATTGTTTTATAACTTTTGTGGAGTTAAATATAATATGTTAAATACAAAATATATATGTATAAATATATAATATATGTATAAATATAAAATATATGTTGAATTTAATTCTAGTAACATTTTATTGGGTCATTTTTTAATCACACTTGTATTAAGAAATAAGTAGTATTTTTGAGGATACTAATAAAATATACATCCCTAAAATGATTTGTTTACTTACTGAGAGAAGCAGCTCCATATCCTCCGACCATGCCTGACCATGAATTGGTTTGCGGAAGTGACGATGTTTTTGTAGGTTGAAACTGATGACGAAGTAATCTTAAAGTTAACGGATACAACTCTAATTCTATAGATTCCTTATTTTTTGGCAATATTACCTAGAATTTAAAACATAAGGAAGAAGCAACTGTGCTAAAATTAAACTGCTATTAAATTATACCTTGCTGTATTAGTCTTTAGAGTATGAACATCTTTAAATAATTTTTTTATGAAAGTGTTATTATCATTATGAAATAATGTAAATCACTGTGGTAAATATCGTTTACAACAACCTTAGAATGAATGAAAAATCTTTAGGTTCTAAATTGCATTTCATTATAAACAATATTATATATAATAACTCAGGCATTTATAAAAATGTTAAGATATTAAAATATTATAGAATTTAGTAATACTGTATTACAACATCATTTCTAAATTCTTTCTTTTATTATTATTTATTTATTCTCCTCCTTCTTCTTCTTCTTATTATTGATATTATTGCTATTATTATTCATCAACCCATTGGAAACTGGATTTTACTAACATGCTATTGGCCTTCAGTACTGAATTTTTCATTAGTTTACTCTAAGATTATGTGCAATAATAAAAGCAAGTAACCTGCCAATTTTATCCTCCATAATGTTGTTGTAATTGTTAACACATATTTATCCAACACTTTTAACACTATATTAACATTTTTTTATGTTTATATATTTACACTATGTACATTTTGTTTCTTTTTCAAAAATTTGTCTGACTATGATAAATTTCAAAACAATTTTCCAAATGCAAAGGAACACTACATTTTTTGCACTGGTAAATTGTTTCAGACCTTTTTCCTTTTGCAGTACATACTCTACACTTTCTAGATGGCCTTGCTTTGCTTGTTGGAGGGATTTTCCCTATAAAATGTCCCCAGAATTTACTTTGAAGACGCAAAGGTGTATCTCCAGAAGCTGATGGCCTGCTTGCTGATGATCTGGCTGGTAGATGAACACTTTGTAGAATTTGTTCAGCTATATTTACCCTAAATTCAGAAATATGCTGCTTTTTGTTAGTGACAATTCCATGTATCACACTAGCATTATATAAAACAATATCAAAAAGATAAAAAAATAATTTTACACTCCTGCGCATTACTGGGAAAGAGGATAACCTTTGGTCTTGCTTATCTACTCCACACATGTATTTATTATATTGAACCACTACATTTGGCTTCAAAGTCTTTTGTGGGTCATCTCTGCCTTGCTGTCTCTGAGAAATCACTTCTTCAAAATCTGGTCGCTCATGACAGGTTGACAGCATGAGTACATCTTTCCTGTCCTTCCACTTCATACATAATATATTGTTGCAAGACCTGAACACAAGTTCACCTTTCTTCAAATCTCTCAATTTCTTTAAATCTTTAGGAATATTTTTCCTATTTTGTCTTGCAGTGCCTATACAATGAGTATTTCTATTGATGAGCTCTAAAAACAGTTTTGGTGAACTGTACCAGTTATCCATAACTAACACTCGGCCTTGACCAAACAAAATCCTTGCACATACTCAATACAACCTGTTCACTTACTAAAAAGTCTGTGCCATCTGTAGACTCCTTCCCAGTGTAAATTTTGAAATTGTAACAGTAACCAGTTTCCAAGTCACAAACTTTATATATTTTTATACCAAATCTGGCTCGCTTTGAAGGATTGAACAACTTCACAAAGAAACTGGCGGAAATTAACGAGTAACAACGGAAATGAACAAAGGAAAAATATATCATAGATTGAAAATAGATTTATATTACTATATTCAACTTTTAGGCTAGAAACATACGGCAAAGAGATCAGGGAAGTAGAGGACGGACATTGCCCGTCTTTAGTACTTAAGCCATTGAGAGTGAAGGAAGGGCAATATACGTCTTTCATTACCAATGGATTAATGTTATTAGTAAAATGGTTGTGGCATAAAATAACAAAAATAGCAACTTAATTCAATCAAAATACATCAGCAAAAGAAAAGCAGTAGAAGCAAAAGCACTATTGCAAAAGAAGCAATAGAAAAGAAAAACAACAGAAGTACTGTTGAGAAACTTGATTATCAAGGGAAAAGGATATCCAGCACCTTTCCTGGTCCAGTTTTTGTGAGATGTAACAACTCACCTGGCAGACAATCAGTTATGCCGAGGTGATAGATATTCATAGGTTGGACATGCCAGGTTCTACTTTAATGTATATACCCTTGCTATATTTAGTTGTAGAACATTTTGAAAATGTTTATAGTTTGAAAAAAGATATAAAAATCATGGCTTATATCACACATAGTAGAGTTTTATTGACAGAAGAACCTTATAACTACAACTCATTCTTTACATATTTATTTTGAGACTTTGTTGTTGAGACACCGTCACTGCCATAAGCTTTACCCTTTCTATTAATGCTGATCACTTACCCTCATTAAAAACATACTGTGCAAAAAACACCAAAACTGGGCTTGTTTTATCCTGGATATTAACACCATGTTAAACAAAAGGTGTAACGAAACCATGAGGTTCACTCCTAATGACTGAGTCTAACTGGCATAAATTACAAAAGTGTTATGGAATCGTCGTTTACTTTGTATCACTTGTTTTATACATTTTATCTTACACTACTTCTGCTGTGAAATGTTTATGTTTACGAATTACAATAAATATAGAAAGGTCAACAACTTGATAAATGCTTTCTAGACTGTCAACGTACCAAACAACTTAACTTTTATTCATAGATAAGGATTTGTTTTTATACCATTTGGGTATTGTTAAGGCTACATTTTCATTTAGTTAGTTTAGTCAAGCCTATTGAATAACTAGAAGACTCAGGTTCGGAGTCCATTTTAAATGACTTAAGCTGGTTATAAAAAAAAATAAAATCATATAAACATATAAATTAATAAATCATATAATCATCAATGAATAATCAATAATAATATAAATAAATAAACTTATTGAAACCACTAAATAACTTCTTGAAATGACTATTTTAGCAATATTTTTAAAACAGCAGATCTGATATCACACACTGATAACATTATTAGACTGTGATGGAAAAATGACTGAAGCACTGCTGGCATGGCAACAACCTACACGAATGGCATTGAATATTTGATTTCATAAATCGTTACAGAAATTGACTGGTGATAGGAAAAATGACTGCTAATATTATTCGTAGCCAGTAATGGTTTAAATTGCATTTTATATACCACTTACTTTGAATCTATACATATATATATATATATATATATATATATATATATATATATATATATAAACTTTGCTGCTCTGTGCTCAAGCCTAAACCATATAATGAATCAGTGTGGTAAATAACTTTCATACAGAGTTAAGATCAATATTTGCTTTACTTTTTTATTGCATCCTTATGTTTATCTGTCACAACAGCAATATAATTGTTAATAACTATGTAATTTTATTTGTTATTATTTTTTTGGTAGTTTTTTTTAGAAAAATACGAGTCTAGCTACACTTCTGAGAACTTGGTTTCAGCAGGCCACTATTAAAATTCATACTTTTAATTTATTATTACAAGTTAGTAAAAAAATGCACTGTATGCAAACTATATATGATTTTATTGCACTCATTTAGGATTAATAGCCAGGTAACTATGTGGAAGAAATAGTTTAGGAAATAAACTTTTGTTTATATTTGGTAAAAACTGTTTTATTTGTTGAAACAGAACTTACTTTCCAAGTAGGTCTTGTAAAAATATGTATATTATTATCAGATTTAATTATTATAGAGAAAATGATAAATTTAAAAATACAACTTACCTGCCTAGGTAGAGTTGGAGAGCCACCATACCAAAGAAACAATGCTCTAAATAACGAATCTGGAACTAATTTTACATCTGGTTCGTAACCTTCAATACTTGTTAACCTTAAATTCCCCTTCAATTTACCTCCTTCTCCTGTCAAGGAACCCACCTTAAAAAAAGGAAGAAAAAAACAATATTAAAACAAATAACAAAAATTTTAGTTTGAAATGGATGTTATTTTTGTTACTGTCCAGTTACTTGTCTTAGTTTATTATCTAAAACTGGGTTGGACAAAACTTTCACGAACCAAGATCTACTTTAACTTGCCACAACCTACTTATGATATACCACGTTTTTACATACTAATATATCTATATTTATTACTGCATGTGTTTATTCAAATTGGAAGTAGCCCTAAAAATTTTTACCTTATATGTATACGGAATGACAAGTGTAGAATTATCGATAGGTCCAGGACAAACAGCATTTCTTCTTAAAGAACATGGCAACTGATCCACATTTAGTAATTGTGTACAACTAAACAAAGAAAAACACTCAATTACCAGTCCATATTACTACTGTACTCAAAGTTATTAACCAAAGGTAATATGGCGGTATGGTTGCATAAATTCTTAAACTTGCAGATGGTGTGCAGGTTGTAACAAAATTATGCAGTGGTTGGCAAAATAATAACTAGAAGGAAATTTGTTTTGTTGGTGCTGGCAACACTGCTATAAATGGTGTGCAGATTGTAACAAAATTAAGTAATGGCTGGCAGAATGATCACTAGCAGGAAATTTATTTTGTTGTATTAGATACACTGCTACAGATGGTGGGCAGGTTACTGCTCATTCACTGCCAGTTGACACAGCACTTTAAACATTATATTTTGTGTAATCTTACAAAGAGTATGAAACTGTATTGATTATGCTAAGATAAAAGAGTGAAAATTGCTTCACCTAGTAAGAAGCAAAAGAAACTCCTACAGTCAGTAGAAAGCTCCAGGCAGCAATAATTGCCTAAGACTGTTCTTGAAATATACTAAAATGTTAATGCATTTTATTCTACCAAGAAGTTTATTAATTTTACCCAGATTTGTAACATCTTTTTCAAATTTATACATAAAATAAATAAATATATTGCATATGAAAATACCTGGTTTGAAAAAGTTAATGCTCATTAAATTTTTGTACATGAATCTGTCTTACTAAGCTCGGATAATATGGTTGTTTTTTTTATAAACAAATCCTTTGTATATTATAAAGTGATGAGTTACTCCAAAGAATTTTATACTTCAATTGTGAGTAAATAAAACCACAGTATGCCATTAAAAAATGATGGTATTACTGCTATAGTAGGGCTTTATCCCTTTCCGCTCGCAATGTTTACACTGCTATTAGCAACACCCACTTATATAGTCCAAAAATGTTTACTGCTGAAGTTACAGCTAATAAATTTTATTTAAAACACTTGAACATGTTTTTTACAAATATAATGAAAAAAGACTGAAAATATGTATGTACTGCATTCAAATAATTATATGTATAATCATTTTTAAGTCAGTTAATAATAAAAAATTATGATTAATTTTATTTTTTTTCTGGCGAAAAACCATTAAGGTTATTATCGCCGAGGCACGATATTAATATAATAAAATAAAATTTAGGAACATCACAAAAAAAAAATAACAATAATTTAAAACAACATATAATAACAACTTTAAAAATACTGTTCCTAAAACTAGTTAATAATATGTAACTACAAACAAATAAAACTAAACAACAAGTAAAACAAAGCAAACAATAATAAATTAAGATAAATAAATAGCCACATATATGCAACTTGTTGCAGGGCTGTGAAGAGGCCCTGCAATACTATTTTTAAATTAAAATTTAGTAAACAAATTCAGATGAAAGAATTTCAGAGTCCGGTCAACGGCCGAGGCACTATCTCCCAACATAGTTTGCAAACAATTGCTGAAACCACAAATAACCGGCAAATTTTGGAAACCATCACAATTGAGCAATATATGTTTTATTGTGATTGTTTTCCTACAGAACTTGCATTCAGGTGGGTCCCCGCGATACATCAGAAATCCATGCGTTAACATGGCGTGACCAATGCGAAGGCGGGTAATCACCACCTCTTCTCTACGACTTGCATGTATTGACGACCCCCAAGGACGAACAGTATTTTTAATTACCCTCAATTTGTTACTGCTTGTAGCTGCCCATTCATTTTCCCACTGTAAAAGAATTAAACGTTTTACGTGACAAAGAAAGTCAGACAAGATTACACGTTAAGTGCATGGCGGCAGAAAAGTTGCTTCCTTTGTCGCATTATCCGCTGCAGTGTTTCCAAATATTCCACAGTGACCAGGAATCCAGATAAATGATACTCTTGCACCTCGTAGTTCAAGTCTATGGACAGAGCACAGAATATCTTGAACCAGAGGGTTTACCGAATATATATCCCGGATTGCCTGGAGGGCACTTTTTGAATCAGAGCAAACTACGTAATGCAAACTATCGAATTCAATAGTGTTCAGAGCCTTTAATGTGGCAAAGAGTTCGGCTGTAAAGACACTACAAATTGAGGATAATTCATACTTATACCGTTATAATCCATACTTATACACTGGTTTCGTCCAACCAGTAAAATGCACACCCAACATTATCATTCATCTTAGAACAATCTGTGAAAATAAATTTAGTAGATGGACATTAATTAATCAGTCGAAAAAACTCATGTTGATACACAATGTTAGGAGTGCTGTCTTTCAGGTATGTACACAAGGAGAAATCAAAGGTCGGCATATTGATTATCCATGGAGAGACAAGACAAAAGGACCTTTCAAACATTGGGGGTAGTTCAATACGCAAGTCTTCAAAAACACGGGTTGTTCTAATGCCAACAGGGGCTGTAGCGTGCGGTCGGGATTCATAATGTTGGTGCAACTGATTATGGAAAACGATATTATAAGCAGGATGCCATGGTTTACATATTACATACGTAACATAATTGTAACTGCTGTCTCCGATGAGAGAGTGATGGTTCGCCAGCATCGGCGAGAATACTCACAACGGAACTTGAACGGAAAGCACCAGAAACAAGACGGATTGCAGAGTTATGGACAGGATCTAGTTTCTTTAAAATCGATGGTCTAGTAGATGAATATACAATGCTGCCATAATCAATTCGAGAACGAATTACGGCACGGTAAAACATCAGCATACAGGTCCTATCAGTGCCCCATCAAGACCCACTAAGAACCCTCAACATATTGAGGATTTTATTACATCGTAATTTTAAATCACGCACGTAAGAGCTCTAGGAGAGCCTTTTGTCAAGTATTACACCCAAGAACCGTACTGATGGAGAAGTGCGAAGCTGTATACCATCAAAATATAACGACGGAGCTTGGATCTGTTGACGGCGACTGAAAGCAATACACTGAGTTTTAGCAGCAGAGAATTTAAAGTCAGTGGTTCTCGTCCATGACTGCAACGAATTTATTACCAGCTGAAGGGTTCTTTCGGCTGTTGCCATGTTTTTGGTGCTTACGTAAATAGCAAAATCATCCACAAAGAGAGAACATCTGATAGGGGACCATACATTAGACGTTATGCTACTGATTGCAATAGCAAACAGAGTAACACTAAGTACACTCCCCTGTGGAAAACCATTCTCTAAGTGGAAGCAATCTGATAGTGTACTTTTAACACGCACCCTGAAATATCTATCAGTAAGGAAATTTTTAATGAAAGCTAGTATGTTCCCTTGTATATCCCATGATTTTAATGTGTTTAGTATTCCTCGTCTCCAAGCCATATCATATACCTTCTCTAGGTTGAAAAAACAGCAACTAGCGTCTGATGCAAGAGGAAGGCATTCTGTATTGCAGACTCTAGTATTACCAACTGATCCATAGAAGATCGTCCTTGCCAGAAGCCACACTGTTTTTTTGGAAAGCAGGTTGTTTGTTTCTATGTACCAGACCAGGCGACGATTTACCATTTTTTCTAACAGCTTGCAAAGGACGAGAACAGCAAGCTTGGTAAGAGAAATCGAACGATCACTACTTGGTTCAGTTTTATCTTTACCTGGCTTAAGAATAGGAATTACTACTGCTTACAACCAAGCATCAGGAAAAGTATGCTCCTCAAATATATGGTTGTATATCTCGAGGAGAGAAAGCCTACCTGAAGTTGGAAGATTATTAATCATGGAGTAAACAAGGTTGTCAGGACCGGGAGCTGAATCTCTAGTAGACGATAGTGCAGATTCTAGCTCATGCAAAGTAAACAAACTATTCAAAGGAGATTCTCCAGATAGGTCAACGGTGAACGGGACTGCTTCAATTCTATTTTTGTACCCACAAAAGGCACTGCTATAGGCGGAAGAAGAAGAAAAGCTTGCAAGAGATGACCCTAAAAGATTTACAATATTGGAACAATCAGTTAATATTACTCCGTTTGTCTGTTTAAGTCCCATCAATAAATTAGATGAGCTTGAACCAGAAAGAGAGCGAAGTTTTTTCCAAACAATAGATGGAGGCGTTGTCCTAGATATTGTTGAGATATATTGGGTCCAAGAATCTTTTCTACTCTGCCTGAAAATTCTACGTGCTTTGGCTTGTAAAATTTTATATCGTTCAAGATTTTCATCAGTCGGACTTCTGGTGAATCTCCTCAGTGCTTTTCTACGTAGGCGCAAGGCATCTTTACACTTTTCGTTCCACCAAGGGACAAATGGACGTGGTGGGTTTGTGGATGTTTTAGGATCCATACCATCATACCATCATCCGCTATATGTAAAATTGAAAGAGTGAAGTTTTTTACAATTATATTTATAGAGTTAATTTCTTCAATATCTGGTGATACAAATCTTTTGGAAAATTCCTCCCAGTTTGCTTTTTCCAGAATCCAACACTGTATATGTTGATTCTCACGAGGGAGGTTAATATTAATATTAATGGGAGTATGATTGCTGCCATATAGATCAGGTAATGTCGATCATTCAAACTTTGTTGCCAGAACTGGACTACAAAATGACAAATCTACAACTGTCCATCCACCAGTAGATGCTGATAAATGTGTAGGAGAACCGTCATTAAGTAGGCACAAATCCAAGATGGACCATATTCTATCAATTTGTATTCTCCTTGAGTTACAAGACAATGTACCCCTTGTAATATGGTGAGCATTGAAATCATATATCAGTATAATCAGAGGCGGTAACTGGGACAGTAATTTCATGATTTTGAAAATTGTAACACGGAGGCAAGTAAAAGCAACAGATGGTAAATTTGAATGGGACGAATGTTTGAACGGCTACAGCCTGTAAAGGGATTACAACATTAACGTGAGTTGATTCGATAGAGAGAACACCGTTATACACCACCTTTGGCTCTTTCCTCCGTTATGAAATCAGTTCTGAAAATGGAATAGCCTCTAAAACTGAAGGTGTGCGATTCACGTAGGTGCGTCTCCTGTAAACATACCAGCAAAGGAGACGTATCTCTCAGGAGAACTTTCAAATCTTCAATATGGCAATGTACCCCATTAATATTCCATTGTGTCACATTATGGTTAATTGAAAGTGTAGACATTGAAATGTAAAATACTAGTAAATTAAAGGATTAACATGAGATTCATTGTTATTATCAAAATTAACTTTATCGGAATCCACAGACACTGAATCACTGCTGTGATTTAAGTCAGATTCCAATAGTTGTTTTGGTGAACCGGCCTAGGGATCGGTTCCGTCTTTAGATTTTTTCCCTTGTTTATTTATAGGTTTAACAGGTTTATTACCTGTGTGCTTCGACCCAACTGTTGGTGGGCAAGTGCTAGCTTTTTTTAGAAAAAAAGATAATCCAGACAGAACGTTCTTAGACAAAGGCTTTAACACTTGCGACTTAGTCCTTTAGCCTAGATTGGAAGAAGATGGATTTGCTCCCGGAATTACAGGCCTCGGATTCTTTGTCACAAGGGTTTTAGTAGCGACTTTTGAAAGGTGAGTATCCTTTCCTTTTGAAGACACTTCAGAGGAAGACGTTTCAGATGATTTAGACAGCGAATCAGGAGTGGAACCCGCAGAAATCAGAGTTAGCAATTGAGCTACCTGTTCCGACAATGCTTTTACCGTTTTAGTTAGCTCTCGCAATTAGCACACTGATGCCACTAGTAGAGGTGGCAGCAGCAAACGATTTACCTTCAATTATTCATTTTGAGCTTTTAAAAACCTTCCTTGCTTCTGAAAAACATATCTTATCCTTGGCCATGATAGAAAGAATGGCTTTCTCATCCTTAAACTTAGGGCTGTCAAAGGAACGAGCGGGATGGTCCCCACCACAATTCAAACACTTTGGAACATTTTTGCATTGCTCACTATCATGACCATTACCACTAAAATTACCGCATACCTGATCCTTCCGGCATGTGGAGCTCACTTGTCCAAAACCCTGGCATTTAAAACACTGTCTCGGGTTTGGAATGTATGGAATGTTACTGAAAGGCGCTGGTATCCGGCATAGATGTGGTCTGGGATAGTTGGTTTACCAAAAGTCAAAATCAATGAGGCAGTAGCTACTTTTTGCCCCTTATCATTTCTCGTAATATGACACACGTCTACAACAGCTTGATTTGCTAACTCTGATTTAATCTCCTCCAGGAGGAGATCTTAATCTCTACATGGAGGAGATCTTTACAGGTTATCACTCCCTTTGCTGAGTTGAAGGTTCTGTGGGACTCCACAGAAACCTTGACCATTTCATAAAATAATGTCATATTTAACAGTGATAGGCTCTGCTTATTGCTGTTAGTCTGAACCAGTAACGTCCCGTTCTGCAGCTTCTTAATTGAAGCTACAGGACCTGCTCTTCCAACAATTGCTTTATTTATCAGGAAAGGGGACACTTTTGACAAGTCAGCCACTTCCAACAGTTTTTAAAAACTAGGAATTTTGGAGATGGTAGCTGTAGAGTTTCAGCTTGCATCTCCTCATTTCCTGACTTAATTTACTTCCATTATTATCACCAGACCCGTTTGAAGCCGAACAAGGCTTCTTTAACACTCCTTTGGCATTTTTTGTTAGTTTATCCATACTTTAGTTTGCCGAGTGATTCATGAATGAAGATTTTTCGAACAAGTGCACAGGGTGCAACCCAAACGACTACCAGCAGCCAAGGATACTCGAACTAAAGCGAGAATCCCCAATAAATTGGGGAGGACCTCCAATATCCTGGATCCGAAATACATGTTTGTCAGCACTCCAGAATACTTAGGAATGGGTTCCGGTACAAAGTTACGGTTCCCCAAACCCAAGTACCACTGGCAGCCGCCCTCTATGTACTAACAGAATGCAACCATTTGTTTCGATAGGCTCAGCTATGGGCTCCAAACCCATAACTCAACATTCATGTGCTTGCCAAGCACCTATAGCCTGCTCGGTTCCAGAACCTGTCCCATCAGAGGTCCTCGGCAGTGCTAGGCACACATCAGGTTCCACATACTTGGCCCCGCCAAAGGAAACCAAGCAGAATCGCCACTCCCAGACGTAACGGAACAAGAACAGCAAATCTCTAAATGTACGTGTGAGTGTGAAGTGTTTACATCATAAGTGTAGTGCTGTAAGTGTAAGTGTGTGTTAGACTCGGGTGCCGCGAGGTTCGTCTAGGTCCTCTCAATAAGTGCAGCTAGTCTGCACCCCCTGAGTGTGTGTGTGTGTGTGTGTGTTTGTGTGTGTGAGAGAGAGTGTGTGTGTGTATGTGTGTTGTGTGTATGTGGAGTAGATGAGTGAGAGTAGAATGAGCTAGAGGTATGGAGGGGTCGCTAAGCCCATCAGCTTCTCACTTCAGCTGCCTCTGCCGGCATACGTTTCATCTATTGAGTAAAACGCACACCCAACATTATTATTCATCTTAGAACCATCTGTGAAAATAAATTTAGCAGATGGATATCAATTAATCAGTCGAGAGAATTCACATTGATACACAATGTTAGGAGTGTTGTCTTTTAAGTATGTACATAAGGAGATATCACAGGTAGGCTTATTGATTATCCATGGAGGAACAAGACAAAAGGACCTTTCAAACATTGTGTAAAATGGTATTATAAGATTTACATAATAAATGACATACTTAACTTAGTTGTAACTGTTGTCTCCGACGAGAATACTCACGACGGGACTTAAATGAAAAGCACCAGAAACAAGACGGATTGCAGAGTTATGGATGGGATCTAGTTTCTTTAAAGTGGATGGTCAAGCAGATGAATATACAATACTGCCATAATCAATTTGCAAATGAATTAGAGCACAGTAAAACATCAGCATACTGATCCTATCAGTGCCCCATCCAGAACTACTAAGAACCCTCAAAATATTGAGGATTTGATTGCATCGTAACTTTAAATCATGCACATGAGATTCCAGGATAGCCTTTTGTCGAATATTAGACCCAAGAATCGAACAGATGGAGAAATCTGGAGCTGTATACCATCAAGATATACTAATTTATTACCAGCTGAAGAGTTCTCTCAGCTGTTGCCATGTTTCTGGTGCTTACATATATAGCAAAATTGTCCACAAAGAGCGAACATCTGACAGGGGACTGCACATTAGAAGTTATGCTGTTGATTGCAACACCAAACAGAGTAACACTAAATACACTCCCCTGTGGAACACCATTCTCTAAGTGGAATCGACCTGACAACGTAGCCCCAAGACGCACCCTGAAATGCCTATTATACAGAAAGTTTTTAATAAAAGCAAGAATCCGTCCTTGTATACACCATGATTTAGAAATTCAGTATTTCTCTTCTCCATGCCATGTCGTATGTCCTCTCAAGGTCAAAAATACTGCAACAAGTGTTTGACGCAAGAGGAAGGCATTGAATTGAAGATTCTAACAAAACCAACTGATCCATAGAAGATTGCCTTGTCTGAAACCACACTGGTAGTTTGATTGTAATTTATTAGTTTCTAAATACCAAACAAGGCGACGATTTATCATTTTTTTCTATCAGCTTGCATAGCACGCTGGTTAGAGAAATAGGACGATACTTGGATCAGTTTTCTCTTTCCCTGGTTTGAAAACGGGTATTACTGTAGCTACCAACCAATCGCCAGGGAATGTACGTTCCTCATACATACGATTGAATATTTCGTGAAGAAATAACTTACCTGATGATGGAAGATTTTTAATCATGGAATAAACAAGATTGTCAGGACCGGGAGCTGAATCCTTCGTGGATAGCAGAGTAGATTCTAGCTCACATAGAGTAAACAGACTGTTCAGAGGATCATCATTAGAAGTACCGACGGTGAAAGGCAATGTTTCTAATGCACTTTTGTGTTTACAAAAGGCAGTGTTATAGGCTCCAGAAGAGGAAAAACTTGCAAAGGATGACCCTAAAAGGTTTACAATTTCGGAACTGTCCGAAACCAATAATCGGTTCGCCTGTTGAAGTCCCATCAATCCTACAGATGGGGGAGGACCAGAAATAGAATGCAGTTTCTTCCACACAACATATGTAGGTGTTGTTCTACATATTGTTCCAATGTATTGGGTCCAAGAATCTTTTCTGCTTTGCCTGAATATTCTACGAGGTTTTGCACGAAGAACTTTCTATTGCTCAAGGTTTTCACTTGTCGGGCTTCTGTTGAATCTAATCAGAGTTTTTCTATGTAGACATAACACCTTCTTACACTCCTCGTTCCACCAAGGGACAGGTGGACGTGAAGGGCGTACTGAAGTTTTTGGAAGTTTTCTCTGCTACTTGTAATATGTTTTGAGTAAATTTTGATACTACTGTGTTTATACAGTCATTATATTCAATGCCAGGCGATACAAATTTATTTGTGAATTTGTCTTATCTCGCTGTTTCCAGGATCCAAAGAGGGAAATGTTGATTCAGACGAGGGAAATGACGAAATGAAATATTAATGGGAGTATGATTGCTGCCATAAAAATCTGGTAATACCAACCATTTAAACTTTGTTGCCAGTACCGGGCTACAAAAGGACAAGTCCAAAATGGTCCATCCACCAGTAAAAGCCACCAAATGAGTGGGAGAACTGTCATGTAGAAAGACAAATCAAAATCATTTCGTATTTTATTAATATGTGTTCTCCTTGGACTACAAGTTGAAGAACCCCAGGAAGTATGATGGGCATTAAAATCGCCCACCAGTAAAAATGAGGCAGGTAATTGAGATAAGTCAACTAATTCATTATTTTGGAAGTTAAAACTCAGTGGTAATTAAAGGCAACAAATGGTCAGTTTAAATGGGATGGCAATCTGAACAGCTATAGCCTCTAAGGGTGTCACTACATTAACAGGCACCGAATCAATAGAGTTGTGAATCAGAATGGCTACGCCATCTTTGACTCTATCCTGTGTAATGAAATTGGATCTGAAAACGGAATAACCCCTCAAACTGAAGATGTTAAGATTCATGTATATGTCTACTTAAGGCATAGTACTATTGAAGACGCATCATGTACAAGAACTTTCAGATCCTTGATATGTCTTCGAACCCAAATATCCATCATCTTGTTGTGTATTGAAGTTGCAGAATTTGAATATATAACTAGTATATAAGAGAATTAATATCGCTTTCTTTATTAACTATTTTAGGTTTGTAGTCGTCCACTGACACCGAGTCACTATTGTGACTGTGACTAATATCGGACCCTGAAGATTTTGTTTTTAGGGGGTTTTTTGGAAGAAGGTACGCCTCCTTTGACAATTTTCCTTTCTTTGTTTTTTTTTATCATAGGTTTGTTTCCTGTAATGGAATTTAAATTTTTTGATCCAACTGCAGCAGGGCAGGTATTAAACTTCTTTTTCAGAAAGTACTCCAGCCCTAGAGTGATATTTTTATTAGTAGTTTTAAGAACTTGTGACTTTGTCACCTGCGGCTTATTTGCTGCACTTGGTCTAGCCTTTCCTGAAGTTTGATATAATGGTTTTGTAACAGATGTAACGAGGTCTAGATAGGTGTGGACCTGATACTACAGCTCCCTGTTTAGAAGTACAAACAGAAGTAAAGGTTTTGGAAAATATTGAAAGTAATTGAGCCACCTGTTCCGTCAAAACCTTGATGGTTTAGGCAAGCTTGTCACAATTTGTGTGTGTCTTTTTATTGGTAGACACAACAGCAGCAAAAGACTTGCTTTCAGTGAGAGGCTTCTGAACTTTGTAAATCTTCCTGGCCTCAGAAAACGATACTTTCTTTATGGAAGCAACAGGACCTGCATTCCCAACTATTGCCTTGTTGACCATGAAGGGAGAAACCTTGGAAAGGTTATCACCTTCCGCCGCATTTCTAAAAATGAGAATGGCAGTAAATGGAGAAAACGGCGGAAGCAGCTGATGAGCTCCATTCCTCTAGCTCATCTTACTCTCACTCATGTACTCAACACATGGATGCGCACACACAACACACACACACACACATGCATGCACACACACACACACACACACACACACACAGGGAGTACAGACTAGCTGCACCTATTGAGATGACTTAGACGAACCTTGCGGCACCCGAGTCGAGTCTAACACACACTTAGACTTACAACACTACACTTAAGATTTTAACAATTTACACTCACACTTACATTTAGGGATTTGCTGTTCTTGTTCTGTTATGTCTGAGAGTGGCGATACTGCTTGGTTTCCATTGGCGGGGTCAAGTATGTGGAACCTGATGTGTGCCTAGCACTGCCGAGGACCTCTGATGGGACAAGTTCTTGGACCGAGCAGCCTATAGGCGCTTGGCAAGCACATGGGTGTTGAATTATGGGTATCGTAGCCTATAATTGGGTCTATCAAAACAAATGATTGCATTCTGTGAGTACATGGAGGGCGGCTGCCAGTGGTACTTGGGTTTGGGGAACCGTAACTTTATACCAGAACCCATTCCTGGATTCCAGATTCTGGAGTGCTGAAGACATATATTTCGGCTCCAGGATATTGGAGATCATCCCCATTGGGGATTCTCGCTTTAGTTCGAGTCTCCTGGACTGCTGGTGACGTTTGGGTGCACCCTGTACCATTTGTTCGAGATTACAACATTTGTGGAATCGCTCGACATTAAATTTATGGATCCTATTAAACAAAACGCCAAAACTTGTGTAGACATTGTTCAGTTTCACCTGACGTGTCTGAGAAATATAAAGAAGAAACTGATTGTCACGAGGGAAGTACTGAACAATTTGTGTTCCCGATGATTAATTTTATTTGGTTTTGTAAAGTATATTTATTCATTTGTTACATTTTTAAAATTAATATTAATATGCATTCTGAAGATTTTGATCAATTTCGAATGTTACTAGAATTTTGAAATAAAGAAATCCTAGTGCCTGATTTTGGTAGTTTTATGAACTGTAGCAATAAATCATGATACATGTGGTATTTATAGGCCTATTCAAAGCAACTATAAAAATAACATTTTTATAAATGTTATAATTAAACACTTAAAGTAACAATTATTTTTCTAAATATAGGTTATAAATGATATAGTAACAATAATAAACAAAGCACTGTTGCATAGAAACAGCTATGGCAGATTGAGTCTTACTTATTGCTAGCGTAAATTCCAGACCATGTCAGACTTGCAAAGGGAAAGGATCAACATTTTTTAGAATAAAAATTCCAGAACAAATTTTATCACTAATTTTATATGCTATGAGCTCCTTCCATGTTAGCATATTATTAGTATAAAACCTATGAATTTTTTTTAATGAGATTGATTCCGACTGATACTCAAGCTCATTTTTGCTCACTAGTACATTTTTCAAGTACGTTCAGATAAAAGTGATCTGTAGATTAAAGACTCATAAAAAATGTAATAATAAACATACTTCACATACAAATATTTTTTTTATATCTGTCTGCACACAAAATTTCACAAAATATCTTGATGTTTTCATCATTAGAAATGGAAGAGATTGTAAACTGGAAGAATTGTCTTAATTACTTGTATCACTTCTGTACTTGCAAATTTTTCACTGCTTTTTTTTCAAAACAAGGAATTTAATATTAGCACAACGTTTGCTAATTAAATTTAAAAATCAAATGGTCTGAATAAAACTGTATTGTAAATTACAACTGTTGTGTTATCTGCAATGGCTAACAGTTTATAATTAAATTTTCTGTCAGTGCACTGCTGGCCACTGTATTCTTTGATCATTATTAGCCAACCTTGTTTATTAAAAATTTTATATTTTATTTATTAGTATACATATTTATTTATGTTATATATTTCATACTTTATAGCATATTTATAGCATATTTTATTTATATATTTATTATAAATTATATGAATTGGCAAACATTTTCCCTTGAAATAAAAAAAATATATGTAAATTAAAATATACAAAGTAAACAAAAATATTAGAAAATACATTCTTATCCTTGTAGTATTATAACCTCTTGAGAAATGAAATGGGAAGGGGTTGAGATGAAACTGAATTTACATTACAATGACAGAAAATACACAAGGAAAAAATATTTGGAAAAAAATGAAAATGGGTTTGATAAGAATATTATGCTGAAGCAAATATTAAAAACTATTCTGAGATTACAGCATTTGATTTATTGTTGCTAGATCGTGCCTTTAATATAACCAGTAGATCATCTACTAGCAAGTATAAAAAGACAATTATAATTATATAAAAAAATTACCAAATTTAAAACAATATGACCAAAACTTCATGTTGTTTTATTTACAATATAATATTAATAAATGCAACAATAAAAACATTTTTTTTTTTTTTTTTTTTTTTTTGGAGTTTAACGTCCGACTATTGTGCACACTTGGGTGGGGATGATTTATAGCGTATGAAAATGCCAAGCCCTCGCCAGGAATCAAACCCGGGTCCTCGGGGTGAAAGTCTAGTACGCTATCCACTAGACCACCGAGGCGGCTTAACAATAAAAACAAATGGTGGGTAAAACGTTAATCTCATTTTATATTAAATTAATATAAAATTTAGTTTACATTAGTTTTTATGGAAAGCACTGTCTATGAAATTAAAATGTTTTCATCTTCAATTTTTTTTTCTACACAGGGGTGATATTCTGCTAATTTTTTTAATTAAAAAGAAATCTAATTAGAAATTTTAAAATCAGGCTCACAGGTGTTGGATCTTCTTCTGTACCTATATTACAAATTTCGGATGTCTGTGTGTCATAGATTTGGCTGTACATTGTGTGTGTGTGTGTGTGTGTGTGTGTGTGTGTGTGTGTGTGTGTGTGTGTGTGTGTGTGTGTGTGTGTGTGTGTGTGTGTGTGTGTGTGTGTGTGTGTGTGTGTGTGTGTGTGTGTGTGTGTGTGTGTGTGTGCGCGTGTGTGCGTGCATGTGTGCACCCACACACACAGACATTTACATATTTTGTATTCTATTAAAACTAACAACTTAAGATACAGTAAAGTTATGTTTTACTGCCAAATATTCCTAAAATTTGTATTTCTAGCAGTAAATTAATAAAATTTTATAATTAGAAATCATAATGTTAGACTAAACTAACCTTTGGGAATTCTCATTAACATAATGATTCCCCTCAGACAACTGTCCACGGCATTGTTGAGAAGTATCCTGATATTTTATACAAGAAGAACCAACCTGAAGCAAATGTATAACATTAGAATAAAAGTTTTGTTTAACAAGAAGAATGTGCCTGCTAAGATATTACTGTCCCAAAAAGGTTTTGCATTCTATATTAATATCCTCTTGTTGAATCGATATTAAGTTATAGGATTGTGGTATGGGGAGGAGTGTCAATTTAAGTTTTAAATCCTTTTTTCATTTGTCAAAAGAAAATAGTTTATGCCATTTCATCTATACCATAGTTTGTAGATTCCTTTAAAATTTTAGAAAGTTTGAACATTTTGCCCTTGAGATATCATATATTTTTTAATGTTTAGAAGCTTTTTATATATTATGTTCTGGAAACTGGAAAGTAAAAAATGTAACATTTGATGAGGAAGAGAGATAATTATATGTCTCTAAATGAGAGATAATTTGAACTATGTCCAAAATGTGGGATTTTTTGATAATGTTTTTAAGATTTAGTGTGTGTGTGTGTGTGTGTGTGTGTGTGTGTAGTTTTATAAGTAGTTATTTTTATATGAAGTAATAAGAAAGAAGTCAATGTTTTTATTTAACCCAGAATTATAGGCTATGTTTTTTGTTGTTGTTTTTTTGTTAAAGATGAACAAAATCAAATATTGCTGTCACTATTTCCTGAATATAAATCACACAATTAATGGAAACTCTCTTAACAATTAAGAAACTGTTTTTAAAAATTCAGCAGAAAAACCTCTCATTACTTCACAGTTACAATTTAAAATTTGAATTTAAAAAAGTAACTCGAAAAAATATTAATTTGAAAATCAAAGCATGTGCGAGTTAAGTACCATAGATACTCTGAAAGTGGGATCGCAATGAACTATTCAGTAACTCAATCTATTTGGTACTAATACATTTCTTTTGCTATTAAAAAATATCGTTTTATTTTAATTTGTATTTTAGCGCTGAGACCCCCTTAGCGCACAAGCCAAATCTCATTTCAAATTTTGTTACTTAGCTTTGAAAATACTGTTTTCGTTAAATGTTACAATTCACAAATTTATGTATCAAATGAGCAAGAAATATTTTACCCCACCTCTAATCATCACCAAGTTATATTAAATTATCAAGGTCCTATGATAAACTGGTTATGAGAAATTAATATTTTGGCTACTGCACAACGATCAGTATTGTAATTTACTAATGATAAATGATAACAATCTATCGTTGCTATACGTTAGTTGGTAATAGTTGAGAATAAACCCAAAAGACAGCATATAAGTTTATATTTTTCAATTAACTGATCTTTTTAATTCACTTTCCTATGTATGCTATGTTTGGTAGACCCTGTTCTAATAATGTTTTTACTTCCTTTAATTAATAAGTTTTATTATTATGCACTACATAACCCTTTACTTGATTCCAAATCATTTCAACTGGATTTAACATACAATGATAAAGAGTTAATCTTTAACATTGTGTGGCTTTTTTTTCTTCTTCCACTAAGAAATCCGATTATAGCCTCAATGTGCTCTTCGCCTTTAAATACAAACTCCACTGTAACAGTTCGGCTTTTACATCGTTTGCATTAAAATTAATATTTTTTCTTATAGAGCCAAGAAATTATATCACATTTGCACCAGGAATTATTAGGAATTTTTACAAGTTTAACACTGTGGTATGGTGCATTATAAATAACTACAACACTGTTCCATTGTATTTTCAAACCACTTTTAAACACATCCCTGATCAATCAATGTAATAATCCCCACTCTTTTTTGGTTTGAATAATTAAAGACCACCATCAGAAAATTCATGTTCGTTGCCAATGTGAAATAATATTAAATGTTTTCCCTTATTAGCCAATTTTACACCTGTGCTCAATCCTGCCAAAAATGCTCGTTTAACATACTCGACAGTTGTATTATGCCAAGCCATCAAAAGACGTTGTATTTCTTTCATTAACTAACATTTCAGCTAAATAAAAAATGTGTCATATTTCAAATGACCCTAATTTTTTTCAAATAATTATGTCGCTACACTATAATGTTTTCTCTGTCCATAATTACATTTTGCCTATTTCTAGTAACAAATTCAAAACACAATGATAATCATTTGTATAAAGTTGTTCCTTTAATATTAGGAAGGTTTTGATCTTTATTTATAGCACATAGACTCTATTTAAAGAGGGAATTTCGTTCTTTAAAAATAATTCAACACATTCAACATCCAACACTATTATTCTCTTCTCACTTTTTAAAGGTTGCCCAAACTATACTTGACAATAACCCATTTGAAGGTTCAGGAGTCTCCGACATGAAAAATGGTTTGTAAGTAAAATAATTAAATTATTGTAATTGACATAATTAACTGAACACATAAGCAATCAGTGTTAACTTTGAACAGAAACTGAAATGTACTTGTCAGTTAGCTACCAATGGACTGCTGCCTTATAACATAGTATACGATGAGTAATCTCATTAACTAATCAATTTGGAGTAGAAACATGCATTTGTGTACATCAGACCCAGACTAATGTTGAACAGACTCTAGCTGTTAATGTCACTTACAACATATTCTTCAGTTCACTGCTTTGTTTCTTAGTGTTGCCGATGTGCAATGTGTTTATGGACTATTAGTAATTTTAGTAATATCAGTATTAGTAATTTTTTATTCTTAAAAAAAGTTACTTTTAACAATTAATCAAAAACTGACACTGTTACACATCCAGGATTTATTTAAGTATCTAGAGTAGGAAGAATTGTAAGTAAGCCTTCTTTTTGTAGGCTTCCCTCAAAATAAAAACAGTTCTAAAGTATATTTGTATTGATTTGTGTCATTTTTTGCTATTTTTACAGATTATGCTATGTCACCTGATTTTGTGGATAATCAAAAGTTTACTATAATTTTTTTTTGCACTATCTTAGGTTGCACTATCATTATTACATTCATTTAATAATGACCTTATGATTATTCTTATAACAAAAACTAATAATAAATTGCTTTGTAGATTAGGCTACTTACTGGTAATGTAGAAGCTTTAATATATTCTTCCCAATTGCACCACCAACTATAGGAAATAAGATACCAAAACTGGCCAACGCTAAACCCTCTCCTTTCTTCTCTTTTTAGCCAGTTCAAAATAATATCTCCTTCTTCTTTTTCTGAAGCTGGTCTCAAACCCAGCACAATATGACAAACCTGAAAAATGATTACATGTTACACTTTCTGGATGTATGACATGCTACGAAGTACTGTAATTTATAGCCACAACCAACAACCTACATTGCCTGCACAAGTTTTTACATTGGTTTAAACTGATTAGAACAAGCTATGTTCATTACTGACATTAAAAAAATAAGTGTGATATATTTTGTGACAAATAAATCAAATTTTGAGAGATCTGATTCATAATCAAATACCAATTCGCATAATCCTCAGATAAATGCATGCCAAATTTTAAAGATTAATGTTTGATGTAAAGACATTCAATAGATTATAGATTAAATAGAAATTACCTGAAATAATAAGTTTAAGAAAGTTAAGGGCAATGGATTTTCCATAGTCCATATCAGATACTCTTCTATAGTAAGTCCATCAACAGATGCTCTTGAAGTTAATTCCTTCATTACACTATCTTCATCTGCACAAGGGCATTAATAATTAACAAAAAAGATTTATGGGTTACTTGATCGATACAAAATGTATAAACAGATGTAAAGTAATTTAAACATGCACAGCTGAAAATACAACTGAAAAGCAATTACTGGGTGGCATGGACAGTTAACAAAACTGCCCAGTTTTAGCTCATCATAGGTCCTTGGTTTAAACAAGGTAAGATGCTCTCAACAAGGTGATTAGTTGTGTACTTCAACTCAAAACTCATGAATAATTAAATTTCTTGAATACTTTATAACAATAAAATAATTTTTGGTTTTTTAATCACACTCACTTTAAGTTAATCCATGGAATACAATAATTACCCATTTCAGTTGACAAAGGTTCATTTTCATTATTGCTTTCTTGATGAACAAATATCAGAACTTCTACCATTTCCTTCATTTCTGCAAGTGACAGTACACCATCATGGTCTAAGTCAAAAACCTTAAAACAGACTAACAACAAAACAATTTTACCAATTAAAAGTCTAAGAAGAGGCAACAATATACAAATAAAATACAAGCTAAAAATTATTCTTTTGATTTAATAACTTTAGAATGCTTTTCTAAACTCTGTTTACTACAATTAATTAGTAATTAACAGTTTATACATTTCTAGCAATAACTGTGTCAATGTGTCTATTTCCTATAAAAACTTTTGTTTTAATAAATCAACTGTATCAAACAAATTACTGAAGAAAAAATTCCCAGTATGAAAACACACTGATAATTCTATATGTCCCACAGAACTTGGAACTTGTTGAGAGATAACATCATTATTTCAAACATCAATAATTAGAAAATGAATTAGTCATTCAATAAATAGTTTCAATACTTTTTAATTAAAAAATTATTAAAATAAAGAAATATATGAATAACTGTTTTTTATAATAAGTAACAAATTTAGTATTATATCAACCTTTTTTATAGAGAAAACCAGATTAATTTTATAGTTAACAATTGAGATAATAATTACTTCATAATGAACAACTGAGTATTCTTATTGGTAATTACTTCAAATTCAAATTGATATACTTTTAATAATTACTAACTCAGTCTTTTTTATTACCGAATAAAAGATTGATCTAAAATATTTATAATTACCAGTATGCCATAATGAGCAATTGGATATTCTTGGTTATTATTTCATAAACAACATTTTATTTATATTCATTATAAAAAAAATTTATTTCTTGAACCAAACACTGAACAATTGTCAGATTTAATCAATAAAATTTATTTAAATCACAGTTTAATTCTTTTAATTGCTTTCTTGGCTGGCTTGATATTGAGTTTTTTGTATTTAATTGTAAACTATTTGTAATAAACCAATCTGTCAGTTCAAAACAAAACCTTTTGAGGTAAGGAACAAACTCTCTGCTTTAACAATTATAGTAGTCTAATCCACCAGCATAATTCTAGGGCCTATGCTGAAAACTAAATCATTTATGATGTATTATATTGCTAACAAAATTTCAGAATTCAACAAATGATGAATGTTTTCCTTAAATCAATATCAGAATTCTAAAATGAACAACTCTTGGATGTTTTACTTTTTTAATATAATTTTGTACTGTAAAGTATAGACTCAGTAAAAAGATAGTCAAGATAAGAATTAAAAACAAAAAACAAAACAAAAACATAACTGAAACAAAACCTGACAACTCATCAAATTAAAAATCAGCTATCACAGTTTTGTAAAATACTTTAGTACTTCAGCTATAATTTTGATGATAAAGTTTGTTTCTGATCCAGTGAAGGTGGCAAATGTGCTGCCAACAATTAAACAATAATTATTTTAGTCTTTTAATTCCATTTCATATGCCGTAACACACGAAATGGCTATTAATGTCTAAGTTTGATTCATCTTAACGAAATGAACGGCTGAAATAAGTAGAACACTAAAAGTAATGTAAGGCACAAAGTATTAATAGTGGAACTGATATAGTTAACATTCCAAATGAATTGTACTGTACTTCTTACATTTTTGTCTTTCTGCTAAAGGACCTCTAGTTGCTGCCGAAATACCACAAGCCATTTCTTTGAAGTCGATATGATTATCTCTATTTTCATCAAACGCATTGAAGACACCAGCACACACTGACAGAGGAATAGGTGGACTAATTAAAGGTCTTAGTGTTTCTTCATCCAATTTTCCAGTTCGTGATTGGCCTTTTAGAGTCCAATATTTTTTTTCCAGTTCCATAATATCAGTTTCTTCCACTGTAAATTAATTATAGCTTTTTTTACAAATTTCGTACGCTCAAAATCTCAAAATTAGTCAATCAAAAAGGTGAAATCTCAAAATTATTTGATGTATTGATTTTGACTATTACATTAAGCTACTTAAATAAAGTTGAGATAATCTGAACAATAAAGTAGTCAGTCAGACAGAAGTACAAAAATGTCAGTTATATGAAGGCTTATTAAAACTGTGTTTTAAGTAACATGACTCAGTATGAGAGTAGAAGTACAACACCATCGATCATTTCAGATGACTGGAGTTGTGCCACATCTGTATTTTAATATGAAGGAATTAGAAGAGCTATAAAATATTTTTAGGTCTTCAAAGCTTCAGGGGGTCGATGGTATCTTTCCTGCTCACTTGCAGGATGCTGCTGGCCTGAATGTTCTTAAACTAGTGTACCTGTTTAGGATGAGCTTAGTGACCATATTAATTCCAACTTACTGAAAAACTTCAAAGGTGGTGTTTATTCCAAAAACAGAAAGGCTATAATTTGAAGTGGCTAAGGCTTACTGCCCGATAAGTCTTACATCTTTTCTCTATAAGACTACGGAGAAGATTATGGATTGGCATATAAGAAATAAAGTTTTGGACGCATCTCACCACGTCTGAACCAATATGTCTATCAAAGAGGAAAATCTTGTAAATCATAACTACATGCACTGGTTGCAAAACTGAACAAGCAATTTCATATAAGGAAATTGTTTTGGCAGTTTTCCTAGATATAGAAGGAACTTTTGATATATTTAGAAGGAGCTATATTTAGAAGAGTACTGAACAAACCATTGCGAGATAGATATAAAATACATGGGCTCTCAAGCTGCCCTGTGTGAAGCTGTGATTGAGTGCAACTATAACAGGAGACCAGAAGAAGTGGTCTATCTCCAATTTTATGAAACCTGATGGTGGAATGACTCAATACTTTTTTTCTGGCGAAAAACATATGTGCTTATCATTGCCGATACTCAAAATAAAAATATAAAAGAACGAATAAAATAAACAAAAATTTAAGTTTAATAACAACCAAAAAGATATAATAACAAAAACAAATAAATAAATCAAAACAAAATAAGTTATAGATATATGACTAAAACTAGTTAACAATAATATATCTAAAAACAACAACATATACACAAATTATTGTAGGACTGTAAATTGGCCCTACAACAATAACAAGAAAAATAAAATAAATATAAACGTACCTAAAACTAAGTAACAAAATAAAAACAGCTTATAAATTAAATTAATAAAACAGCAAATATAAATAATCTGTCCAGGGCAGTAAAGGGGCCCTACCACAAACAATAACAAAAATATAAATTAAATTTTATTTAAAAAATTCAGGCGATGAAGGAAGTCTAGGATCTGGTCAATGGCCGAGGCACTATCTCCCAACATCATCTGCAAACAATTGCTCAACCAACACATAACCCGCACATTTTGGAAACCATCACAATCAAGCAATATATGATTTATTGTGAGGGTTTCCCTACAAAACTCGCATTCAGGTGGGTCCCCACCTCCCATCAGAAATCCATGCGCCATCAAATAATGACCAATATGAAGACAGGTGATCACCACCTCTTCCCTACGACTTGCACGTATTGACGACCTCCAAGGACGAACAGTATTTTTAATTACCCTCAGTTTGTTGTTATCCGTAACTGCCCACTCATTCTCCCAATCCAGGAGAAGTAAATGTTTTGACAGACTCTGAAAATCCATCATGGCTTACATAATATACTGCTTAAGTAATTTATTTGCAGATAATGTCTCCGTCGAGTGAGAGATGGTTCACCAGCCTCAGCGAGAATGCTAACGACGGGACTAGAATGAAATGCACCAGATATAAGGCGGATTGCAGTACGATGGACTAGCTTATTTAAAATGTATGGTCGTGCAGATGAATACACAATGCTGCCATAATCAATTCGTTAGCGAATTACAGCATGATAAAACATCAGCAAACAGGTTTTATCAGGGCCCCATCAAGAGCCACTAAGAACCCTCAACTTATCAAGAATTTTGTTACATCATAACTTTAAATCACACACGTGAAGGTTCCACGATAGCTTTTCGTCAAATATTAGACCTACATATTAAACGGATGGAGTGGTCCGAAGCTGTATACCATCAAGATATAATAAAGGAGCTTGGATCTGTTGACGGCGACTGAACGCAATACACTGAGTTTTAGTCGGGGAAAATTTAAAACCAGTAGATCTAGTCCACAACTGCAATCTATTTATTACTAGCTGAAGAGTTCTTTCAGCTGTTGCCGTATATCTGGTGCTTTCATAGATAGTGAAATCATCCACAAATAGCGAACATCGGACAGGGGACTGTACATTTGATGTTATGCTATTGATTGCAACAGCAAACAGAGTTACACTAAGTACACTCCCCTGTGGAACACTATTCTCTAAGTGGAAGCGATCTGATAGTGAACTTCCAACACCTGAAATACCTATCAGCAAGGAATTTTTTTATGAAAGCTAGTATGTTCCCATGTAAACTCCATAATTTTAATGTGTTTAGTATTCCTCATCTCCAAGCCATATCGTATGCCTTCTCTAGGTCGAAAAAAACAGCAACTAGCATCTGACACAAGAAGAAGGCATTTTGTATTGCAGACTCTAACATTACCAACTGATCCATAGAAGATCATCCTTGCATGAAGCCACACTGTTCTTTAGAAAGCAAGTTGTTTGTTTCTATGTACCAGACCAGGCGACGATTTACCATTTTCTCTACAAGCTTGCAAAGGATGCTGGTAAGAGAAATCGGACGAGAACTACTTGGATTAGTTTTATCTTTACCTGGCTTAAGGATAGGAATTACTACTGCTTTCAACCAAGCGTCAGGAAACATATGCTCCTCAATTATACGGTTGTATATCTCAAGAAGAGAAAGTCTACCCAATGTTGGAAGATTTTTAATCATGGAGTAAACAAGGTTGTCAGGACCGGGAGCTGAATCTATGGTAGACGATAATGCAGATTCTAGCTCATGCAAAGTAAACAAACTATTCAAAGGAGATTCTCCAGATGGGCCGATGGTGAACGGGACTGCTTTAATTCTATTTTTGTACCGACAAAAGTCACTGCTATAGGTGGTAGAAGAAGAAAAGCTTGCAAGAGATGACCCTAAAAGATTTACTATATCGGAACAATCGGATAATATTACTCCATTTGTCTGTTTAAGTCCCATCAATAAATTACATGGGCTAGGCCTAGAAACAGAAAGAAGTTTTTTCCAAACAATAGATAGAAGTGTTGTCCTAGATATTGTTGAGATATATTGGGTCCAACAATCTTTCCTACTCTGCCTGAAAATTCTTTGTGCTTTGGCTCGTAGAATTTTATACCGTTCAAGATTTTCACTCATCGGACTTATTGTTGAACCTACTAAGAGCACTACGTTGGTGTATGGCCTCCTTACTTTCATCATTCCATCTAGGGACTAGTGGACGTGGTGGATGTGGGGAGGTTTTGGAGATAGTTTCCTCTGCTACACATAAAATTTGTTTTGTAAAATTGTCTACTATGACATTGATACACATACGATATTCAATATCTTGTGATACGAATCTCTTTGAAAATTCCTCCCAGTTCGCTTTTTTAATAATCCAAAGCGGCAAATGTTGATTCAAAACAGGGAGGTTAGAAAAGGTAATATTAATAGGAGTATGATCGCTGCCATATAGATCAGGTAATACCGACCATTCAAACTTTGTCGCTAAAACTGGACTATAGAATGACAAATCAACAGCAGTCCATCCACCGGTAGATGCTGCCAAATGCGTGGGTGAACCGTCATTAAGAAGACACAAATCTAATGTAGACCGTATTCTCTCAATACGTATTCCCTTAGAGTTGCAGAATAACGAACCCCAAGATGTACGATGGGCGTTGGCAACTGGGATATAAAATCATATACGTCATAATTTTGAAAATTATAGCTCGGTGGCAGGTACAGGCAACACATAGTAAGTCTGAATGGGACGGTAGTCTGAACAGCAACAGCTTGTAGTGGAGTTACTAAATTTACAGGAACCGATGCGATTGAGTCATTAGCCAAGATGGCGACACCACCCCTGGCTCTTTCTTCAGCGTGGAAATCCGCTCTAAAAACAGAATAACCCCTGAAGTTGAAGATGTGAGATTCGAGAAGGTGCGTTTCTTGAAAGCATATTATTAAAGGAGACGAATCTCTGACAAGAACTTTTAGGTCTTCAATATGGCTTCTTACTCCATTAATATTCCATTGTATGATATTATTTTTCATTCAAGTTGCACACATTAAATTATAAATGATTAATGTATTATAGGATTCGATTTGATTTCTTCAGATAGTAATTTAGATCTATCATACTCTACAGACATCGAATCACTACAGTGACTGATGTCCGAGTCAGATGATTTTTATGATTTAATTTGTGGAGGTTTACCAGTGGGACCTCCTTTAAAACTTTTTTCTATTTTTTTAACAGGTTTGTTTCCTGCAATGTTAGAATTTTTATTTTTTTAAACTGACGGAGGAGCAGTATTCGATTTCTTTTTTTTAAAATATTCTAGGCCAGGAAAGATCTTCTTGTCAACAGGCTTAAGTACCTGTGACTTTGACAGAAGACGTTTTTTTGTTACAACCTTTTTTGTAGTCTGGCTTATATTGGTTGTGTTTGAAGTGTTTGCTGTAACAGGAATGTGAAAATGTAGAAACAGCTTTACATGGTGGAATGTAAATATAAAATGTAAAATGGTGGATGGTAAAATGTAAATGGTGGAGAAGCAGGAGCAGGAGCAGAACCAGTGGAAAACAAGGCTAGCAACTGAGCTATCTGATCAGTCAATACTTCAATCGTTTTTGAGAGCTTGTTACAATTATCACAGGATGACTGCTTAGAGCTAGACGAAGCAGTAGCAGTAGCAAATGATTTGCCTTCCATTGGAGATTGGGAAACCTAAAAATTCTTTTTAGCATCTGAAAAGGATAATTTATCCTTTGCCTTAATTGTGAGGATAGCTTTTTCTTCCTTAAATTTAGGGCAGTTGAACGATCTAGCTGGATGATTGCCCCCGCAATTGTGACACTTCGTGTCATTTGTGCACCCATCACTGCCATGGCCTTTACTTCCACACTGGCTATATACCTCCGGCTTTGTCCATGAAGAACTCATATATCCGAAGCACTGACATTTGAAGCAACGTCGAGGGTTCGGAACATATGATCGCACTGAAAGCCGTTGGTATCCGGCATAAATGAATTCAGGTAGTGTAGGTTTACCAATGGTTAGTATCAATGAGGGTGTTGGTACCTTCTGCCCATTAATGCTGCACATTATGTGTGTCACATCAATCACAGGCTCCGATGCTAGTTACGTTATGATCTCATTGAGGCTTACATGTAAAAGATCTCTAAATGTAATAACCTCCTTTGCTGAGTTCAAAGACCTGTGGGGTACCACAGATACCTTGACCAGTTTGAAGAAGGAGGTCATTTTCATCAACGAGCGGCTCTGTTTCTCATTTTTGGTTTCTACTAACAAAGTTCCATTCTGTAACTTCTTAACAGAAGCTTTAGAACCTGCTCTACCCAAAACTGCCTTATGTATAAGGAAGGGTGACATCTTTGACAGATCTGCCCCTTCCTCCTGGTTGCTAAATACTAAAAATTTTGGAGTTGGTAGTTCTGAAATTGAAGCTGCTAACGATTCCACATCATGATTAACTGAACTGGTAGACTGATCAGATACAGTTGAACGATGTCTCTTCAATGAAATTTTGGCGTTATTGGTTATTTCATCCATAGTTAGTTTTGCCGAGCGATTCATGAACGAAGATTTTTCAAACAAGTAGCACAGGGTGCACCCAAACGTCACCAGTAGCCCAGGAGACTCGAAAGTGAGAATCCCCAATAAATTGGGGATGATCTCCAATATCCTGGAACCGAAATACATGTCTTCAGCACTCCAGAATCTTAGGAATGAGTTCCGGTACAAAGTTATGGTTCCCCAAATTCAAGTACCACTGGCAGCCGCCCTCTATGTACTCACAGAATGCAACCACTTGTTTCGATAGACTCAGCTATAGGCTCCGACACCCATAACTCAACTGATATGTGCTTGCCAGGCACCTATAGGCTGCTCGATCCCAGAACTTATCTCATCAGAGGTCCTCGGCAGTGCTAGGCACACATCAGATTCCACATACTTGGCTCTGACAAAGGAAACCAAGCAGTATCGCCACTCCCAGACATAACGGAACAAGAACAACAAATCCCTAAATGTATGTGTGAGTGTACAGTGTTTAAATCATAAGTGTAGTGCTGTAAGTGTGTGTGTTAGACTCAGGAGCCGCGAGGTTCATCTAGGTCCTCTCAATAGGTGCAGCTAGTCTGCACCTCCCTGTGAGTGTGTGTTTGTGTGTGTGTGTGTGTGTGTGTTGTTGTTGTTGAGTAAATGAGTGAGAGTAGAATGAGCTATAGGTATGGTGGGGTCGCTAAGCCCATCAGCTGCTCACTTCAGCTGCCTCCGCCAGCTGACTCTCAATAAGCAGGGCATGTGTGCTCAGGATATTGTTATATTAATCAGAAGTCAATACATGTACATATGCCTTGATGTTATGCTGACAGCATTAACTATGGTAGGAGCATGGTGCACGAGAGAGGGACTATCAATCAATCTATCTATATCAGTCATAGTACCATTTACGTAACACAGGGTGTGGGTGCATCAGGTAATCAGTCTTCTTTGCTGAGAAGATTGAGTGACCAATGAACTCAAGTACCTAGAAATAAGGATGGCTTACCTGGAACAACCACTTGACTAATATTTTAATCATGCACAAGTTATACTATGACAAGGATTATGAGTATGTAAATATAGACAAATATTCTAACAAAAACAATAAAATGAATTACTAACAATGTGTAACTCCTGCCAATGTTTGGTAGAACGATGGTGTTTCTAGTTCATTGTTCAGTGTCACTGTGCACGGTTCAGAGAGCAGCCAACGGCTGAGAGATGTAACATCTGGATTTTTTTGCACCCAGTCTTTAAACTCTTCATATGTTACTCTATCCTTCTGTGTACAGAAAATGATTTTTTTCAAGTCAGAAAAAGAAACTATAGTAACTGATTTATTAACTAAGAGCATCATTTACTTAAAGAACATAAAAATATAAAAGTTGAGCCTTAAAAACTAACTTTACACAGGCCCTACATCAATAAAATTAACAATATACGTAAAATTCTGTACATAAGATTCATGGAATGCAGAAAATCCTTGGTCACTGCCAAAGTGTAAACTGTAAAATCATTTAAAGTAAATTATGCAAGCTACATTTTAATCAATACAGCCATATATTATGACCACTGATGATGTGCGAGGTATCACCGTACTTTTATGTTCTGGATTTTTTCACCATTTAGTTCAATCATTTATTTACATCTGTTATATTTACAGTATACTGGGACACATGGGCAAGATATTATAGAAAAATAAATGAAATAACTATGGATTGGGCCTAAAAATTGAGATTTATTATAGATTATACAGGCTCTTCATGTCTATACTACTGTCAGTCTAATGTAAACCAATACTTATTATTGCCATATGTTAAAATCATTCTACTGTGATCTGCTGACGATTGCATTAACTCAAATCCCTTATATCTCTCTGCTCAGTCAACTATCGAAATACTGGTTTTTTATTTTCCTAGATAAACAAGTTGACACAATTATGACAGCTCCCAGTTTGGGCCAATCACAACCCTCACTTGGGCTGACCAATGCTTTCTGGATTGAGCGACTTTCCACTCAGCTAAAACATTGCTCTCTTGTGCTCCAGATCTGGTGGTGACAACATGTAACCTTAGACTCTGAGTAACCGAGCCATACATCTAGTTTGACCATGTTTGAATATTCGGCATTGAACTATATCCACCGCTAATTCTAACTGCTCTCTGTCTGTGAGACATTTAGAAAAAATCTTTTACTCCATCAGTGAGGTAATTAAAAGTATCGCTTTTTGGTATACAAGAAGGCCACTATTAACGTAAAATTAACACAAACTGGATTTTTATCCTATAAAAATCACCTTAATCTACTTGTCTACCTACAAGACCCAACTGCTAAACAACCCGCTATAACACAAAGGTTACCAATGATTAGTGTAACATTCTTTAAACTAAACTCTTATGACTTGAACATAAGTGACTCGAAATACTATGTGTGCTAATTAACCATGTGCTTCAATTTTCAAGTTAACCTGCATCAACACCTACTAGATCTTCAAAAAAGGTATGTTCACAGAACTTAAAAGATTTCAAGTTAGTTTATAAATGTTAAATTTTCATTTTTAAAGTAAAGTTCAAGGCTGAGTTGTATACTGTATGTCATACTGAGTTGTATACTGTTGTAATCTATCATACTATACTTATGCTCAGAGACAACTGTGATTACAATACTATCTATTCTACATTTAATACAGTATTATAAAATATGTAATTTATCTTCTTCATTTTCTCATGCACAAATTTTACATCACTAAATATTTAAACACATAAATACTGCATAAAAAATATTATATCAATGCAATGATATTTTTTCATGTATCTTTAAAACTGACTTGTTTTACAATACATTTTTTGTAACATCGTTTGGATATAACATCGTTTTTCTCCTTTGGTCACTTCAGTGAAGTTAAAACCAAGTCCACTATATATGATTTTATAAATAAAAATTACAATTATTACATATATTAACACTTATCATTGGTTTTCAAAATTATTACAGAGCTGCTCAATGTAAAGTATTGTCAGGAATACAAAGGAAAACATCATATGATGAAGTACTTCATGACTAAAATTTTTACATATCTTGCCCTAAGGGAAAAGTCAAGTCATTACTATTGCTATACACAGAAATTTGATGGAATCAACAACCTTCAGTTTCCCATCTACAAATAATATATTCAAGGTTGAATACTCAGTTTTTATATTTCAAACTAACCTCTCTAAAAAGACTTCCAATGCAGTCTTCACGCCCGTTCTCGCAGAGATGGAGCATTTGAAGGAACTCATCAAAAAATATATAGGCACCACTTTCATTGGCATATAAACTGAACAGAACTGAAATTACAACAAAAAGTGGGTCTTTTTAATTAGTTTAATATTATTATCTTATAAAATAATATCCAACCCTATTGATCTTGTTCTCTGTTTGCATGGAACTGTACCAATGATCATTAGAGACTTTATTCACATTGCCCGTATAAGTCAAGTCCAAAAAATTAATAATAAATATTATTTCATAAATTATAATTACATTTTGATATTTCCTCAATTTGACAAATTGGTTGTAAATAAAGCATGGAATACACCTAATGTCTAAAGAAGGCCTAGATATTTCAGCTTCAGAATTGATATAACTATACTTGTTCAAGCGCATTAGCTTTATTTTGCACCTTTTGTATTTTCTATGGCCACATTAATACAATAGTTATTATGGCTATAGAAAACGTGACCATAGCTAACGTGAAGGATTAGTTTAGCTATGGATTAAGATTTGCTAACGTGGTGTGATGAATTAGTTCCTTGCTGACAGGCAAGGAAATATAATGATCCTTATATTTATATATACATATGTTTATATATTGTACTTTAAATAGCAAGAATATTGATTATGGCATGCCCAGTTTTTATGTTAAGATTGTAGTTAAAACCTAAGAACTGTATACCTGTCTATCAGTATATCATTTAACATTTAAATGGTAGGCTAATAAATTACAACTTAACCTTGTACTCATTTTTTTATAAAAATAGTACTCACACTTCATTTTTTCCTCTTTTAAGCCTCTAGTTAATAGTACCAAACCACAAAGCAGTTCCCTAAATGCAATGCCTTTTTGTGTTCCTCCACATGCAGCGTAAATGTACTAAAAAAAAAAAAAAAAACATTAACAAAATGTGTATAGCTTAAGCATTGTAAAATACGAGTTAGGAAAACACTCTTTTAACAGTTTTAGGAATAACATCAAGCATAGGTCGCATTTACTTTCGCAAAAGCTTAACTTTATTATAGACGGCTACTCACTTATTTGATAGCATTAAAAAGATAACCTGAACTTGAGAAAAGATAATTCAGGTAAGAAAAGTTAGTCAGAAAAGATAACCTATGAAAAAAGACAGTTTATTTTCTAATCGTTAGAGAGTAGCTCTTACCAGATAAAATATTCCTACTAAAACATTTTCTAGTACATGCAACCAATGCTTGATTCTATGTGTTTACCTGTCTTGGAAGTTTAGCAACAATTTTATAAAATTTATTAAGACAAAAAGAAAAGCTGGGAAATGCTTTGAATTATACCAGACAAAGGTAAATTGACTATACATCAAAACATTCATATTGTTTTTTGTATGTTTTTTTTATATTAGTTTTGCATGTTTTATAATTTTTACATGTAATAATTTGTACACTAACCATTAATGTTTCTATAAGGTCAAATGAAATACAAAATAACATATAATAATGAAAAATACTGTTTCATTTCTATAGCAACCAAATTTTACTATAGCAACTAGTGTAGAAGAAGCAAACACTCAAGGCTGATAGTATAAGCACAAGATTAAATAAGTGAAGCATAATAATAAAATAAATGTTATTTATTATTCAACCACTGTACTTTTGCCATAACATGTGTAACTTAGTCTATATAGAACAATATACGATGTTTCAAGAGTTTGGATCTAATCTGATTCTCAAGTGTCTAATTTAAAACATAACAACTAGAACATAAGCCTAGATGCTTATATGTGTGTTCATATATGTAAAAACTAAGAACAAACCCTCAGGGTAGATCCCTGAATAATCAAATCAGGAAAAATCTAAGGCTTGCATGTGATCATGAAACCACAAGTCACCAAGACAACAAAATGAAAACATTACAAAATAGCTAACAAATGCCAAATTAGAAAAGTTCAAGACAACAATAAATACCTCACTAATGCCTGTACAAGCCAATACCAAGTGGACAGAACCTACCTGCGAGAGGTTATTGATACCTGGCTTTCCTCTCTCACAGTTTCCTAGCCTGAGATCTAGTAATGATCCTCTTCTTTTTTAACTGTTAAAACTTCAGTTGTTAACTATAAATTATGTTTCTTTTCAAATTTATGGTGATTTTTAATTAGGGGTTGTCACAGATACCTTTTTATATACTGGTTTGGCTTATAGTTGCCTATTATTTTTACGTACAAGGCTTCAATTACTTACTGTTTACATAATACAATGACAAATGTCAAAATAGATAACAAAAGTCAAAATAAACAATAACTATGCCTAAATATATAAATATCCATCAATAAACAAACATTTTCTTTTTGGTTTGTGTGTACGAGGTGTGTTCAGAAAATAACGAGAATTTTAATTTTTTGAACAAAATATTTATTTATTCTTCTACATTGATGTTGTCGCCTTCAAAATAGTACCCATTTGAGATTATACACTTGTGCCAGCGCTTCTTCCAATCCTTGAAACACTTCTAAAACTTCATCTTTGAGATAGCCTTTAGTTCTTTCAGCGATGCGCTTTTAATGTCATCTATGGCTGTAAAACGATGGCCCTTTAAGGTTCTCTTTATTTTTGGAAATAGAAAAAAGCCACACGGAGCCATGTCTGGCAAATATGGAGGCTAGGGCATCGTTACCATACTTTTTTTGGCCAAAAATTCACGAACAAGCAATGAAGTGTGAGCTGGTGCATTATCGTGGTGCAAAAGCCATGAATTGTTTTTCCACAGATCCGAGCGTTTTTTTCACATTGCTTTATGCAAACGGCGTTGAACTTGTAGGTAGTACTCCTTATTGACCGTTTCACCTGATGGCAGGAATTCATGATGAACTATGACATTAATATCGAAGAACGCAGTGAGCATAACCTTCACGTTCGACCGCACTTGTCAAGCCTTTTTCGGTCTTGGTGAGCCAGAATGCCTCCACTGGGATGATTGAGCCTTAGTTTCGACGTCATATCCATAAACCCATGTTTTGTCACCTGTTATAATACGTTTCAGTAATTCTGCATTGTCGTTGACTTCATTTAGTGACTCCTGAGCAACTTCCATTCTCCGCTGTTTTTGTTCTAAATTTAACAATTTTGAAACGATTTTGCTGCCATGCATTTCATACACAAAACATTGGAAACAATGTCATGAGTGGATCCAATCGATATGCCAACATCATCCACGACCTCTCTAATTGTGATTCGGCGATTGTTCATAACTATTTCTTTCACTTTTTCCACGTTTTCATCGGTTGTTGATGTGCTAGGGCGTCCAGGGCGTTAGTCATCCTCAACGTCTTCACGGTCTTCTTGGAAATGCTTATACCACTCGTAAACTTTTGATTTACTCATAGCAGACTCATGATTGGCCTTTGTTAACATTTCACACACTTTGTTACACTTTATTCAATTTTTTACGCAAAATTTGATACAAATTCTTTGATCTATTTATTTTAACAAATGAAAATCGCCGAGCTCATAAAAACACATCTAACCTTAGTGGCTGTCACAGACAAAGTCAACTATGAAAACAGCTGAAAGTTTTATCATACTTCAAGGGCATCTATACCAACATAATACAAAAAAAATGTTTGATAATCGGACTCTCCAAGCCCACGAAATTTAAAAATTCTCGTTACTTTCTGAACACACCTCGTCTATTACGCATATTTGGCTAAAAACATGAACGATTTTGAAATTTGGTATAAATGTACCTTGTATACTGGCTGAATGATGCCAGTATACAATTTTTTCCCCACTTTGGTTTCAAGAATTGGGTCTGTGAACTAAACCCAGTTAAAAAAACACTTTAAAAAATCCATGTACACAACATATGCATTTGGTGCATATAATCACATTTTATGCCTTGTATGCCCTAGGTACCTAACATACTATTTTAACATATACTCATTAAGTGCAGAAGTTCTAGCACAATAATTAAGCTGTATACAAAAGTGTTGTTAGCTCTCTTTTTCCGATCACAAAAGCATAGGGTAGTTTGGTTGCAGGCTTCAAGTTTTGAGAGTATACAGCTTTTTTCGATCACAAGGGTATAGGATAGTTTGGTTACACGCTTGAAGTTTATAGATGAGAGGCCTCTCTTTTCCTCAATCAAAAAGTTATAGGGTAGGTTGGTTTCAGGCTTGAAGTTTGCGGGTGTAAGCTTTCTTTTTTTATGATACACATACACACACACACACACATATATATATATATATATATATATATATATGTATGTGTGTATATATATACACATATATATATATATATATATATATATATATATATATATATATATATATATATATGGTAGTTTGGTTACAGGCTTGAGGTTCGAAGGGTATATGGCTCGCTTTTCCTCGATCAAACCCTGATACAATACTTCTCAAAAATTTTTATCGGGAAAGGGTTTGGTGCCAATTTCAATAGAGGTGCTGTTTTTGGTCCTAGGTTCTCGGTTAAAAATTTCACAGTCTGACTCTGAAGTACAGTAATTGTCTGAGAAAAGTAAAAATTAAACTGCCTGAACTTGGCTCAAATGAAAATAAAATTTAACTGGGTATTCGTTGCTGCAGCACAATTTTAGGCATAATGAATTTTTTAATTCATTTTATCTATATGAGGTGCTACCTAAGAGTTTAGGAAATCTGATTTCCAAGTGCGAACTGTTTGTAGTATGATCTGCTGCCAATAAAGTGGGAGAACAAACCTCTTTGTGAACAGTACTTTTACTGTGCCAACAGATATGCTGGTGACAGTCTGTGTCTTCAGTTACAAGCATTTGTGTAATATTGTGTCAGTGTTGCTGTGATTTTTTAAAATTTATGTCAATGTAAATGGCAGATTTAAAACCTGCAATAAGTTTTCTTCAAGCTTAAAAAAACTGCTGCAGAAACCCATCGCATGCTTGTGGAAGCATTTGTTGGCAATGCTGTCAAAGTAAAATTTTTTGTGGTACAAACATTTCAAGGTTGGGCAAACATCTGCTAATGATGATGAGAGCTTTTTTGACATCAAAAGCACAAGGAATTTGTACCCTCCCTGGTCAAACTGTCAATGGAAAGTTTTATTGTGAAGTTTTAAAGCAGCCATGTGAAAACATTAGGCGAAAACGTTCAGAACAGTGTGAGAACATAGCTGGGTTCTTCACCATGACAGCACATACATCACTATTTGTCTGCAATTTTCTGACTTCTAAAAACAAGATAGTGATTTCCCCACCCACCCTATTCACCTGACCTTGTTCCATGCGATTTCTTCTATTCCCCAAAATTAAGTTAAAATTAATATGCTGTCGTTTTGACACAACTGAAGCTATATAGGCACAACTGCAGGGCAAGCTTTGAAATTTACACTTGCAGATTTCCAGGGATGCATGGAATTAAGGAAAACTACTGGTCGCTGTATCTTTGTTCAAGAGGACTATTTTGAAGGAGATAGTGGAAACCAGGAGTTATAGTAAACAACTTTATTTTAATAGAAAAATTCCTCAAATTTTTGGGTAACACCTTGTATATCTATAAAACATCATAACCATTTCAATATGTTTTAATATTATTACATTGAGGAACTAGTATAAATATTATTATTATTTTATTAACTAAACCATTCTCTGTTAAGATATAAAAATACCTCTGATATTGGCACTGGAACACAATCACCTAAAACATCTTTGACAAAAGTTTGTTTATCAATATAAACATTCTGATTTGATAACCTCTTAAATGCTTCTTTAATCCGTTTTAATTCCGGATCTGTCACTGAAACAAATAATGATTATTGATTAATAATATGTTGAAGAAAATATACAAATCCTAACTGAAATTTTAATCAATTAGTTTGTCAATATATCCGGCATTTTTTTCTGTAAGTTTAAGGTCAAGGGTAAACTATGATCACTATGTCATACAATTGTGTTCTGCTTACAAATTTAGTTATATATATATATATATATATATATATATATATATATATATATATATATATATATATATATATATATATATATATATATATATATATATATACATTATATATATACATATATTACATTACATTATATATATACATAATGTAATACACTAGCGACATGATGAACTGGTAAGTGTTTATCTGAAATTCTAACTTATTCCAAACGAATCTTTTATAATTTAAAAAAAGTATATTTTTTCCTAATGAGTAAAGTAAATGTAAAAATTACTTTCATGAAAAAATAGATCTATTGTATGTAATTTACTGTATTAATAACATAAACAAGTTTACAAATAGTAAAGTAATCATTTTTAAGAGGCATTCCTACATGACACTGCTACTATTATATCACATCAACTAACCTTGTCTGTATACCAAACAAACAAAACAGCAATATAGGGATAGTTAAGCTGCATGTGCAACTTTGATGGTCAGGCATCAAGACGTCCATAATATATACCATCAGACTTGTTTAAAAATCAGGACTTCAGGACAGGTTAGTAAATTTCATATTATTCTACTTTCGTACTTTAAAACCATGTTAGGTTCTTAAAATATTTTTTTTTATTTACTGTTGTTTTTATTATTGATTACAAGCATTAAATATTATATAAGCAAAAATTTTGCCATTTTTATAAGGCAGTGACTACTTTAGATCCACCATAAATCATTACAAGGTAAATAACTTTCACACAATAATCATGAAAAACCCATTCATAGAAAACCATGTAAGGTTCTTAAGGTAATTTTTTCTTCAGAAAATTCTGAAGGAAATATAAGATAAGGTTTCCAATTATAACTGACTGCTGGAAGGTTTATAATTTTCATTTTGATCACGGCTTTACCCATTTTACAGTTAACTAGTTGGTTACTTTTGTTGGTTATGAAACTAGTGAAAACCAGTCACCGGTCGTTGGAAAATGTTGGTGTTTCAACACACAACACACGATTTGGCATTAGAAAAAAACCACTTTGTGGGATATTTTGCGAAATTTTAATTTAAATTCAAATATGGAAACTATATGCGAAGATACAATTATAAATTAAAGTTTTGCTCTTAAAGTTGTGTTTAGAACTTTTTTAAAACAGCCGCTACTTTATATCCACCACAATAATCATTATAAGGTTAATAAAACTTTTTTATAAAATACTAGTTTAAAAAAAACCGCATTACAGTGAAACCTCGGCTAACGGTCGACCTGAACAACGATCATATCAGACAAAGGTTTAATTCATGGAATAAAAAACGACCCGAATAACAGTTTAAGTTTCAGATAAAGGTCTGAGTGTTTTCATTTTGTTTAAATTATTTCTAAGCAAATGTGTAAATATAGAAATAACATTGAGCTGTGCTACAGAAAGTACAAACTGCTGAGTTAACATAAACAAGCCTTTGGCTGATAGGTGATTGGTTTTTGTAAGGTAATAACTTGCATGAAATTTCATAGTTATCTGTTCTCAGAATGTCTACTCCTATTTTCTTTTCTGTCATCATACCTAATTTTACATCGTGTGCCATCAACTCTTTTACTGTGCGTTTAATTTGTTAGCACGTTAAAAAATTTAAACAGTTATAATATCATGTTACATACTTTCGATTTTCAAATTTAACAAAACTTTTAGTGTCTTTGTGTATGACTTTCAAAATGTTGATTAAATTCTGTTTTCAATTTTTTTTGTGAATATTAATCAAATAGGCCTTAAAAGAAGTGCTTGTGGTAGTGGAAGTAAAAGACAAACTTTAAATATTCAACAAAAAAAAGCTACAGTATGAACTAAAAAAATATACAGTATTGATTTTTCCTTTGGAATATGTGTGATGATTATATTTGTATATCTGTGTATGATAATATACATTTGTATATTACTTGTATATCTGTGTATGAAATTTAAAATGATTAATGCAATGTAAACAGCAATGAAGTCACAATATATTTCCATAAAAAACAGCCTAAAATTGTAAGTAACCTTAAAAAAAATTATTTTCTGCAGGTGAATGTGTTAATTTGATAATAATATATAAAATAAAACAAAAATATTCAAAATTCACCATTTGAAAAAACAATCTACACTGCATAAATACACCACTGCTGCATGAAAGTCATTTTGAGGTTATGTTTGTCCCTTTTATTTTCACTTTTTTGAAACTTCCCATTGTGTCCACACTTTTATATTTTGCATTATTAATACTGGGCATATAATAATGCGTTTCAGTTCAAAAATTACCAAAACCGACAAAAGTCCCGAAAACTCAATTTCACCATTTATTAAAAAAAAATATACTTTTAAAAATTGAACCCAATATACTAATAATTTGAGATAAAAATGTGGTGATTCTGACCAAATCAAAGTAATTTTTGTAACATGTTTCCTATTGTAATTATTTTACAGGAAATTGGCTACTTACAATAATAAACATTACTTCTGCTAGGAAAAAATGTGAATTAAACATTTTGTAATACCTCTTTTGACAGCTTCTTCATAAGTAATACAGCATTGTTTGGAATCCTTTGCTCCCATTTTATAAAGGAATGTATCGCCTACAGGTTATGACTAAAATTAAAATGTATACAATTTCAATAGTCTTGTAATAGCTAAATATTAGTACATTAAATTAATGATATAACCATTATCACAAACATTTTCAAGCATTAAACCACGTTAAATATACGTCATAACTTAATGTTATCATTTAATTCAATTCAGTACAATTAATAATAATAATAAATAAGGAATACAGTTCTGCTAAATCGTTATCTTAAAATAACTGGCCTAGCCTTAATATCAATAATGAATAAAATTGTCAATAATCCATTTAATTTTAACTTTCTTTAGTATGGAGAGAACTGGTAACTGTGGTACATATAAATGCCAAAACCAAATTAAGCAGTATTTAGTAAGTTCACAGAATCAAAGAACCACGAATCAGTACCTCAGGTCCATCATATGCCTATTTCTATAACATTATAAATATAAATGTGACTATTTGTATTTCTTGCTGAACTTATTTGGTGGACCTACGGTTAATATTCATCCGAATAAAAATCAAACAAATATTTATACCAGCTAAACAAATTAAAATATTTAACGAATTCCCAAAGCACATATATGGTAATTTGTATAATACGCATACATATATATATATATATATATATATATATATATATATATATATATATATATATATATATATATATATATTATCTGCGTATAGACCCTGTTGGATCACGCAAAGCACTCCGACTCACGTTTTGCTCCTTCTAATCCTCCACACCTCTCTCATCCTGTCCCCATGGATACTCTTCCGCTCCTCCGGCCAATTTATCCCTATATATATATAACTTCCCTTTTAGATACGCTTTCCAAATTCGAGGATACAATATTTTATTTTGTTTTTTTAAGTTTTTTATCAGTTTTATCAGCATTGGCGCGTGAGCACTAATGAACCTATTAATGTAATATGTACTCTAGAGATAATACAGTGATCCATCGTCTGCATTAGCCCAAGTGTGCACAATAGTCGGACGTTAAATACAAAAAAAAAAAAAAAAAAAAAAAAAAAAAAATACAGTGATCCTTCCCTTAGCGCTCTTAATCGTTTCTTGATATGTAATCATAAATTAAACTGCACTAAGGGAACTGTACAATATATGTGAAATTATAAGAAGCCAGAAAATGCATTCAACGTATGTTTGATCAAATCATGGATTTCAGTGAGTACTGGGTAGATGTAAGCAAACAGATATGTGTTTGGAAGACATCCTGAACCAGAACGGTTGACATGGTCGCTTATGGAATCGGCAAGTAGTGCACATGTATTTTGCTCTCTATAGAGTACAGTACGCTGCTGCAATTCTAGTAATTTTTGAAGTTATTCAAGTTTAGATATAGCCTTGATCTAGTTCATCAAATATTATATATACTAAAAAAAGTATACATCGTTCGAAACAACTCTTTCAAAAAGAAACGTTGTTCCTACTTTTCGCAAAAATCAAATCTTTCATCTTAAAAAATTCTGGCTCCAAGTTTGACAAAATCTTTAGTGTGAAGTCGAACTGAATAAAACTAACATTTCGCCTTTTGTAACCTTGTAAATCATAAAACAGAAAGTGGACTGTTTGATTTTTTGTTGTGGTTATTTTAAGGCAAAAAGCACATTGAGGCTATTATCGCCTCCCTAAATGTAAGTGTGAGTGTAAAGTGTTAAAGTCGTAAGTGTAAGTGCGTGTTAGACTTGGGAACGACGAGAGACGTCTAAATCCTCTGACTAGTTGCAGCTAGTCCTTACCCCTACGGGTAGGACTGTTTGAAGCTGGTATAGACCGAAGACATGTTAACTTATAGTTGCCATTGTAAGATTGTCCCTCGGGTAAAAATAACTTAAGGAGAATTTTCTTAACAGCAGGTTAATGCCAGACGTTGTCCTTTTTGAGTTCATCTTATTTTCTTAGTCTGTCAAAAAATTCTGGTCTTAAATTAATAATTTTTTTACAATACCTCTTTATGGTGTTACTGACTTTTTTCTGATGATAGGAGAAAGTGGAAATTCTATGTAGCTTTTTAATACCATTTTTACGTTCGACTAATTTAACTAAATCGCGCCTACTGGTTTGCATTATACAACTCTTAAAATAATTACCATATGAAACGCTATAAATGTCGAGTTTCTCCAATCTGATTTTGTCTTTAGGGTTACCATGAGCTTTGAGTAGTGATCGCTGTTTTAAAATGTTTTTTTTACTTTTTTATTGTTTAAAAATGTTTTTTACTTACGTCCTTTTAAAACCATTAATTAAAACAGTATAATTAGTAAAATTAGTTTTTCTATGATATGTCAAGATTAGCTGAAGTTCTCTTTGACAATGATATCATGTTGTCATTGAAAATTAGATCTGATCTGCAGAGTCGGCTAGCAACACAGCATTGCCAAATGCAAACGGAAATAATTCTCTCATTCAAAAGGAGGACAAAATTGTGTAAGGATATTATGTTATTATTTTAAGTTTTTACTAAGTAGTTTATGTCTTAATTTGATTTGATTATAATTAATTAACTTAATTTTTACATGATTACTTGTTTTTGCTAATTTTAAAGTTTTTTTTATAGTTTGTAGTATGTTATTCTTTTAAAATTTATTTATCTAATGTCCGTTGAAAATGGATTCTAGGTATCGAGTATAATTGAGTTTACCAAATCTATCCAAGAATAAATATTAAATAAAATTTAAAAAATACTAAGAAATAATAGTCATATGCTATTAAAAACTTTATATTAATAATTTGTCATAATGACAGCATATCACAGTGCCATTATATTATTTTATAATTTATATGCAAAATTAAATAAATTACGAATATAGAATGTAAAACATAGTAGAAATTTTATTTAATGTTTTTTTCGGATTTATTTACAGTTTTTATATTAAATCAATAATTAAAAATAAAATATTCCGTTTAAAAGTGTTTTCACTTTTTTGTATAGTCCTGTACTTGAATTTTTAAATTGCCAACTGACAACGTTGGTACACTGGTACATGAGAACTAATAAGTAAGAACAAGTGAGAATTAAGAAGCGAGACGGTAAGCGCCAATCACTTTGCTTATTTACATGTTAAAATTGTTAATTTAATTTTATCTATAATCATTTAAAACGTCTTTTATAAGTTAATAATACATTTGTAAATACTTCTGTAATACCTTATCCATAAATCAGTTGGAACAAATTTTGTTCTTTATGTTTTTATTCGTCCAATGTCAGTAGCTGTAAAGTGTAGGTTTTACTAATAACGTACAATTATCTAATAAACTTTTGCTTTCAGAATATTGTTATCATGTAAATGAAAATTAAATAAGTGTGATTTCAGTTTTAATAAGAATATGACATGTCCTGTTTAATGGTTGTGAGGTCGTTATAATAAATAAGCCAAAAGTAGTTTTATAGTTAAGTTTTAAATGGTATGAAGGCTGTATTAATTTTCCTTTCCTAAATTTTAAAAAAGGCGGAGACAATCAAACAAGGTAAATTTCATAATTTTATTTTATATGAAAATATGGTAAATTGATTTCAATACAAATGGAAAGAAGTTCTTAATTTTTAATGATAACTGTTGTCCAATTGGCTAACTTTATGGATAGACTAACTGTAATATTTCTAAGCAGCTAAGATCTTATTGCCTTACATTTTTGAAAAAAGGAAAACACTTTTTTAAACACTAATATAATATTTTTTAAATAGGCTTTAGTAGTTTTAATTATTAGCATACATGTATTCCATTGGGACTATGCAAATCATATTGAAAAGAAAAGTAAGTTTTAGCATTTTTGCAGCTAATAATAATAATTTATTAATAAAATCTATATTCTGACCAATGGTTAGCCTACAGGAGGAAGGTGAAGTTCTTAAAGATAAATTTTGACATATTACAAAGGTCAGAAGAGCATATATATATTTTAAAAAGCATCATCTGATATGCTGATATTACTATTAGGGGCTGCTGTTTCATTCTTCTAGCCTTGGCTGTCATGTAAATGGCCGATGGCCATTCAAATACCGTATATACGACTTCATACTTATATTTGTCCCCTTGAATATGAATTTGGTAAGATGGCTGGGCAAATGATGTTTTCTGTATTCTAAAAACTGAAACTTTCATGCAGTAGTATTGGTTAGGTGGTATGTGTGACTTAGGGATTTTTCGCAAAAGTTATGATTTTAACAATTGTTTTGCTTGTATTATGTGTTATATTATTTCCTTGAGAGATATTAATGCATGGGAGATTAAATTAATTAAGATAAATATATAATATATTATGATTTTTAGTCATTTATTATTAACCTTTATTCCTAACCTATAATCTGATGTCTATGTTTACTTTTGTGAATTTATTTGCATGTTTACTTAGTATATTAAATTTACTTCGCTCTGTTAATACATAGTTTATAATAAATCATTTATTACAGTAAATGTTTTTGTAGTAAAAACATCGTTAAAAAAATGGCTGGTGTTATTTGTGAACTTTGTGATTGGCATCTTTTTATACGTTTAGGTTGGAATTACGGTAGTTAAGTAAATTTTTTATAAATCACTGCAACTTTAAAGAATCATATTTGTGTTCTGAGTTAAACACTCAATAACCGAATAAAGTTAGTTATGAAGTCTTTTTTTTTATTAATGTATATTCCTTTCATTATGAATAGCACGCATTTCATTAAACATGAAACAACCGAGTCAAGTTAGTTAAACCAGGCAACAGCCAAGTTGACTTTAGTATGGTTATTTTTTAAAAAATGTACTTATATTTTTAAAATTATTTTAATACACATTTCATTAATCATGGAACAGCCCAGTCGAGTTAATAATAAAAGCACACAATAATTAATAATATGTATGTTTATTTATTAATAACACAATATTAAATTTATTGTTTTCACTATTAAAAACATGTTTCTCGCTTGCGGTAGACATTTTGAGGTTATGTTTGCCACTTTTATTTTCAATTTTTTGTAACTTCTCATTGTTTCCGTTCTTTTATATTTTGGATTAACAATAGTAGGCATATAATGAAGTGTTTTAGTGCAAAAATTACCAAAATTGACAAAAGTTCCTAGAACTTAGTTTTACTAGTTAAGCGATTAAGGTATTCTTTTCCTTTGTTTTTGTTCTTTAGCAATTTCATCATTTTTATACTTTCGATAATTATGTATAAATATTAAATAAATGATTTATTGAAAAAAAGTTAGTGTTCATATATATTAGTAATGGTTAGCTTTTATAGATAGATAATTTTTTTTATCAATAGGATTCAGATTGCATTTTAGTCCTTTTAATTTCATTTATAAATAATTTCTAATATATAAGGAACAATATATATTTAAATGACATATAAGTTAGAGGTAGGTGGAAATAGTTTATAAAAAAATTCTCAATATTGGTGGTTTGCTGATGTGATGTGGCTGTGAGAGTGGCTTGCCATGATTTATGATTGAGGTTAGGAATTCTCGGTTTTGATTGTTAATTTGGAAGTATTACTATGGTTATTATTATAATTTCAGCCCCTAAAAACATTATTTTTGACTGAGAGTGTTTATAGAGTAATTAAATTAAGAAAAAGCATAGTCTGAAATATGTATAAATACAAGCCATTATTTTTAGGCTTATATGCAACACGTCTTTTTTGTTACTTAATTTTAAGTAATGATAATAAATAGCATTAGCCTTAATGTATAAACATGCTCTTAAGATTTTAATAATGTATTCAAAATTGGTACTTTTAATTTAATATGGAGATGAATCGTATAGTTATTCACAATTGGTACTAATGGAAATTAGCATCACCAATGGCACTTTTGGGCCTCATGCTAAATTAGTAATTTTAGTAGATTTCTGTATTTTATTATGGACTTCACTGTTACAGTAATACATATTCACCTGCACAAGTTTCACTTTACTACAGTAACTTATGATCGAACTATATTGTGATGTTCACCTTGTATAGAGCATGATAGATTTCATATGCAAGGTTGCTACATTTATACCAGCAAGGTACTTCTCATACGAGTTATCACAGCATAACAAATCATTTATTATTTTTCACAGTTATTGTAGTGGTATCCAACAACTGTTAAAACATTAAAAAAACATGTTTTCACTTAATAAGTGTAAAGTTAGGTCCTAAAGTTTCAAACAAATATTATTTTTGCTATGAAAAACACGTTACATACTTAACACCGTGTTTTTACCCAACAACCAATTCCAGTTAATGTCTAGTATTTGTTTATAATGAATCGTTTTTGTAATAAAAAAAAACATATTACCTACTTCTGTGAACTATTCATTTTGAGGTTACGTTTGTCACTATTATTTTTTTCTTTTTGAACTTCCTGTTGTTTTCTGCACTTTTTATTTTGGATGTAATAAAGTGTTTTAGTGCAAAAGTAACTGAAATGACATGAGGCCCCATGAGTTCAGTTTTACTGATCAATATTTTTTTTGCATGAAAAATATTACTGAAAAAAATTTGTTGGACAAAATAATTTTGCAGTAGTGTTTTTATTTTATTTTTTTAAAATCATTAAATGAAGGCCAGATAGTAGGCCTATACCATTGGTATGAAAGTTGCATGGTTAACTTAAAATAGTAGTTTTATTTGAAATAAAAATATAATTTTTTTAACATATTAATCTTTTGTTACTATGCAAAAATGGCCAAACCATTAAAAATAACAATAATTGATGGCTATATCTATATACATGAAAGTTACTAATTTAAACAGATCAAATAAAGACTATATAGTATACAATAGTTTTTTTTTAATTTGAATTTTAATAACCAAAATGCGTTTTATGTACATGTTACAATATTAAACTTTTATTACACATACTACACTTTTGGTACATGTCATTTTGTTTTTCCAAAACGTTCTATAACCTTTTTTTTATTCGTATAGGCTATGATGACTCATATTCTATGATTCCATGTCGATTCCTGTCTCATTTGTGCCTGAACTACTGTATATTTATAAACAAACAACAAGATTAAAATGTTAATTTTTTTAAAAGAAAGCCAGATTCATATGAAAAGGGAAACAGAGTTCTGAGACTGACTGAAAAGTCAGTCTGCTGGATCTTTAGTTGCACACCTCAAGATTATAGGTTCAGGACTGCAAAGGTACTGGCAGTAAGCTTTAACCTTTTCATTAAATTGATCCTTTGTTCTTATTAGTCTATCCATCATAAAAAAAAGGCAAATCTAACCTGACATGGTTTTTGCAGAATGTTTTGGTATATTATTTGCACATTTCAATAATAAAAATATTTTATCTGAAATCAAACTGTTTATTGTTTGCTATTTGACTTTCATGAACAATTTTTCCTGTATTACAATGTATTAATAATCTTTTTTACTAACAACAGATTAATATGTTTGTACAGTTCGTAAAACAAGAAAAAGTAAAAAACTTTTTTTAATTTACATGCATAATATGTTTTAGTTAGCGTGTGATAGTATTTATAACTACTATGATAAAACACCTAACACTGCGTGTGTGGAAATACATATGTAGTAGTTTTCATATTTTTGCTTCCTAGAACTCAGTCGTTTATCCTATAACTTAATAAAAACTTGAAAGTTATTTCTGATGACCTGTTGTCACTTCCTGTTGATTTTACAAAAATTACTTCTAATGAGTTTTGCTGATTTTAAAGATGACCAATCATTTAAAGCATGAATTAGTGTGGTCAACCCTGACCTACACTTTGACCGAAGCATAAGTTACTGACTTATATTTTTTGTTTCCTTATCTTGTTGATCCAATTCTGTTGCAAAGATCAAGACTGGCACTCAGCAATAGACTTCTCGGTGAAATCGGACCAAAGTCAGCAGCTAACCTAGATATTCTGACCTTTGTAGACCACAATGTCCAGGAACCTAGTGAAACCAAATGTTCCGATTTATTAACTTGGAATTGAATATGAATGTTGAATTGACTTTATAAAAAATGATTATATTTTATTCTTTGATAGAAGTATGATGCCCTGTACTGTTTTAAAAATTGCTGTACACTCATGAAGTTGCTGCAAACACAAACATCTTGCTGATCTTGGTCCTATATTGGTAATTTTTAAGGTGTTATAAATATTTGCGCTGAAAATAGGTGATATTTTGATCAGCATTGTCTGTAAATTAGTTTAAAAAGGTCAAAAAAGCCCCCAGCTTCTGATTTACATAATTACCAACAAATGTGTAATGGATATGGTAATTATTTAGAGTAAGGATTAGTGGTTATTTTAATTTTTTTAATGAAATAAATAAATACTCTAGATTAAGATTATGACTTTGTAGAAAAGAACTATAACACATAAAAATTTGCCTTTAAAAAGAGCATTTTACTAACCTAAATCTTATGTCAATAAAATTGTAGCGTTTGGTAAATTTTGTATTTTTCTCTTCAGTTTTTTGTACAACTGAAATTGCACAACTTTAAATATTCACAACTGTGAATAATGTTATTGTGTTAGAAAAAAATCAGCAATCATTGCAAAATTGTATTTGTACTGTATAAAAAAAACATCAAATTTCACAATGAATTGTAACAGCCATCTTGCTTAGTTTTCTAATATTTTTGACATCTTTTAAGGTATAGGTCTTCTATCTATTTAATCTAGGTATGGTTACAGGTAAAAAAAAATCTGGTTATGGGTGTCTCTGTATCATGCATAACTCAATTGGTATTTATCATCAAAATCTACTTCCCACCCAAAATCATGTTAGGTTAGGTGTGGTGGTAGTTTTTTTTTAATAGTTTCACCAACTTTAAAGATACATGGAGTAATGATAATTCTATAATAGTTTGACTTACGATTCCCAATAATTTTATTTTTTCCAAAAAGTACTAATTTTTGTAATAATATTGTTTTTAAAAAATCTGGTACCCTCAAAACTGACACAGCAATTTTTTGAAAATCAAATTTTCTATATTATTAGATATACTTAAAGAAGCATAGTTCTAATCAATGATGACCAGCCTTTTTTAATCATGAACATTTTTATGACTGCTACGTAACAGAATCATAAATATGTACAGTATGAGCTCGCAATAAAAAACCATATTTTAGGAATATTCAATTAATTGTGATAACCATGTTCTAATAGGAATTAATGTATTTTTAAAAGGTAAAGCTAAGCTTTTTTTGTAATATTTTTCAGTGTTACTTTTATTGAATTGAAGTAATCTCTATCATAGATTTTCAAAATCCACTACAATTTTATAATTGTGTTACAAACAAGACATAAGGCATAAATGATATAGTTGTTTACTCATTTGAACTTTTTGGACAGGATTCAGATTTGAAAAACATATTTTCAATTGTAAAAGTTTGAAATATGCAAAGTACACTGTGTCGTAACATGAATACAATTAAGTTTGATATTAATTTTGTTCATATCATATAAGTTTGTTTTAATTTTTGAGGCAGAAGTTTTCCATTTTTTTATTTGTTAAAGTTTATTTAAGTGAATTGGATATAATGACAGAAACATTACAACGCATGAAATGATTAAGTTCATCATATAGATAGTTGTTGTTGTTGTTGTTATTTTAAGGCAAAAAGAATTTGAGGCCTCCCTAAATGTAAGTGTGAGAGTAAAGTCGTAAGAGTAGTGTTGCAAGTGTAAGTGTGTGTTGCACCTCAGGTACCGTGAAGGATGTCTAAATCCTCTCAATAGGTGCAGCTAGTCTGCACCCTCTATAAAAATACTTGTTCAACGACATATGCTGAACCTGACATATGCCTATATGAGTAGTGCAGTGCTGGATAGTATACATTTTTGAAATGACTATTTGTTAGTGTTATTATGATGCTGATTTTTTCAGTTGTTCAAGTACTGTTTCAGAAATTGCAATGAGGCCTATTAATTAATTAATAAATTACTTGTACTTTCTAGTGATAAAAATTAAATATTGACAGTAAATTAATAAAAAGTAAAAACTTGACTGTAACTCTAGGTTAATATTGTAATTATCTAGTAACATATATAAAAATAAGGGGAGAAAGTCTGTTACAGAAATTTTTACTTACAAATTGCCTCCCTTTTTACTAGAGGTCTGGTTCTGCTGGCCCAATAGCCTCCACCATCACACACAATAATTCCTTGGTGTCTGAACCTTTGCTGATAGCTTCATCAAGCCGTTGACTAGAAACCTGTTGTCGTGCATTGACCTATACTGAACCACAACCTAATTTTTATAAAAAAATAATTTAGCAAATAAAGTAATATAATTTTGTTTGTTTCAGGTGAAACAAGGCATCCCAGTATGCGTGATAGAAATTTAAAGGCTTGTAAACTTTGAACAAGCAGATAAACTTATATTTTTTATTGATAATTATTATAAGTGCCTAATAAGGCTGAATGAACAAAATATGGCAACTACAAAAATGGACGAATTCATAGCATTAATGTCAACTCAAGAGATAAAGAAGAAGTTAAATGTTGGCAATGATATTTTGAACTACTTATCAAATGAGAATAACAGCATTGAATGTTCAGATATTGGATTGTTTATAGATAGTGTTATACCATGGCTGCAAAATTCCAATTTTAAGGTAATATGTTTGACAGTGTGTTTTGTTGGTTACACAGTATTTACTTAGGAAACTTACTTACTATCAGCATAGGAAAAAGAAGAAAACTAATGTAAGTTAGATTTGAAATGAGTATATCCATTCATATTATGAGCGACGGCAAGAGAATTGAGTGTAAGCAATGATGCAGTCGCAAATTCAGTTGTTATAAGTGAGCGATTAGAAGTGAAACCACCTAATTTTGTATGATGATTCAGCATTAAAATATAAATCCATTTTAGTAGACATCATGCTAAGGCCCAGAACTGGAATCGTGAAATGATCGCCAATTCTGAATTTTAGAATAATTTTTGAGGGGTTGTTAAACGTGCGCATGTGTGTGTGTGTGTGTGTGTGTGTGTGCGTGTATGTGCATGTGCGTGCATGCATGCCAGTTGCAACATCGGTAATTGAGACCAAGAAGAGCTTGGTATTTGGAAAACTCGGATTACATAGTGAGACAAAATTTTAGACATTGTATTTAAAAACGGATTCAGAAAGCGATATTAAATTATTGTTATTGTAAACAAGGTTATTTTCATTAATTCATGTCTTATTTAGGATATGTTTGGTTTAGAAATTCAATGTTCTAATAGAGGCCTAGAACTGGAATCGTGAAATGATCGCCAATTCTGAATTTTAAAATAATTTTTGAGGGGTTGTTAAACGTGTGTGTGTGTGTGTGTGTGTGTGTGTGTGTGTGTGTGTGTGTGTGTGTGTGTGTGTGTGTGTGTGTGTGTGTGTGTGTGTGTGTGTGTGTGTGTGTGTGTGTGTGTGTGTGTGTGTGTGTGTGTGCACGCGCATACGTGTGCGTGTGCGTGCATGCATGCCAGTTACAACATCGGTAATTGAGACCAAGAAGAGCTTGGTATTTGGAAAACTCGAATTACATAGTGAGACAAAATTTTAGACATTGTATTTAAAAACGGATTCAGAAAGCGATATTAAATTATTGTTATTGTAAACAAAGTTATTTTCATTAATTCATGTCTTATTTAGGATATGTTTGGTTTAGAAATTCAATGTTCTAATAGAGGCCTAGAACTGGAATTGTGAAATGATCGCCAATTCTGAATTTTAAAATAATTTTTGAGGGTTGTTAAACGTGTGTGTGTGTGTGTGTGTGTGTGTGTGTGTGTGTGTGTGTGTGTGTGTGTGTGTGTGTGTGTGTGTGTGTGTGTGTGTGTGTGTGTGTGTGTGTGTGTGTGTGTGTGTGTATGTATGTATGTGTGTGTGTGTGTGTGTGTGTGTGTGTGTGTGTGTGTGTGTGTGTGTGTGTGTGTATGCACGCAGCATACGTGTCTTGATGCGTGCATGCATGCCAGTTACAACATCGGTAATTGAGACCAAGAAGAGCTTGGTATTTGGAAAACTCGGATTACATAGTGAGACAAAATTTTAGACATTGTATTTAAAAACGGATTCAGAAAGCGATATTAAATTATTGTTATTGTAAACAAAGTTATTTTCATTAATTCATGTCTTATTTAGGATATGTTTGGTTTAGAAATTCAATGTTCTAATAGAGGCCTAGAACTGGAATTGTGAAATGATCGCCAATTCTGAATTTTAGAATAATTTTTGAGGGGTTGTTAAACGTGTGTGTGTGCGTGTGCGTGCATGCATGCCAGTTACAACATCGGTAATTGAGACCAAGAAGAGCTTGGTATTTGGAAAACTTGGGTTACATAGTGAGACAAAATTTTAGACATTGTATTTAAAAACGGATTCAGAACGCGATATTAAATTATTGTTATTGTAAACAAGGTTATTTTCATTAATTCATGTCTTATTTAGGATATGTTTGGTTTAGAAATTCAATGTTCTAATAGAAACACAAACATTTACTGTAAACACAGCCAATGTTACTTAAAATGCAGTAAATCAGGGCTCGGGGGTCACTGTGGCTAAAGTACTGGTTAATCTGCTGCATCTCTGAAATGTACACCTCAAGATTCTTTGTTTGAACTGCAGTTATTCTCATTGCTTTACTTTTGCCATTAACATTGATCTCTCATTCTCATTAATTCAACTGGCATAAAGTATAGATGTTAAAAAAATAATAAATATATATAGATGATTTAGCCCTAATATTAAAAAGAGAAGTTGTAATAATAATGTAAACAAAAGGAATTTAGTATTGGGCATTTCTGCTTTATTAAACAGTATTATTTTTGTGTTTAGGTTGCTCAGAATGGTATTGAAATATTGATTCACATCACCGATCGCTTGAGTACTGACTTCCGAGCTTATGCGCCAGCAGTATTAGCCAGTGTCATCGATAGACTTGGTAAAGTATAAGCTATATTTAATTTTGAGGGAACTGGTTTTACAATGCTGTATAATGTTTATATGCAAAAATGTACATGAATAGAAAATATTTTGATTTGCTTTGGTACTCATGAGTCCATGAGTTCTTAAAATTTCGTTTGTATAAAAATTCTTTTTAAATGAAAATTTAAAAAATATTATGGTTCTTCTGAAGAATAAACAGAGTGCTTAATTTATAATTGTGAAATTTTTGTTCATATTTCTTAATAGTAATTCACTTATATTAAAAAATAAATCTATATATTTGAGCAAAAATTTGAAGAAACTGATAAGCTGACTTGAGAGCAATGAGGTATTTTAAATTTTCACCAGACACCAATTTTTCTGTTTCCTTTTCAGTGGCTTGAACCTGAATTTAAGTGATAACAAATTCATATACTTTGTTAGAGCACTTATTCATTTTGATTCATTTCAAGTAATTTAAATTTAAATTGACAAGTACAGTAGAATAAAAGAACTTGTTGTCATGCCAAGGTATCAGCTTAAACAGAACTATAAAAATATTATTAATTTAAATATGTTCAAAAGTCAACAGTGATTTAGTAAAATTCAAACTACGAGGGTTGTCCATAAAATAAGGTTCCCAATAATTTTTCACAATTTGAAAACATGTGTATTTGCATTGAATAATACATTTTTGGAAAGCTTACACTTTTTTCTATTTTTCAACACAATCGCCGTTGAGATTGATGCATTTCTGTATAAGGTGTATGATGATTCAGCATAGAAATAGAAATTTTCATTAAAATATAAATCTTTAATTTATATTTTGTTAAATATATTTTGTTATATTTTATATTTTGTTAACTCAGGCATGGTTATCTTTTGTATGCCTGAGTTGAAAAACTCTCCCGCAGTATTTTGAAGGTAGTGTAAAACTTTTTATTTCAGCTCCTCTCTGATACTGAAATGCGCCCACCTAAGTGTTTCTTTAAATTAGGGAATAGGTGGTAGTCACTTGGGGCTAAGTCTGAGCTGTAGGGAGGATATGTGACAGTATCCCATCCAAATTGGTTGATGAGATGGGTTGGTATACGGGCGGTGTGCGGACGAGCGTTGTCTTGATGGAAACAAACTCCCTTTGTAAGCATATCTCCTCTCTTGTTTTGAATCGTGCTGCGAAGGTTCCTTAACGTCTCACAGTAACAATCAGCATTGATTGTTGTTGTGCCGTTGTCCATGAATTCACACAACGATAACCCCTTCCTGTCCCAAAACACGTTCTCTCCATAACTTTGCCGGCTGACAGTTTTTGTTTGAACTTCCGCGGCTTCGGCGACTCTGGATGTATCCACTGATGTGATTGTTCTTTCGTTTCCGGTGTCGTATTGTGTACCCAGGTCTCATCCCCAGTGACAATGGAGTCCAAGAATTTCTTGATATCGGTTTCATAGGCCTGAAGAAATTAGCAGGTCACATCAATCCGTTGCCGTTTGTGGCCTGCTTGGGACCCATTTTGCACAAATCATGCTATACCCTAAATGTTCTGTCAAAATTTTGTCACTGCAAGTCTTGTTGACATCAGGGATCATCTCGGAGAGCTCCCAGTCACGCTTTGATCGTTCAGCATTGCTTCTTCCACTTTCGCAATTGTTTCGCCCGAAACACATGGTCGTTTGGAACGCTCTTCATTATGAACGTCCGTCTTTAAATTATCTGCACTATTTGTGCACGTGTTCTATGCTCATACATTTTTCTCCGTAGATTTCACACAGTTGGACATGAATGTCCAACGTTGCAGTGTTTTTTGCACACAAAAAACGAATCACAGAGCGTAATTCGCACCTGGCGGCAGACAAAAGAGGCAATTCCATTATTGCAGGCTACCAAGCCAAAACTGAGCATCACAGACCGCTCGTGGAGTGGGAATTGGGAGTGGAGGAACCAAGCTGCAAGCCAAGGTCACCGAATCCCGTGTAACAACGTTTGCAGCGACTATAGCGCCTCAGGAACTTTACTTTACGGACAACCCTAGTACATTCAAATGTAAGTTGCTCTAATTTCATCAAAAACTTTTAATTTTTTTATTCCAACAGCTACATCAGATCTCAGTGGTTGATGTAGCAAAAGCACGAGTCAGTCTGCTGCATCTCTGAACTGCACAACTCAGGGTTCTTTATTCAAGCTGCATTTACTCCTGTTGCTTTACCTTTAGGCCTCCGTTAACATTGATCCCTTGCCCTTATTAAAAAAACATTAAACATTTTAAGTCATCAACATTAAACATCATCATTGTGATTAATCTATTGTGTACATTGAAAATTATGTGTGTGTGTGTGTGTGTGTGTGTGTGTGTGTGTGTGTGTGTGTACGCATGTGCACATACACACACATGCACATGTGTATGTATTCAGACACACATCAGTACAACACAGGTTATCTGAAATAAAAGAGGGGGAAGCTGTTTTCGTAATGATTTTTTCAGTTAAGCCGTGCACATGTACTATTTTTTTTTAATGTAATTAATTTAAGAGGATTTTAAAGGTCAAATGATTCTAACATTTTATTTATGCTATACATGACTTACGATCATTATTAAAGTTAAAAATTATATTTTTAGGCTTACATTAATAAACTGTATATTGTACTTAAGATAGTTAGGTTATAGTGTATGAATTATTCATTAAAAAAACTCAGTAATTTTCGTTTTTTTCTTATGCCCCTCTTAACATTTTCTAGTGGTGATATCCTGCCATTTTTTCATTAGAGCGATGCCAGCGTGCATTGACTCATTGTATTTTTCAAAAATTTTAACACTATCTAAAATTAAGCGTGATCTGCATTTGTATATTGACAGCTAGTGATTAATGTGGATGTCGTTATTATGGGGTGAGGGTGTGGATTGGCAGTGTAGCTATATTTCTATATTTAGATTTGGGTGTTGGTAGCTAAGAGTCTGTTCAAGGTTAGGTGTTTACTTCTCTGCTAGCCAATGCCATCTCGCCCCTATGTTCCTTACATTTTATTTATGCCCTGTCATTTTTTAAAAAGGATTTGCAATTCTGGATTCATTTTGGATAACCTGGGTTTCAGTTGACCTGAGTTTGGTTAACTGAGGTTTTGATGTGTGTGTGTGTGTGTGTGTGTGTGTGTGTGTGTGTGTGTGTGTGTGTGTGTGTGTGTGTGTGTGTGTGTGTGTGTGTGTGTGTGTGTGTGTGTGTGTGTATGTGTGCGCGCGCGCGCTTGTTTGTCTATATTCACCAATACATTATTTCTGTTTTCGAGCTGTTGCTAAGACAGTTTTTACAGAATTTTAAAATATCGGCCACATTATTTCTGAGTACGAGGTATCTTTCCCACGGACAGACTGATGAACATTCACATGAATCCTTGGTTTTGCCGGTGGATTAAAAAATTAAATCAAAATTAGTCAGCAGTATATTATTTTATTATTGGTTTATTTTTTATATGGATTAACCCTTTTGCTCAAAAACCCTTAGTTAAATGGGCTTTGTGAAATTTTGTTCAAGATTCCAAGTTTTGGAGAAAATTTGTCGATACTTTTAAATTATAATTCTGGCATTATTCATAATATAATTAATTTTCAGGCGACAGCAAAGAAAATGTTCGAGAAAAGTGTAAGGCATTATTTATGAAAATGCTGAAAAAAGATGTGATATCAACAAACAACTTATTTGAAAAACTAACGCCAGCTTTCAGTCATAAAAATAGTAAAATCCGGGAGGAAGTCATGAAATTTTTGGTATTAACATTGGATGAGTAAGTATTTACTTGCATAATTGCATCAGTAATAAAAAAATAAGCTTTTATTCAATTTAAATTTTACTTAAGTATCAGTATTAAGCCCATTTAATAGTTTCATCTGCTTTTATAAAACTAATTAGTTTCTGTAGAATATAATTAAGCGAATGAATGTTAGTTCAAGTTATAACATTGGTAAAATTATTAAATTCAATTTCTAAAACTACAGTTCTGTTTGAATGATTATCAAGTTATAATACGTAATATTGCAGATTTTAATTAGTTGCCAATAGTTATATTTGTTAGGCTTTATTCTAATATGATCTCAGAAGCAAAAAAATAAACCTTACATTTTTTGGAAATGATTTGAAAAGATTAATTATTGACTTGTGGCCAAACATTGTTACAAGTTTCATATTTTAATTTTGTTATAACATTCGTAAAAATGTCCTTTGAAAATTGAGTTACTTAGAAATTTAAAAAATAAGAATATATTGTTTTTACTAATACTTAAAAGACAATAATTACAAAAATTTGTTGCAGTGTTTTTGTATATTTTATAAATCATTTTACTCATAGTCTATTTTGGTTTTGATTTTGGCTTTTTGTAAACTGACAAAGGAGCAGACCTAGTGCGGTCCTTCCTCTTTGTATTTATGTATTTGTATAATGTTTTAGGTATGGAGCACAAGGGGTTGCACTAGCCAAGCTCGTTCCATTCCTAGTAAAGCTAATAAATGATCCTAGTCAAGAAGTTCGGGAGACTGCAGTGTTTACTATGACTGAAGTATATAAACACGTTGGCGAGAAATTGAGGGCTGACATACAAAAAAATTACAAAGTGCCTCCTAACAAGTACGTAGATAAACTTTACATTGCACAGTACAGTAACAGTACACAAACATACACAAGAAGTCTTAGGGTTATTTATAAAAATAAAAGTTCTTTTCAAAATTATTCAAATTATTTTCCTTTCAGGCATTTAATAAATAGATTTTGAATTAATATAAATTGATTAATTTTAAAGTAAATCAATAGGGTTTATAAAAAAATGGATACATTATTTCAGCCCGTTAATTTTGATATAGAACCAATACTTTTGCTAAAATTTTGAAGATTGATTAAATTTGAAAAAAACATAAATTCAAAGAGTACTGAGAAGAGTAACTCAGTACAGAGTAGGTCCTTCTCAGTTGTTAATGACCACTACTCTTATCATTCTCCACATATTGTGGACTATGCATTTAATTCTGTTTTAGGAGTATATGGCAGTGCTGTTGAAAAAGCTTGCCAAGTCTGCATAAGATTCTGGGCATGACCCATTAGGAGTCATATTAGGACCTATATTAGGAGTGACCTCACTTTGAAGCTTTCTCCAACACATGTTCGATGAAAATTAGGTCTGCAGACTGTGCTTCAATTCCATCCTTATCACCCCGCAGAGGGGTGCAGCTAGCTGCACCTATTGAAGGGATTTAGATGTCCCTCACGGTACCCGAGTCTAACAAACACTTACACTTACAACACTATATTTACGACTTACACACTTTATATTCACACTTACATTTAGGGAGGTGATAATAGCCTCAGTATGCTTTTTGCCTTAAAATAACAACAAACAAAAAATCCATCCTTATGAATGAAAACTCCAAGGGTTTTGACAACTGATAAATAGTTTGAATCGCTGTTTTGAGTAATATCATTTCAGTTGAGGTTATGTTTATTATTTTTGTTTATGTGAATGCAGTAATAGACAATATTGATGTATTTCACGTAGTAATATAATAATAATAATATGTAATAATGACGTGTTGTTTAGACTGTGTGCAAGATACTATGCGTGTATCTGTAGTGATAAGAATATTGTTTGGAGGTAAAAGTTATGATATTGAAGAGGTTTGTGAAGGAAAATTTTTACTAAGGTGTAAATGTCAATTGTTAGGACTTAGAACCAAACAAAAAAAGATATTAAATACATAATCAGAAATGCATATTTGTATTGGTAAGAATTTAAAAATACTGTACCTTCTATACACTATTACAGAACTGTAAGGGTTAACACTGATTTTTAATTTTCTATGTAATTTTTGGTGGTGAAAATTTTAATTAGTTTTTTTGGTTTTTTTGTTATTCATGAAGATGCACGAATACACAAGACTGTATCATTATTTATACTCCTGTCCATTCCTTGGGCCAACGTCACTTGCTTTTCTTGCAGCTGCAAATTTTTGCAATGATAATAAACATGCGGGCATTTGCCTAATCTTAAATTATAATTTGTTAACTACGATGGATAATATAACCTTGAATTTCTTTTTAGTATTACATGTGAAGAACTGAATAGTGAGCGTAGCGTTGATTTAAGTGGACATTTTTCTTTTGTTGAAGTTTGTTTGTCTCTGTTTGTTTAGATTAACCAACCTATTGGCAAAATTCGATGAAGCTAAAGCAGCTGGAGCTTTGTTGCCATCTGCTACTGCAGGTAATAGCTATGGTTAGTATAAAATCTAATTGAATATAATATTTTTGTACTGTTAAATCAAGTTTTCAAATTCAAACAGCTTACATAGTTTAGTCACTTAGATAAATTACTTTGAATACGTTCTAGTGTTACAACACTTTGAACAAGTAAAAAACAATCTCAGACTCTATTCATGTTATAAAAACATTTAAGGTCATAAGTGTTATAGGTCTGTCTAAATTGTTAATCTTAGACCTATCTTAACATATATTTTTTTAAAAGGTTTTCATATGTAATTTCGAAACATTCAAATATTGATTCATACAGGGAAGTATGTAAAGATTAAGTGCTCTCAGACTATTGCTTTGTAAATTTAATATTATAGTTCACAGAGTGAATTTTATATGACATAAAAAAAAGGAAAGTTTTATAAACTTTATCGGTTTAATAAGGTTAACAAATATTTAAGAATGCAACATATAACTGTGTTTCAAACCATTGGCATGTTTTGGTTTGAAATAAAAGGTTTTTACAAACCAAATTTAAGTATACAAATTATTAATTGAAACCAGATTTGGAGCTAGTTCAAATGAGTTGCCAAATCTGTAATTTGTCTATTCAGCATTCATGGGGAGTGCTGCCTTCGGCTCATTTGGAAAGGTAGCAGGGTTAATACCGTCAGCTTTTATATATGGCATATTGATCTATGTTTTCATTAGTCTAACTGGGATACAAAGAAATGTAAAAAAAATCAGCACTTGCATCACAAGTAGTTAATGTTTAACAAAAATTTTTTTAGTTCAGAGACCTAACAATAACCTATTTATGCTCACATTTTTTTTATATTTGACCGAGCGAAGCAAGGTCTGTGTTTGAACTCTACCTTCGATATTTGGTTTGTAGGTTTGTTCCACAGTTTTCCAAACGCATTGACTAATTGTTCTGAAATTTAGTATGGCGGTACCTTGTTCAAAGCCCAAACAGTGAATATATAAGGTTTTTCCCAGTCATTTCCATTTCAATGAAATGGATTGCAACCTCTGATTTAAAGTAAAGAGTGTATGTAGTTTTAGCATACATTGACTGGTTGTTCAGTAATTTGATACGAAAGTTCCTTGTATAAAGCCTGTACTATGAACATTTTTTCTTTTTTACTTCTGTTATACGATGGCATTCGCTGATTTAATGATGAGTGTACACAGTGTTCTGGACAAACTTATTGACCGATTGTTTTGGAATTTGAAACAAAGGCAACTTTTATAAAGTATGAAAAATGTCTGTGTAAGATTTTTTCTCATTTACTTCCATATCAAGATTCAAACTCTGCTTTAACTTTGAGGATGTAATTACTGGTTATTTTCTCTAAGACTGGCTGAACGGCAGGCCATAATATTGACTGCTTCTTGAAGAAAGAACCAAATAAATTGGTTACCAAATAAATTAGCAGAAAATGTTAAGAAATGAGTTCTCCATATATGAATTAAGAAGATACTGCAAAGTGTTTAAAGTGTTCTTTAAACCACTAGTTTTATAGTTTTTAGATTATACGGAATTTAGATATTTTTGTAAATAATATTTGTTTATGTTTTGAATTTTTTTCTGTTTTCAGATGAAGATGAACCTGATAGGATCCAAGTAAGTATGTTTATGTATTTAAATAATAAATAATCTAACAATACAGCAGTGACAGTCTGTTATGCTCCTGGAATATAATGTACTCCATGTAAAATGTTACTCCATGGAAATGTTATTCCATAAAAAAAATACTCCATGTAAATGTTTATCAAATATTTACCTTAAAAGTGAGATATCACCAAAAAAAGAACTGTAATAATAATTATACATTTTTGTAAATGTACATATTAGGCGCAAAGTCAGAAAATGGCCGGTGACTGAAAAAGTTTTCAGGTTTGGAGCCTGCACATTGCCAAAGCTTGAAGTGAACTTGTTTTCCCAGCTTTGATTTTCTTTAAACTGCCAAACGTTGGTCTAGATGTTTTAAATTGACAAAGCTAGACACACCGTTTTTTCGGACTTTGGTTGACTGAAATCAACTGGTTTGGCTGATTAGTAAGCATTGGCAGATTGTCTGTTGACCACAGCTAAAATAAATGTATTTTTGTTTTATTTTTTTTTGCAAATATTTCAATAAGTAATTGCTTAAAAGCCCAAGTTGTTGCAACTAGGTCCTGTTTGAAAATAGTTTAATTTAATATGATTTTTCTTCAAAGTATGGTCATATACTTAAAATTAAAAAAAAATTCCTGCAAAGTTTTTATATTTAATTTTACTTTATCTTTTAAGTTGGAAGTAGTTTTTTAATAGTTATAATTGTACTGTTTATTGTTTTTTTAATTGTCTAGTTATAACTCCTTGTAATTTATTTCACATTATTCTAAGTCAGTATTTTCAGTTTTCCCTATCCTAGATTTAGTTGATTTAGGGTAACAAATGCTTGAAAAAGATCATGTCTAGCTTTGGTAATTTACAAACATTCAGACATAGGTTTGGCAATGTAAAAACAACCAAAGCCCAGAAAACGTTCATTTTTAGGTATGGCAATCTGCAGCCGTCCAAACCTAGGATGGGTCAACTTTTTCAGTCATTGGCTGTTTTTGGACCTTGTACCCAACATATTTACAAAATAAGAACTAAATTTAAATATTTTAATCTGTTTTAAATATATACATAGCATTTGTTTTATGAAGTATTACCCAAAAGTTCAGGGAATTTTCCCATAGAAATAAAATTGCTTACCTTATGTATAGGAGTATTTATACTCCTAGTTTCCACAGTCTCCTTTATGATACTTGGATCCTTGAGCATGGATCCAGCGATCTCAACATTTGCCCCATGATTTCATGCATTCCCAGAAGTCTGTAAGTATAAGTATTTGAAAAATTCCTGCAATTCTGCGTGAATCTTCTCAGTTGTCTCAAAATGGTCTCAGTTATACCCTCACTTTCAAAAATCGCATGGGGTGAGGTCAGCTGAATAGGGTGAGTGAGGGAATTACTGCTGTGTTTCTGGAAACAAAAAAATCCTGAACAACTAAAGATGTATTTTGTATATGCATTTATGCAGGAGCATTGTTGTGGCGGAGAACACAGCTCATGTTCTGCCACTGTTCTGAATGTTTGCACCTAATCCTGTCACTTAGCAGCTTCAAATGAAAACTTCACAATAAAATTTTTCATTGACAGTTTTCCCAGGGTGAACACACACACACACACACACACACACACACACACACACACACACATATATATATATATATATATATATTTTTTAAAAATCAAAATGGGCTTCACGTTCCTGCAAATTTGATCTACTTTTTTTGTCCACGGTGAAGACGACTTCCACTGATGAATGCTGCTAAAGTACAGGGTCTTAATTGTAAACCCATGCCTCATTACTGGTTAAAACATTTGAGGTGAAGTTAGGATAATCTCTTCCTTCAGTTTTCAGTTCAGTGCAAACAGCTATGTGATGATATTCTTGGTTGCTGCTCAGCAGTCTGTACAAATTTTGCAGCAATGCATCTCAAAATTGTCTGATAAGATGCATTGCATGGACCGATAAGACATTCCTACGATTGCACAAACATCATGGATTGTTCATCTACAGTCTGGAAACAACAGCCCACACTTTCACGTTGTTTTTCGGAGATTGCAATTCTTGATCATCATCCTGAACGCTCATCATCATTAGCAGACGAATGTCCATCCGAAGTGTTTACCATAAAAAGTTCTACTTTGATTCATAACATTGTCGCCAAATGCTTCCACAAGCATGGAATGAGTTTCTGCAACGGTTTTTTAAACTTGAAGCAAAATTTGGTGCTTCTTCTTTATTCCTTAAAACTTGTTATTTACAAAAATTAAAAAAAACTCAATACTGAAATACAAACGCTTTGAAACACTACTTCACAAAGAATACTGTTCCCCCTCAGTATTGCCAGTAGGTTATACCAGGAATTTAAATTCCTCAAATTTTTGGATAGCACATATTTTTGATTTTTTTTTTAAGGTGAAAAGCACATGAGGCTATTATTGCCTCCCTAAATGTAAATGTGAGAGTAAAGTGTTAAAGTCGTAAGTGTAATGTTTTAAGTGCAAGTGTGTGTTAGACTCAGGTACCGAGAAAGACATCTAAATCATCTCAATAGGTGCAGCTAGTCTGCACTCCATGCGAGGCCTGGTATTATTGATTTTTGTTATGTGTATTGTATGAGTTTTCAATGTAATTAATGAAAGATCTTTTATTTAATGCTTTAATGTGATACAGCGTCTTCTTATTTTAATAACGTCTTTTTTCATTGATGATTGCGATTATTTTATTTTATTTTTTTGGGAATTACGGCAATTTTTTTACCTATACGGTTTTTCGCCCAAAAAAAATTTTTTTTGGAATTTTTGATCTTTGGAATAAAACTCCTCTAATTAAAGGATGTGTTACAGGTTTTAATGTAATAATGATTTATATGTTTTAGTTTTAAATGCACCCCATAGTACTTTCTACTTTTCTTTCTTATCATTTCCAAACTATCAGGAAATATTTTTGGATTTTTGATATTTAAGAAATGTTACTACTAGAGATTGGTCGATTCCACTTTTTTCAATTCCATTACCATTACTGGAAACACAAAAAACTTGTATTTTTCTAAATTGCCAAATTTAACAGAAAATTTCTAAAATTATTATATGTTCCATTAGTTTCCAATCCTGAGTTTAAGTAATAAAAGTAATACAGAAATAAAAGGAAAACTCTTATAGACAACTGTTCAGTAATATACAACAATTTGTAGCTATGATACTGCAAAAAACCTGTACACGCAATAATATCTTCTATTTAATAGGCTTAGTTTATAAAATTATTCTAAAGTATGCCTAACGTTCGGAAAAAATAGGTTATGTCTGAACGATAGTAAAATTAACACAAGACAGTATTGTAGATCTTACAAGTTCTTGAGATATGACACGAATAAAATGAAAACATGTAACATGATCAGCATCTGCTAGTAAAGACATTTAATTAATTTACTTGACAATAAAGTATACAAACCTCATGAAGTTTGTTGTTTCATTTATACTGTATACACTAGGTTTTATTCATTTTTGTAGCAAACAACTGGTTTTTGATATTTGTTTTGATTGTTACAGTTGTTTTAATATAACTGAAATAATTAGTAAAGCTTTTTCTTTCTAATCAACCACTAAAATGTTTCAGTTGGTAAAATGAAATTGACATAACAAAAGCTTTTGTGTTTTCAATATTTTTTTCAACCTACTGTTGATTTCTAAACATCATCGCTATCTCTAGTGGAATGGATCAGTTGTATTGAAACTGATTTTTATCAATTAATGATTCCAATTCCTGTCTGAAGAATCTATATATTTGGAATTGACCCATCTCTAATTATTAGATTATTGATACTTAATTTTGACAATGTGTAAATTTTTATTTTTCAAAATATAACTATTTGTAGCAAATTGTATAAACAGTAAGCTTAGTCGCCAGTGTGTTACATTCTGTGGAAAACCATTCCATATATAAGAGTTGTTTATTGTTTGTTGTTTTATTTTGATTATGACACAATTTTTCTGTTGCAATCATAACCATAAACTACAGATGATTATGTTAATAGTGCTGCCCCTATATAAAAAACATCATTTGTTTTGAAGATAGTAGTCTTTCTATAATAAATCTTTATATCTGTATAGCAAATTATTTTTTTTTAAAGTTTCATTACAATACAACCTAATAGACCAAACACTAGCCACCCAGACACCCTTAGTAATCCAATACATCAATTTTTAAAGGGCATGATAATGTAATGAGTTATTGTAGGGCGTACTTTATTCACAACATTGTTTGCTAAGCATTTCAGTGATCGTTTCAGTTTTTTAGCTCTTGAATTATACTGTAATTAATAGTTGTTATCTCAGTAAGTATTTTCTGACTGTATCAGTATAATTATTATTATCATTAAATTTGTTTATTAAGCTTAAAATATATCCAAGAGAAAAAAAATTACAGTTTCATCTATGTAAAAAGTCTATGTGATTCAAAGAATTAACTCTATATTATAATTAATTTTTTTTTTTTATTATAAGGCGAAAAGCACATTGAGGCTATTATCACCTCCCTAAATGTAAGTGTGAATGTAAAGTGTTAAGTCGTAAGTGTGTGTTAGACTCGGGTACCATGAGGGGCGTCTAAATCCTCTCAATAGGTGCAGCTAGTCTACACCCCCTGCGGGGATATTATACTTAAATAACAGCTAACCTAATCGCTAGTGGTTTGGAAACGATATTTGAAGAAATGTAGAAAAAGTATAGTTAAAACATTCAGAACTCCTAGTCTAGCATACATTTAGTAGAATCCAATATGAAAAATCCTTATTTTTTTATTGTGTTCAAAGCCTCGACCAAGAAAAATTTTTGAGAAACGGCTGCACTCAACATATCAGGCTAAACCAACTGGGACTCCTGCCAAACCTACAGCAGCAGCAACATCTGCCTATGCATCAGGTAATTCAAATTAGGGTCCATACGTATAATTTAATATCTCGCCTGTAACAACTGTCTTGTCCAATTTATGTAAAATATTGAAGTTCTTAGGTTATATTGGATTTTTCTTTGATAGCCTATTCTAGAAGTCGTAAAAAATTTTATCATATGCCCTCACCCTGCTTACGTGATACTAAAAAGTATCTTCATAAATAAATGAAAATACATTCATAATATAGAGTACACTTGTTTTAAAAATAATTAAAACATACTAACATTTTCGATATATTAATTTCATGTGTACTTGTAATGCTATTTTACATTGCAAAGTATACAATTTATGTTATTATTAGCTTAACCAAAACTGTTTACATTTTTAATTTAACAGTATCGGGTCAATTAAAAAATGAGTCAAGATATGTAGAATAGCTGAATTTATGAGTGCATGTGTTTTATTTTCAACAAGAGATAGGTTAAATGAATTTTGACAAAATTTTATTGTATTTTTTTCTAATGGTGCATCTACACTTACTTTTCAAGTCTGTCAACACTTGCTTCTGTTACGGTGTATATTATTATTGTGTGCTGTGTTAGGAAACTAAGTGCTTTTTTTACTAAGCAAAAATTACATTTTACATGCTTTTTTTAAATTGTTATGAATAGTCAAGAAAATGAGATATTTAAAATTGGTAAGTACATTGTTTATGGATAAGTTGTGTACAATCCAGTTTAGTATGAGATTGCATGTTTCTTAAAAAAATTATAAAGAAACAATGTGCATATTATCTTTGTGCTATAAAAAAAAAAAAATTACTAATTCTAACTTTTTTATACTTGTTCTTACTAAAACAAAGGCTTTATTTTCTGTTCCTTTGTAAAAGCTAAGTTTTGTGTTCAGTTTGGAATCACTAATCTATTATTAAGCTCTAATTCTCGGCCACTTCCGTGAGTAATTAACGTCTGTCTTATTTAAGCATTCAGTAATTTAACCTTTCCCCTTCAAAATTATAGAAAGCAATAAAATAAATCAAATTATAAAAGTAAATATACAGTAAACCCTTGGTTATCTGAACCTCGGATAACCGAACCCCGGATTATCCGAACACCATCAAAGCGCAATCTAATTTGCAAAAACACAGAATTTTTTTTTAATACATCGGATAATATTACAAAAAAACCCTTTTTAAATACCGAATTGCAGTAACAGATAGGCCTTTGTAAAGTACAGTACTTGTTTTGTCTAATTTATTTATCAAAGGTGACATGCATTGTTTATAATGATACTGAAGTTATTTATGTAAGTCTATTGATATACACCTGGTCTGCTTTGTCAGTGCAATCTGTCAACCGCTTGTAACTGTGCATTTGTTATGACATTTAAGACAGATTAGCAGGACGTCAGATTTCTAGGAATAATAGGCTACTACAGTGACTGAAAACATTTGTCAAGCAATAATAAATGTTTTTGTAATATTAGCTGTTGCAATTCTGAAATGTTTTTGTAGCATTTGACAATTCAGTAATTACTAATCGTAAAACATGTTAAAAAACACGTAACCTAGTCTAATGTAAAAAAAATACAGCATGTAAGTGCTGAAAAGCATAAAATACAGATTAATAAAACAACAGGTTGATAATCTGAACACTACTGTAACTCGTAGCCTTTTTTTTTCAGTACGGGTAAAAATCGCTAAGGTTATTATTGTTATTGAAAAGCAATGTCATGATTTCTGACAGTGTTTATGGCCTAGTCATCAAAATCGTGCGGTTGAAAAGTAGGGTTCATAACTACATGCGCATAGCCAGTTAAATTATAACTCAAAAACTTTACAAGTGTGAACATGGATGAACATCAGATTAGCGCAAGTCTACCATATAGAGTTCTCTTATTTATGTACTATTCATTCGACTCAGTGCTTGCGATGTTTATGGCCTAGTCATCGGTAGCATGCGGTTGAAAAATAGGGTTCGTAACTACCATAAGCGCACTGCCAATTAAATAACAGTTCGAAAATTTTGTGAGTGTAAACATTGCACATTTATTTGATATCTTATTAATGTTTTCTGAACTTCATAATAAATTTAGTAAAAATAAATTATTAAAAATAAACAAAGTTTTCAGTAACCAAACCAGTCTCCCCCCATCAATTAGTTCGGATAACTGAGGGTTTACTATAGTATACTTTAAGCCTGTTTAAAAGTACTTGGTGGAAATCATGAAAGTTTACATACAATAAATTAAAAAATTATGTATACATGTATTATAATATTAACAAGTTAATTGTATAATAAACTAACACAAAAAATATGGAATAAAATTGTATATAAAACAATAAAACAAAGTAATAAATTATTGAAATAATTAAGTACTACGAACTATCAGCTCTTTTTCAAGTGGCTTGTGTTTATTGTAGAAGTGATATATAATATGAAATTTCTATTTTTGGTTACAAATTCTGTATTTAAGGCGTATAGCAATGTTCCAAGTAATTTCACATTTCTAATAAATAAATATCACTTTTGGCAGGCAGAAACTAATAAAAAATGTCATATAACAATTTTTAGCAATGTAATTTATTGTATCATTGTAAACAACTTAAAACAGTCCTTCTGCAATAATTTTATGTACAAAACTATTGAAGGGAATGAATATTTCTTATAAGGAACAGAATTTTCTGCTGTAAAATGGCTGTAGAATATACAGTCTTGCCAAAAGTCAAAATTATATAAGAATTATTTAAACCTGTAAACATTTTTTTAATAAATTATCATTTAGTAAACTACATTTACTGAACTTTGTTGAATCCTGTTTTTTCTTATAATTATGCATGATTAACCATCAAAAATAGGCCATATTACCTTGCACCTATTTATAAAACTACATCCAGTTAAAAAAAAAAATGTATTACAGGAGATAGAGTTACCGTAAACTTTTTTTATAAATGCCATTAACAATAATTCTAAAAATATAAAATTTTTAAAATGTGCATGATTTTTTGACTTGTTTCTAATTTTTTAAAATATTTTAATTAATATTAATTTGTTTAAAGTTTTTGGTAATTGGAGTTATAAGTATGAAGCCCTAAAAACTGCTGGTTTTGTATTTAAAACATTGAAAATTAACTGAAATGGTTGCCTTATTATTAACTAATGTTAATTAATTATTTTTAATTGAAATATCCAGGGTGTCCACAGATAGTACAAATTTAGGTGAAATTATTGTAAACTTTAGTTAATAATTAGTAAAACTTGGAAGTAACAGGAAAATATTGAATATTTTTTTTTTTTTTTTTTTTTTGTGTTTAACATCCGACTATTGTGTACACTTGGGCTAATGCAGACGATGGGATGATTAATAGCGTATGAAAATGCCAAGCCCTGGCCGGGAATCGAACCCGGGTCCTCGGGGTGAAAGCCTAGTACACTATCCACTAGACCACCGAGGCGGCTAAATAAATATTGAATAAAGATTCATCACCAGCATAGTTATCATTATAAGCATTGGATGTTTAATGAACGTGGTTGTTAATACCATTTTTCATAAGTCTAGTCAAACCCCTATCTTTAATGTAAAAAAATTGTTTTAGTGACACTAAATTTTTATAACTTCCCAAAGGCTTCTCAAACTTAAAGTATTACAAATAGTATTAATAGTTCCCAAATAGTAGTACAATAATGTACTACTACGCAAAAGTTTATGTACATTTTACAGGGTAGTATGATCTCTTTTTATCCCAATCATTATAGACAGTGGTTTTTAGTTCAGTTGCATGTGGTATTGCATGTGGTACAGAACATTTTAATTTTCGTTATCGCTGGTACAGTTCTCCTTCTTGTATTGTCTACTATTGCAAATTATAACTTGACACAACTTAAAGTACATAAATAGAAAACATAAGTCCTATCAGAATTACCTTTACTGATAAAGGTACAACTAAGCTGACAAATTATCAATGTTGTGAAACACACAGTTGTTGAAGACTGAGCTTTATTTAGTACGTTTATTCTATCCCATTATACTTAGGCCCAGAAATGATTGTGATTATACAATATTAGCCCTTCTTTTTGATTTAGTATTTCAAAATTTGTACTGTATTCTTCATGCTGTTTATGTACAAATACTGCATTACTAAATTTGTAAATATATCAATAACTTTTTTACTTGATACATTCGTTCCATACTAATCATTAACATTTACTTTTATATTACATTATTTTTATATTCTCTCTCTCTCCCCCTCCTCTCCCTCTCCATCTCCCCTCCCTCTCCATCTCCCCTCCCTCTCCCTCCCCCTCTCCCTCCCTCCCTCTCCCCCTCCCTCTCTCCCCTCCCCCTCTCTCTAAATTTAAAGTTTGATTAAATAAAAAAAAATTGAACCAGTATTATATATAGTATAGTTGATAGCGTACTGGACTTTCACCCCAAGGACCCGGGTTTGATTCCCGGCCAGGTCTTGGCATTTTCATATGCTTTAAATCATCCCATCGTCTGCATTAGCCCAAGTGTGCACAATAGTCGGACATTAAACACCAATATATATATATATATATATATATATATATATTTATGTATATATATATATATATATATATATATATATATATATATATACACAGTGGAAATCGTTTATATATACGACACTCAAGGGACACTCAAGGAATTGGAATTCCAATTGGAAATCGTGGACACTCAAGGGACTGGGCAATCTCATCTACTATAAACGATTTCTACTTAATGCGATGTATCATGTACAGATGACAGTCTAATATAGGTGATAGAATTCATATATACATAGTTGACAGTCTATTGTAAACGATGCGCATGAACAGGGGCTCATACAATTTAAAATACACACATACTGAAATTCAAAAGCTTTTATTTGTGAAATAGGTATGTACATTTAAAAATGTGTAAATGAATTACCTTCTCCGTATATACTCGAACATGAAGATTGTATGTAATAATGAAAAAATGAGAACATGAATTAATTTTTATTGAAGTAAAGGGTTATTAAAGTTTGTTTCTTTTTCGTAATCACTTCTTGGGAAAACTGATGTTCCATATCCGTACATATGTCGTCAAAATTTCCGTTAATGGGCTTCCCATTGGTTAGTTGATATGCACGAAGAATCTGACAAGCAGCATATGCTTCAACTGTTTTATATATATAAACTGTTTTATATATATATATAAAGCCTCCCAGTGGAGGCTCACCAAAACTTCTTTCTTCCTGGTCGTTTTCTTCATCATGGTCATTCTCGTTGTCGATAGGTTGATGAGGTCGTACGTTATCCACGATGTCTTCATCAGTCAAGGATTCACATAATACAATGTCATTGTCAATATTCAAGAATTCTTAAAGTGGACAAGGGGTGTTGAATTTTCCGATTGCTGTCTGAAGATCCAAATAAGCTTCATCTTCTTTAGCAGGTGCTGCACTTTGGACTTTGGATGAAAAGCCGGCGTGAGCAAAGCAATGTGCAATTGTTTCCATAGAAACATTATTCCATGCTTTTGATACCATAATGATTACCTTCCAGAACATTAATTTGCGTGTGATCGCCACTGTCCAATTTCTGAATGATTTTATACACCAACTCTTTTCTGAAGGCCACTTTTAGACAACGAATAATCCCCTGATCCATTGGTTGGAGGACGGAGGTTAAGTTAGGGGGTAAAAAAACCAGCTTAATATTTTTCAATTTCTATGTGGGGATGAGCTGGACAGTTATCTACGGTCAGCAATATTCGCCGTTTTTCCTTCCCAAGGTCAGAATCCCATGATCTGAGGAACTTCTCAAAAATAAATGATGTCATCCATGCCTTTTTGTTAAAATCGTAATCCACAGGAAGGATTCGAACATTTTTAAAATGAGATCCTTAATTTTCTTCCTTCTTTCCTTCTTGATTTTCCAATTACCAGCAATTTTTTTTTATCAGTTCCTGTCATGTTCGCTGTTACCAAAACAGTGAGCCTCTCCTTGGACAGCTTCCCCCCACTGCACTTCTCTCCTTTAAACTTAAACGTACGATCAGGAGGCATTTTAAAAAACAATCCCATTTCATCAGCATTATAAATCTCATTGTCAGTATAACCATCCCTGATTTTCGGCCAAACATTTGAAAGCCAGTTCCCTGTAATGGCATGGTCGACATTAGCAGACTCACCCGAAATTTTGCCAAATGTAATGTTGTGACGAGAGCGAAATCGTTGTATCCAAGACAAACTACAGTTGAAATTTTCCCTTTTTAAAAGAATCGCCAGATGGTTAGCTTTTTGCTGAAGTAATTGGCCACTTACCGGTACATTATTCGCTCGCTGCTGGGTGAACCACGATAATAATGCACTGTCCAACTCAGCGTGATGAAAACACCTTACTCTTTTCTTCTTCTCACATTTCTTAACGACATAAACTAAATTCACTTGTCAAATCTTTGGCCTTCTCACCCACTCAAAACGGCAAATCACAGCGAATTTTTCTTCTGTTCTTCTCGACATCTTGGCTAAAACTATTCTAAAAGTGAGTTAGACCGATGTCAAGTGGAGGTATTGAAAAGGAACTGATGAATAATCAAAACAAACAAACATTGATAGTCTACTCTATACGATTTTTTGCTCCCAACAAACCTCTCTTAGCGTCTACTGTACGCGATATGTCTACTTTACACGGTGTCTACTTTATACGATCCTTGTATGCATTATCTCCATAACACTCGAAGGGACCCGAAGGTTTTGTCTACTGTAGACGATTTTCTTCTTTATGCGGTGTCTACTATAAGCAATTTCCACTGTATATATAAAACTGTAATTTTGCTACTGTTCAGTGATGGGGATCATAAGGTTGCATTAATTTTCTATTGCAATTTCCATCCATTTTCTATTGCATGCTGTTTTTTAACCATTGCCTATAAGTCTGATTAAATAGATGCAAAAATAGCTGTCAAAACATTTATAATTTTATAGTGCAATAGATTTAAATGTTAATTTTTTTTAATCAAGAAAATAATTGTCATTTAAATTAAGTCTAGTAAACTTAGGTGGGAAGTTTTAATTAAATTTTTTTTTTTAAGTACAACTGTACACACTTTTGTAACAAAAAATATACACACAAATGAAATGCTATACAAATTGTGAAAAAAATTTTCCTGATTGAAAATTTAATATACTAATACAGTAGAACCTTATAAGCCGACCCTTTTTACACCTGGATTTTGGCATAACCCAGACTAGTTGTAAAAGGTGCATAATACATTACACATTATGTTTGTAATCATCATAGCTACTACACAATGGCACTATGGAAAGTTCATAACAAACATCAAAAGAAGTACAAGGTTATTTGACAGTGGATGATTGTTGATGAGACGAGACTGTACTGCATAAGTCATCTACTACCTTGCTTCTTTTAGTTATATTTCACTCTCTGCTTTCAGTTCAGTAGTGTAACAGTCTTGCTTGTGTTTGTGTGTTTTTTTTAGTTGAATCAGTTGCATACTGTATGCTATTTGTAATGGTGGCGAAACAAAAAAATGTCAACAAAGAAAAGAAAAGAAGGTTTTAATTAAAAAAATTGAGAATTTCTGTTTTAAAATTCTTTCTGTGAACAGTTTTTTTGATAGGCTAAACTAGAAACACTGGATGATGCTATTTAATTGATCAGTTTTGTGCTGAAAAATAAGTGTGCTTTGCCTGTTTCAAAGCTAAGCTACAAAATTGGGTTTTTTGCACTTTCTCTGTTGAACCCAGATGAGCTCTGGTTCAAGTTAATCTGTCTGAACAAGGTTCTACTGTATATGCAAATTTTAATACAGATTAAAATTTATAAATCAGATTTTAAAAAAGGTGTAAGATTAAAGATTATTATTTTTGCAAACTTGCCTCTATCATATCAGCGAGAATGCTGGGTGCTGCAAGTGTTTATTATAAATATTTATTTATAAATAAATTTATTATAAATATTGAAGAATATTATTCCTAAAGGTTGTTTCTCTGGTTGGATTTTTTTATTGTTATTATTATTGAAATGCAGTTTTAGGGTTCAATTTCTGTGGACACTCTGTTAATTGCTCTGTTAATGTGATGTTTATAAGTGCTTATGTTTGTGGCTTATGTGTATCTGTTACTAACTATGAATGTAATGAAATGTCAGCTACTGGACCTACGGGTAGCAGCATTCCAACACCCAAACATGGAAGAACACCGACAGTTGTTCGCAAAAGTGCAGGTGAGTCATAAGAGTCAAATAACCTAATTCTTTACCTTCAACCTTAAATTGTATACTGTTTTTTGGTAGCAAGAACCTAGTATAATAAGTGAGCTACTCATATCATGTGGATCATTTGTAATACTTGTTCCAAGTATTAACCCATTGTGTTCTTCATTCCATTGTGTGACCATGGTGATTCCGATCGCTACTTTGCTTTGTTTGCTGATATCGTGGAAGTCCAGGGTAAGGCCAGGCGCACATTGAGAAGAAAGCATTAGTGCAGTACAGCAAAAGAATTTTCTTCAGTTCCAATTGGTTTCTGCGCATTGCATTCTTCTAAAAATATAGAAATTTGATTAATATCGTGAGGCTTCATTAAACTGGTTTCGATCAAAATGAAAAAAGTTAACAAATTTGCTCTTAGGCAATTGTGATGTTAAGCAGCAATTTTGACCACATTGGCAAACTAACATTTTATATTTTATATTGGTAAAATAATGTTATTCTGTCAATTCCAGTAACTGAATCTGACTCAGTCTGTCAGTCCATGATAAGTTCAGCATGGTATTTTCAACTAACATGGTATTGTCGACTAATGTATACTCGTACTGCATCCAGGCTCAGAAGTAAGTTCTTCCTAGGCCATGCTGTGCTGTGAGCATCTCAATTCCTTGTGAAATGTTGCATGCCTTGTTGAAATGTCTCAACACGTGTTTTGGCATTTTTTCTGACCTTTTCGTGTTTTTTACAGGCTTGGATTTAAAGCAATCTGGATCAGGCTTTCATCATGCAATCTTAGATATTGTATTTAATTGATTTGTTTCTTAACCATATTACTATTTTGTAATATTATTTTTTTTATTAATGTGTAAATTTTTAGTTATATAATTTTATTTTAACCCTTTGGCCACCATGCCTATTCTGAAAAGCCACGTCAAATGCCACCAAGGTTATTTACATGAGTCATTTCCTTGAGCACCAAGCTATAGTTGCACGGCAGTACACAATACCACAACAACATAATTGGCTGGTTTGACAAAAGTATACTTAACAATCATAACTTTACTAATATCAAAGAAAGAATAATTATTTTGATTTCTTTTTCTTCAGAAATCAATTGACAATTTATATTTACAAAATCTTGATCCATTACGTTTCGTATAGTGCTTCTAACTGAAATATAATTTTTAAATTTTATTTTTGTAAACAGTTTTATATAAAAAATGTTACTAGTACTCGATTATCCGTGGCATTGGGTAGTACAAACACTGTTATGGGAATATCATTCTGTTGTATTTGTATACAGTAATTACGAAGTATTGTTAAAGATTTTGTAAATTAGGCTAGACATATTTTTTTTTTTAAATTAAAGTATGGTCCTGGAAATTTTTTGCTTTGAAAAAAAGGTAGCACAAGTTCATGGGTTTGGGGAAACAGACCAATTCTGTTATTCATTGAAAATCCCTTAAAATATGCTCTGATATGTGTATATATATATATATATATATATATATATATATATATATATATATATATATATATATAATGTAACAAATTCAAAACAGGTAACATTGAATTTTTATGCTAGCATGTATAGTACTCAAAAACTGCAAAACCCTTTATTTCACATTACTGACTGAACAAATAAAAGTAAATAACTAAATATAAATAACTATGATAATGAAAGTATATTACTTAAGAGTAAAGATAAAAAAACAAAGTGAATTTGCAACTGAAGTTTTATCCTAGCCTCCCTTGCATTTCAAGATTTGTATGTAACAGCCAAGTTATCAGTAATAGAATCACTTGGTACTTCATCATTTATTCAGTATTTATTTGAGGGAATTGACTGAGCAAAATTCTAACATTAAAAAATATTGTTTTTTTGCTGTATTTCATAGTCTTCCATTCACTGTAGCTTTTAGCTTACCTGTTCTTTTAATATCTGAACACTGGTTTATTGACAAGTAGGACAACACTTAATAATGGTCTTTTAAATAAATATTGTTTCAGTGAAAATAGTATGTGAACGATTAAACATTAAAAATTTAACTGTTTGCCTAACATTTGTGATAAATTTTTAAATGATCTATTGCCAGGTTCACTTTTGCCAGAATTCACAAAACTATTACCTGTTTTACAGTTCAAAGTATGATTCAGTAAACAAGTCCAGTAAATTTTTGAACCATTTATAGGTTCAACATCTGATAATGTAGATCAAATTACAAGGTAAAATTACATTTCTAGCAGGATGCAGTAATTATGAGGTATATTAAAAGTTTGTTATTTGTAGTAAAGTAATGAGCTTTAAAAAATCTGTCTTTTATTCATACCAGCTGCTGCAGGGGCTGTAGACGAAGAAGCATTCATCAATGCTTTTGAGGATGTACCAACAATTCCTTTAATCTCTCACAAGGAATTAGACAATGTAATGAAAAAGATTCGAGAACAGATTAGTGCTAGCGGTGAGAACTGGGAGAAAAGAGTTGATGCTGTAAGTACTGTATTACCTTTCATTCAAAGAATTATTTACAGCTGTCAGTTTATTCATTGTTAAACCATTTTGCTTTAATCATTTAGTTAACTGTTCACATTTTCTTAAAAAATGTAGATATTTTTATACATTTTTTTCTATACCAAAATCTAATAGAACATCAAAAACAGCAATGTAAATATAAAATTTCTGTGTACTTAACATTTAGGGGCTATGTCAACATTTTTGGGTGCTTTTCATTTGATGTTACATGTGTTGATGCCTAAAATTATAATTGAAATTAGTTTTATTATCACTGTTTTCACGAAGTTAATCAGCATCAGAACCAGGATTGATTGGAAAGTTGTTTAACTGTTGCAAGTTACAATATGTGATAATCCATTTTTACAAACACAAAATAGAGCTATTTTGTCTTCAATCTGCAGTGTGGCATTAAAGAAAGACAAGTCTAAATGACAAAATAATTTTAGTTAATGTAGAATAAGTTACTTTTCCAGGAAATCACTGTGAAAATTGAGATATTTTTTATACCAATAGATAAGCTGTTGTACCCCTCTTCATAGAAGGTTTTACCACCTGTGTCATTGAGGCTTGTCCTCATGATATTCTGAAGCTCTTCACTGGTGTGGAAGTGCTTCTCCCCAGCCTTGCCATCAGCTCTCAAAATAGATGAAAATCACTCTGAGCTCTTCGGTATAAATCTGGCCTATACGGTAGATGATCGAAACCTTCCCATTTGGAACTGTGCAAGAAGCTGTTGTGTTCAAACACAACACTAATAACATGAAGAAAACAAAATGTTAATAAAGCCTCATTGGTTGATTAATATATTGACCATTATTTATGATTTCATTAGTTACTACTAAATGTTAGTGCTTAAAGTATGAAAAAGGTGAACTAGGAGAATATAAAAAGGATCCTAACTTTTTTATTAGGTTTCTAATAAAGAGAATCCTATCACACACCTATCTGCAAATGTGATTAATTATGTTACATAAGAATGTACTGAAATATTGGTATGCATTATAATCGTTTGAACAAGTTTTCCTTGCCCATTCTCATGAAAGTGTTTTTATGTTGCTTCTTGATACTCATTGTTTATAAAAAAACTGTTTGTGCAGGACTTATTCAATTTTGTTTTTATTCTGTATAATGATTTTTATATTGCTGGAGAAGACACACAAGTTTGTTCTTTTAGTATTTGAAAACACATTGCAATAAATTACAAAAATTCACATATTAAACAAAATGTTTGACACTTACATGGAAATCTTTCTATGTTCAGCAGTCCCACTAATGTTTTTCTTGAAAAAAAATCGTATTAATTTTGATTACAGATGAAGAGGCTTCGAGCTGTGATGTTATCTGGAGGGGTGCAGAATGATGTGTTTGTTAGCCATGTAAGGAATCTGGATATTCCTTTGGAGACTTCCCTGAAAGATCTTAGGTAATACCTACATATTTATTTTGTCTTAACTATATATTATTATGGTTTTTATTATTATGGTGGTCCTCCATCATATTAAAACTTTTTTCCTATGTTTTGACATGTAAATTTCCAGTCTTGTCTCATTCTCATAAAGAGATTTAACAGGTAATTAAGGTAATACAGATTTAATAGTAAACATCTTGAAAATGTTAAAAAAATGATTAGCATCATCGTTTTTATATAAATGAATAAATTTTAGTGAAATATTTTGTATATTTTTGATTGTAGTTACAGACTTCTAACAACCACTGGGGTGGATCTAATTTTTTCCTTTACATCAATCGACTTGCTGCCATTGCACCAGAAAATTTTGTTAAGAAAGCACAATAACTTATGAATATAATTTTGATTTAATTGCCATCGTTTTTTTGGAATCAGTACTCTTTGGCTGCTGGCGTGCCCAGTAACATGCCATACCTACATACTAAACATTGCATATGACATTTAACTGATGTTGGTGCATCGCATCACCAAATACAAACACATCACGATTGCCAGCCATTTTCACTATCTAGTTAACAAAACTCAATGGATGACGTTAAAATTTCATCTCTGTAACTTATAGAAAAAATGAAATTGACCAAAAAGTGAACTAAAAAAATCAGTTAATTAAAAAATGTGAACTAAGATGTTATCCATTGTAGTTATTTTCAACTGTTACTGACTAAAGTAAATTTGAATTGCAGAATGCGGCAATGATAGATCGTTGAGTTGTAATTCTCGCTAGTAAATTACAAGAATTTATAAATCGTTGGATAGCAACCAATGGGTTAAGTATTTTAGACATTTTTTTCGTGGTTCGCTGAACCGCAGTTAACAATGAAAACAGGTTTATACTATATAGAACATCCTAAACAACATACATTACAAATTAGTTTTTTAAATAATGGTTTTTGCCTATCTTTAGACTATTTTATGCATATATTTAAATTACACCTGTTCTATTCCTTAACATCAATGTACTCCTTTCATCAAATATTAGGGTCTCGTTCAATGTTTTCATTTTTTTTTTTTTTTTTTTTTTTTTTTTAGGTCTCAAGTAGTTCGGGAAGCTTGCATTACAGTGGCTTTCTTGTCATTGCAACTTCAACAGAAGTTTGATCATTCTGCGGAATTTATGTTACCTGCTCTAATGGGTCTTATCCAGAATTCAGCAAAGGTAAACAAAAAAAAAACTACTTTTTAATAACTTATTTCAAAATGTTGCAAATATTGAATGTGGTGATCAAATAAATTTAATTTATATTATCTTGTGACATTGAGTTGGGCCACATTTAAATATTTTCTATGTTTTGCAGGTGATCTCATCTTCTGGAATAATTACTGTAAAGTTTATTTTTACGTACACACATGCTCCGAGATTAATACCCATTCTAGTCACCAATTTAAGCTCAAAATCTCGTGACATTCGTCGAGCATCGTATGAGTTCTTGGATTTAGTTTTGCATAACTGGAATACTCATTCCTTAGAAAGACACATTGCTCTACTTCAAGATTCCATCAAGAAAGGCTTATCAGATGCTGATTCTGAAGCCAGAACCTTTGCCAGAAAGTAAGTATTAAAATAGTTATTTTTATATTAAATTAACCCTCTGTCCAACAAGATAACGCGTTTCCAGCCATAAATACCCTCACCACTATACCCGAGAAATTTCAGTTCTTGACAGCATTGACATTTAGGTCCAGTGCTTCACTGTAGTAGACATTTAAAGACACTATGTTATAGTGTCACCTCATAGTGACAGTGCCTTGCCTTTGTACATCCAAATTCTAAAAGTGGTAATTAACACATATTGTTTTACCTATGTAAGCTTGTTATGTAAATACATAATAGAAATTTTATTTTGTTTTTTATAAGATTTTCTCTTATTTGTTTCACCCAACTTTTGGGGTACACTAAATCAATCACTTTTTAATGTTGTGTGCCTTCCTCGTAGCCCAGTATTGCTTCATTCATTGTGATCTTGCTTTTCTTTCTTCGTCAGAGATTTGGATTGTTTGCTTGGATTTGACTTTGCCTTGGAACCGTTGCTTTTTGTCCTTGGTTATTGTTTTGGCTGTTCTGTCCATGAGCATAGTGTCAGTGATTTGTAGTTCTATTATGTCCTTCTCTGTTTCTCTAAACCAAAGTAGTTTGGCTCTTCTGTTGCGAAAGTAGTGAGGTATTTTTTTGGTTTGTCTATTTTTGTCCATTCGGAGGATGTGCCCATAAAAATCAATTCTCCTTTTTCTTATTGTGTCTGATAGTGTTTCAGTTTTTTGGTAGAATTTCATTATTGATGTGGAGTAATTGGTTGTTACGAAATTTGGGGCCTAAGATTTTTCGTAATATCTTTCTTTCTTTGATCTCCAGCCTTTCAAGTGGGCCCTGGGTTGTGAGAGATAATGTTTCAGCTGCATATAAGGCTTTTGGTTTAATTACCATATGATAATGCCTTATCTTTGTATTCCAGGAGAGGGACTTCTTGTTGTATGTGTCTTTGGTAATTTGGAAGGCTAATTCAACTTTATTTCTCCTAGATTCCATAGCTTTTCTCTAGGGCGTTCCAGCTGATCCATTTCCTAAGATATTTGAATTCTTTGACTATCTCAATGTATTGTTCTCCCACTTGAAGCTTTTTTGGTGGTTTTTGTATGTTTGTCAATATTTTAGTCTTTTCAAATGAAACTTTGAGACCCATTTTTAACGCTTGCTTCTGGAGTTCAAGAGTCTGTTATTTAGCTTCTTCCAATGTCTCAGCTAGTAAGGCCATGTCATCTGCAAAAGCCAAACAATTTACCTTAATGCCTTTGTTTTTAGTTCCTAGTCTGATTCCACTATGCGTATTCACGTTCCATTCTCTAACTACTTTTTCTAGAGCACAATTAAATAACAATGGTATAAGATTTTATTATTTGTTTTATTTTGTATTTATTCTACAATGTCAATCGATATAATATTACAATACGATGTGTGGCTAGAAAATAACCAGACAGAATTTTTAAAACTTTTTGTTTAACATCATTTAAATTGGAAACCTTGTCACCTTCAATATACACTCGTCCTCGATCCCTACACCGCTCCATATGAATTTTCCATTGTTGGAAGCAATGCTACATATCGTCTTCTGATATGGTAATCATCATGTCCATTGATTTTTTCTTCATTGCATCTACAAACATAAAACTTGTTCCTTTCAACGCATTCTTGACCTTAGGAAACAAAAAAAAGTCAGATGGAGCAAGTTCAAACGAGTTGGGTGAATGCTCTAACAAAGAATTCCATGATTTGCCCAAAAATTCTAGATCAGTAGTGCTTGGTGCCCCGGTGCATTGTCTTTATAAAGGATCCATGAATTATTTTTCACATGTCAGGTCTTTTTCTTTGCACACGTCAAAACCTCTTTGTAGTAAATTTGGTTAATAGTTTTACCTTATCATTCAATGTAAATGATCCCTCGGATGTTAAAAAAACACAATCTTCATTGAATTTGGACTTGCTCATCTGTGCTTTTTGTGCCTTGGTGAGCTAGGACTTTTCCAGTGCATGGATTGGTGCTTGGTTTCAGGGTCGTACATGGAAAACCACTATTCATCACATGTTGTAACCCCTTCTCTAAAAAGGTAGGGTCTGTTTCAATATTTTTTAAAGTGTCGGCACAGATTGTCATTTGAGCTTCCTTTTGATCAGCAGTGAAGTTTTTTGGTAGCAACTTTAAGCACACTTTATTCATGTTGAAATTGTCATGTAAAATTTACAGAAGTTTCTTTGTCAGTTTTTGTTAACTCACTAACTGCTCTTAAATGACGATTTTCTCAAATAATTTACCAATTTTCTCAATGTTTTCATCAGTTCTTGCTGTTTATGGCCAACCAAGATGTGGATATCTGTAGCGTCCTCTCTCTCCTCTTTAAATCTTTTAACCCATTCAAAAACTTGAGTTTGTGATAAACACTCATCTTCATTCACTTTTTGCAACAAATTTAATATTTCTGATGGATTTTCAGAGTTTAATGAGAAATTTTACATTCACACATTCCTCAGCATTTTTCCAATGCAGGGCAAATACATGGTACTGTTCAAACGATTGATGTGAGCGAACTAGGTATTGCGCAGTCATCAAAATGGCGGATTAGTGGAGAGATCATTCAAGGTCAACGTCCTACCATTGTCAATCAAGTGGAATAAATATCATGGGCGTACGAAAATCAGTCCGGTTATTTTCCAGCCACACCTTATGTATGGGACAATTAAAACAGTGTCTATAGAATTAGAAGCTTTGGAGCTGCCCAGTTCTATGTTTGATGAGTAGGACATTTTGAAACCCTACACAGTAAGGTCATTCAAATATAAGTGAGTCTTTTGCAAAATAAAATTTATTTTACATTTAAGCAGAAAATCACTACAGTTCTTTTTCTTTATAGTTCCCTTCGTTAATAATGCATTTTTATCAGTGAACAGGTAGTTTTTTGAAGATTGACTTCGGGTGGGTATCTAACCAATTGCGTACAAATTGGTCAACCTGTTTGTCATTTCAAGTGTTTCCTTGAGAGGCCCAAACATATGGAAATCACATGGTAAAAAGCTTAACGGAGGGTGGTCAAACAGTCTTGTGCATTTCAACCAATTTTTGAGTTGTTAGGGCTTCAGTTTTGTGGGGTCTTGCCTTCTCATGCAAGAACAAAACATCTATTCTAAATGATGTGGTAAATAGATAGATATTTCCGATGTCCTTTTCATATAATAAATCCATGAGACTTGATATCCTCTAGAAAACCGCAGTTGAGTTTGTATTATTTTCAGGCTTTTCATAATCCCAATACATTAGACCATATATAACAACGTAATAATGTAACTCAAAGTATTATGGCTACCATAACGGCTAGGGTAGGCAATTTATTTCTTACATGTTTTCTTGTCCAAACAGGATCTCCTTAAAAAAAGTGTTACTTATTAAGGATAAGTGTGTGCGCACCTTTAATGTATATATTGAGAATTGGTTTTAAGGTGTTGTATTAGTAATTGCTTTTTATTATATCTAAATTGAAAGTTGGTCCCAAGGTATTGATTTAAATATATTTATTGAGAATCGGTGTAAAGGTATTAGAATTGTTTATTGCTTTTAAGATATCGATATTAAAAATTATAAGTTACCAGTATTAAGCATTGGTTTTCTTATGCATGTATAAAAGAGTTGAAACAGAACTGTAATCAATTCAAATTATAACTCAAAGTGGTTTATATGCCACTCTAACTTTAGATGGTAGCCTATATGCCAATTTGTATAACTTTATTAAACTAGACAAATATATGTTGTTTAAATTGTTTTAGATCTTACTGGGGATTTAAGAAGCATTTCCCAGAACAAGCAGATGCCATGCTAAATAACCTAGATGCAAGGTGTAAGCAAATGCTTTTAATCCATGCTCCTGGCAGTATGTCTGCTTCTGGCTCCATTAATAGTTCAATTAACACAATCCATCAGAGTGGATTAGGAGGAGCTACATCTGCGGGACCATATCGCAGTTCTAAACCTGGTATGTAGTAGAGTACTATGTAATAAGGGTATTACACCATCTAAAGTGTAATAAGGCCTATTAATATTCGTATTGGTGACAAATACGTTTACCTGGGAAAGTAGTCCTTGGTAAACATGGTTCCTATAGACCTGGCTAGTTAGGGAAAAATTACAAATGGGCTGAATATCAAAGGAAAAATTCTAACTGTCCAGAAGTCATGCGAAAAGAGAGTGTAAAAAAATAATTTAGAAATGGAAACAAAGTTGTATTGTGATACAGATACTAACCAGAAAAATCTCAAGCATTGTAAATAGGGGTCTGCGGGGCCCCGAATTTTACGGTTCGGGTCGGGTCAATTGAAAAGCCCAACTTCGGTTCGGGCCATGCATACAATTCGGGCCAAAGTAAATATTAACTTTATTTTTAAGCAAAAGTGTATGCAATACACAAATATTTTCACTACCAAAATTCGTAATATCCCAATAGTATAAAGAAAGAACAATTTAAATAATCATCGAAGGTCAAGTGCCTAACCACTTATAATCAATCATTTTATTTGTTTTACTTGACAAAACCAATTGTTGACCTGTCAGTGGGTGTAGTATTATCGGTTAGTAGTTTTATTTATTGTGATGCTACAATGAGAAGGGACCAAGTGGACTGTGCATGTTTACAAATATAGTTTCCTCATTGGGCCGGGTCAACACCTCTGCCTTGTCAAATAAATATTTCTGTAATTGACAACAGTACACAATCAGTTTAGAGAATCTGCATATATCCTTTTTCTGAATTTATATCATTTCATGATTATGTCACTAAATTAAAAGATGTAATTTTTTCAAAAACAAAAATCAGATAAAATATTGAACACAATGAGCCCGTAATACATTGGTTCATTGCGGTATTCACACAACTTTTGCACGCCGATATAATCGGTCTGTGGCGGTATTCACACAATTTTTTGCGCCGATGTAATCAGTCTGTGGAGGTATTCAGTCAGACCAACAGAATCTGTATTACATTGGCCCATGACAGTATTCACACAACTTCTGTGTGCTGATATAATCAGCCTGTGGCGGTATTCACACATATTTTTCGCTCCGATATAATCAGCCCGTGGCGGTATTCACACAACTTTTGCCCACCTATGTAAGAGGTCCATGGCAGTATTCAGTCCAACCAATAGAGCCCATATTACATCGGCTTGTGGTGGCTTTACACAATTTTTGCGCGCCGTTGTAATTGGTCTGTGTTGGCATTCTGAGACCAATGGAGCCCTTATTACATCCACCCATAGCAGTATTCACACAACTTTTGCATGCTGATATAATCGGCCCATGGCTGTCAGAAGATTAAATATGAAATTAAAAAAATTTTAATTCTAATTTTTTTTTTGACTTAGGTCTAGCTAAAAAAGTAATGGGTTTCCCATTTAACCGTTTGGCCCGACCCGAACTCTAAAAACTCAGCCCGCAGATCCCTAATTGTAAATGAAATGAACTGAATAATGAATTATTGATTCTAATTAATACAAGTTATGGCTAGAAAAAAAATTGTTTACAGATTTATTGGTTTTAAGTTGCTTTTGTTTTGGACTTGGTGAAGTCTTAAAATGGAAAAATATAAGGCGTGAGAGATTCCTGGTGTTCTAATGAACTTGTAGGCACTTCATATATGTAGTTTCAATAATGCAGGTCCTTATTTTTAGTACAAATCCAATTGGAATGCTTAGTATAATAATATATGAAACATTTTTTTTGTAAAAATCTTGTATTTCACAGTACACAAAAATAACTAATATAAGTCTGAATTTTAAAATTTTTGCTTAAGGTGTAAAAGTCACTTCTGGGTTTGTTTAGAAACAGGAAGACGTTTCTCTTCAGGTAGCTCAGCCATCCAAGCTCAAGCTGTTCGCTCGAACAGCGCCATAGATCTTCATGCAGTTCAACGAGCAAAGGCAAGAGCTCAATATGCTGCAATGGCTCGACAGAAAGTAGGAGCTGGCGGCTCTCTACGTAAGTTTTTTTTTAATTAATTAATTTAAAGGAATTTCATCATTGTGCTAATGTGTTTGTATATTGCTTCTTCACATTTTGAAAATCCTTTTTTTAAAATTAGGCAAGAATAAAAGGCAATAACAATTTGTGACTAGCAATAAATTTCTTTTTAGTCTTGATAGAAATGTACTGTGTTTTGATTGAACACAAATAAAAATATATACATTTATGAAATACACACTCCTCTCCCAGTATTCTGCAAATACTTTTATAAATGTGTGTTTTATAAACACATTATTAATGGTTGAATGAATTGGAAGACCATTATTTTTTAGAAGCTTTTGCACTTATTTTATGCTGTTGCTAATCTGGATGAATTGTTTAGTAAGAAAAACATAAATTATGCGTCTGAAATTTGAGTGACAGTTCATTGTATTTTCTGTTTCATTCAAAACATTCAATGAAAAAAAGTAAAACTGACTGAGGTGTGCCGTATATTTCGAATTATCGATCAACTCTGATATACTAAACATTACCAGTACTTAAGTTACTGAAGTGAAATTTATTTTATGACTGTTATCATCATTATAAACTTTTTCATTGCAACCTTGGGGACAAATCTGTGGTAAGCTGGCCATATTTACAAAAAACAGTTGAATATAACCTGCTGATACTATACTGCTGATAATATGATTTTTATTTGCCATATTTCTAGCTAGCACAACTTATCTAACGTAAACAGTTTATCAGTCAATGGTGTGTAACAATTGTCAATGCAAGAATTATATTGTTACATTGTCAATGATACTATTGATGTTAAAATATCAAAATGGTATTGCATAACATACCTGTACAAAATATTTTAGTGCAAGTACCACAAAAAAGGTTAAGAATTAATGTATTTTATTTGCTGTTTTAGTGACATCAGTGTATTTTAATGATGTTACCATTGACCTCATTATTAATTAATTTTTTTTTTTAATTTCCATACTGTACACCAGTTAGATTAATGAGGATGAGAGGATGGTATAAACGAAGGGTACTGTAGTATTGAGCCTACAACCTAAAGGTGTGCAACCTCAGAAACGTAGCCGACTAACCGATACCTTTGCTTTGCTCAACTTAGTCATCATTATTATCACAAAATGATAAACAGATAATATAAGAAAGTAATATATAAAGTATGATATTAAATCACAACCTCATAGTGTTATAATCAACTCACCAAGTTTGCAAAAAATGCCAAAGTTTTCATTCATATAGTCCTTTTATGCAGAAGCATATACAGGCTTTAGAAGTTTTGTTATAATTTTAAATTAAAGTTAAATAAAAATTTCTCAATAATGCAATAATGTAGTGTTGGATTTAAAAATTAAGTGTTTACTAATATCAATGTAATATTCTGCCTATGCGGCTATAGGAGATGATTTTCAAGGTAATTACATGCTTTTCCTTATATATTTTAAAAATATCTCGTATATAAAAAGCTACATTCTTATTGACCACTAACATAAATTATGACAATAATGCAAATTGCATCCAGTATGTGTTCAGAACGTATTAACATATTCTGGCTACTGCACAGGGAAACTTTAAGTGCAATAATATATAGCAGATCCTCAGTTAACTGCTTTTTCAACCCAATTATAAAGGATTTCAACCCAATTATCAGAAATAAAATCTGTATTCGAAGCAGCTGTTTGGAAGTCGAAAAGTTTGTAACTCGAAAAGCACAATATTCAGCGCATTAAATTGAAACACTGCCTTTGTGAGGAAAACATTTGATTAAGGTTATTTATTTATTTATTTGTAAAAGAGACAAAAATGTTTTGTTTACTTAGAAATGAAATTGTTTAGAAAAAGGTTTAATGCCTAGAATTTCTAGCTTAATAAAAATATGAGATCCATTTCAGGACATAAAATCTTATTTATATGAACAATTCGGATTATTTGTTATACAGGCCCATAACAGTTATAAACAGTGCACTTGCATTTGATGACTTGTGAAGTAGGCATAATATTCATTGTAAACATTAATATTCCATATGTATTATAAAGTTACATATGTCAATGTTATATATGTATTCTCACAAGCTTTACAACTGTACACTCAATTATAATAAAGTTATATAATTGTATTACCCAAGTGATGAAGTAAGTTTTCTCCATAAATAAATTACTTCCACTGCTTCATTCTTATGGAACTGGCATTGCATTACAAATAAATCACTCTAATGTAATAAATTACCTTGAATAATTGTAGGTGTATCAAAAGCTCATAACTGATAACTTGTGTTCTTTTATGAACAAATCATACAAATAAACAAGTCTAAACCATCAACACACTGAACCTTCATTATGTTTATTCTATGCTCAAATAGGATACATTTAAAATAAGGAATGGATATTTTTGAATACCTTAATATAATGTTATTAAAAGTAATATGTAGTGTCAACTCTTTTTTTATGCACAGTATTCTGGCATATTTATAAACTTTGTTATGTATGATCTTGAAGTTATTCGGTATATTTATATATTTAACTGATTAGTACCAGAATTTAACCCACTCTGCCAAATAGTGGGTATTATAGAACATACAGTATGTAATATAAAAAATCATGTATCCTTCACCAATGGGAGCTTTTCTATGGAACTGAACCCTTACGGTTGGTGATGAATATCTGTAATATTGTATTTATATTTTAGTATAAATTAAAGTATAGTAACCCCTCAATGTCCATTTCTTTTCTTTTTACCCAATGTAGACATATGTGTTTAAACACATATGTAAAGTTGATCCCTAAATATAAAAAATGTTAGTCATAGTTTATACTTCAAAGATTTTTTGAAGTATTTTATCGTTTATTTATTCTGTTGTACTCATGTGTTAAACAAAGTTTCTTTCTCAATTTTTTTTGCATCCTACCCTTTGTTTGCAGTTGTTTAGAAAAAACCTTGATTATTGGAAATTCTCTATATCCAAAAAGGGATTCATCCATATAGGTCTCATAATCAACTTTTTTTTTTGTTTAACGTCTGACTATTGATAATCAACTAATAATTTGTGATGTGACTTCTAATGTTTTTTCCAAATTTGCTCAAAGAAAGACCTTTCCAATATTGTCAGTTATATTTTAGTTTTGAAAAGAGTTGATAGATGTTGACAAAACCAAAGTTAGTTGTTGTTTATAGACAGAATGTTAGTCTATTGATGTTATCGTTTTGTCCAGTGTAATTGTAGTGTAATATTTACGTTCTTGAATAATATGGGTTTTTAATAATAGTAATTGTTTTTATTCTTTGAAGAAAGTAGTAAATTACGAATTATTATTTATTTCCTGTCACTTATTATTAGTAATAATAACTAAATAATGGTTTTAAAAAGAAACTGAACTAAATATTTTCATATATATATATATATATATATATATATATATATATATATATATATATGATTTCTTTTCAAGAATAAAAAAATTATTTATCTATTTCAGGTAGTTTTTTTAGGTTATGTAATTATTTTTTTAAGTTTTATATATTTTAAGTATTTATTTCAAGTTGATTTTTGTCAGTATACAACTTGTAAAAACAGTGTAAAATGTTTCTGCCAAAAAGGTATAATTTTCAACAAACCAAAAGTAAATTTCATTTTCATATAAAATAGATATGTAAAAAGAAAAGTTTAGATCTTTCTAAAGAAAGTGGTTCAAAATACTAATCTTCAATAAAAAAAACTCTACAAAAATATCAACAAATGTATTTATGACCTCCAGAGGCACTTTTAATGTATAAAGGCATATAATCTTAATGTGTTAAGTCACTAATAACAAATTTATGATTTAAGTTATGTTATATATTTTTTCATCAAACCAAATCAACAGTTTAAAAAAGGAAAACACTTTGTTTGTTATGATGTAATTATTTTCTGGCAGATTGGGATTTAAAGTTTTTTTTAAGAATCTCTTTCTTAAAGGTATAGTTCAAATTAAAATAAACTTAGGCAGTGAAAGAGAAACTTGGACCACACTAAACTATCATGGTAATATACTTTTATTTTGCATTATCATGATAGAACCCTTAGTGCTGGATAAGGAACGTATTACTAGCTACGTGGGTTTTGTTAAAAGGAAAGGTAGAGAGTGCCTATAATTGTATAAATATTGTGATAATGAAATTGTTTAGATGGCCCTTTTAGTTAGTGCAAGATTAAAATCTGTTTTGCCAATTTCATTTTCGAAATTGTAATTTATCATGAATCTTTTATTATTTTAATAAACTGTTTTTTTAACCTGTAATTATATGGTTTGACACATTTATATGGGGCAAGATGGTTAAACATTTAGGTTTTGTCTATTGGGTTGGTAGGGTGTAAGTTACATAATTTTTTTAAATTTAAAAATTTAATTAAATTTTGCTTAACTTTTTTATAGTAATAAATCAATTAAATGCAAAGTCACATCCATTTTACTGTTGATCAAAATTACCATGATACAAATTATTTATATTTATAGAAGACAAATAGGGGTTAATAGCAGTATGTAAAATCAGACCTATTCAAAACACCTTAAAATGCAAAAAGTTAAGTGCAAATTTTGGAACCAGCACAAAAGAAATGTTTACATTTTTATATGTAAATGCATTGGTGTTATGTGTTATTATTAGGTGAATAACTGACAACTGAATTTTATTTCCTATTGCAAATGATTCACCACTTCCAAAAAGGCTGTGTGTTTTCTTTAATTTCCATTACCTCACCAATGTGTTCAAATTGTTGTTTCCTCAACTTCCTCACTAAGAGTTTGCATTAAAAAATTTTTTTGGTTCTGATTAGAACAGTGGTGGCAAAGTGCCATCAGCAACTTTGAAGGCCATATAGCATCTGAAGTAAACTGATAAACAGTTTATGTACAGTTATAACAAAGTAATTGTCAACAGATTTAAAAAAGATATAGTATTGTCATTTTTAAATATTGAAAATACATATATGTAGTAGACAGTTTCTAAGTTTCTTTTTATAGGATACTTGAAATTCTAGTATACATTACAAACTTTGAACTTAGGAGATGTGAAGGAGATGTGAACTGTGTTAAATGAAGTCACACAGCATATAATGATTTTTGCAGTTATGTAGTGACTGCAAATATAAACGGTTATCAGTGTCACCATATTATTACCATACACTTTAACATTTCCTGAGCTTCTTTGGCATTTTTTGCAGTTTACAACAAAACTTAAATGTTTATATGTTGTTTGAAATACAACGATGCACAACATATGTGGTAAGCATAACCTCATTCTACTGGCTAAGTAAGCCGACCGACAAGTCAGAATGTGTTCAAACTTGACACTCCCCATCCCAGTAGATCTGGCTATAGGATTTATTACATGTAGGGGATGTAGTTCGTGCTCTAAAATTTCATTAATTGTATTCATTTATCACACCTCGTATTGTGTCAGTAAGTCATAGTTTCTAAAAACTTATAAACCCTTTCTTCTTGGAATGTTTTCTCTGCTATTGGCCCCATCCACCTGTATTTTATTTAGACTGAAAAGACTGTTTAGATAGCCTGAACTATTTAGAAAACTTTTAGTTTTTTTTTTTTTTTAACGTCCGACTATTGTGCACACTTAGGCTAATGCAGACGATGGAGATGATTTATTATATTTGGCAATATATTGGCAATATTGGTCATTCTAAGCGTATGAAAATGATAAGCCCTCGCCGGGAATCGAACCCGGGTCCTCAGGATGAAAGCCTAGTACGCTATCAACTAGGCCACCAAGGCAGCCTTAGGTAATTTCTGTCTTCAGTATATAAATAATGTTATCAAGTCACCTCATGATAACATTATTTGATGTCTCAGGCTTTAATAAAAGTTATGTTTTTATTGCATTTCTGCTTATCTGAGATTTCGTTGTCTAACATTATATTTCTTGTTTAGCACGTGCCAAGAAGTTGCCAGACTTAGGATCCCCACCACCACAGTCTGCACAAGGACATGTAGGTCAACAGTCCACACACGGAGCTGAAAGAGTTGGAAGACCAAGGAGTAGAGTGGCTGGAGTATCTCATTCACAACGTAAGTAAACAGTGATATAAAAAATAAAGTTGGGCAAACTGTTGACCCTCGGTCAGCATTGTATTTTGATGAATTACTTTAGGCTAGAGAAAAGCAAAACACTTTACCCAATATATATATGAGAAGTGGTACATCTCCGATGACACTGTTAATTTTTATTCTTATTATTCCTACTCTTTATACTGTGTTTATCTCTTCAACAATTATGTTGTTGAAGAAGCCAGTTAAAATATCCATGGTATATTTTCTAACTGAAAGGTTATCTGTCATTGATATCAATATTGAATATAAACGTACTATAATGATAACCCTTATAAGAGATATGTGAATGCTTGATGCTGGTGGCATCTTGTGGCAATGTTCAACTACATTTAAATGGATAATAGTGCTATCTATTTCCTCAAATATCTTCCCTCCTGTCCTTGTAGTATTTGTAGCAGCAAATATTCAAATTACTTGGACTTAAGCCTCTGATATCAAGCACATTTTTTATAATGGTGGCTGTATTTCTAGTCCGTTTGTATTCAATGACATTGATGTGTTTATACCATTAGAATATTTTAGTTGATTTTATGACAGTAGCTGTTCATATTATGTAATACATTCTTGAGTAGGTATCATTTGCAGTTTAATGTACTCTACTACTGTCTGTTTGTAATGATTTTGTAATTCTCTAAAAAACTTTTTTAGACTGAGTAAACTAAAAAAAAACAATATATATGCATTAATTCCTCTATGTTTTGTTTCTTCCTGTAGCAACTTCTTTTTTAATCACATAGTTTTCAATGTGTGTAATAGCCTAAATTATTGAAAATTTTTAGTTGGTTATGCTAAAAATTTTAAGCTTATGGGAATATTTCATTTACACTGTTGTATGGATTTATGTTCAATTTTAGCGAGTAGCAGATCTGGATCACCATCCTCAAGACTCAGTTATGCAACCTATAACTTCACACCAGAACCAATAACACCAAGGTTAAGAACACAGAACAAACCATTTTGCCGTTCTACTGGCAATAGCAGAGAGACTAGTCCAAATAGATATTCAACATTACATTCCAGTGTAGGAATGAAATACAGGTAATTTAAAAACAAAATATTTTCTAAAATTTTGAATGAAGGAATTTGTAGGATTTCTATTGCACTGTGACCTTTGTAGATCTATTGTGCCCCTTTTCTGTATTCCTGAGATCTTCAGTTATGGTGCTTTTTCCAGTCTCTTCAAAAATCTAGGATTTGGAGGGGATTCAAGGTGGGTAGCTCCCTTTCAGTTCCCAATTGGTGACTTACCAGTTCCTTTTTCAGGTACTGGCAAATGCTTGCTTTTCTAATTTCATTTCACTTTTTTTTTCTTTTAACCCTTATTACAGTATGCAGGCTCTGCTCCATGTGGCCAATCTTTGTTATTATGCGGTAAAATTCCACTCACTCTTTTTTATATTTTTATGGGAACACCTAGAAGTAGTTAAGGAAATGAGGTCTGTCTGTACAGAACCCTGCATGTGTGGGTAAGGTTAACTTACACTGGGAGGTTTCCAGGTCTCTCGTTGATATACCATTAGGCAGGTGTCATTCACTCCATCAGTAGGTATCGCTTTAACACTTTAGAATTAGCCATGCTATATAAGATTAGTGAACTAGTGTCTTGAATAGGTGAGTGAGATCAGTATGAGCTAGAGGTACGGTGGATTGCTAAGCCCATCATCTGCCTCCCGCCAGAGTTGTTTCAGTATAATATCTTTGACAGGCATATCTCTGTGGATCCTGTCCTTAAATAACATATAATTTTCTATCACGTGTGACACAAAAGCATGTTTCCTTTGTCTTCTGAGCTATTCTACATCAATTTTATTGTATCTCTAACCAGTGTTTTCCAATAGATCAATCCAGTTCTCAAAAAATACTATCTTTGAAGAGCATTTTCATTTTTTTATTTTGCTATTTTTGGAAATAAACCTATTTTCATAAACCTGTTGCTATTTTTTAACATAAATGTTGAAATATTACTAACCTAATCAATAACTATTTCTTGTTTCTATGATGATCTTACTCCTCTTTTCTCTAAAAAATCTCTTCATTTTTCAAGGTTTACCTGGAATTTTCAGCATGTTTGCTGTTGGACTGCAAATGACATTTTTTTCTGGCAATGAATGTATTTGGCCTTGGACTAGAAGGGGTAAACGCTGAAAAATATCAGACACCTTTTCTAGTTTAAAAGTTATTTGTCCATCCTGTGACTTAGAAATCTGTATATGTAAATAGATTGTACCAAGTCTTAATACATTAATACATTTTAATGTTAACTGAATTGTTTTACAGACCAAGGCCTTTGTTGCCGATCGAGAGACCACCAATTTATTCGATGAGGCCTGTTATGGCACAGAAGATTTTGCAGCAGTCACGTGAGGCTGAATCTGCGCTTGCTGATGCTCTGGTAAATATTTTAGTATTTTATTTGATCATTTACTTTTAATTTGTCTAATATATAATAATATATTAAAAACATCTACACAGTACTTTTTTGGCAAAAAATATAATGTAGGTGGCATTTATGCCTAATGTATCTTATAACAGTAGATCTGCTTTTATTTTATTTGATACAAAGAGCAGAACTAAAATTTCTCGTACCTTGCTTTGTGCTACAGCCTGTTCCAATTGAGTTAGATGAGGAAACAGTCAAAAATAACTTATTCTAGGAAAGTGGGTTATGAAAAGCAGTCTATCCTAGCGATACCATAGTTATGAGCTTTCAGTGGTCTTAAACAATATTATTGATCTGCTTACACATAACTAGATATTCACATGTCAGTGTAAAGTAAAAAGTAAGAGGAAAAAAATGGAAAAACTGACTTGGTGATTATTTTTTTAATGTAAATAATATATCTTTTGCTTATTAATTTTTGTCTAATTAAGTAATTTATTATTTTGATTTGATTTACTTCTGAAGAATGAATATTGAATACAATGCATATTTTATAAATGTAATATGTAAATATACAGGTAAAGTACAGTATGACCTAAATATTAATAAAACACATTCCTTATGATTGTAGTTACTATACTTTTTTACTCATCATGGCCAGCGTCTTAACCATGACTTTTCTTAATCATCCCGATGTCTTTTTTTTCAACGTCTTTATTTTGTGCGTTAGACTAATAAGGACGAGTGATCAGTGTTAACGGTAACGGAAAAGCAATGGGAGCAACTGTAGCTCGAACTAAGAACATTTACATGCACAGTTGAGTGACGTAGTAGACTAACCGATGCTTTAGCCACTTCAACTACTGAACCCCTTAATTATCCTGGATAATCAAGGTTCGATTGTAATAGTGTTATTACGTAGACTGCGATGATTAAATATTAATGAAAATTACTTTGTATATTTTGTTTTATGACAATTATATTAATGAAATTTTGCCTTAATTTATATAGGGACAGGCAATTGTTGGTTTAGTATCTGCTGAAGTATATTTAGATGTTATGACAGATGTATCCTCGTAACAATAAATAAATAAAAAATTGATGCTGTCGCATACGTTTTTATATTGTCTGAATTATTTTACATAATTAAACACATTCATTGAATGTTTAATAAATTCAGAATTTATTGTGTGTTGAGATATTCTTATTATGTATTGTCAGTCCTGAATGTTAACAAAAAGTTTCTTTATGTCCAGAGCTGTGACCCATTGGAAATTGCCGATCCGGCTCATAAACTTGTACTCAAACGAGGTTATAAGCCTGGGGATGATCACAGTGATGATAGTGAAACATCGAGTGTGTGTTCTGAACGATCTGATTCATTTAGGCGTCCTTCAGGGGATGTAAGTTCACTGTATTACGTAGCCTCTGTAGTAGCTTAGTAGTACTTTTACTACTGTTATCTTAGTGAGTCTTTTCATTGATTAATTTAAGAACTGTTGTTTTAATTACTGTAATTAGATAATTATTTTTTATAATTCAATTAAATTATATTGTAAAAAATGTGTACCAGTTAGGCAATAAGAAACATAAATTTTATATTTTACTTTACATTGAACCTGTGCTTCTTAATTGTAATAATTATGTTAACAATTTTTTTTTATTTTCACTTTTAAAACAATAAGTTCAGTTGATTAGAGGGTGGTTACGGCGTTTTCAAAATTTAAAATTAAATAATATTTTCTAAAGTTATAATTTTTTGTATTAAACAGATTATTAAAGATTTAAAATATTGATTGTAATGCAATGTCTCAAACGATTACTGTGTAAAAAATACATATAAATAATAGTACTAGCCACACACATACACACATAGACTGCTCGTTTGTAAATGAATTGGAAGTTAAGTATGCCATACTTCATACCTTCTGCTGCTGTCTCTCCGTTTGTTAGTAATAAACCTAACGTTGTCTGTTTGTGCTAGTCGTATTCATGGAGTGGGTCTCAACAGCGTCTTTACCGAGACCTATGGGAGCCTTCAAATAAGGTGAGTGTATTCTCGAAATGTTGGTGTTGGGTAAATTTACACAAAAAGTTAACATATCTAAAACGGGCAGAAAATATGTAAATTTGTTATGGTGCACCTATTTACTTTTATCCTGGTACAGTAATGCTATAATTAAACTTTTAACCCAGTAACTTTAAACTTTTAACCCAGTGATTTTTTGTAAACAAACTTAACTTAAAAAGTTAAACTTTAAACAACTAGATTTACACAGAAAACATAAGATAAACAATTTTTTAAAAATTGAAACAAATGTTAGGTTTTATGATCAGGTTTTCTGAAATTTATGGCTGTTATGATTTTTATAGTAGATGAAGGTTGAATAATATGACTGGATTATAAAGTACAGCAGACTCCTGATTATCCACAGGCGTGTGCGTGCACCCACCCACCCACACACACACACACACACACACACACACACATATTTAAATATTAATAATTATAAAAATTTAATATTTTATTTGTATACATGTTGATGTTATTTAATATAAATTCTAATTACTATACATTAATTTTATTTCTACAGGCTGTTGTGAGCATTAGTGAAATAATTGCAAACTGTGAAAGCACACATTGGAGTGATAGAAAAGAAGGACTGGTTGGTTTGCAAGGATATTTCCACTGTGGCAATGTATTAACTCCTGCTGATCTAAAAAGAGTAACAGATAATTTTACAAAAATGTTTATGGACTCCCACACAAAGGTATGAGTATTTCTACAATTCTGCCGAATAGTAATGATAGTTGACTGAGCGAAGCATGGTCTCTGTTTCAAGTCGACCATTTGGCATTAGATTAATGTGTTTGTTAGACAGTTTTTTTCCAAACGCATTGATGGATTGTTTTGAAATATGGTATGAAGGTACCTTGTATACAGCCCAAACAACATATGTGTAAGATTTTCCCCATTCACTTCAGTTTCAAGATGGCAGCCTTTGATTTATAATAAAGATTGTACAGTGATACCCCCGCTAATGGTCGACCTGGACAACGGTCTAATTCACGGAATGAAAGCTGACCCGCATAACAGTTTAGTTTCGGATAAAGATCTAAACGATAAACATGCAGTTTAGGTTGTTGTTTTCGATTTTTCTGTAATTTTTTTACTAAAATGCTTTATTATATGCCTAAATACAATAATCCAAAATATAAAAGCATGGGAAATGTGATAATCAAAAATAAAAGTGACCTGCATAACCTCAAAATTGCTACTGTGCGAAAGTAGGTAATATGTTTTTTGTTGTTAAATTGACACTGTTGTTAGGTGGTGAACCTAACACAAAAAAGGCAAATCCTGAAGTTCATAAGTAATGGATGACATTTTAACAATGCTCTTCATTACGAGAACAAACCAAGAAAAAAAGGAATAAACCTTAACATTTAGTAATGGCTATCACATTGACGTATTGTTTTGAATTTTTGTACAAATCTACTTTGTATAAAACCCAAACAATGTATGTGTAAGAGATTTTTCCATTCACTTCTGTTTCAAGATGGTGGCTTGTGATTTATGATGACGATTTTATACAGTTTGGCAAACGCATTGACCAGTGTTCTGAAATTTGGTACAAAGTTACTTAATATGGAGCCAGAATATTAAGTATTCTTCTGTTTAAAAACAAACGATGACGAGTATACACTGTTTTAACAAAATATGTGAATTTACCATAAGTATTATCTTTTACTAACCTCATAATTGATTATATTGATTTGTTCATTTAAGTTTGAGCTCAAAATTGCTGCCATCTCAGGGTGTCTACTAGTCCCTGATATCCCCAATGTCTCGTAAAAGATACGGATTTTATCAAGTGGTCCCAAATGTCACGGATAATACCAGAATTTAGAATTAAAATCCCATTTTCCCTAGAAAATAATAATTTCCTCCCCTTCTCAGTGATTTTGTAAATTGTGATCCAAAATACTTATAAATAAACCTTGATATGGAAAAAAATAGTAGACTGTGCCTGTATTAGCCAACAAATTCAAGAAGGCTTCCATAAAACTTAGTTTTAAGGTTATTATATACCATCTAGTGTATTTAATCGTGGAACTAATATTATGTACGATGCCACTAATTTCAAGAAATTCATGGTCCCATGTTTTTGTAGTATATGTCCCCAAAAAGTCCCTGATTTTTGCTTAAAGGAGCTGGTAGACACCTTGCATTTTAGATTTGGTCACTTTTGAACATATTTATATCAAATTTTTCACTAATACATATAAGTAACTATTATAGTTTTGAATTTAATTAAAATCTGACAATAAATAAAATGTGTTGTTTTGTTAGGATTTAAACTACCGAGACCTATGTAAAAACTAACTGTTGATAAATTCAATTTGTACAGGTGTATGTGTAGTGTCAACACATCAGATTTCAGCTTTTTAGTACAGTTTGTTTAGGAAGTGAAAAATTTAACATGGAATTCATTATGTGTATTATTTAGATTATCACCTTGTGTGGCTTACACAGAAATTTATTTGACTTACTATACAAAATTTAGCAAATGAAATATTTCAGTTTATGTATATAACAAATGGAAAATGTGCGAAACAAAAATTGAAAAAAAATTAAAAACCATATAAAAATAAGTCACTTGTTTATTACAAGACACCTTTTATTGGCTTGACTATTGCTTTGATTCTGGGTGTATCCATAGCACCTTTGACAGAAAATTTGGATCAGTTTCAAGCTGTTGTTTTTTTTTTTTTTTTTTTTTTTTGATAGATCCCAAGGAACAAACGTGACAGCAACCCTTTCATTCTCAAATCTTCGTCTTCGGTTAGATTCGCTGAACCCACTAATCTCTGACAGTTGTTCAATTCCTGTAGACGGTCTGTGAACACAAGCTGTTGAATTTTGTCAACATTTTCATTGATTCAGGCAGTTGATGGATGTCCAAAATGAGGTCTGTCATCAATCAACATGTTAACATTTTTAATCCGAGCAAACCACTTGTAAACTTGTGGTTTTCCCATAGTGGCCTCGTGTTTTCCCCATTGCATCATCTTTGTAATCGTTTTCAACATTAAAATAGTTTCAGCGCCATTTTTACGTAACAGTAAACAAAATTTTACAACTGTACTTTGTTCACTTAAAACTTGCCATCATAAAAAACGAAACTAGAACAAAACAGCGCTAGCAAAAACAATCACTGGAGAGGAACAGTACAAGCCAAATAGATGACACAGGCGGCACTGACCTGGCAATGAATTGTGCTATACATGCCTAGCGGCAGAAATGTATACTACATAAGCTCCACCCACGGCACTGCTATTCCGGTTACTTTTGGGTACACCGTATGTAGAGTCGTAATCTCAACACCTTTATAGAAACTTATACATTCTGTAAATTATGTACTTTTATTAATGAATCGGCAGCTTTTTTGACACTTGGGATTTTTATTGAAGATTCTGTAAATTATATTAATTGCCACGTGATGGGATTGTTTTCAATCATTCTCACAATGAAACATTTACTACTGCAGTAGAATAACTGAGGAATGTTATTCCTGCAAATGAGGAATTCTTAGAAAAACATTTGGGCTGGCTGATGGCCATCTTTGGCAGTCGAGACAATCTAAACTGCATATGCTGCATTACTGCAAGTCGACTGTAATATGGTACACTAATAAAATCAGTATAGTACTTGTAGCTTGTAACGAACTGTGTGTGCCCTATTACTGGATGTCAGTTGTAATGTGTACTAATAACACCAGTATGGTACTTATAGCCTGTAAAAGCTTTCTCTTTATTTTTAATGGTGTATTTTTCTATTTGATAATGTTTTCACTTCTGTTACTTGTATAGCTCTAATAAATTTACTTGTGGCAGCAGGTACCAAGGGTCACCACCTAGTTATAGCATTTATGCAATTTTATTTATTTTGCAGGTGTTCAGCTTGTTTTTAGACACATTGAATGAACTGATAATTACACATCGAGAAGATCTCAACTCATGGCTGTATGTTTTACTCACACGACTTTTAAACAAGTTGGGTGCCGATCTGTTGGGCTCGATCCAAACGAAGATTCATAAATCATTAGAAGTAGTTCGGTAAGAAAATTGCTAATGAATAATTTAATTTTATCCCTTCTATTATAAAGCATTACTGTCTGTTTGACAAACCTTATTTTGGATGCAAATTATGAGTGGGAAAACAATTATGAGTGTTAAATTTACATGTATTATTTTCTATGGTAGATCTGGGAAAATTTTTACTTTTGTTTTATTTGTCAAGCAGAAATCTTGTTTTTTTAAATTTTTAAACAAATGTGGTATTTTTTTTAATACAATTAAATGTAATCTATCCTTCACTAATAGTTATGGAGTTGACAAGTCTAGTAAATATTATAAAAGATTCTTGCTACAAAATAATTTAGCTATTACCTATATAAATTTGATAAAAAAATATCATTTTTTTTTTATTGTTTTTGGTCCAGAATTGATAATTTTGTGTGTTTACATTGGCTGTCAAATGAAAGTGAGCTTAGTCTGTTATTCAAAATTACAGGATTTTCACTCAATAAATCATGAAACATTTATTAATCAAGTATAATTTTTATAAGATATGAATTTTGCATTGATAAACCCTAAATCTTTATACGAAATTTTATGAACGTCCTGTCTAGCATGTGCAGTGATATTGAATGATGCCTGGATGATCATTGCGGGCTTAAAATTATTGCTTGTTTTGCTAACCTTAACTTGCCCTACCCAATGTCCAAATACATAGAGTGATCACTATAATTTATTATGACTTCTTAATTGGTTTGTAGTTAAGTTTTAACTTTTAATAAGTAAAAATGTGTATATATTTTTACCTCTGTCTTAAATAATTGGTTCACAATTAAAAATCTAAATTATGAAAACCCAGTTTTATATCTTAGTTTTTTTGTTTATTTATTTTATTATTATCATTTTCTTTTTTTCGTTGCTTCCATACTTTATTCCAGTTAGACTAATAAGGATGAGGGATTAGTGTTAACAGTAAGGGTAAAATAACTCTGGCTCGAACTAAGAACCTTGAGGTGTGCATTTCAGAAACGAAGCAGACTGACCAGTGCTCTAGCCACATTGGCCACTGAGCCTCTTTGTTTTATTTATTTCCAACAACTTTAATTTATTTTTGAAATTTAGTATTTTTTGTTAGAGTATTATTTTTTTGTACTTGAGTAATTTTTGTTTTTGAATATTCCAGAGAATCATTTCCATGCGAATTACAGCTTTTATCAGTATTAAGATTTTTGGTTGATGCAACTCAAACTCCGAATGCTAGAGTTAAAACAGCAGCTCTCAACTATGTTACCAAGTTGGCTGCAATGACTGATCCTCATCTGGCATTCCCTCCTCCAAATCCTGGCCAAGCTAAGGACATTGCTACAGCAGCAATTACCAAAATAATAGGTACACCTTTATCCTATATGATAGTTTATCCTATATATAATCAAATATTATTTTATCATACAATAAATTATGTTAGAATTTGCTTGCACTTTTTATAAATGTGTCGTCTATAGAATAAAATATTTTTACAAAACAGCGATTGTCAGGTAGGCTGTTACATAAATCTCTGTATCGAGTTTAACAGATTGGCAACAAATTTGTTTAATAGTTGTGTGAGTAGTACATCAATTAGTTGAGATATTCTCAATGTATAATTATCAGTTCATTTAATGTGCCTGAAAACAACGTGAACACATGAAAAATAAATAAAACTGTATAAATGCTATGACTATAGATCCAGCGCTTAAAAAACAGCCTGCTAAAAACACCAGTGGGATAGGGTCAAAAAATGTGCGAGTGAAAGGTTTCTATATTTTTGGTGGCCAAAGTGGTGTGCCAGTGTCAAACTTTTCAGTTCAACATGTACATTTTGAATGTGTGTCATCAACATTACTAAGCGTGTATTGAAGGAAGTTGCACAACTTTTGAAGGAATTTGTGAAAGTAATGTAGCTTAGTTATTCGAAAAGTTCTACTTGTTCCTGAACCATAAATGTTTTGTTTATTATTATTTTTAATAAACTGTTATCAAGGAAATGAAAAGTTTGTATACATGCATTATTAAAAGTTGAAAAAAAATAGTTTTTTTCATATAAAAAAATCCGAAGAGAAATTTCGTTGCAGATCATTCTTTTTTCATGTTTTGTAGGTTTATTGCTTAGATGTGTTTCAGTTTACAGTATTTCATAATAGTGCTCATATAAAATCTGAAGAGAAATTTCGTTGCAGATTATTCTTTTTTCATGTTTTGTAGGTTTATTGCTTAGATGTGTTTCAGTTTACAGTATTTCATAATATTGCTCAGTAATAAATATACTGTTTGTTTCAAAATTTAGGCGATAATAGCCTCAATGTGTTTTTTGTTGGTTATAACTTACTTACACAATTGGTATGTATTTTAGGTTGGACTATGGGAGATAGTATTAAACAAGGTTCGGAACTGCGAAGAGCTGCTCAAGAAGCAATTCTTGCACTTTTTAATTTGAATACTCCTCAAGTGACCATGCGCTTCTCTCAGTTACCAAAAGAATATCAGGTAATTTAATTTAACAGTGAGGTCATGTTGAGTTTTAAGCGAGTTTACATCATGAGCCACATGTTTTAAGTTATTCTTTCACTATTTTTTATTTTTTCAGTTGGCTAGCAATATTAGTATCATAATAATAAGGTAATAATAATCTTATTAGTATTGGTTTATTGACTATCTTCAGTTGTAGCACTAAAACTGAACTATACATTCAAACTATCTTTAGGAAGCTGCTGCTACACTTATTCATGGAAGAGTTCGCAGAAGCAGTACTGGAGGCACAAATACAAGCACCCAGTCTCCTCCAACATCAACACCCACATCACCAGTATTGCACACTCCTTCACCTCTGAGACGCTATACACAGAATTCGTCAGACTCTGAGAATTTGAATCCAGAAGAAATTTATAGGTAAGACTAGATTTATCAAGATACAAACAGAAATTAATTCTTAGTCTTGCAATAGTCTTTCAAATTTTTATAAATTGTAATTAAAAGGCCACAGTTTTAATTTATTATTTTATTCTGAACAGATCTTTGCGTAAAACAACAGCAGAAATACAAAATTACAGTTTTGAATCAGGAAGGGGTAAATTGACTGAACAAATTACAACATCTCAAGATTCAGGAATCAGTCAAATGTCTCCTGTTGACAGATTAGAAGAACAGATGGAAAATTTGACGCTCAGAAACATTGCTGTAAGTTTAACAAAGATATTAATGAACTCAAAAAACAATTAAGGAATGTTTTCTTTTAAACATCAACAGAATTAGAGTTTCAAATGTATTCATTTAAGATTACTCTAAACAGTTAAGCCCCTCTCATTAAGTTACACTTAAATGAGGAAGTTAAGATTCTTTTAAAATTCTTGCAAGATTGCATGAACTGCTTGTAAGGAATATTCCAACTGGTGTAGTACTTTATAAATATACTTTACTGTACATATGTTTATTATGTGTGTGATAAGGATGTGTTAATATTGTATTTATATTTCGTAAATGTTTCAAATCTGTTTAGGTAATCTAATAGCAATCTTTGGTTACGATCAACTATTTTGTGCTATACTAACTTTTGTTTTTGTAACGTTTTACAGTAATGTGAAAAAAGACAAATCTGTTCTACTACTGTAATTCATAGTAGTAGAACAAATCATACGTATTGTTTGTGAACAGAAGAAACCCTTTGAATGTTTGCCTGCCCATTAGTATGCTGGTCTATTTTAGTTGAATAGTACAAATGTAAATATATATATTTGTATATATATATATATATATATATATATATATATATATATATATATTAGGGGTCTGCGGGGTCCCGAATTTTACGGGTCGGGTCGGGCCAAATTGAAAAGCTCGACTTCGTTTTGGGCCAAGTTTATAATTCGTCAAAGACAGGTCGGGCCAAGTAAATATTAACTTTTATTTTTAAGGCAATAGTTTACACAGTGCGTATATTTTCATATTAAAAATATGTAATAAACAAATAATATATACAATAAATAATTTAATTATCGAATGTCATGTCTAACCACTTACAATCATATTCTATTAGTATTAATCCATAAAGCCAATTATTGTTGACCTGTCAGTGAGCGCAATATTATCGGTTAGTTTTTTTTATTATTGTGAGCTTATTATTATGTGCCATGAGAAGGGACCACAAATGGACTGTGCATGTTTATATATACAGTTTCTTTGTCTGATCAGGTCAACACACCGCCATGTCAAATAAATACGTGAATGTGATTGACAACAATACACAATCAGTTGAGAGAATCTGCAGGTGTCCTTTTTCAGAATGGTATTGTTTCATAATTTATGTCACTAAATTAAAAAAGTTGTATTTTTTTCAGACAAAATCAAATGAAAATACTCAATACTATGATTTTAAATGAGAAATTCGATTTTACCATCATTTTTTATTTGGATATTATTTGGGCGATGGAGACAATTTATTTATCCACATTTACAATCGTGGTTTTGACTAACCAGTAACACACAGATTGGTGGTATTAATTTAGACCAACAGAGCCCATATTGCATCGACCTGTAACGGTATTAATATAACTATTGTGCGCTGATCAGCCTGTGGTGATATTCATACAACTTTTGCACACTGTTTTAATCGGCCAGTGGGGGTCTTCAGTCAGATCAACAGAGCCTGTATTACATCGGTACGTGATAGTATTAACATAACTTTTGTGCGCTGATGTAATCAGCCCGTGGCGGTATTCAGTTAGACCAATAGAGCCCGTATTAGATCGACACTTGGAGGTATTCAGTCAGACCAACAGAGCCTGTATTACATCGACATGTGGCAGTAGGCCTACTGTATTCACAGAACTTTTGCATGCCAATGTAATTGGCCCGTGGCGGTGTTCAAAAGCTGATTAGATCGACAAGTGGTGGTCAAAGGATTAAATATGAAATGAGAACATTTTAATTCTGATTTTTGTTTTAACTCAGGTCTAGCAAAAAATGTGATGCGTTCTCCATTTAACCGCTTGGCCCAACCCGACCGGAAAAAACCCGAATCGGGTGGACCCAAACTCTAAAAATTCGGCTCGCAGACCCCGAATATATATATACACACACACTATTTATCATTTTAAAAATTTGAAAAATCAATCTCATTGTAGGTATTGTGTAGGATTTATTGGTGTAGTAATTTTTTTTGTTTTAATCAAATTTTAATTAAAAAAGTTAATTTTTGAATTTCTGATTGAAGGAATAAATTTTAAAACATTCAGTTTGAACTATAATAAACTTCTTTAATTAGGCTGATATGTTTGAATATTCTCTGGCAAATTCTTAAGTTATATAATATCTAACAAAATTATATCATCAACACCAAACACAAATGCTTCCTGAAAGCCAGCCATTTTAACTACCTAGTAAACAAAACTCAAAGGACAAGGTTATGTTACTACTTTTACAATTTTTTTTCTGTAATTCAGAAAAATAGGAAAGTGGTAAAAGTGATCTAAAATGATCATTTAATTCAAAGATTTTGATTTGGACGCTCTATTGGATTTATTTTCAACTATTACTGACTAAAGTATAGCAATAATATATCATTGCATAGCAAGCATACAGTTAAGCCTAATAAAAGGCTAACCAGATGATTGGAGTTTTACCTATAGTGCTGCAAAATATTAAGACCAGATTTATGTTTATTTATTACCAACTATGCCTAATATGTTACACTCACAATTTAAGCTTTTGGTTCTTAAAAAAATGTTTTTATCTGCTTTTCAAATTTTAGGGATTACATTCATTGCCTGTAGTTTCACCATTGAATGGCAGCGATGACAGCAGTTATATCAGAGTGTTGACACCTAGGGACTGCAATGGTAGCGGTGCTATGGATACAACTGATACACCTGATAATGGAAACTCATCAAAAAATACCTGTTTTCAGCAAGGTATCAAAATATAATAAATTGTTTGATCAGTAGTAATACAACAATGGGACAAGTCCTTCCACTTCATCAACAGCCAAGCATATATTGCTGTAATTAGTATGGATTTTGATTTTAGCTCTGAAGTTAAAAAATAATTGTTGTGTTAACTATTGTAAAGTGGAAAAAAAGTATAAAACAAAATAAAAATTGTCAAAATTGAATATAGTAGATGTGAAAAATAAGTGTTTGTCACTTGTATAGATTTCTCACCCTTTGATTCTTGAATGTTTATGAAGCTACAGCCTAAGTAAACAAACTTTGACTAGGGAATTGGTAGTCAAATCAATGTATTAAAAAAAATCTAAATACCAAGTAAAATTCGGTACAATTCTTTATACTGTACTTCAAAAGTATTGTTTTCTTTCCTATTTAACTGATGTTACATTTCTGTTTTCTTTCAGTTATAAACTAAAATTTGTACGAGCATGAACCAGAGTAATGAACACATCTACATTATATGCTATTAATGGACAATTCTTGGTAGCAGATATAAATCTCTGAACTTGTAATATTATGCATTGACGTAGATTTTAATCTTCTTAAAAATGGGATGTGAATACTGTGTTTCATCCAACAGGTTATAAAACTTTTGAATTATGGAAGCTATATTACTTTTCCAAACCTCTTCAAAAGTTTGTTTTCTCACAGTACATGCTTAGAATTTTCGTGCGAATTATTACTGCACAAAACTCACACTGCTGTATTTGTTCCAAAGAAGAAAATACCATCACACTGTGCATACGTTAACAGTTATGTCTGTGGTGTTAGTAAAATTGATACTGTAGCTTTAATTAATCAGGGTTGACTACACAAGCATCATTTCTTTTGTTATACTTACAGAAAATAAGTAGAATAATACATGAAAACGATGAGTTCTACTTTGTACAATTTTTTTTTTTTTTTTTTTTTTTTTTTTTTTTTTTTGTTTAACGTCCGACTATTGTGCACACTTGGGCTAATGCAGACGATGGGATGATTTATAGCGTATGAAAATGCCAAGCCCTCGCCGGGAATCGAACCCGGGTCCTCGGAGTGAAAGCCTAGCACGCTATCCACTAGGCCACCGAGGCGGCTTTGGTTGTAACCAAATATGCTTGTTAAATCTCAGTACTTGGAAGTTAGCAGTTCTTAATTGTAAATTTGTATGTTGTCATAATGTAACACATTACAACAACAAAAAATCTACCAAAAAAACCTTTTTCACAATACTAAAATATTTATATCTTTAGAAGCCGCCTCAGTGGCCTAGTTGATAGCATACTGGGCTTTCACCCCGAGGACCTGGGTTTGATTCCCGGCCAGGGCTTGGCATTTTCATACGCTATAAATCATCGCGTCTGCATTAGCCCGTGTTTTTTTTTTTTTTAATGTTCAACTATTGTGCACACTTGGGCTAATGCAGACAATGGGATGATTTATAGCGTATGAAAATGCCAAGCCCTCGCCGGGAATCGAACCCGGGTCCTCGGGGTGAAAGCCTAGTACGCTATTCACTAGACCACCGAGGCAGTTTTTCCCAAGTGTGCACAGTAGTTGGACGTTAAACACAAAAAAAATTATATCTTTAGATTATAGGCAAAAAAAATGTTAATTTAATTTAATTTTTAATAAAGGTTAATAAGTTTTGTTTTCAATGAACAAATTTATATTAAATTTTGTTAACTGTATAATTTTGTTAATTGTATAATAAATTATGTTAACAAATCACACTCTTTTCTTGTGATTCCTCCATAGTTTTGAAATTGTTAAAGAAGGAAGTCCATTTTTTACGAACTTCTAAATTTGATATGCCTTAATCCATTATTGGATAATTTTGGTTTTTATCACTCATTGACAGTAGTTTTCTTTTAATGCCTGACTTCATGAACAAAAACTGAACCCGGAGTAAAACGTACACTGCTTTGTAAAAACACAGTTTTATGCATGAAACACTAAAGTAAAAACGCAGTCACGTGATAGTCACGAGCTGATGTGTGTTCCTTATGTAAAGGATGGTGCACTTTACCCTTCTGTGTTTTACTGACACGCCTTAAGAATGTGAAGTTACAGCAACTGAATTTACCTGCTGGGGTGGGTTATAGTCAGATGGATAACAAAACTGTTTGGGCCAAGTTGTTTCTAGAAATTTGCAAACAAAGGCCTTGAGTACTTGTATTAATAACTGTACTAGACTTTTAAAGTGCCATTGTGTAACAATGACACAATAGGTGTTGTTATAAAACTTCTGATCACGCTTTAGAACTGAAAACCTGAATAACCATAAGATAAAATACACCAATAGCCTGTCATATTTTAGATATTTGTGTTTCATAAATGAAAAGGAATTTCCTCTATATAAAGACATTATATAGGTACAGTATTTAGTTTTTTATAAATTAATGTAAGTATTTTGTACAATTTCAGAAAAAGTGCTTGTAATAATATTGTAAAAAGCATTTAAAAGAAAATTAATTTATCATTATGTACATACAGGAAGAAACATATTCTGGTATTTTGCTCATTGCTACCAAGGTCTCGTTATAACAAAATACCACTATACCTAACACTTTCTGAAAAAGGATTTAGAATTAATATCTGTTTCGGTTAATATTTATTTTTTGTAATTGTTGTTATTGCTGCTTTTTTTATAGAGGGACTTCAAGAACTGAATGAAGCCATGCGTAAACTGATCGATACACTGAAACCTTCAAGTGATTCAGAAAGTGTTACAGAACCCCGTACAATACTCACGGAAGAAGAGAAAAAAGCAGCTTTAACTGAACTTATGGCCCTCACCCGTGAATGTTCTTCTGTTGTAATATTGGAACACTTTAAGTGAGTTTTTCAATGTTTGTAATTATTTGGATATATTGAAACATGTTAAGGCCGTTAATAATCCTACTTTTTTCCTTTATGTTTATTGACTGCAGTTTGTACAAGGTACAGAGTAGCCCTTGATAATCCAAACTAATTGGGATCAGAGGTAGTTAGGATTATCAAACATAGACATAATACATGTGGTTAGCCATAATACAACAGTGTTAATTGTACAGTACTTTACTTAAATGGGTTTTAGAAATAAAAATAAGTCTAGAAAAATGAGTCACAAAATGACAAGAAAATTTTTTATAATACATTAGGATATTATTTTGATATAATTCTTGGAGTTACCGAGATTGAAGACAAAGAAATTATGAAAAAGTAGGGTTTTATGTGCAAACACAAAAGACAAAAAAATTTTGAAAAGACACATGAGTATGAGTGTTGTGAATGTAAAGTGGGATTGAAACACAAACAAAAATAAGCTTTGTTGCAGAAGTTAAAAAAATAATACCAGAACTAATATATATATATATATATATATATATATATATATATATATATATATATATATATATATATATATAATACAGCAAGCAGCCATTAAAAACCAGAAGCTATAGAGTTCAACCCTTCAGCATACAATTGATATACACTACTATGCCTTTCTGTTGTATTATTAAAAACCAGAAGCTATAGAGTTTAACCCTTCAGCATACAATTGATATACACTACTATGCCTTTCTGTGGTATTTTTACTAACACACAAATCACTTTATTTTTTAAGATATTAAAACTACCATAAAAGAGTTAATAATAATAATAATAATAAAAGAGTTAATATTAAGTGATATTTCTTTAATAAAGTTTCATTAAACAAGAACAAAAAATACTTTCTGATATTTTTATTTTATGATATTTATAGTAACAGACATACACTCTTTAAAATGTAGTTTCAGGTATAAAAATGTACACTATGATTGTACTACTTAAAAAAAAACTATTAAAAACAGTAAATAAAACTTTTATTAAAACATTAAATTTAATAACAAACGTAACTGATATGATGAATGATATGTTAAGGTTGTGCGATCACGGCCGCTGACAAACTTTGTCCGCTAGATCGCAGGCCACTCGCTCTAGGGGCAATTTTTGCCAGTCGAACATTTCCCCTCCAGCCGCTTTGTGTTTCGTGGTTCCCCCTCCACGCTCCACACTTTTCTCGGCTCCTTCGGTAACTGTGGGCTTTATCAGACCTTGTGCTTACTTGAGCATTTTTTTCAAGGCTGGTTGTATGCTATGACATCTTTCCATGCGGTTTACGAAACAGAACTTCACATTCATGCGTTATATATTTGTTTTTACAGAATGTCACTTTTTGACTTATATTGTAGTTTGCCTATTCCAACTTGTATTTGTAATTATAGCACGCTACTCGCTGACATGATGGAAGCAAATTTCCTAAATATGCGGTTTTTGTTTAAAATAAAAACATTTTAAATTTATTAAATTTTTGTTCTACAATAAAAATACAAAAATGAAAAGCCGTGAATTTTGTATGTTTTTTACGCAATACTTTCAATAAAAATTTGATTTCGCTATCGTAATCAGAGTTAAAAACTGTATAAATTAGCATTTAAAACATTAAAATTGTATTAAATGAAAATAAAATATAAAATAAAAATGCAAAAATGAACCGCGACGTCAGGATTTGTGTGCATTTGTATGTACAGATAAATATGATTGGAGTAATAAACCTAGAACATTGATGATGTAATAAAAGCTTCTAAAATTTAAAAACCTGCCGAGTATGCTGATCAGAACGATCACTGTTAAATTATAGGTAAAAAGGCAATTTGATGATATAAACCAAATTAATCAGCACGATGAAAATAATTATATTGTGTATGATTAGGCTGAAGGAAAAACATTTAAAAAGTTTAACAATACAGGCTTTTCTTTAATCTCCAATCTAAAATTACTTTTTTCCCATTTAACAATTGCAGTACCTAGGCTAGTAAAAATCTAAATAAAAACCACCAAGTGGTGAAAAGCTCTTCCCCAAGTCTACAGTTAAAAAGTTTGTTGAAATTGCCTTTTAATGCATCCCGAAAGCATTTAACAACAAATTGTCATATAGTAAATTGTATATATAACAAATTGTCATATAGTAAACAAATTGTCGTATGTAAGTATTAGGTCAGGCGGTCACCAAAAATGTGAAATTCAGTCGGTTTAAAGAACGCATTTGTATCTTTAAATCTAAAGATACACCTAGTCTTATGTAAATATCTTAAAGTAAAGCTTATGTAGATATTACTAGCATTACCCATCGCGGCTTCGCCCACGAAGCTTAAACTGTTTCAGTAATGTAATAATTTAGAAAAATTAAAAAAAAATGTATTAATAAAAGCGTGATAATCTAAACTCATGATTATTTTACAGTGAATATGAAAAAATATTATAACCTGAATATGTTGTTTTGTTGTCTTCAAAAGTGTTCCATTCGAATTTAAGAAAATCTGATAAAAAATATTTTTCTTTAATGCAAATATTTAGCATATACCTCTTTTATATGTTTATCCTTTTAGGGGATGAATTCGGGGGAAATGCTGAATTACGTGCATCATAATTTGTGTTTTAGAATATTTTTTTTACTTTTAAGAAAATCCAATAAAAAAAAATGTTTTTCTCCAATGCAAACACTCTTTTTTCTCCAATGACACCTCTTTTTTACATTATTATTCTTTTACGGAATGAATTCGAAAAAATGTTGAAATATGTGTTTCATTATTTGTGTTTCAAAGCATATTTCTGGAATATACGATCAAGGAAAAAAAATTTTTTAATGCAAAATTATATAACCTATTTTACATTTTCTACCCCTTTCAATCTCTTTAGGGAATGAGTTTTGGGAAATGGTGAAAAATATATTTCATTACTTATATTTAAGAGTGACTATGTTACTTTTTAAGAAGGTCATATGAAAAACATATTTTTTTCCAATAAAAATTGTTGTACTTCTTTTTTACCTCTTTAGGGGTTGAATACTGGAAAATCGTTTTTCAGTGCACCCCTACATTTGGTAGTAACCCTGAAAATTTCAATTCTCTAACTATAATAGCTTCGGCTGTAGGCTACATTTATTATTAAAGTTGGACTGGGTAACTAGTTTAATGGCATCACAATCAATTTTTTTCAAAATCTTTCTTAGTGCACCTCGACATTTTGTAAGAAGGTACCCTGAAAATTTCCAGTCTAGCTATAATAGTCTCGGTTGTACGTTGATTAATAAAGTTAGACTGGATAAGTATTTTAATCGCGTTAAAACAAAAAAAATAAAAATCCTTTCTTAGTACACTTCGAGATTTTGTAAGAAGGTACCCTGAAAATTTCAAGTCTCTAGCTATAATAGTCATGGTTGTACGTTGATTATTAAAGTTAGATTGGGTAAGAAGTTTAATGGCGTTAAAATCAAATTTTTGCAAAATCCTTTCTTAGTGCACGCCTATATGGTAACATAAATGTACACTCAAAATTTCAAGTCGCCAGCAAAAATAGTTTTGGCTCTGCATTGATTATGAATCAATCAGTCAGTCAGGACTTCTTCTTTTATATATTAAGATAAGCTACATATCTTATGTAAATGTTGTAAAGAATGTAGGTATTGTATGTAAATATCGTAAAGTAAAGCGTACGTAGATATCGTAAGCTATGTATCGGATGTAAATATTGTAAAGAATGTAGGTATTGTATGTAAATACCGTAAAGTAAAGCGTACATAGATATCGTAAGCTATGTATCGGATGTAAATATTGTAAAGAATGTAGGTTTGTATGTAAATACCGTAAAGTAAAGCGTATGTAGATATCGTAAGCTATGTATCGGATGTAAATATTGTAAAGAATGTAGGTTTGTATGTAAATACCGTAAAGTAAAGCGTACGTAGATATCGTAAGCTATGTATCGGATGTAAATATTGTAAAGAATGTAAGTATTGTATGTAAATACCGTAAAGTAAAGTGTACATAGATATCGTAAGCTATGTATCGGATGTAAATATTGTAAAGAATGTAGGTTTGTATGTAAATACTGTAAAGTAAAGCGTACATAGATATCGTAAGCTATGTATCGGATGTAAATATTGTAATGAATGTAGGTATCGAATGAATAGGTATGATTGAGCGTTAGTTTCGACGTCATATCCCTAAACCCATGTTTCGTCACCTGTTATAATACGTTTCAGTAATTCTGCATCGTCGTTGATTTTATTTAGTGACTCCTGAGCAACTTCCATTCGCCGGTGTATGTAAATACAACAATTTTGGAACGAATTTTGCTACCACGCGTTTCATACACAGAACATTGGAAACAATGTCATGATATGATCCAATCGATATGCCAACATCATCAGCGATCTCTCTAATTGTGATTCAGCGATTGTTCATAACCATTTCTTTCACTTTTCCACGTTTTCATCGGTTGTTGATGTGCTGGGGCGTCCAGGGCGTTCGTCATATTCAACTTCTTCACGGCCTTCTTGGGAACGCTTATACCACTCGTAAACTCTTGTTTTACTCATAGCAGACTCACCATAGGCCATTGTTAACATTTCACACACTTTGTCACACTTTATTCCATTTTTTACGCAAAATGTGATAAAAATTCTTTGATCCATTTCTTTTAACAATCGAAAATTGCCGAGCTCATAAAACACGACTAACCTTAGTGGCTGTCACAGACAAAGTGAACAATGAAAACAGCTGAAAGTTTTATCATACTTCAAGGGCATGTGTACCAACATAATAAAAAAAAATGTGTGACAATCGGACTCTCCAAGCCCGCGAAATTTAAAAATTCTCGTTACTTTCTGAACACACCTCTTATACTTCCTGCTTCCTCTCATGTTTTCACATTATTCGCCCAAAGTCAAATAAATAATTATTTTAATTATTGCAGATTCTTAAAAATGATAAAAACCTATTATATTATATGGGTGCGATTTACGGTAATACAAGCGATGTGAAAGTAATTTTCACCCTCCCCTTTTCATTTCCACTCTCGTAGTGATAGGATAGTCTAGTAAGAATCGAGTACTCGATTCTTTGATTTGAATGGAGTACTGGATCATTGTACACTACACGATTCTCCGAAATGAGTTATTTTCCCCAGATGCATTACGATTTTGATTAATGCAGTCGAATTCATTCAATATTCCTTCCCTCTCTTTCTACTCGAACTTAATGTTTATTATTTCAAACATAGCATTTGTTTTATTTGAATTACAAAACAAAAATCGATTCTTTATAAGTACCTTTATAGATTGTACCTATACCGCGAATCTTTTATAATTATCAATTATAAATAATTATTCAATAATAATTGAAATAAATATTTAACATTTTCTTTTGTGAAATGTATTGTATATCTTTCCAACTAATGGTATCATGCCTATTATATACATATCATTTTATTAATACAGTATTATTACAAGCGGAATGAACAGTATATCGGGAAAAATTTAATAACTGTGTGTAGAATCAAAATAAAGATTTGAAAAATTTCAGTTATAATCAGAACATCACAGATAAAAATCACTGCAAAAAAGATTTTATCTCAAGAACTCTTGATCTGGTTTTAGTCAAAACAAAAGACTATGAAAATTTTGTTTTGTGACATTATTCTCAAACAAATTGTTTATAATTTTTTTTTAAGAATTAAATGTGTAATTGTTCAGGAAAAACCAATAAAGTCAATGGTGTAATTAAATGTATCACATTATTGTTCGTTTACTGTAACAATGAATCAAAAATGAGTAGTTTATAATGAGAAAAATCCAATTGTAGTGCAAAAGAGGCAATCGGACAGTAACAGTAGAAGGTTCTAGGAAAACATCTGGTTGACGAATGTAGCGAGTGACCAAGTGGGGGAATTGATAAGCGGTGGAGGAGAGGGAGCAAGAGAGAGCGCGAGTGTTAGAAAGAGAACGAAGATTGCGGGTTGCATCTTTTCATTTGCAGGAGTAGGCCAATTTTTTTAAAACACCCTCACGGCTAAATGATTCCATCTAGAACAGATATTTTTTTGGAAAATAACCTTCAAACCTATCTTCACCTCGCTATGAAGTTTAAATTTTGATTAAATAAACAATATATTTTTTTAAAAAAAAACAGTTTTTTTAAAAATGTCCGATATGGCAAAATGACGGTAATTAAGGTATTGGTCATGTTTAGTAGCATATAACTCCAAAATTTGGTTTAAATTGCTTCTTCCGTTTACACGTGGGTGTGGATTGACTAAAACACAAAAAAGACCATTTAAAACCCCCCTAAAGCGCGAAAAAAAAATTTTTTAAATTTATATGTGAAAATAACATGTCTCCAAACATGTGTGAGTTATTTTAAGCCAAAATATCCATAATTGTTTTTTTGATCGCACACCCTTAACATGTCATGAGTCAGCAGTCAAGTATTCAAACATCTGTTGCCAAGATTTTTGAACCCTACACCAAAAAAAAAAAAAAAAAATTCTGTTCTGGCAAAGTTAATAAAGGAAGAAACAATATGTTGTTAACAATTCAAGAGTTGAAATACAGCTAACATTCCCCTAAAATTCCAACAGGATATAGGAACATATTGATTTTTAATCCCTCGTATATTTATGTCATAACACTACAGCAATAATTTTTTTTTATGCTTCCATACTTTATACCAGTTAGACTAATGAGGACGAGAAACCCTCAAACCTTACAACAATGGAAATTACAGCATGTAATGTGTATGTGCTAACACGTTGATCCCCGCAGGGGGGTGCAGACTAGCTGCACCTATTGAGAGGATTTAGAAGTCCCTCGCGGTACCCGAGTCTAACACACAATTACAGTTACAACACTATACTTACAACTTTAACACTTTACACTCACACTTGCATTTAGGGAATCCCAAGCTAAGATGGAACAGCATACGCCGGGGGAGAGGTGGGAAAAGCTAAAGGAGAGCTTAGCTTTTAGTATGCAAACTCTGAATACCGAGCATCCTCCAGTTTCAATTAGCCTTACCTATGCATGCGGGGTCTGCATAGGTGGACTTCTATTTCTCGAGCTGATCGTGGGACCATTTATGGATACTCAACAATCAAAATTAACTAATACACACCTTGGGGGACTTTTAGGAGTGGACCTGGGGAGTAAAGTTCCATTTGGAGGACTTAAAAGGGCAGAAGATGTCCTGGGCAGAGCACAACTCAGGACGATCATGGGGTTCATAACAGGGTACTGTGGTCTGAGGGTGCACATGAACAGGATAGGTTTGTACCACAGAGAAACCATGTGTAGATTGTGCAGGAAGGAGGAGGAACTGCAGGTCACATAATTTATGATTGTGAAGCTCTTGCTAGTAGGAGGCTAGGGGTTTTTGGTTTCCAAGAACCTAGGGATCTTCAGCAGAGTGAACTAGTTAGTGGGTTGCTGGAACTTATTAGAGGCACCAATCTGCTGAACTAGGTATTTTAAGAGCTTATGTTGCACAATAGGTCAATTGATCGCAGTGCCTGGGGTTGAATTATCCCTTCCTCTAGTATATAACCTTAATCTTAACATGTTAAAAGGTTAACACTGTTAAATGCAAAATGGCTGTCGCATGTGCACAAAATGACTATTCAGAAAACAAAAACAAAAAAGAAGGCATACAAAATTAATCAGCACCTGTTTTCAGTTCTCTGAATTTAGAAAATAACATGGGTAAAAATATAAAAAATAAATATTTCCAGCAACCTTTGTAAAATAAATTGGTTAATTTGATAAGGCTTGACACATTATTGAGTAATAAAAACTTTACTAACTTCTTTGAGGGGGGTCAATTACAGTCAATAAACCTCTTCATAAAAACTTAAGAATCAGTTTTTATGTTATTTTGTATCATTCGAAACTGCTCTTTTATCATTAATTTGTATTTTCTGAAGCTCTTAAATTTGTTTGTATTGATTACTTTAGATGTCTACTGAGAGTTATCCTTGGTCTGATGAGCTCCACTAACGGCACAATCAAATCTTTGGTTCTAAGTGTTTTAGCAGAAATGCTTAAGAAGAGAGCACTAACTGATAATTTCAACAACTACATTGAACTTCTGATTTTAAAGGTTCTGCGTGTATATAAAGATCCTTGCAAAGATGTAAGTCATACTACTACATATTTTTTTAGAAAAAATTTATATACAGTAGACCTTATGCCTGACTCAAATGTCTATACTCTTTACTATCAGGAGTCACTGCAACTGAAATTTTATTTTGAATAATCTTAAAAAATTAAGTTATGAAATGTTAAGTTTTTTGAAAGTGAAATGGAGAACCTAGTGTGTGTGTGTGGGGGGGGCATGCATGCATGTTCATGTGTTCCTTTAGCCATTCAGTCAACATAGCTATGTGACTGGAGAAAATCAGACTCATAGCTACAAGGTAATCATATTAAGTAATGAGACTAATGCTGCTATAGAAGGAACTGCTCAAGCACATGCACCAAATTCATATGGCCGTCAATTGTGTATCGTGAAGCCTTGTCTTTTGATTATTGCCACTCCAGTTTTTTTATAGACATATTACTCTAGCCATGGCCTTCGTTTGGATATCTGTTTTTTGTTTTGCCTAAAAAAAAGATAAGAATTGTCCTGAAAGCAAAGAATTATCGTGTAATTTCGTTTGAAACTTGGTAAAACCGCTACTGAAACATATTTTTTATTAAAAATAGTATATGGCAATGAATGTTTATCATGCACTGGTTTTTAAGTGGTTGTGTGGTTTTTAAGTGTTTCCATGATGTCCAAGAAGGCATTGAAAATAATATTTGCCTGGGTCACACTTCCATGTCAAAAAGGGATAATTAAATAAATGGAATTTGAAAATGAATTGAACGGATATGGAAAAAAATTGGAAAAGAAGACATATATGTAACATTTTTTCCTTTTCACTTCCATTTCGAGATGGTGGGTTGTTATTCGATGTTGAGAGTGTGTAGTTGCTGGTTATTTCCTGTAATACTGTAATCTTAATTTTACCACTTAATAGAGAAAGAGCATCAAATTTCCAGTAAAGTTGGTTCATTAACGTTTTTTATAAATATTATGTTTACCAGTTAACTGTAAAGAGCTTTATCGTGCACTCTGTATATTATTTAAGAATAGACTGAGGTTTACGTTCTTTAAACTACTATAATCATTTATGATTAACTTCATTTTTACATGATTTCATTCTTCAATGTTTTTTAATCGGCAAACTGTTATTTTGTCACTATGGCCCATTATTCTTATTCTAATTCTGTTTTGAACATAATGATATGTAATAAGTTGTACCTACTACAATAATAAAATACTTGTTCAGTGAATTTAGAAAAATATTTATGCAAACAGACCTATTTTAATTGATTAATTAGGTGGTGCAGTCAAACATGAAAGACAGTGTAATAGTTTAACAAAGTGACTCATCAACTAGTTTGTTTATAACCATTTTGATGACTGTTTCAATAATTATTGGGTTATTGAATATTGACACACATGTAGCATTTGCAATTTTATTGTTAGCATTTTATCTATTTATTCTTTAAATGCATATTTTGTAGGCTGTAAGGGCTGCTGAGCTGTGTATGAATGCGATGGCAACAATGATGGCCCCCGATATGGTGATACGAGTACTTGCACCACTAATTGCTACGGAAGAATTCCCTATAAATTTAGCTTCTGTTAAAATGCTAACCCGTCTTGTGGAATATAGAGGAAGTGATCCAGTCATTAATTATTTGCCAGATTTAATGCCTGGCCTTGTGCAGGTAATTTGCATTAATTTTCTTTTATTTTTAACATTTTGTAGACGGATGAGTTTCAGATTTCATTTTTTTTTTTTTTTTGTGTTTAACGTCCGACTATTGTGCACACTTGGGCTAATGCAGACGATTTTCAGACTTTAGAATGTAGGCCTATATTGTTAAATTGCAATTTAGAAGCACTTCTGGTTTTTATTAATAAACAAAAGAGATTTACCCTTTATGCTCGGAGAGCTACTATGTGTGGCTATCTAGTCAGACTTTAAGTGTTATCGATCTTCTAATCAGATCAGGTAAATATTTACTGCAGAATACCCAGAACTCGGGTAAGCTACAATGTGCGGCTTTCACTGTTTTGCTGTTAAGCCTGTTACCACTTGTAACCTATTGTTTTTAATGTAAGTGCAGCCACTGAAATCATAATGGAACTGAGTGGAGTCAAGCGATGTCGCTGGGCTCTACTCCGCATAGCTTCGACTCTGCCAAGGCTCGGAATTGAAGCTGAATCCGCTTCTTACCACGCTGACCATGACTCAAAAACTTAATTTCTCGTTACGTATATAACTGTTACCTAATTATCATGTGACCTTCTTTATGTCTAGTACTTTGAATTAATTCATATGTGTTTAGATTTATTCTTTGAAATACTTTTATTGATCAGTATAAAAGTTTTTGGATAGTTTTGCAATTAACATTTTGTCACTGAATGATTTCATGTATACTGTTATAGAAATTGATAGTTCTTATATATATATATATATATATATATATATATATATATATATACACACACACACACACACACACACACACACACACACACACACACACACAGTGGGGCCTCAACTTCCAAAATGATGTGAAAAAAACACCCTGAAAAAGGTTTTACAAATAGGGGCAGTAGCACATTTTTATGATGGTGCCTAACACATATCAGAAGCATTTGGCAAAAACAATCGTTGTTGGAACGTTATTTTACCAAACATACGTCAGAAGAAACTTCAGAAGGTGAAAGTTAACCCAAAAAGGCAAAATAAAGTGCCTTTATTTTTTAAATTTTAATTAATTTTTAAATTAAAAATACTAGGGTTGTCCGTAAAAGAAGGTTCCCAATGATTTTTCACAATTAAAAACATGTTTATTTTCATTGAATAATACATTTTTGGAAAGCTTACACTTTATTCTATTTTTCGACATAATCGCGTTAAGATCGATGCATTTTTGCATACGGTGAACCATCTTTTATATGCCTGAGTCAAAAAACTCTCCTGCCGCGCTGCGAAGGTAGCTTAAAACCTTTTCTTTTGGCTCCTCTCAGGTACTGAAAGGCATCCCACCTAAGTGTTTCTTCAAATTAGGAAACAGATGGTAGTCACTTGGGACTAAGTCCGGGCTGTAGGGAGCATGTGTGACAGTATCCCATCCAAATTAGTTGATGAGATTGGTTGTTACACGGGCGGTGTTTGGACAAGCTTTGTCTTGATGGAAACAAACTCCCTCATGAGCATGCTTCTCCTCTTCTTTTGAATCGTGCAGCGAAGGTTCTTAAACGTTTCACAGTAGCGATTAGCATTGATTGTTGTTCCGATATCCATGAATTCGCATAATAATAACCACTTCCTGTCCCAAAACATGCTCGCCATGATTTTGCCGGTAGACGGAGTTTATTTGAACTTCCGCGGCTTCGGCGACTCTGGATGTTTCCACTGAAGTGATTGTTCTTTCTTTTCTGGTGTCGTGTATTGTACCAAGGTCTTGTCCCCAATGACAATGGAGTCCAAGAATTTCTCGCCATCGGTTTCATAGGCCTGATGAAATTCACGGGCCACATCAATTCGTTGCCGTTTGTGATCTGCTGTAAGCTGTCTTGGGACCTACTTTGCACACAAATTTTGCTATACCCGAAATGGTCTGTCAAGATTTTACCAAAGCAAGGCTTTTTGACATCAGCAATCATCTTGAAGGGCTCCAAAACAGTCACCCTTGCTTCTTCCACTTTCGCAATCATTTTGTCCGAAACAGATGGACGTCCGGAACGATGTTCATCATGAACGTCTATAAGCCCGTCATTGAATTCTCTGCACCATTTGTGCACATGCTGTATGCTCATACATTTCTCTCTGTAGACTTCACACAGTGGGAATGAATGTCCACCGGCACAGTGTTTTTTGCACACAAAAAACGAATCACAGAGTGTAATTCGCACCTGGTGGAAGAAATAAGTGGTAACTCCATTATTAACAGTTGCCAAGCCAAAATTGAGCGTCGCAGACAGCTCACGGAGTGGGGATTGGGAGAGGGGGAACCAAGCTGCAAGGCAATGTCACCGCTTCCCGCGTAACAGCGTTCATAGTGACTTTAGCGCCTTGGTAACCTTACTTTACAGACAACCCTCGTAAATTACCTTCTCTCACAAACTTCACTACGTATCCGAATCTTTAGAGGTAAGAAACTTTTATTACGTACATTATTTTTTATTATTATGATTATGTAATGTAATACATATTATGTGTAAAAAATACATTTTTTTATTTGAGGTTTTATCTATGTTTTATTAATGCATATTTCTTCCATATTTTACATAAATGCATTGTATAGTGGTAGTTTGAGGGTGTTGGAACGAATTAGGCAATTTACATGTAAAATGCGCCTTAACTTAGGAAATTTCTAACTTACAAAACTATTTCCGTAACGAATTAAATTCATAAGTTGAGGCCTCACTGTATATATATATGAAAATGTTTTAATGAACATTTTAGTTAACAAAATAAATAAAATTTTATGAAAAGGTATTAACATTAATTATGTATAAAAAAAAATCATTTATTTTCTTGTTACAATAGAACCCTATTTAACCGAAAAAAGGCAGATGTTTTCTATAACAAAATTTTTGTATGATTGATAGATGCTCTATTTTCATGTTAAGAGATGTGAAAAATACAAAATGTCCTCGAAAAAACATTTAATGAAACACTACAGAACAGTACTGTACATTAATTGATTTATTACACATTAAAAAAAGTTTAGATGTTAATTATACATACTATAATCTAATAGGCATTTTTCAAGTGTAGTTCCCTGTATTTATGGTGGTAGCATTTATCACATGCCTCCTTATTCTGAACATTGTTAATCAGTAGGCTTTCTTATGCCGTGTCACATCTGGCGCTCAATTTTGTTTCAAAGTTGAGACACTGAACCAAAACAGATTGCTACTGTTATCAGCAACAGCTTGAGATACTTGAATACACACAATTCACATGTAGTCCCCAGGGATCATCCAGTGTTGATTGTGTAATTGTACTTGGTAGGCTTTGTACTTGCAGATTACAGTTGAAGTTGGTTATGTGATCATAGCGTGCACTGTACTGTGTATTGTATAGCCTACTAAATATTAGTAACCTGCTGCTGTATTTATTTTAGTTCGTGTGCAATGTCATCCAAGTACTAAAAGTGCAGTAGACATTTTGTAAATCGGTCTTTATTTACTTACATGCCACAAGGCACATACTTTAATAGTTTGTCTCTCAACTTGTTAAGTGCACTTTTTTATACTGTAGTTACAGTACTGTACTGTATTGAAAAAATAAAAGAGTAAGGGAGAAGAGCTACTTCATCTGTGATGTCCTTGGCCAGTTATAAGCAACCAAGTTATCCATTACATCATTAACACTCACATGACAGCATTAGGTATATTTAAAATCCACTTACTTTATTCAAGATTTGTTTCTGATTTATGATATTATTTCAGTTAATGTGGGTTTCAGATAACCCAAGTTCAGTTAAGAGGGTTTAACTGTATAAATTATTACTGGTGTAAAAAAACTAAATGCAAACTTCAAACAGTAACCATATTTAATTAATTTTAAACAGTATACATTCAAATTGTAAAATTAATTCATTTATAGTAATCTTCATTTTTATTATGACATTTGTTTTATAATAGTTCACTTTCAATCAATTCAATATAAAGTCTCACAGAAATATAACCAAGCTATGCAGTTCAACTAGTATAGCTAGCCATAAAATATGTACACATTCAGTAAGTGTCAAAAAATTACAAATTCAGATATAACCTAATCTAATGAACTAATCTACTTAAAAGTATAATAAAGGTAACAAAAATTGTATATAGTAATATTTATAGTAAATATTAATATTTAAATCTTGTAAGTGTGTGGATGTAAATAAATAATTTAGTAACAGATGTGTATATAATGTCAAAAGCTGGTTTAGTAACTGATTTATCAATTGTGTGAAAGATTGCAGCACTTGTACATTCAGTTGACCACAACAATTAAAATTCTAAGTCTCTTACACCCAGTGAACACAAAACAAGAGATTTCAATTGCAATATTAGAAATATAGGCTTATTAAAACCACCTTGTATGTTTTCTTTGTCATGCCTACATTTTGTGTAAATTAATTAATTGTTATGTAGTATTTATTAAAAAAAGATAAATAGAATTTATAATAAAGAAAAATAGTTGTGGAATATAGCACCACTATGGGGAAGACAGTCAAGCTGTAGGGGAAAGTAATAAGGGCCACTTTGTGTGGCCTGTCCGAGGTGGAAGAGTAACTTAATGTCACTGACCTCATCAGCAAAAATACAGTAATTAGTAAGAGTTCCTTTCTGAGCTGAGAGAAAGATCCAAATAAATTCATCTAATTGCAGAGGGTTAATTTTCTTTTAAACATAGTATACACAAGTTATCTACTATGAATATTTTGAAACATTTTCATGATTTCTGTGTTTACAGTAAACTGCTTGTTTGAGTCAGTTATCGTATGCTCAACTTAGCTGCTGCCATGCTGGCAACACATCATTTGTTTATCTAATGCTAAGCTGTGTCACTGCATCAACCACAATTCACCACTTGTTTCTTTCCTTCCTAACTTGTGTTTTCTGTGTTCATTAACAAGAACAGTACAGTAAGATCATTTGTCAGTAGTACAGCACTGTACATAATTGTTATTTTGTGGATGTGCGTATTTTGATTTTTGTTGTTGTGTTTTCTTCTCTAGCACTCCGTCCACTTCGCTTTGTTGTATTTTGTAAAACGAGTGTGAAACAGAAACATACTTTTGTGACTGTGGAATAAAGATTACAAACTTTGGAGTGTATAGGTATAGATGAATCCATTCATTGTAACAGTTTTAATGATAGTAAAATTGGTAAATACATAAGAAAACATGTTCTTGGTTAGTTGTACCAAGTAGGCCTGACCTAGCTTTAGTAAAAATATTCTTAAAGGATCAGTTATATAGCCTTATAATTATAGTAATTTTTTATGTAGCCTTCCTATGTGCATGCAATTGGTCTAATTGGTATTTATTTGTTTTGTTTGATCTAGGTTCTGGCCTCATGGTAACCAAATTAAAGGGAGTGCACTGATTTTTTATGAAATTTGTACAAAAGTTATGAGCTTCATAAACATAAAAAATTTCTAATTCTTTATAAATTCAATGTTTATTTTAATAAATACCCAACTGTTGCTTTCAGGCTTATGATAATGATGACAGTTCTGTCAGAAAGTCTGCGGTATTCTGTATGGTTGCTTTACACTCAGCCGTGGGTGAGGAGGCTTTAAAACCCCACCTAGCAGCATTGAACGGAAGTAAGTTAAAGTTGCTTCACCTTTACATTCGACGAGCTCAACAGGGTTCATCTGCACCCACCTCACCCAAAAACCAGCCTCCATCATCAAGCTAACTGTAAGTAAATGAATCAAACCAACAAATTTACAGAATTAAAAAAAAATGTTAAAGATTATTATAGTTTGACAAAAAACTAAGACAATATTTTAACACATTTTAAAATTTAGTTCAACTTTATTCACTTTCCCTCAGGGGCTCAACATTGTGAAGTATTCCCAAGGAACCCTAGCTGGATCTAACCCTTCTCTAGTTAAATGTTTCGTTTCAAAACTATGTTGTGAATTTGTGAAGAAAAATTTGTGTAAAGTGTTTAAAAGAAACTTGGCAATTTAAAAAGAAAGAAATAGGCTGCAGTAAACTCTGAATTCAAAGCCAGAGGGTTCAACTAAAAATTTTAATTATCCATTTGACGAATTTGAATAAATAAAAACAAATAACCATAGAATCTTATTTGAAACTATGGTTAAGCTTTTGGCAGTAAGACAAGTGAACAAATAAAATAATAATGGGGATAATAATGTCCTTAATAATAGAGATTGTAATTATCTTAAAAAATATACATTATATACAATATTTGTCCTTAAAATGTTTATTAACAGAAACCAATCAATATGTACAGTGGAATTTGTGAAATTAAAATATGAGAGACACAGAAAGAAATGAAATTAAGAATTAGAATAAAATTATGAAAGTTTACCATAAAATATAGATAGCTTTCCAGCCATTCAAAACAAAATGTATTCATTTAATTATAAATGCAACTTGTCAAAGAATTGTGTGATATTGTCACACCATTTCACCAGGTCTGGAAATTCACCAAAGGCAATTCATTCTTGAAAGCCCGTTTCAAGTTCTCCCGAACACAGTCATTAATGGCCATCACTTCAGCCTGAAATACTGTTGTATGCTGTCCCAGGGTAATAACTTTTTTAACCCGAGTCTCAGGCCATATACCCCAGTACCAATACCTGTCTTTGTTTTGGAGCCATCTGTATACCATACTATGTCTTTAGATTTTCCCAACACACTACCTCCACCCTCACATCAACGGGTCTAGGGACCATGTGTTGTTTAACCATCTGATCAGTCCCCATCATTAGAATTAGGTCAGTAATCTTTTCTGTGATTTTAGCATGCCTCAACATTGAGGATAGCCAGACACCACCTACCTCAAGTCTATATGCTGCTTTATGCGCCTTCCCCATGACGTAAATGTCAATGGGGGAAACGCAAGAACGATCTTCGTAGCCACTGTTGGTGTTGTGTTCATAGAAGGCAGCTAGCCTCTAAATTGTCAATGGGGGAAACGCAAGAACGATCTCCATAGCCACTGTTGGTGTCATGTTCATAGAAGGCAGCTAGCCTCTGAATTTTGGTCAGACTTTCTGACCTTTTTGCTCACTCTTAGTCCACCACACTACAGAACCATAGCACACCATAGGTTTAATGATCTATTATAGATGTATTTCATCATGCCTGGTCTCAGCCCCCCATGTTTTGCCAACCATCTTTCTAACTAGCATCAGTAACTTGTTGGTTTTCCAATGATGCATTCAATTTGAGCATTCCAGGTTAATTTGGTCTCCAACACCAAGCCCAGGTACTTAACTTCGTTCACAACAGGGATTGCCTCCCCAAAGAGCTTAAGCCCCCCCCCCTAAGTACAGGGTGATCATCTTCCGAGTAAAATGAACAAGAGTTGTTTTCCTGGGTTTAAGCCATATGTTCTCCTAACGACACCAGGTTTCCACTAGTGATAGAGCTTTGTTCATGAGATCCACTACTGTATTACCATGCCTACCCCGAATAAAGATAACATCAACTGCATATCCTTGGGTATAGCATTCCTCCGAATAGAGAAAATCTAAGAGTGAGTCCACCACCAGGTTCCATAAGAGAGAGGATAAACCCCCCTGCAGACAACAGCCCCTGACAATCTTCACCCGCACCTCTTTTACAGTTTTAGCCACAACTGGCTTTCCTCTGAGCTGTCTCCCGCTCAGTCCAGTTACACACGGTACTATTAATCCTGCATTGCGACAGGGCACTAAGCATCAAAGAATGTAAAACATTGTCAAAAGCCCCCTCAATGTCTAGAAAGACTCCGAGGGCATATTCTTTGAACTCTATAGTCCCTTCACATTTGTGAATCAAATTATGAAGTGCACTCTAACATGTCTCACTACCAGTTTCTCTAGCCTTCAGAATGAAGAAAGTCAGACTGATAGGTCTGTAAGCCTTAGGGTCAACATGCGATGCTTGCTCCAGCTTAGGAATAAAGACTACACCGGCTGCTTTCCACACCAGGGGTGTATACTTGGTGGCTATGCTGGCCCAGTACAATCTGCACAGGATAAGAGCAATAGCCTCTCCTCCTTGCTGTAATAGAGCCGGAAATATTGAATCGGGACATGGTCATTTCAGTGTATAAGAGGTATATTTAGCCCATTTCACCTTATCCAATTCCACAATCTAGTTTGAGATACTCTAGTCTTCCTACATTCTTGACCTTTGAGTCTGAGGAGAACTGCTAGTGTCATCCCCAGTTGTTGTGTTCTCCCCATTAGGACCTATGAGGGTCCTCATGGGGTTCAAAGGATCTGAGGCCAGGACCTCGTGAATTCATGCTCCTTGAGAAATGCCACATTAAACAGCCTTCTAACCTGCCATGTTTGCTCAGAAAGTGCCTGAGTCCACCACTTCATGTTACCCCCAATTACCTTTCTTGTAAGAAGGCAATTCTCATGAGAAGAAACTATCTCCACCAATCTACCAGCTGCGTACTCTAATTCATGTGAATTACCTATTGGTGGTGTTCCAAGATCCTGCAGACCAGTCTTAACTTTCTCTTCATAGGCCCACCATTTGGTATTCCTGGGATTTCGATATGTATTTACTGATCTGTCCACTACTCCGAGATCCATGACTGTGAGCCTATGATTCAACAATGACAGCTCTTTAGACACATATCACCTTTCTAACATGGTGAAAACGCCATTGGTCCCTGGAAGAAGATCTAAAACCTCACTTCTTGCTTTTGTTACAATAAAGGAAAGCAATTGCTCCCCTCTCTCGTTTGTGTTACTGCTTCCCTACACCAAGTGATGGGGGATTGACGTTGGCTCCAGTAAGTAGCTCAATGTTCCGACCACTACAGTGCTCCACCACCTTCCGAAAACTGATGAGTGGGAAGCAGTCCATATCCTCGTGTGGGAAGTAATTCAGAGGTCAATACAACCCTTCTGCTACTAGATCCTACGCGTAAATTAGCACTTATTACTTTGCAATCCCTGGAATATAAAGAAGACAACATTAGTATCTCTGTATTATTCCTTACAACTGTGCATGGCCTTAGGCTTAGTGACTGACCTGTCGTAAACCAGCTTACCTCATCTTAGACCCAGTCCTGCTATTCTGCCTCTCGTCACCCAAGGTTCTTGCACTACAGCAACAGCAACTTCTCCCTGTTCAAGCATCGTCCATAAAATAGCAGTTGCCTTCTTACTGTGATGTAGATTAACTTGAACTATTCTCATCCTTCTGTGAAGTGAAATATCTATCACAGGTTGAATTGATCTGCACAGCAATCCCACATTCTGCTGCAATTTACAAACGACAGATTCCACAGGATTTAGTCCAACCCTAGTTTCCTCCTTATCCAGATTCTCACCACCCAGGTCTATTTCGCAAAACCCCTAAGGTTTTGAGTTTTATGAGTTATTTAGTTTTCATTGAAGGTCCTACGAATAGCTTGGGAAAGAAAAGTGTCCAACCATACAGAGCCCAGCATGTAAAGGTAAGGCTACATTGAAACTGGAGGTCGCCTGGTATCCAGAGTTTGCATACTAAAAGCTAAGCTTCCGTTAGCCATACTGGCCTCGGCATATGCTGTTCCACCTTTGCTTGAGATAGGGATGCATCTTACGCTTCAGCCGTATTGATGCAGCTCCTTTTTACAGGCCAGCATCAATCTGTTACCACCCTGCACAGTGTGAAGGTATGCAAGTCCATGCTCAGTCTTAACATGTTTCCCATCCCAACAATTCCCTAAAAGATTGATGATATGAGAAAAAATGGTACAGTCTCCATCTAAATAGCTAACACTGAATTCACAACTTTTGCCCAGTGAATAAAACTCAGGTGAAAAGCAGTGTCTGTAGTCCTAACATATAGGAGTAGCTGTTAGATGAATAACAAAGGTTTACTGTTCCATTTGTTGACCCTTTGGGGACTACAGGTCATTTGTATCAGCTTTAGAAAATATTTTTAAAATATCAGGTCGATTTATCAACCCAATGCTGTTGTTATGAAAAAAACTTCAGACTGTTTTCTGTAGTTCCACATTGTTTTACAACAAAATAATATTTTCTTTTTTTTGTCCTTAAGATCTATACTTTATGCCAGTTAATCTAATGAGGACAATTGATTGGTGTTAACAGAAAGCTTATGGTAGTAATTGAAATCTTAAATCTACGGCACTTTGGCCTTAAAGTGCGCAAGTTTATAAACGCAGTAGGCTGATTATTGCCTTAACCAACTTGAACATGCTGGTTCAAAACTCTTAGAGCATTGGTATCAAATAAAAAATAAATGTTCATAGCATAACCTCAGTGACATAGAAATAACTCTGTGCAGTTACAAATATAGTGAAACATTCTTTAACCGAACTTGGGTCATCCAAAACCCAGGTTAACCAAACAATATCAGGAATAAAAAAAAAAAAAAAATACAGTAACCGGTTCACACAAAGACAAATTGTTGTGTCAATGGCCTGATGAGTAACTTGTTTGTAACGATTAACCAAGTTTTTGGCTCATTCCACTCACATTTTTGTTTTGTTAATACAGTACAGTACTATAACTACAGTATAAAATAAGTGCATTTATGTAGTTGAGAGACAAGCTACTTGAGTATGTTCTGTGCCTTGTGGTGTGTAAGTGAATGAAGACCGATTCACAAATCGTCCTCTGCACTTTTAGTACATTTATGTCATTACTACGAACTAAAATAAATACAGTAATATTTAGCAGACTATAAGAGGTATAGTAAATATGTACAGTACAGTATACGCTTGACCACTTAACCAACTTTAACTGTAATCTGTAACTACAAAGCCTAACCAGTACAATTACTACTATACTATGACAACATTAAATGATCCCTGAGGTCTGCATGTAAACTGTGTTTGTTCAATTGTCTGCAGCTGCTGTTGTTAACGAACAGACACATTGCAATTTGTTTTGGTTCAGTGTCTTGACCAAAAACAAATGTCAAAAAAGTGTAAAGTCAATTAATGTACAGTAATGCACTTTAGATTATTTCAATTAAATATATTTTTTGTGGATATTTTGTGTTGTTCACACCTTTTAACATGAAAATATAGCGTCTGTTAATTATCGAAAACAAAACCGCCTCCTTTATTTCGATTAAAATTGGTTCTACTGTAGTTACATATTTACAGTTGGTCTTGACTTGCCAGCTGTGAGTTTTATATGAAGGTCTAATCCTATATTTCCTTCCTTCATTTTAGTGTTGTGAAATTGCTTAAGGTTTAGTTTTTGTACTTTTTTATATATAGCATGTATTTCTAAAAGTATTATGGATTATTTGGACAAAAAGAAAGATATACAAATTTTTGTTAGTATTATGATGTTTCAATTTTTGTAAAGTAATATTCTACCAAATTTTCATTATTTTTTTTTATCTCATTCACCAGAACATTTCAAAATAATTTAATAAAATATTCCTTTCTATGTTTCAGTTTTCGTGACCTCATCCTTTCATGTTTTATGGAATTAAGACATTTACTTTTGCACAGTGAAAACGCCATTGTGTATGTTTAAAAAAAAAATATTTAACACTTTTTAGTTGCTTTAATGCAAAAGTGATGTGCCATTTTATCACAAACATTAAAATTGTTATGTTTTAAAATATTTAATTTGTCTTGGACTATTTTTATAAGCTTAGCAACTTATATGAGTAGTTAAGTTAATAAATGCTTATTTTCTGTTTTTTTTTTTTTAATTACAAAACTGTCGTTCAGTGATTGTGGATGTGGACACTGTAAATTTGTGGAAAAAACAGTAACATATTTAAATTTTGTATGATGGAACAGAATGTTTTGCTTTCATATTTATTTATAAAACTAGAAAAGCTTTAAAATTTGTATGAACAATTTTTGTGGACAAGATGTGTGGACATATTCTACCTACAATATCTTTTTGAATTTGTGTCATTAATATTATTATCTGTTTGAAATATCAAACAATATGTGTAATTTGTGAACAAAAAAATATGTAAACAATGAATACATTTGTATGCATGACATCTTTCAACAACAATATTTGTAAACGGTGAACAAGAAAATATGTGTACTATGAACAATCGTAATATGTGTTGGGAACGTGATCCTTTTTTATTAAAAAGTTTTGTTTCCTTTTTATTTATTCAGTTTTTATATGCGTAAATATAAATAGTTATTATTTTCTAAGAATAGTTGTGACAAAACTAAGCAAATAATACAGTACTGAATGTTTTTGTGCAGAAATTATTTTTACAGAAAGAACAAACACAAATTTGTAGAGGTGTTGAATTACTTACTCTTTGTTTTAAAAATTAAAATTAAGTTTAAATAAAGCAGTAATTTTTAATATAGGCAATACATTTGGTTAATGCTAAGCATCACTAATACACCATACACCTTTGCATTCGTCCCTCTGTAAATCGTCCTAAAACATATTTTTCTAGTCTCAAGTCTAAAATTATTAGTAGAAAATTTTGTGTAGGAGTGATTGGACCAACTATTATATGGTTCCAATGTGAGTGACTACTGCAATAATAATTATGGTTCCAATAATGAATAACCATTACAATAATAAAATTATTCTTAATTTTAAGCTTTATTTTACTTTGATATACAATTATTTTATATAGATCCTTTTTGTGTTGCACAATTTCTGACTGATTATTCCCAAACGATAATTCAATTTTTTTTTTATATCGTGTTGAAAGGATAGATAATTTAGTAGAAAGTGATAATGTCTGTGAATCTAAGAAAGAATACATATTAAAATAATATATTTAAAAAAAATCTGACTGGGTTTTTTTGCTTTGTAAGTCTAATTAGTAAGTTGGAGATGTATGATACACCTTTAAACAGACTTAGTGGCACATATTATACAAAATTAAATTGTTTCTTTGTTCTTAGACTCACAACATTTACAAAATAACTACACATACCCCGATTTGCTGAAAAAAAAAAAATACAAATCAAAAATATTTGTTCAACTTTTGAGCTAATCTTGAAACATGTATTTATTTTTATTAAATTTTATATACTGGAATAGATAGTTGTCTATGACTAAGTTATTTTAAAAAATGGGAGAAGAATTCGATGATTGTGGGTGAACATGAAAATATTCAAGGAATTCAATATTTATATGTTTATATCTTGTATCTAAAACAAGAATGTATCTTGTCATTAATTTGTAAGACCAAAAAGAGGTTCATTTCAATAAATTTTAACAAATTTTTATACACGTAATAATACTTCAAAAGTATTGGAAAAATAATATTTTTTCTAAGTTTTAGTCCTTGTTCAAACAAAATAAGGTGGACAACCTGGCTCTTTATCAAAAAACAAATTCTAAACTACTTCCACCCTTCCCTGCCCTCGCCATCATGGGCTGTTAAAAAAAATTATGTTGAAATGTTTGATTGACAGATTAAAAAATTATGTTGAAATGTATAATTGACAAACACTTCGGCTTTGTATATTTGATTTTCAAACCATACTGTTTTCAAAACAAATCTAACTTTAATTGAGTAAGTTGAATGGTTTTCACACCTTCACAGATTTGTGTGACAATCAGTTCACTTTAACCAGACAAAATAGTCTGTGGTGGAGTTGTGTGGTGTTTGTTTCTTTCTACCTACGTGATTCAGTTATGGATGTAGTAAACACATACATGGATACAGTTATGGATTAATAAACACACATGTGATTCAGTTATGGATGTAGTAAACACATACATGGATACAGTTATGGATTAATAAACGCACATGTGATTCAGTTATGGATGTAGTAAACACATACGTGGATACAGTTCTGGATGTAGAAAACACATACGTGATTCCATTATGGATGCAGCAGTAAACACATTAAAGATTAAAAAATAGTGTGATTTTCATGAATTTGCTAATAGTTTTTTGCAACAATTCTTACTTTTAACTTCTTCTGTTCTATGAACAATATTTTATATGTTTTGTACTGAAATGTTGCTTAATTTCTTTTAGTGCAGTAGTTATGTTTAAAGAAATATTTACTTTTTTATCTTACCCTATTTTATGGACTGTAAAACGCTACGGACTATAAGGTGCACCTTAATTTTTAAGCAATTTTTTAAAAAATACTTTTTTACCATTTTTATTATTAGACTTAATTTTTTTTTTATTTTTTTCTGTTACGAAACTAGTTATTAACAAAAATATTGTACTGTTACCACTGGCCATTTTTAAGACTGGTGGGAATTTTAAATCAAACACTTGACATTTTAATATTTAATGCGAGTATAAGGCACACCTGAATTTTGGTGGCAATTTTTCAAAGGAAAAAGTGCATCTTATAATCTGTAAAATATGGTACAGCATGCTATTTCTTACATGTTATCATTATTTTACTTCTTCTTTTTATTGTTATTTTGATATTTGTTTAAATTTTTAAGTGCCAGACAGGCAATTCCAAGGCTAGTAAATTTTTTTAAAGTAGTTTATTACCAGTTTATGCCTTTTACTGTCTTTCCAATTCAGAAAAAATTGCTTACTTTCAAACAATTAATTTTTAATTTATTATTCTGGGTTTTTTATAAATAAATCGAGGTAATTCAATTTAATTAATATTTTGGAAAACATTTTTACTGTAATAAACAATTTGTGTGCAATCATAATTACTAAACCACAAAAATTCCTTTAAAAGATTTCTCTTGTTTATTTAAATATATAGTTAAACTCTCTTAAACAAAATCACTTCCATGATTTCTGCTCAGTAAAAACATAATTAATTAAGTTTGCTTTTTTTATTAAATATAGTGTATGTTTTATACAGATTAAGATACATGTAAATTTTATTGTAACTAACATTGTAAAAATAATTTGTAGCACATAACAAAATGTATTAAACTTATGTGATAATAATCTAATCAAAATAACATCTTAAAATTATCATCACATTCTTCATTGTTTTAGTTATAATTTTCTTCTTTTACTGTTCTACTATGTTGTCCAAATTGTAAAATTCATAAGGTTTAATTTTTCAAAATCGTAACTTCATTCGTTTAATTTATTTCTTTCATAGTTATAAATAAATTTTTATATTTACTAGTCTTGTTAATATATTGAAATTATAACAATTAATAATAATGTTTTCTATATTATTGTATATTTACCTTAACTCATATCAGTTCCGGGATGTATATAACTAGTCAACTTTCCTACCCACTTCACAGAACATTCTCAGAGAATGCGTATTGCATCTTTAAGAGAATTTGTAAGTACAAGAGCAAATTTTCTTATTTCAATGTATAATAATACTTCTTGCTACTTGCATAAAAAGTTGCCCAACATTCAAACACAGTGCATCTCATAAGTAATTATGTCTCATAAGTATGTTACTGTTAATAATATTGTTCCAATTTCAGTTTCAGTGTGATTTGAAGCTGAAACTTCAGCCGTATTCTCTCAATACGTATTCCCTTTGAGTTGCAGGATAACGAACCCCAGGATGTATGATGGGCGTTAAAATCGCCTACTAGTAGGACCGACGGTGGCAACTGGGATATCAAATCATATATTTCATAATTTTGAAAATTATAGCTCGGCGGCAGGTACAGGCAACAGATAGTAAGTCTGAATGGAACGGTAGTCTGAACGGCAACAACTTGTAGTTGAGTTACTATGTTTACAGGAACCGATGCGATTGAGTCAGGTGGGCGTCACCACCCCTGGCTCTTTCTTCAGCGTGGAAATCCGTCCTGAAAACATAATAACCCCTAAAGTTGAAAATGTGAGATTCGTGAAGGTGATTTTTTTGAAGGCATATTACTAAAGGAGACAAATCTCTCACAAGAACTTTTAGGTCTTCAATATGGCTTCTTACTCCATTAATATTCCATTGTATGATATTAATTTTCATTCAAGTTGCAGGCATTGAATTATATATAAATGATTTAATTTATTACAGGATTCGATTTGCTTTCTTCAGATAGTAATTTTGATGTATCATACTCTACAGACATCTAATCACTACTGTGACTGATGTCTGAGTCAGATGATTTTTTTGATTTGATTTGTGGAGGTTTAGTAGTGGGACCTCCTTTAAAACTTTTTCCTATTTTTTTAACAGGTTTGTTTCCTGCAATGTTAGAATTTTTATTTTTTTCACCCACTGACGGAGGAGCAGTATTCGGTTTCATTTTTAAAAAATATTCCAGGCCAGGAGAAATCTTCTTGTCAACAGGCTTAAATACCTGTGACTTAGACAGAAGAGGTTTTTTCGTACAGCCTTTTTTGTAGTTTGGTTTGCATTGGTTGTTGTTGAAGTTTTTGTTGTATCAGAACTATGTGAAACTGTAGAAACGGTCTTCTCTGGTGGAGAAGCAGGAGCAGGAGCAGAACCAGAGGAAAACAGATCTAGCAGCTGAGTTATTTGATCGGTTAATATTTTAACAGTTTTTGTTAACTCGGCACAATTGGCACAGGATGACTGCTTATTGCTGGATGCAACAGCAGCAAATGACTTGCCTTCGACTGCGGACTGGGAAAACTTAAACCTTTTTTTCGTATCAGAAAACGAAAGTTTATCCTTGGCCATGACAGCAAGGATAGCCTTTTCTTCTTTAAACTTTGGGCAGCTAAACGATCGAGCAGGATGATCGCCCCCACAATTTGGACACTTGGCGTCATTCTTGCAACCATCACTACCATGGCCTTTCGTTCCACACTGGCCGCATACTGGCTGTGCGCAAGAGGAACTCACATGACCGAAGCTCTGACATTTAAAAAAACGTTGAGAGTTCGGGACATATGGTCGCACTGAAAGCCGTTGGTATCCGGCATAGATGTATTCGGGTAATGTCGGTTTCGCAAAGGTCAGAAGTAACGAGGCAGTAGGTACTTTTTTCCCATTGTCATTATGCAGTATCCGTGCCACATCAGTAACAGCCTCTGATGCTAGCTCTGTTCTAATTTCTTCGAGACTAATGTGCAGAAGATCTCTACAAGTAATCACCCCCTTTGACGAGTTCAAGGACCTGTGGGGCACCACAGAAACCTTAACCTGTTCAAAAAAGGAGGTCATTTGAAGTAACGAGTGGCTCTGCTTCTCGTTTTTAGTCTCTACTAATAGAATTCCATTCTGTAGCTTCTTGATAGAATTTTTAGAAAACTAAAAATTTAGGAGTTGGTAACTCTGGATTTAAACTCCCTTTGTCATTTTCAGCTGAACTGATAGACTTGTTTGAAATAATTGAACGATATCTCTTTAAATTGGTTTTGGCGTTATTAGTATGTTCCATGGTTAGTTCTGCCGAGCGATTCATGAATGTTGATATCTCGAACAAATGGTACAGGGTGCACCTAAACGTCACCAGTAGCCCAGGATACTCGAACTAAAGCGAGAATCCCCAATAAATTGGAGGGGGGCGTCCAATATCCTGGAGCCGAAGTACATGTCTTCAGCACTCCAGAATCTTAGGAATGGGTTCCTGTACAACATTACGGTTCCCCAAACCCAAGTACTTCTGGCAGCCGCCATCTATGTACTCACAAAATGCAACCATTTGTTTCGGTAGACCCAATCATAGGCTCCGACACCCATAATTCAACACCCATGGGCTTGCCAGGTGCCTGTAAGCTGCTCGGTTCCAGCACTTGTCCCATCAGCGGTCCTCGGCAGTGCTAGGCACACATCAGGTTCTACATACTTGGCCCAGCCAAAGGAAACCAAGCAGTATTGCCACTCCCAGACATAACGGAACAAGAACAGCAAACCCCTAAATGTACGTGTGTGTGTGTGTGTGTAAGGTGTTTAAATCGTAAGTGTAGTGCTGTAAGTGTAATTGTGTGTTAGACTCGGGTGCTGCAAGGTTCGTCTAGGTCCTCTCAATAGGTGCAGCTAGTCTGCAACCCCCCTGCGGGTGTGTGTGTTTGTGTGTGAGTGGTGTGTTGTGTGTTTGTGGAGTAAATAAGTGAGAGTAGAATGAGCTAGAGGTATGGTAGGGTGGCTAAGCCCATCAGCTGCCTCCACCGGCCATGACATTTGTAAAAAAATGGAGAGCATGTAGTTTTTTTTGTGCTTAACATCCATACTTTATGCCAGTTAGACTAATGAGGATGAAGGATCAGCGTTAACAGTAAGGAAAAAGCAATGAAAGTGACTGCGGCTCAAACTAAGAACCTTTAGGTGCACAGTTCAGATGCAGCAGGCTGACTGACCAGTAGGTAACTTTTCAGGTTGCAGTCATTTGACATACTACTTCCTATATACCGGCAATTGACTTCACTAGTCATAAGTATATAATACTTTTTGCTTACGAATAACTGGCACACCAGTCGTGTGATATACTAGTTCTTGCTTTCATGTCATTGGCATACCAGCATATATGATAAACTACTTCTTGCTTACGAGTAATTGGCATACCAGTTACATATGATGTACTACTTCTTGCTTACAAGTAATAGATATACTAGTCATATATGGTATAGTACTTCTTGCTTACAAGTAATTGGCATACCAATGTGATATACTACTTGCATACAAGTAATTTGCACAACAGTCATATGATGGTAATTGCCATACTAGTCATACATGATATTCTATTTTCTGCTTATGTGTAATTGGCATCACAGTCATATTTAATACATTATTTATTTATTTATTTAACTATTTAAGAAGTACAGGATTGTAGTAACATAAGTATAATGCTACAATCACCTGCAGAGATAGTAAACCATCTGTATGCAGACTGGATATACAAAAAAATTGGATATTATAACTTAAAACTGACTTATAACTAAAAATTTTTACTAATAGTATATTTGAGAGAACATGAATTTATTAATTTTTTAAAATCATTTTTAGCATGATTTCCATGCTTCTTGCTTGTGAATAATTGGAGCATACCAGTCATACAATATATTATCTTGTGCTTACAAGTAATTGGCATACCAGTCCCACAATGTGCTACCCAAAAGTTCAGAGAATTTGAATTTCGCATGCCAGCTGTTTTTTGTATGACTGCTGCCGGTAAAGTGGGCAAACAGTACACTTTGTGAATTAGTGTGCCAACAGCTATGACTGTGAGAGGACACATTCTTGACTTTTCATGCATTTGTGTAACATTGTGTTTGTGTTTTAGCGATTTTTTAAACTTGAACAAATGGCAGATTTTATTGAGCAAAAAACCTACATCAAATTTTGCTTCAAACTTAAAAAACTTGCAGAAACCCATGCTTGTGAAAGCATTTGGTGACAAAGCTATGACCCTAGCTTAATCTCTACTGTCCTAACTGGTGATGAGACATGGGATTACAGTAATGACCCTGAAATTAAGTAACAGTCATCATAGTGGAAGTGGCCATCTTCACAGCAGCAAAAAAAAATAATCATGTCATGTTCGCAGCAATGTTGATGCAACTTAGGTATTTAGGTACTCAAATTAGCCCGCCGAACGCAACATATGCCATTTAATGTCTTAGTAGGCAATCAAAGTAAAGCGGTGAAGAGGGGGGCTATACATAATCGGCGAAATCAGACCCCCCTCTATCTCTTTCTGTGGCCAGTGTTCTAACGGAGAAGTGCTACTAATGAAGTAAAAGAAAAAAATTTTACTCTGCCGTCACTGCACGTGTGACAGGGCAATGTGAAGACCATGTTGATTGTCTTTGTTTTCTTTTTGACATGAAAGGCATTGTCACAAGCTACTTGTCTCCCCTGGTCAAACATCCAGTAGAAAATTTTATTGTGAAGTTTTGAAGAGGCTATGTGAGAGCACGAAACGCAAATGTTCAGAATAAGAGCTGGGTTCTCCACTACGACAAAGTGCCTGTAAACAAATTGCTAACCATTAAGATGAAATTTTTCAAACTCGTCATTTTTATACAGTTGAGGAGATCCAGGCAGAATACGCTTTGAACATTTACACTTTCAGACTTCCAGAGATGCATGGAATAATGAAATAAGCTGGGATCTTTGTATCTATTCCTAAGAGGACTACTTTGAAGGAGACTGTGGAAAACTAGGAGTTATGGTAAGAAATTTTATTTTTATGAGAAAATCCCCGTACTTTTGGGTTGCACATTGTACTTCCTGCTTACAAGTAATTGGCATACCAGTTGTACAGTAAACAAATATTTGCTTATTGTTATATTTGTTTTTATTATTGATAATTAATATTCTTGTTATCTATTAACAACTACTGTACTTTTATTATTAAAGTGTAACCTTAATACATAAATTACTTTACATGTTGTTTAACTGGCTCTGCAAATCTGAAGCATTGTAGCCAACCTTCTAAAATCCAGTTTAACAAATCATAACATCTGTATTATAAACAAAAATTAATATACATTCTGTAAGACTGTCTGTGTAAGGGACAACAAAATATCTACTCAAATATTTCTTCCTAGATTATAAAATTTCAAGTTAACACAAAATACACTTTACACTTATACAATAGCATTTGTATTTATTCCTGAGGATATCTTTATTAATCATTCTGCCATATTTATTTACGAGATTTTTTTCTGTACTATTCGAAAGTGTAGAATACATATCAGTTTAAACAGGTTGATTTTCATTTGTCAACATTGTCACGTTCATTATATTTGTCAGATTGATTATTAACAATACTAGTTGTTTTATTAGAATTATCAGATAAAATGTATATGAATAACATGTATATAGGAATTTTCATTGTTATCTTGAATCATAATGAATTGGGATTTTTTTAAACCTTACATTATTATCAGTACAAAAGTTTTCTTTCAAATTTTTTGTTTTTACACCATATTTGTTCATAACACTTAATTTTTATATATTTTTTTATTTATCTTTCTTAAAACTAATTTTTGGTTTCAGATAATATGTCTAGAAATAGTGGTCCTTAAAGACCTTGACATTAATATCTGCGCAAACAATCTTATTTTTTGTATTGGGAGTCTTTCTAAATTCCAGAAGTGCAGAATAAGGGTCCTGATTAGAATCTAAACATTTTTTGTGACTCCGCCATGTCATTAGTCTGTGGATGGTGAGGAATAGATGTTACATTCCATTCTGATACAAATTTTAAATTCTTCTGACATGTAATAAGTTGCATTATCTGAATAAAAATTTAAGGATATACCGTGATATAAAAAAATTATACTGGTTTGTTGATTATTGTTTTACTAGGACAATTAATATGAGAAACTTCTATAAAATATGAAAAATAGTATGCCACCAAGAAAGTAGTATTTTTTATTAAATCAAAAATATCACATCCTACATTTTGTCACAGTATTTTGGGCACTTTAAGAGGTGTGCCAATTTAAAAACCGGACTAGTGCTGTTACTGGCAAACTGCGAGTGCAGTGCTTCAGGTTTGAACATTGCGCTTATTGATGCTTCCCCCACCCTGAGCTTGATGGGCATGATTGTACTTTGCTCAGTCTCGCTGTAGCAAATGCCCGTTCAAGTCCTTGTGCTATTGTCTTATCAAAAAAATGTTAAGTTTTTAGATAGAGCAACGTGTTAACTTCAAGTTTCTTTTAAGATTAGGAAAAAATGCTACAGAAGCTCATGCCATTTAAAAGAAAGTATGCAGTAGTGAATGTTTATTGTGTGCACAAGATTTTGAGTAGCTTAAGAAGGGACATGATACAAGACAATTCACGTCCTGAATTACATCAAAAATGTACAATAATATCCAGAATATTAATAAAATTATCCATAAAAATCATTTTCTGAGTGTCCAAGCTCTTTATAAAATCTTGGAAATTAATAAAAAAAGTTGCACAGATTTTGGATGAATCATTGGACATGCAAAAATGGTGCCAAAACATGTTACTCCAGAGTAAAAGGAATCGAGAATGCACAATTGTGCTGGACCTTTCAAACAATATTGATAACAATCTAGAATTGTTGGACAGATGAATTACTTGTAATGGATTGGTTTTTGTAGCTATGATCCTGAAACAAAGTGCCTATTGATGCATTAAAAGAGTCCCACCTCACCATGGCAAAAAAGCGAAAATGAACAAATCAAAATTTAAAATAATTTCTTTTTTTTTGAAAAGCATGAAATTGTCTGTGTTTACTGAGTCCGAAGTTCAGACAGTCAGCTAACATCATGTTGAGGTTCTGATAGCCCTTCATGAACGATTTCGATGAAGACCCGATTTGTGGAAGAGCAAATCTTGGATGCTTCAAAAAGATAAATGCTCCTGCCCATTCAGCCTTGTCTGTGAAGGCATTCTTTATTAAATATGGCATCACCATATTGGACCACCTACTTTTTCACCCAACCAACCCCCTGTGATATTTTTTTATTCCCTATGGTTAAATCGGAGACACAGTGTGGAAATGGTGAAAGCAAACGTGATAGAGGCTTACAACAAGTGGACTTCCAACACTGCTTTAAATAATAGAAAATTTGTAGGGATCGGCAAGGAGAGTACTTTGAAGGGTATAAACTTTGTAATGTAATTCGTGATCATTAAAATGTTTCGTAGCACCAGTTCAATTGAAGGGCTACGGGGAAGAACGATCATAGTCCTGCACATCACAATTTTCAGAATTAAGTTTTTTAAGTTTCAAGTCGATTAAATAACTTAAGAATAGGTATACAAATAACTTTCTTAAGCTTTGCAAATTTTAAAACAGCATTTATTACATATTCAGAAATAAAAAACAACACTTAAAGCATGAACAGTTAAATTCAAAACAAAAAGATGTCAGGACCTTGATCGTTTTTGCCAATTATGGAGCATCATCAATTGGTGGGTTGTCTGGATGCTTGATCCTTGTTTAAATGTAGTAGATCTTTTAATTTTGCTGGTTTAATGGGAAGTTTTCCATTGAAAAGTTCTCTCAGTACGTTTGGGTCATTTTGCTTATTAGACTTTCTTAATTTCTTGTTTTGTGTGTCTTTATTCCTATCAAAAACAGCTTTCAAATATCTACCCAAGTATTTTGACTTGTAAAACATGAATTTTGCCTGCTTTTGGTCAACCTTTAAAATACTAATTGGTCGTGTAGGCATAGGACATTTTTTAATGTAAAGCCCAGATAAAAAGTCTGTCCAAGTTTCAATTTTGATCTCTGTTGCACAGTGGATGACAGTGAAAGTTGATGGTTTGAATTTGCGTTTTTTGATGACGTCCCACCAGTCACTGAGTGTCTCAGTGTAAGATTTTGCATTGACAAGAGACTCATATCCTTGCCCCTCCATATAAGAGTGGCCTCTTAAAAGGAAAACTACTTTTATGGCTGCAAATTGTTTCAGTGTATGAACTGTGTAGTGCAGAAAGCGCATAAATGTGACATTCTTGTTCTGCCCACACAAGAATCACAGAAAAGAATTGTGTTTTTTTTTTTGGCTAAGAATTTTCCCAAAGAAGTGTTCAAGCATTGAGAAAATGTTATCTGCCTTCTTCTGATGGACACTTTCATTATACATTAAAATACTGAGGTTGAATGTGACAATACATGTATATTAAAAGAAATGAAATTCAGTTGTCAACGATAGTATATTCACAGTCAGATGTGGTTATGTTAAGGAGTAGACAGATTTCTTTCAAAATCAACAGTAATTGCTTCAATTTCTTCATGTTTTTTTTACATCATTATGTATACTCGTCCCTTCTTCACTATCTGTTTCACTAAAATCACTCAAGATAATTCACATATATTGTTTAAACAGGTTATGTTATACACATAAGGTTATGTTTTTTGTACACATTACTTCAACTAACCAAAAAGCAAAGTAAGCACTGCTGACACTCGGATGGGAGCAAATAGGACCTTGATCTGTCTTGCCTGCTGGCGTGTGGACTGTGATCATTCTTCCCCGTTAGCCTCAATTGTTTTCCTTTTATTTACACAGTGACTATGATGTTTCTTGCCTGAATGATATCATAGTTATATACTGTCTACAATAAGCTACAAGTTCCCACTGAAATCTCAATTTGACGGGAAAATGGACTTGGATCGTTTTTCTCCTTGGCCCCTCAATTATTTAATTGCTACACCTTGTATAACACATTAGTTGTTTTATTTCTTTTATATATAGCACAAGTTTGAGTACCATTAAAAAAATTTTCAGTATTTGTTGACATATTAGGCCAAAATAGAATATTTTTTATTCTAGATTTGCATCTTGAAATGCTACATGTACCTTATTGAACATCATCAATCTTAATTTTTGAGGAACAATTATTGCATTATCTTAAACATGATTTATTGTTACATATAATTGACATTGTTAGTCAAAATATGGTTGAATATCTATAGTTACATCTTTTTTATAACTAGGCCATCCATTTCCTCAATTTCCTCATCAAAATAATCTATTTTTTTAGAATCCATTTTGAATTCTCTAGATAAAGTATATGCAACAAATAAATATTTACTGGGTTTATAGATGTCATTTAATTTATAAGGTGGTATGTAGTCTTAGCAACATCCTGTGTAGCCTTATTGGAACATCACACAATGGTTTTTTGAAAATTGGTGTTAATCGTTTGAAATCAGTTTGAACTGTGACATAAACTACTGTAAATGTATTGTTTATACCTTTCACAACAAAATACAATACTTAACAACTCTTTTTCAGTTTGAGAATACCTAGGTTGTACATCTGTCAGTGCCTTAGAATTATATTTTGTGTTTCCATTTTGTAATAATAATGCTTCTAAACCAAATTGAGATGCACCGACTGACAACATACTCTGTTCATTAGGATCAGTATAAGTTGGTACTGGAGCTTCTATTATGATTTTTTTTTTTAGTTTTATGATTGTTTTTCCATTTAAAGATTTATATATGTGGAATTTAAAGATTCCACAGTGTTGTTCCAAACAAAAACATTATCTTTTTTCAGTAAATCTCTAAATGGTTAGCTCTGAATAATTGGATATAAATTTTGACACAAAGCTTACCATGTCTAAAATATGCTCAAGAGCCTTTGCATCTTTTGGTGGTCATGCTATGATAGCTTTTGTCTTACTTTCATCAATTTTAATACCGTTAGTACTGAACTTGTTCTACAAGTGTAACTTCTTTAGCATTAAATATACATTTGTCTTTATTAAATTTTATCCCTGCAGCTTTAGCCCTATGTAATACTAGCTTTACGATTTAGTTCTGTAATGAATCAACATGTATTAGAATATCATCAATACATAAAATCACACCTGGTATTTCTTCAAAAGTTTGTAATATAATTTTGTAAAAAATTTCACGAGCAATTTAGACCAAAAAGGTATTCACCTAAAAATAAGTCTACCAAAAGGAATTTGAAATGCACATAATTTAACACTTTGTTTTTCTAAAGATAACATCAAACAACCTGCACTTGCATCTAATTGTGTGAAGTACTACTTAGATTTTGAAAGCTTTGATGACATTTCTTCAAAAGTTGAAAATTGCAAATGAGATCTTTTGATTGCACTGTTGAAATGGATCTTAAAAAACTTTTAAATTTCCATTTTTTTAAAACAGTTTTAAGTCTTTCAGTTGGCTCATTTAGTTATTCTATGTCTAACTTAACTAATCTATTTATTTCAACTTTTAATTTGTCATATAATAAAACAGGCATTTTATGAGATGGGCTTACAACTGGTGTAATATTTTCTTTTAGTTGCAATTTTACTGCAATTGGTATTTTACCAATTAACTCTTCAAACAATTCTTTGTATATTTCACATAAATAAGGTTGTATTAAAAATGTCTACAGTTGGTATAAAGAGACTTAATTTAGTGCAAGATTTTAAATCAAGTGTATTAGAACAATTAATATTGGCAATAATTGTACATTTGTTTTTTATTACTTACTCAACAACCAACATTACATATGCCAAATATAGGAACATTATTTTTTTATAGGAAGTTATGAGGTTTTCGTCTTTTCAATTAATTTGGAATTAATATTTAGCTTTTAAAATGTTTTAATTGAAAAATATTAATTTGAGTACCTAATTTAAGTTGACATTACTTTCCATTGATAATAATGTCTCATTCCATTGTTTTACTTCAGAACTTGTGATTCCTATTAATACCTCCAATATCTTAATAATATTATAATTCTGAAAGTGTGTGCGTTTGTTTGTTTGTTATTCAATTACCCTTTAAATACAGGACCAATTGAGATGAAATTTTGTATGAACATGGCTTAGGTACATGATATGAACGTATACCTATTTCCATTATACTGCTTACCTAGTTCAACTTATTTATTTAGTATTTAGTTTTGTGGCATGTGTTAACTGTACAACAGTGATGTTTTTTACATTTATTATATATTGGTAGGTGTGAATAACAAATATTACAATTATTTTAAACACTATTATACTACTTACCCAGTCCAATGTAATTATTTATTATTTAGTTTTGTGATAAGCGTTAACTGTATAACGGTGATATTTTAAACGTTTATTATATATTGGTAGGTGTGAATAGTAAATATTTAAATTATTTTAAATACCATTATACTTTTACCCAGTCCAACTTAAATTTTTAGTGTTTAGTTTTGTGACAATTTTTCACTGTATAACAGTGACATTTTATATGTTCATTATATATTGGCAGGTGTGAATAATAAATATTTAAACACTGTTATACTACGTACCCAGTCCAACTTAATTATTTAATATTTAGTTTTGTGATATGTGTTAACTGTACAACAGTGACGTTTTAATAATATTTTATATTTCTTAATATAATATTATAAATCTGAAAGTTTGTGTGTGTGTTTTGTTATTCAATCATGCATTAACTACTGGACCGATTGAGATGAAATTTGGAGGTACCTGAGATGGTCATAGATGTATTCCCGTTTTAAAAACCTTAATCCCTGTTATTATCTATTACAAAATTATTGTTTATTAGCTTACATTTGCAATTATTTTAATTAATTTTTTTCAAAAATTCCTATAATTTTACCCCAGTAATTCGAAATAACATGCCTTTCCAATTTAAAAGATTGTAGTTTCCATTGAAGTTGGCATTTTCAATTAATAAGTCACAGGGTCAGACGTTAAGCATAACAGGAATACATTTGGGAACTCCGTGCTTCTTCATGATCAGTTATATGTTCTAGAATGTCTAGTAGTATTACCTACATTATAATTGAGGGTGAAGCCTCAACTGGTAACAGCTAGTATATTATAAAATCTAAACTAGGTTCGTCAAACTAGGTAATTGATGCAATGTTATTTAAATTTTATCCATTTCCTAGAGTACTTACTAATTTGCTATTAACTCTAAATATGTTGGCAAAATGATTAACATTTCTGCACTTGTTACACTTTTTTCCATTAATTTAATACTCACCAAATTTATGCTTGAAAGTATTTCCCACAAGAAGTATGTACCACTCGTTTATAGATATTAAACGAGTTTAGTTGATTTAAACGGGCTGGTTTAGTTGATAAGCCCGTGTTTACTTTTATCAGTAGACTGCTTGTATTTAAGTTTCTTCTTTCTTTGATAAATAATATCTCTTACTTTTGTTGTTAGAATGAATATCAATTCCTTACTGGTCAGTATTGAAGTTCCTGCTTCAGCTTTTGTATTTATATGTTGTGCTCCATGATAAACCATTTCCTTTGTTGTACAAATTGTAAGCACAATTTTTATGTCTATTTGTGGTTGTTTTTACTAAGATCTCTTTTGCTAAAGAATCTGTTATTCCATTAATAAAATATCTGTCACCAAACTGTCTCTTAAATTTACAAATTCATATTTTGAACTTAGTTCTTAAGTATAGCCTGATACTGTTTAAATGATTCACTAGGTAACTGTTTCCAGTTACAAAAAAGTGCTTTCATATGTCACAGTTAACAAAAGAAAGTATTCATCATATTATAACATGATCAAACACTTTTGCATACTCATTTGTTAAATTAAAAGAATTACAAATTTCAACACCTTGATCATCCATAAAGAGTAATAATAAAAAAAAGTTTTTCTTGTACATTGTCTGTTAAGAAAGCATCACAATATAAATTAAATTTATATTTGAATTCACTTCAATTTTCAGCTAAGTTTCCTTCAAAAGACATTTGACTTTAATATGTGATTGTAAAAAATGTATAATTAACTTTAATATGTTTTTTTGTTCTAGTTTATCCATGATTGTAAAAAAAATGATCATTAACTTTAAGTATCTTTTTTGTTCTGTTTATCCATGTCTCAGTAATAAAAAACTGTAAATGTGGGCTGTTAGGCTTATGTGTCTACTCATATTGTAAAACTTACCAACTTGACAAATTCAACCTAATGTTCACTTCATATTTTTATTTAATTAAGGGTATAGTTATACATATTTTTACAATTGAACAACACTTTGTTTACTGCTGTCACCAAGTTATATATATATATATATATATACTAATTAAGGTTATTAAATCTTTAACAAATTTTATTTTAAGTGTTTAACCTTAATACATGAGTTACTTACATGTTGTTTGCACCAGTTACTGCCTGCAACTGGCTCTGCTAATCTGAAGTATTGTAGCCAACCTTCTAAATTTTTAATTTAACAAATCATAATACAATTGGCATTTTAGTCATATTACTTCTTACTTACAAATAATTGGCATACAAGTTATACAACATACTACTTATGGCTAACGAGTAATTGACATACTAGTCATACAATATACTACTTTTTGCTTACAAGTAATTGGTATATCAATCATATGATACACTACTTCCTGCTTATGAGCAATTGACATATCACTCATTACAATATACTACTTCTTGCTTATAAGCACTAGTATACCAGTCATACAATATATTACTTTTTGCTTACAAGTAATTGGCTGACCAGCAGCCAGGCACACATGGTTAGCCAACCATGTGGTAATGAAGTGGTTAGCCCACCTCACAATGGTAATGAGGTGGGGCGCCATCTTGTGGGAAATACATAAGCCCTTTTCGACCTCAATATCTTCCACTTGGGGAAAAACATACTCTGTCAACATGTCACAGTATTCATCCTCGTTCATTGTTCTTTCTGCAAAAATGAAAGGACCAATCACTTGATCTTCCATCAAACCGCACCAAACATTACATTTAGGAGAGTTATGTTAATACTGAATTACGACATGTGGTGACTCTGCTCCCCCCCCAAATGCTGCAGCTATTATGATAACCGCATTCACATAAAATATAGCCTTATTAGAAAACAGAATATTTTTCAAAAAATTGTTATTTTTATCAATTCTATGTAAAAAGTTAACAGCAAACTGCAATCTTTTGTTATTATCAGAAAGTTTAATTTTATGTAATTTTTAGGCATGCAAATGAAGTCTTTTACATACCACATCATACAAAACAAGGTATATAGATACACGGTAGGGGCCACGGTGGGTGTGCGCAGTAGACTAACGCGCGCGTGACGTCACTGAATCTAACTCTTCACTGCTACTTTCTGTAATTTCCCGTTTAACAATGCGATGTTCTGTAAAAGGTCTTTTTTGTGTAAATAAAAAGTGTTTTAAATAAAAGGTGATAATTGTGTTTTGTGGTCGAGGTTTAATAAGTGTAAGAAAAGATTTAATTAACCTATGTTTTGAATCCTAAAGAATGCATAATTTGTTTTGTTTGCTGATGTATAATTGTGTATGCATAACAATGCCTAGTTGTGCTGTTGCCAATTGCTACAATAATGATAAGAATTGTAAAAGGAAAGGAATTACATTTCACAGAATTCCAAAAGACGAAGGCCTGAGAAAAGCATGGGTTCATGAGTGTAAACGAGCAGATCATTTTAATTTTGATAATGTTAAAGTATGTTCACTTCGTTTTAATGACGATGATTTCAAAAGGGATTTTAAATCCGAATTACTAAATACGAAACCTAAAAAACAGCTGAAATCCGTTGCCATTCCACGTTTTAACAATCCCACCGTTGAAAATAAATGTATCAATTCTGAACGAGCTGCAAGGATTAAAAAACATGAAAACCAAGAAACATTAAAAAAACTTATTGACGAGTCCGATGGAAATCTACCAGGTAAATCACCTGTAAATGGAAATGAGGTTGGTGCAATTGTAACGTGTAATTCTGTAAATGAAACCCACCCTTCCGTAGTCAGTAATTTTAATACAAATATCGTTGTAAATAATGCCTCTGTAGAGGAAATGAAAATTTACTTTTGAAGAAACAAATTCAACTTGCATTACAAGAACTGGCCTCGGTTAAAAATAAAAATGTGGCTTTACAAAGCAATGTTACTAAGTTTAAGAATATTTTTTCTGATAATCAAATTCAAGTGATAGAGAAAGGTGCATGCTCTAACTGGTCATCCGAGGATATTTCCAAAGCCGACACCTTACGTTGCATTTCAATGAAATCTTTTGACTTTGTAAGTAACCATCTGAAATATCCCCTACCCAGTGAAAGATGCCGGAAGGAAGACAAGTAACAAACTCAGTAAACTACAATAACTTGTACTAGGTATAATTATACACACACACACACACACACACACACACACACACACACACACATATATATATATATATATATATATATATATATATATATATATATATATATATATATATATATATATATGTGTGTGTGTGTGTTGAAACATAAGTTCTAAGAAATACGTATGTTTTATTTTACTGTTTTCATAATAGGCATACGTCTATTTGCTATTTAATTTGTTGTTAATTTTTTATTTAAGATGTGCGTTTTCACAGTCAACGACATAATTGTCACGGAAAATCAGCAGATACGTAAATCATAGCGTGATGTACTTTTAACTTTCAAACAAAAAATAACCTGGAATTTTTCAAGCTATGGACCTATAATTTATTTTAATATTACGTAATATTGTATAAAATAAAAATTTCCGTTTTGACAATGAGCGAATTCAGTCAGTAAAGTAATTAACAGCGTTATTAATGTTAGATATAAGGAATTATTATTTTAATTACTATAATACAGTTACTAACACTAACATTACAAACTGTTTTCTACTGAACACTACGTCTGAGCTAGATTCGATGATGTAGTTCAGCCGGCAAGTGGTGGGGGGAATGCGCGTGGCCCCTACCGTGTATCTATATACCGTCCTCTAAAGTACTTCGTTCCATATTACTTAGCAGTGCGTCTAAACAAACCAAGGTCTGATTAATTGGACCTTTAAAATTAAACTGTTTATCATAATGGTTTATTAAGAAATCCTATAGATTAATAATGCTGGTAGGCTACGACAAAATTTACCAACTGCACCTCATTGTACTGTATTTGTTTATATGCTGTCAGATAAGGAATGAAAAAAGAGTAATGCAACAACAATATTATTTAAGCTGTTTTCCTGCTTGTCCTGCTAAGAGCATTATGTTAGCAGTCTAGAAAATTAGCAGTTAGCAGTTGTATCTGTTATTTTTAACTGTTAATTCTAATTAACATTAACAGATAGCAGCTGCAAAATTAAATTAGCAGTTTTGCCCATCACTACACTGAACACTGTCGCCGTTATTCTCATGATCACGCAGGCCTGCCAACTGCAGGAACTGAATTTCCACATTTACATGAACAAAACTTGGACAGTTGATGAACTAAACACCACAAACTAGATTAGTGTATGTCACTTTGTACAGATTCTTGATCAAGAACTAAGGATTTCTTTTTCAAACACCCTGTATTAAAAGTATCATATGTTCAATATATATATAAGCCAAAGTCACTCATTGATCACTGTATCTCGAGAATGACAAATGAGAAAGCTTTGAAGTTGAAATTTTGCCTGGTGTGGCTCTTCTTATGGTGTAAAAGTTCCATAAGGCTGGTTTTTATAAAAAATAGTCCTTGAAGTGCTTAAAATGGTTCCTTTCTAGACCATGAAAATATCGGCCTCTTGTACTATTTGCCTGATTTTCATCGGAGTACGGTTTAACGCTTCAATTAATAGTTTTTCGTTGTTATTTGTTGCAACTGGTTTCAAGCAACTGGCATATGCCTATTTGAAGCAAAATTTCGGGCACTCAAAATGTCTAATTTGTCTGGTACCGTTAAGTATTTTCACTGGAACATGCCTTAGTAAAATTCAAAGCAAACCTTTATATTTATTAAATTCAGTTGCTTGACGTTCAAAATGTTTGATTTATTTTAAAAATGAGTATTTTCAAGAGCTCTAGAAGCCAAAAAGTTGTACACTTTGTAGTTTTTTTTCATTTCATGCATTGAAACAGCGAAGTCACGTTAAAACATATTTATGCCTGACTTAATGTCTGTTTATTACGTCAATACGCCAAATTTGTCCGTTGAGCACTCAGAAACGATTGGATAGATTTTAAGATGAACGTTTATATTTGTTAAATGCAATGTTTGGTAGGTTTTAAGCTACTTTATACTTTATTTCGCCTGTTTGAAACAGCATGTTTAGTACTCAAAATGCCTGACTTATTTAAAAAAAGCCGCCTCGGTAGCCTAGTTGATAGCGTACTGGGCTTTCACCCCGAGGACCCGGCTTCGATTTCCGGCCAGGGCTTGGCATTTCATACTCTATAAATCATCCCATCGTCTGCATTAGTCCAAGTGTGCGCAATAGTCGGACGTTAAACAAGGTATTCCTCGAGCTCTAGAAGCTAAACGGATCGACATCTGACAATGCTACTGTATGATTGTAACGTGTAAATTGTTAGTTGTACGGTTACAATATCTTAATTCCAGGGGTGGTAGGTAGCCTATTTAGGGTTTTGGTCCAACAATCTGGTTTATTTTACCGAAAAAGTTATTACATTCTATCAATAGTAATAATAATTTGCTTTTTAATAACACAATCTGCTCTTCCAAACTGGCTATACAAAATGTTTGTCAACTTTCAAATTAATCATCTGTAACTTTTATTCCCTGAAAATACTGTAACGAAACGAGTACACAGCGTACACGCGCGCGCCACACACACACACACACACACACACACACACACACAATTACATATTAAAAAACTATAGAAAACTGTACCTGACACTTGCCGGTGTTCATTTTCGATTTTTCTTGTTTTTTTTGTGAAACTTCAAAATTTTCTTTAATTAGAAATTTGTACACTGATTGAGTTATAATTCTTTATTTGTGATTAAAATTTGACCACTTCGACAAGCTGGTTTCGCTGGATTTTCCCTATTGCCGATTTTAAAAATTTTTGCTCAAACTTTCAAATATGAAATATTTTATACATATGGACCTATTATTTGGGTTCTTATGGACAAACTGTTTCAGCCAATTTCGATTAAAACCATTAAAAAAAATAAATGTTATTTTAGGTGGTTTAGAGCTATTGTGTTTTTTATGGCAGATTACCTTGATTTTGTACAACTTACCTAATTCCAAAAACTGCTTTGAAGAAAGTTCAGAAACACTTAGTTTTGAAATTTTAATGATATCGGACTAGCAGTTCTTGCTCTAAAACAAATAGTATAAGTATACACATACAAATAATTGTTATTTGTTATAAAGTTATTTTTATGACAACTATAAGTTATGAAACATGAAAAATGTGTTAAAAATTATATACTAACAAATTTTTTTATACTACTGCAATACTTTATATATGATTTTATACACGAAAAGCCCGGAAATAACTAAACTTATTGTTAGGCAACCATGGCTAGCTGGTATTTTATAAATTATTCGTATAAGGAGAAACAGAATAATACAAAGTTTGGCATTACATTGTGTACCTAACACCAACATAAACTTCTATCTCAGTGCTGAGGGAGAAAGCGCTTCTTACTTTGGCAGTATCACAGTAATGGTATGTTTTACCACAAAATCATTAATATTTAGTAGGCCTACAAGCTGGTGTAGTTTGCTTCTATCGATCCCTCAACTCAAATTACTGAAGCCCTGTCTATGTCTCTCCAGCTGTTTCACCTCCCTCCCCCAACCCCAATCTAAACCAAAAATAATAACGTAAGGGTAAGCATATGAAAAACAGCTTTCAAATTCTCCCCTTCTCTCTCTCTCTCTCTCTCTCTCTCTCTCTCTCTCTCTCTCTCTCTCTCTCTCTCTCTCTCTCTCTCTCTCTTCTCTTCCCTTTTTCTTTGTTTATTAGGCTATAGTTCAATATTTGTATATTTAAACTTCACTTTTTATCACGTTTGTGGTATGAGTTAAATAATTATATAAACTTCTATCAAATTTTAAATACACGTTCAATAATGTATCCAAGTGGCTGATATTGTACAAAATTAAATCAATTTTTCTTTTCCCCTGTCCGTGACTTAATTCCGCCTTATGACACACTTCGGGGTTATAATTTCATCTTCAGATATCTCGCTCTGAAGAGGTTGTTATTACATTAAAATTTAAATGTGCACAACACACACAAATCATGATATACCAGATACATAATCGGGAGTCGATTCAGGGATCCCGCAGTGCCTACCCGGCTTTAAAGGTATTTGTTATGTGTTGTGTATTACGTCATTTAAATTTACGTGTAGTAACGACCTCCTAGGAGCGAAATATCTGAAGATGGGATTATAATCCAGAAACGAAACATAAGACGTAATAAAGTCGTGGACGAGAAAAAAAAGATTTATTTTTTTAAGTTTTATCACTTAGCAAATTTATTCTTATCTTCGTCCAAAATTCTTGATAGTAATTTTCTTAATTTTAACTTACAAAAATCATCAATCATTAATTTTAATTTATCATTTATTTTAGTTAATTTGTTTATTTAGAATTTAATGTTTTCAAATATTATTACTATTTATCTCTCTGAATAATTATGGAAGAATGCAGATATCATGTTAAAAAATATCAGAATTTAACTGGTTAACACCTTAATCTACGTCTAAAAAAATTGTTTTTGTTTTTAATTTTTAGTGCCACGAAAATATTTAAAGTTTTTTTAATAAAAGAAAAATAAATTAAATAATGTTACATAAAAATCCAAATTGATACGAATAGAGCGGTCTGTGTTTATAGGTATTATTACGATACTCGCACACGTGAACATGGTTTTTCAATTATGGTGCAGTGATTTGTGCTATTCAGATAACACCAAAACCTTATAACTGATTTTGAAAAATACGAAATTTTAGATTTTAGCCACTGATATCAACTCCTAAACCAGACTTTTCAGAAGGTAGACCATTTTTTATTTATAAATTATAACAACATAAACAATTTTCTACTGTCTGTGAACAGTCCGTTATGAATGCTGAAATACAGGGTCCGTCAGTAAAACGGGAAGATTAAATAAAGTAATTGAATGTTGGAAAAAACTTTTTTAATATATTTTTAGTAAATAATTGAAAGTACAAGAATAGCCATTAAGGGTACATGTCGAAAAAATATTATTTTCTGAACACTACGTCTACCAAATGTCCTCATTTGCAGTTAAGGCATTCCTGGAGCCTGGTTTCGAAGTTTTGCATGACCTCTCGCAGCATGTTGACAGGTATTGCAACAATCTCGTTTGCAATTCGTTGTTTGAAGGCTTGAATTGTTGTGGGGTAGATCTGCTTGAAACACTTTTGTTTTTAGGTTTCCCCATAAAACAAAAACAGGTATCGCCAGCGGAGGCAGCTGACGTGAGCAGCTGATGGGCTTAGCGATCCCACCATACCTCTAGCTCATTCTACTCTCACTCATTTACGCAACATACACACAACACACAACACCCACAAACACACTCTCACACACAAACACTTACACACCCGCCGGGGGTGCAGACTAGCTGCACCTAGTGAGAGGACCTAGACGAACCTCGCGGCACCCGAGTCTAACACACACTTACACTTACAGCACTACACTTACGATTTAAACACTTTCCACACACACGTACATTTAGGGATTTGCTGTTCTTGTTCCGTTATGTCTGGGAGTGGCAATACTGCTTGGTTACCTTTGGCGGGGCCAAGTATGTGGAACCTGATGTGTGTCTAGCACTGCCGAGGACCGCTGATGGGACAAGTGCTGGAACCGATCAGCCTATAGGCGCCTGGCAAGCACATGAATGTTGAGTTATGGGTGTCGGAGCCCATAGCTGGGTCTATCGAAACAAATGGTTGCATTCTGAGAGTACATAGAGGGCGGCTGCCAGTGGTACTTTGGTTTGGGGAACCGTAACTGTGTACCGGAACCCATTCCTAAAATATTCTGGAGTGCTGACAGACATGTATTTCGGCTCCAGGATATTTGGAGGTCCCCTCCCCAATTTATTGGGGATTCTCGCTTTAATTCCGAGTATCCTGGGCTGCTGGTGGTCGTTTGGGTGCACCCTGTGCCACTTGTTCGAAAAATCTTCGTTCATGAATCGCTCGGCAAAACTAACTATGGATGAAATAACCAATAACGCCAAAATTTCGTTGAAGAGACATCGTTCGACTGCATCTGATGAGTCTACCAGTTCAGTTAATCATGATGTAGAATCGTTGGCAGCTTCAATTTCAGAACTACCAACTCCAAAATTTTTAGTGTTTAGAAACCAGGAGGAAGGGGCAGATCTGTCAAAGACGTCGCCCTTCCTTATACATAAGACGATTTCGGGTAGAGCAGGTTCTGTAGCTTCTATTAAGAAGTTACAGAATGGAACATTATTAGTAGAAACCAAAAATGAGAAACAGAGCCGTTCGTTAATGAAAATGACCTCCTTCTTCGACCTGGTCAAGGTATCTGTGGTACCTCACAGGTCTTTGAACTCAGCGAAGGGGGTTATTCTATGTAGAGATCTTTTACATGTATGTCTCAATGAGATAAAAACGGAACTAGCATCGGAGTCCGTGATTGACGTGACACGTATAATGCGCAGCATAAATGGGCAGAAGGTACCAACTCCCTCGTTGATACTAACCTTTGGGAAACCTGTACTACCTGAATTCATTTATGCCGGATACCAACGGCTTTCAGTGCGACCATATGTTCCGAACCCTCGACGTTGCTTCAAATGTCAGTACTTCGGACATATGAGTTCTTCTTGTACAAAGCCGGAGGTATGTGGCCAGTGTGGAAGTAAAGGCCATAGCAGTGATGGATGCACAAATGACACCAAATGCTCGAATTGCGGGGGCGATCATCCAGCTAGATCGTTCAACTGCCCTAAATTTAAGGAATAAAAAACTATCCTCACAATAATGGCAAAGGATAAACTATCCTTTTCAGATGCGAAAAAGGTTTTTAAGGTTTCCCAATCTCCAGTGGAAGGCAAATCATTTGCTGCTGCTACTGCTTCATCAAGCTATAAGCAGTCATCCTGTAATAATTGTAACGAGCTCTCCAAAACTGTTAAAGTATTGACTGATCAGATAGCTCAGCTGCTAGCCCTGTTTTCCTCTGGTTCTGCTCCTGCTCCTGCTTCTCCACCAGAGAAGACTGTTTCTACAGTTTCACATAGTCCTGATACAGCAGAAACTTTAACCGATGCAACTGTAACAACCGATGCAAGTCAGACTAGAAAAAAGGCTGTACAAAAAAAACTTCTTCTGTTTAAGTCACAGGTACTTAAGCCTGTTGACAAGAAGATTTCTCCTGGCCTGGAATATTTTTTAAAAATGAAACCGAATACTGCTCCTCCGTCAGTGGGTGAAAAAAAATAAAAATTCTAACATTGCAGGAAGCAAACCTGTTAAAAAAATAGGAAAAAGTTTTAAAGGAGGTCCCACTACTAAACCTCCACAAATCAAATCAAAAAAATCATCTGACTCGGACATCAGTTACAGTAGTGATTAGAAGTCTGTAGAGTATGATACATCAAAATCCTGTAATAAATTAATCATTTATATATAATTCAATGTCTGCAACTTGAATGAAAAGTAATATCATACCATGGAATATTAATGGAGTAAGAAGCCATATTGAAGACCTAAAAGTTCTTGTGAGAGATTCGTCTCCTTTAGTAATATGCCTTCAAAAAAATCACCTTCACGAATCTCACATTTTCAACTTTAGGGGTTTATTATGTTTTCAGGACGGATTTCCACGCTGAAGAAAGAGCCAGGGGTGGTGACGCCCTCCTGACTCAATCGTATCGGTTCCTGTAAACATAGTAACTCAACTACAAGCTGTTGCCGTTCAGACTACCGTTCCATTCAGACTTACTATCTGTTGCCTGTACCTGCCGCCGAGCTATAATTTTCAAAATTATGAAATACTCGTATATGATTTGATATCCCAGTTGCCACCGCCGGTCCTACTAGTAGGCGATTTTAACGCCCATCATACATCCTGGGGTTCGTTATCCTGCAACTCAAAAGGAATACGTATTGAGAGAATACGGTCTACTTTAGATTTGTGTCTTCTTAATGACGGTTCACCCACGTATTTGGCAGCATCCACCGGCGGATGGACAGCTGCTGATTTGTCATTCTGTAGTCCAGTTTTGGCGACAAAGTTTGAATGGTCGATATTACCTGATCTATATGGCAGCGATCATACTCCTATTAATATTACCTTTCGTAACCTGCCTGTTATGAATCAACGTTTTCCGCGTTGGATTATTAAAAAAGCAAACTGGGAAGAATTTTCAAAGAGATTCGTATCACCAGATATTGGATATCGTACGTGTATCAATGCCATAGTAGACAATTTCACAAAACAAATTTTATGTGTAGCAGAGGAAACTATCTCCAAAACCTCCCCACATCCACCACGTCCACCAGTCCCTTGGTGGAACGATGAATGTAAGGAGGCAATACGCCAACGTAGAAGAGCTCTTAGTAGATTCAACAAAAGTCCGACGAGTGAAAATCTCGAAAGGTATAAAATTCTACGAGCCAAAGCACGTAGAATTTTCAGGCAGAGTAGGAAAGATTCTTGGACCCAATATATCTCAACAATATCTAGGACAACGCCTCCATCTATTGTTTGGAAGAAACTTCGTTCTGTTTCTGGGCCTAGCCCTTGTAATATATTGATGGGGCTAAAACAGACAAACGGAGTAATATTAACTGATTGTTCCGATATTGTAAATCTTTTAGGGTCATCTCTTGCAAGCTTTTCTTCTTCTACCGCCTATAGCAGTGCCTTTTGTCGGTACAAAAATAGAATTGAAGCAGTCCCGTTCACCGTCGGCAAATCTGGAGAATCTCCTTTGAATAGTTTGTTTACTTTGCATGAGCTAGAATCTGCACTATCGTCTACTAGAGATTCAGCTCCCGGTCCTGACAACCTTGTTTACTCCATGATTAAAAATCTTCCAACTTCAGGTAGGCTTTCTCTCCTCAAGATATACAACCGTATATTTGAGGAGCATACGTTTCGTGACGCTTGGTTGGAAGCAGTAGTAATTCCTATTCTTAAGCCAGGTAAAGATAAAACTGATCCAAGTAGTTATCGTCCGATCTCCCTTACCAGCGTCCTTTGCAAGCTGTTAAAAAAAATGGTAAATCGTCGTCTGGTCTGGCACATAGAAACAAACAACTTGCTTTCGAAAGAACAGTGTGGTTTCAGGCAAGGACGATCTTCTATGGATCAGTTGGTAATGCTAGAGTCTGCAATACAAAATGCCTTCCTCTTGCGTCAGACTCTAGTTGCTATTTTTTTCGACCTAGAGAAGGCTTACGACATGGCTTGGAGAAGGGGAATTTTGAAAACATTAAAATCATGGGGTATACAAGGCAGGATTCTGTATTTTATCAAAAACTTCCTCAGTAATAGGTATTTTAGGGTGCGTCTTGGTAGTACGCTATCAGATCGCTTCCACTTAGATAATGGTGTTCCACAGGGGAGTATACTTAGTGTTACTCTGTTTGCTATTGCAATCAATACCATAACGTCTAATGTACTGTCAGATGTTCTCTCTTTGTGGACGATTTTGCTATTTACGTAAGCACCAGAAACATGGCAACAGCTGAAAGAACCCTTCAGCTGGTAATAAATAGGTTGCAGTCCTGGACGAGAACTACTGGCTTTAAATTCTCCGCTGCTACAACTCAGTGTATTGCTTTCAGTCGCCGTCGACAGATCCAAAGCTCCGTTGTTATATTTTGATGGTATACAGCTTCGGACTTCTCCATCCGTTCGATTCTTGGGTCTAATACTCGACGAAAGGCTCTCGTGGAGCCCTCACGTGTGTGATTTAAAATTTCGATGTAATAAAATCCACGATATGTTGAGGGTTCTTAGTGGGTCTCGATGGGGCGCTGATAGGACCTGTTTGCTGATGTTTTACCGTGCCGTAATTCGTTCTCGAATTGATTATGGCAGTATTGTATATTCATCTGCTAGACCATAGATTTTAAAGAAACTAGATCCCGTCCATAACTCTGCAATCCGCCTTGTTTCTGATGCTTTCCGTTCAAGTCCCGTCGTGAGTATTCTCGCCGATGCTGGCGAACCATCACTCTCTCGTCGGAGACAGCAGTTACAATTAAGTTACGTATGTAATATATTATGTAAACCATGGCATCCTGCTTATAATACCGTTTTCCATAATCAGTTGCACCAACATTATGAATCCCGACCGCACGCTACAGCCCCTGTTGGCATTAGAACAACCCGTGTTTTTGAAGACTTGCGTATTGAACTACCCCCAATGTTTGAAAGGTCCTTTTGTCTTGTCCCTCCATGGATAATCAATATGCCGACTTTTGATTTATCCTTGTGTACATACCTGAAAGACAACACTCCTAACATTGTGTATCAACGTGAGTTTTCTCGACTGACTAATTCATATCCATCTGCTAAACTTATTTTCACAGATGGTTCAAAGATGAATGATAATGTTCTTGCGCGTTTTATTCACTGGACGAAACATATAAGTATGGATTACCCTCAATTTGTAGTGTCTTTACGGCCGAACTCTTTGCCATCTTAAAGGCTCTGAACACTATTGAATTCGATAGTTTGTTCTGATTCAAAAAGTGCCCTCCAGGCAATCCGGGATATGTATTCGATAAACCCTCTGGTTCAAGATATTCTATGCTCTGTCCATAGACTTGAACTACGAGGTGCAAGAGTATCTTTTATCTGGATTCCTGGTCACTGTGGAATATTTATTTGGAAACACTGTAGCGGATAATGTAGCAAAGGAAGCAACTTTTCTGCCGCCATGCACTCAACGTGTAATCTTGTCTGACTTTCTTTGTCACTTAAAACATTTAATTCTTCTACAGTGGGAAAATGAATGGGCAGCTACAAGCAATAACAAGTTGAGGGTAATTAAAAATACTGTTCGTCCTTGGGGGTCGTCAATACGTGCAAGTCGTAGAGAAGATGTGGTGATCACCCGCCTTTGCATTGGTCACTCCATGTTAACGCATGGATTTCTGATGGAACGCTGGGACCCACCTAAATGCGAGTTCTGTAGGGAAACCATCACAATAAAACATATATTGCTCGATTGTGATGGTTTCCAAAATGTGCGTGTTATGTGTGGTCTGAGCAACTGTTTGCAGACGATGTTGGGAGATAGTGCCCTGTCCGTTGACCGGGTTCTAGACTTCCTTCATCGTCTGAATGTTTTAAATAAAATTTAATTTATATGTTTGTTATTTTTTGTGTTATTTTATTTATTTATTTTATCTAAATAACTTTATTTCTGTTATGTTTATGTATACTTTTATGAATTGTTATTAAATTTTATTCATTATTCATTGTTATTTAGTTCTTAAGTATTCGTTACTGTAATATAGCTATACCTGTTATTTAAATTTCTGTTTAATTTATTTTTACTATTATAGTTTGTTGTTGTTGTTTTCTTCTTATTTAAGTAAAATTTTGTATATTTTTTTTTATACTTTCATTTTGCGTGACGGCGATGATAACCTTAACGGTTTTTCGCCGAAAAAAAACAGGTATCCCCCCCCAGATGTGTTATTTGTTATGTCGAAGGGCATGTTGTTTGACTGATCGGCGAGGACTTCTAACCATAGCCTGTTGAACAGCTGCGACGTTTTCAGGTGTTCGAACAGTTTTTACACTCATGCCTATTTTTTAGACGTTGATCCCGTTTGCTCGAGGTTGTTTATCCATGTTCGAATTGCATTATCTGACGGAACAGGCTGGTTACGCGGTATGTTAAAACGACGTCGGAAAGCACGTCGAGTTTTCAAAAAAATCTCGCCATTTTGATATTACGCTTCCACCGCTTAACCGCGTTGTTCACCCGTTCAACGATCCATTGAAACTAAATGGTAGATTGTGCAGGTGGTGACGCGCCAGTAACCATCACTCCACTACCTGCCAACTTTGTCTCAATGCCACCTACAATCATTCCGTTTCATTGGTTGACCGTGTATTATTACTGTATTTGTATTTATAATTAGCATGAACCTATTTAGGAGACGCAGTACACTTATCTTGAGCTTCAATATATTAAATTATGTTTTATAAACTAGATATATAAATTAATACATGTCCAATACAATAAAAATTGTGAAAATTTCCTTTTTTTTGGATTTTATCCAACTAGATTTTTAAATTTGTGTGATAAATATGTCGATATTAGAGGGAAGACATGAAAACATGAACTTCTGTAGAGTTCTGGCATCTTTGCAAACATTTTTGCTTTAAGTACCGGTAAATGTTTTTTGCCGTCAACCCTTTTATTTTTCCTTGGTTATATTTGGGCAGTTACAAAGACTATTTTGCCAAATTTTATAGCGATTTGTCACGTCGTTTACGAGTAAGCATTGCGTTACCGACAGACGGACGGACCAGACACACGCATTGTTTTATAAGATAACTTGGTTTTGCCTACAGATTTTAAAAATTGTTCCTATTGAAAAATATAATTGTTAACATTTTTGTTCCGTAAAACTTGTTTAAACATAAATAAATTTGAATTAATATTTACCGACTGTGTCTGTGTGTGTCCCTAATTTCTTATTTTTTAAATTTTTATTTTAGCAAAGCGGCAATCAGTGTATTTATGCCCATACACTTGATCTATTGACACAGTATTTTGATTTACTGACACAGTAATTTAAAAAAAAAATAGCTTTTTAGGCTTAGCTAGGTAGCCTATCTAAAAATTTAACAGTAGATCAAAAGTGGTTTTTCAAGTAGTTGATATGCCAATACAAATCACAACTACGCATCACATCGATTCATTTTCTATAAGACATATTTTTGTTAGTGATCTATTATTTAGGAACTATTATTAAGATTTTTTGTAGGTAGGCAATAAAAAAACCTAACCTAGCCTAACCTAGATCTGTGAAGAGTTTTTACATTGGTCTCTTATACCACTCACTTCTTCAGAGTCGGATAGGAGACGTGCGGACTTACTTGCCTCCACGTGGTGCAGAGTTGATATTGGTCTGTAAAAAGTAACTGTATCGATACGGGTAAAACGTAGGACGTACAAACATCCCCAGCCAAGGTGGAACAACATAACCGAGGGCTGCGTGGCTAAGCAGGAGGTTAGCATCTGGTATACGAATTCTGGATACCAAGTGATCTCCAGTTTTACTTTAGCGTTACCTACATGCGGGGCTCTGCATGGGTGGACATCTTTTCCTTAGCTTTTCGTGGGACCTTAAATGGAAACTGACGAAGTGAAACACTCAAAAATTAAAAACCCTGCGAGACTTACAAAAATAAACCTGGGAGTTGAGAATGTGAGTAAGGTGGAAACTGGGGTTGTACTTAATCTGGCGGAATCCACTAGTTGTGGATTGCAGCAGATTGTGTGTTCTTTAGGCAGGCCTGTTCGACCTGTGATTTCAACTCCACACAAGGACGAGAGTAGTTCAGGTCAAGCTCCATTACAGTAAGGCGGCAATTACTGTCTAAAGAGGTTGTTTGAGCAGGAGGAAGCTGTTGTCGCTCTTTTACAAACGTTGAGTGATGGGATACAGGATAGCAGGACTGGTCACAGACGGAGCGATGTTGTTTTACGACAGACCTATGTCCTGCATAGTTGTTAGGAATAATGTTGCGATACTTCATGTTCCAGGGACTTTGCAGTAATCAGTAATGAACTACGTGTGGGATCAAGGAGCAGAAGGGTAGTAGTGACTTCTGCATACTTTCCACATGCAGACATGGACAGCTTCGCGCCCATTAGCTTCTGAAGGGTAGTGCAGCACTGCAGTGAGCACACAGTGTGGGGAAGCAGCATTACAAACGAAAGAGAGAGAGAGAGAGAGAGAGAGAGAGAGAGAGAGAGAGAAGAGAAAGAGAGAGACAGAGAGAAAGAGAGAGAAAGATAGAGAAAGAGAAAGATAGAGTGTATATATATATATATATATATATATATATATATATATATATATATATATAAATTCGTTTGTAACAATTTAGGTAATTTTTTTCATTAGTATTATTTTGCCTATAATTTGCTACTTTTTATCAAAAACTTGTTTTATTTATTTATAAAAAAAACTCTTTCAATCAATACTTACTGTATACAGGTATTGGAAATAAATCAAGACTTTAGAAAAGCATATTTCGTATTGCTTGTATATAAACGAATGAATTTTAAAAAATGCAAATAAAAGTGCAGAATGTTATCTTTTAATTTATTACGTATTCATTATTAACTGTGAATTAGTTAATGACTTTATTCATTAGTTAACTATGAATTCATTATTGTCAGTTAATGGATTTTAAAAGTAGTTATAAAGTTATCTAAGAGTCGTTCTGAATCGCAATATATGTATATGTATATATATATATATATATATATATATATATATATATATATATATATATATATATACCCTATATATATATATTAGAAATTACAAGTAATATATTACATTATCTATACTTTTACACCTATTTATCGCTGCGGTGGTAGCGTAAACAATCAACTACCCTCCCACCATTTTGTTTTTGTTTTGTTTTGATATTTTAAAGCGAAAATCACATTGAGGCTATTATTGCCTCCCTAAATATAAGTGTGAGTGTAAAGTGTTTTAATCGTAAGTGTAGTGTTGTGTGTGCGTTAGACTCGGGTACCGCGAGGGACGTGTAAATCCTCTCAATAGGTGCAGCTACTCTGCACCCCCTGCTGGGACCCGCCAACTTACCAACCCCTTTGTGTTATCTAACATTCTCAAACAATGTAGCTAACAGCCAGCACTGTTTTAATGAAACTGATACAGTTGTGATACAATTACTTTATTGATTACTAGTTGACAGGTTACGTTTTAAAAATAAAATACTTAGGATAACTTATTTACCATTAAATTAATTACTAAAACAAACATTTTTCATAATATAAAATTATTAATTTCTATTTTGAATTATTTTTTATATTAAAGACACCTTTCTTGTTTATTAACAAACAACATTGTGAACAACAACAAACAGTTTTATTCGCTACCATTTTAATAATTCAAAAAGTAAACTAATAAATGTCTATATCTTTTTATATTTCCGCCAGAATATATTCTGATTGCACCCTCACTCATCATGGATTTTATTTGCACCACTGATAAATAGAGGAGTTTTTCAATGTGGAACCGACTAGCACTAATTTCCAATCTTCCAATGTTTGGTTGATGAGTTGGGAAACAGACAGCCAAATGTTGACGAATATCGCAGACGAATTTAAATAACTAATTCGACAACCAAAATAGCGTTCATTATATTTATGTTAATTTTCATAATATACGCCCGATAATGGCCATTCTATTCCCAAAATAAAACTAGGTTAGGCTGTTAAGTGTGGCAATTGGTAAACTGAAAATTTACAGAGAAGTATAAACATTTGACACTGCACTGTACATTACGGACGTCCTGTAACAATGAAATACTTGAAACGGTAATATACTCCCAACATTACAGTTTATGAGAACTATTAGAAGTAGAATATGTTTCCTTGTTTCAGTTTTTAGTAGTTAAATATAACACTCACTCATATAGGCTATAACCCCGATATATATTCAACATAGCCTACGTGCATTAAACAATACCATATTAGTACATAAACATTTATATTTATGAATGAAATAATAACACGTTTGTATATTTCCACTATTTTTTATTTGAGTCTTGCCAACCAAGGTTTCACTCGTTAGAGCATTGTCAAGCACAGTCTGTTAAGTTAACAATGCTCTAACGAGTGAAATCTTGCTTGGCAAGACTCAAATAAAAAAGTTGTGGAAATATACAAACGTATTATTATTGCATTAATATAATGGATTTCCACCGAGTACCAACTGTCTTAAGTACGAAAAATCTATGTCTATACGCGTGTTTGTGAACATGTACATCTAGGCTTTAACAAAACTACTTAGCCACTTTAATGCGAGCGTCAAATAAAAATGACTGGAGTTTTCATTCATTTTTTCAATCTTAAGAAATTTTATTTGATGATTTACATTTACAGTGCTAACATTGAGAAATCTTTATGTGAAGTAACACTTATTATTTATTTTTCGTAGACACACTAATTTGATCGTTAAATTAAATCACATATTTTAGCCAATCAAACAAAAGATGGTTTGCAGCTGGTCCTTAAACTAAATTACGACGTTTTTAAGTACTAATTGTGTCCATTAAATTAGACCACACACATCACTAATCAGACAAGCACAAACTGATTTAGTGAGAGTTCCTGAACTACAGTAAAACGTATTCGCGTACATTATTTTGTTTGAAATGCCATCTGTTCCTATATAGGCTGTCATATGTTCATATATATATATATATATATGTTCATCATATAAATATGTATATAAACATATAAATATAAACTATATATATAAACATATATATATAAATAAATAAATAAATAAATAAATATATATATATATATGCTGAAGAATGTTTAAAGTTTTGCAGGTTAAAAGGAATGCAGGCGAACTGAAAACTGAACCGCTTATAGAGATTAGAGGGTAAATTTGTTCTTCTATGTTCAACGAAATTTATAATTTGATATTTTATTTATAAATTTCCGAAGCCTATTTCTGTAGATTTCCATACAGTTTGCTACAACTCGGGAAGTTTACGCCTTACAGACTATATTACAATAAGCTACACATCCAAATGGGACTTAAAAACACTCCGGAAATGTTGTGTAAAAGATAGTATGATCGCAAATGTGCCCTAAACTAAAGTCATGAATTTCGACCTAAAAAGTCGCTCTTTTCAAACAAAAATTAAATAACATGAAACATTTTACAGCAGGAAATTAAATTGCCCCTGTCCGTCCGTCCGTCGATCAAAACTTTTAAGTTTACTTCTATGACCGTACTCCTGTATACCCCACAGGGAGCTTATACCCTCCTGGAAATCCCACATAAAAGAAATCAAAAATAAGCTTCGATATAAGATAAAAAACATTTATTGTTCAGAAGTATTTGCGACATTAACCTATAGAAAAAATTGTATTATGCTTTGATCTGTTCATGGTTACAGTACTTGTTGAATATCACGGGGAACTCCTGTCTCCTGTCTCATCATTAAGACTTTTGATGATAGCTCAAAAATACACAAACTATGTTTCTTTTAGTAAGTTACATCCTTTCTACTGTTTTTAGATTTGAAAATTTCACCATTACGTCACTTGTTTGTTTTTGAAGTCATAAAATAGTTTTATAATAGAAGCGGGAGCAGCAGTCAAGGAAAAAATGATTATACGCGTACATTAAGGAGTCGAACACAGTTGAATGTTAAACTACAAAAAAGAAAAAAAACGATATTCCGAAAACACTATGTACTCATTGATCTAAAAGTACATAATCAGTTTCCTGTACATAATAAATTAACGTCACGTACATAATACATAATATAATGACGTCATGAAAATAAGCAATATAAATATTTTTATCAATCGGGTTACTCTTTAGCTATTTGCGCATGAGAAAGTGGAAGAGATATTAAGGCTAGAGGTATGAAGGAAGTGGTATTCCTTAATTGTAATTTAACTGTACAGTAATTTGGGGCACACAACCGAATAAATGTCGTACTAAGTTCTCATGTTTTTTAATGTAGGCTTAAGATTCTCATAGTTTTTATAATTTAAAATTTGTGTGTACGTTCCTCCTTTTCTTCTTTTAAGTTGTTTATTCTTCAGCCTGACTATCTCATAACTGTGTAACATGTGAGTATATAACATACAATTATTATATGTCGCCGTCGTCGTTGTCTTGGGTTTTGTGTATTGTTTGTTGTTTTTGTTGTTGTTTGTTATTGTTGTTTGTTGTTGTTGTTGTTTTTTTTGTAATTGTTGTTGTTGTTGTTGTTGTTGTTTTGTTGTGATAGCATGTAATAGTAATATATAACAATAGGAATAACGATAACAGTAACAATAACAATGACAACAATAATGATAATAATAAAAGGTTAGCTTTATATTTGATTACACTGTTAGTAAATAATAAATTCATATTTAACAATTATTTTTAGAACTGAGAACTACAAACAAAGAGCAATATTTAAGGAACAACAAGCCAGTAAACCCGAGATAAATAAAGTACTAAAGTAACTAAAATAATAAAGACAATAAAAGAGAAAATAATATAACAATAGACCTATTAATGAAAACAGTAACTTTTACTGTACAGTACTATACTATACTACCCTTCTACTGAACAAACTTTGAACAAATTTTAATAAAAGCAAATAGTGTTAAGGCCCTGACTAACGCAATATAGGCCTGGCATCGGACAATAATACAATAACAGGGACTCTCCCGGTTCCTGCCGCAAGAATAACACTGCGTACAGCGTAGAGCATGGAGCGTGGAGCACATTCATTAATTAATTAGTTTCGGTAATGTGTAACAATCGGGAGTCAGGACTCGACATTCGGCAGTCGACAGTTGCGCTGGATTCACGGTTCACTCGATAACATCCGGAATTGAATGAAGAGTGATTTGATCTGGGTAGGGAGAGCATTCAATAGGGATTTCGTAGATAGGGGAAGATTTTTTTTTGTACTCTGCTCTCTGAAATTAATTTAATAAATGAAGAAAATTTGAATAAAGCGCGTGCCCCCCATTGTACGCATATTCGAGTGACCTATTGATTCAACGCTATTCTATATATTTGCATTAATGATTATAGATTAACTGTGCCTAATATGTGTGCTTGGAACTTTATTTAACATGTTAGATGTGAACATTACAAGTATAAGATACGATGATTTAGTATTAAGCAAGCTTTGGTAGTTCTTCTTATTAATATATTCTGACAGTTTCGACATGTGGATTCCATTATATAAATAGTTTTCCTCTTTACATTTTGTTTGTTTTATCCCAAAAAAAAAAAAAAAAAAAAAAAAAAAAAAAAAAAAAAAAAAAACGGAAATTAATAGGACTGATGGGGGGAAATATCATCAAAAGATAGCGAATTCTTATTTCTCTACGGAAGTGTTGACGTATAAGGATATAAAACGAGAATAATGGTTTACTATTGGTTACGCTGTATATATCTCATCATATCATCAGTCATACATGGTTTGCATCCCTTGTTTTGTTTTTGTTTAGACTTACTCCTTGAAGACAATAATCATTATTGTATAACTTAGATACAGCAACAAATTTATTTAGAAGTGATTCAGTATATGTGTCCGCCTCTTTTTGACATGTAAAATCATTGATGTCCTGTGTTCGCTATCGTTGACGGCGTTAGTTTAAATTCTTATTAACAAGAACATAATACACGAAATCTAGGTTAAATTTAGAAATTTAGTATGGAATGTAAATATAATGTGTTCCGTTGTACTGTCACCGACAGCAGGGGCGACTCCAGACACATTTCAAAAACTTATTTCACAAAACAGGATCTGTATAACTTCTTTGTTTTAAAAACAAGTTATATAAATATTTCGTTTCATGAAATTACAACAATGTTTTGCATAAAAGTCTCTTACAGTCTTACATACTCAAATATACATTATGTTTTTAGTACACATATTCAAACATATGTATTAGTAGCCTATATATACAGGTGTTTAAGAATTGCCAAAAAAACTTCGAACATGAACGACTATTTAAAATGTTTAAAAAATGTAGACGTCTAAATATTAATAATTGAAGAAACGTATCAGGCGTCTATAAGTAAATCCAATTGTTCTTAGTTATATTTGTCTCAGACTGTAGCTGCATTCAAATAATCACGAATTTAAATCGTAGTCAGTCTCGGTTATTAGTCCCACTCTTCGTAGTCCAGTCGTTGACGGTAAAAATGCTGTATTACCTCCGAATTATTTTACATAACATTGATCTTTAAAAAAAAAGTGTAATGAAGCTTATTACATTTTGATGTTAGGCCCCTCTACATCAAAAGTTGTAAGTTCCTAATATGCGCTTTTTGTTTTAAGGGATGAAAACCTTTTAACAAAAAATTAAAAAAACTATAGTAGATTTTCGTAGATTTATATCGTATTTGAATATATAGAATAAATATTGTTCCATATTCTTGATATTTATGATATGTTGTACTATGTCAACCATTAGAAAGTACCACTTATGATAAAAAGAAAAAAATAGTTTTCATCATCTTCAAAAGTTTCAGTGATACATTTATGATGTAGGCTACTAAAATCTCTTCACTGTTTATAATTTACGATTTACTGCAATGTTTCAACCCTTATATTCAACCCTAAAGACTAAATTTTTAAAAATCAGTTTTCAACAGCTTGAAATGTTTTAATGGTACATTTATAAAATCACTTCACAGTTTGTAATGTAATTTATAATTTATTGGAATATTTCAACTCTTAAAACTTGGCCCTTACGTTTAAAATTATATTTACTTAAAATTGAAAACTGAAATTATTAAATGAGTAAGGGGGAAGAGAAACATTTTCTGTAGGCTACACTATACTACGTTTTATTATTGTAAAATTGCATATTGTAAACTATTGTAAAAAAATTATGTTTTATTACTGTACTATGTTTCATTAGAAAAAAAATATCATCATTGTCGACCTCCTCCTTTTGTTCAATAAGTGGAGACAAATTCTCACACGTAGGTGTTCATACTTTTTAAAGTACGATTTAGACATTCCGCCATACATACGTAGGTAGAAGCATGTGTTCACATGCATTCATAAACACAATAGTATATTTAGTTATCTTTTTCTTTTTCAATTTATTTAAAAAATATATATATAAAAAAATAAAGAAATTAAAAAGTATTTAAATCAAACTTTTTTTCGTTACTAGACCTCCTATACCGGTAGAACTTAAGTACAGTAAATTGTACAAGGATTACATTCACTTTAAATCCTTGTAGTATTTTTAGGTTTTTAGATTTAGGCCTTTAGATTTTTAAGTAGTGATTTTTTTCTCGAAAAAGCGAGTAAACAATTTTGTTTTCATCATAACTCCAATAGTTATTATGCTAAAGACTCCTACCAAAGCTCATTTTAAAGGCCTTTAAAAGTACTTTGAAAATTTTTATGTACACGTTCCCCCCCCAAAAAAAATCCGTTTTCACGTTATTTAACGCTGACTGTTTTGATTTCAGTTTTCAACGAACAATACGTCCCTTCAACCAGCCGTAACTCTGCTTGTATTGCATCTACATAAAAACCAGATCGTCTTGTTTTTTATAGGTTTAATTTTTGTTTATAACAATTTGTTTTACTTAAAGTTTTCAAATTATTCGTGAAAAATCGTTCAAAAACATGCACTTTTTAATGAAAAACCAACATTTTAAATCACGAATAAGTATTGACTTGTCAAAATAACTTTACATTAAACGTTTTACTTACAATTCCTCTATCGATTTCTGCGGTTATTTTTAATGTCATAATCCTACCCCGAGAAGGAGTGGATGCCACCATCCGCCCGCTGGATAGAAGGTACATCGGCACTATATAACTTCTGTTCCTTGAACTATTTCCTAATTACTGTCAAAATTTCATGTCAATACCGGTCTTGTCCGAAAGAATTCGGAGCGAAAAACTGTCGACGACTGGATTACCACGGATTCTTGAAACTGTACCGGTCTGTCCTGTTGATCCTAAATGTTTCTGGGCGATAAGTCATTACAGCGCTGTTACCTTTACTTGTTCAAACTCTTATATCGTCTTCGAAATACCGGTTTCGGCGGTACTGTGGTAGTCCTGGGGATAACAGTGGTTCGGCGCATAAGAACAGTTATTGAAGACGCGAAAATAGGATTATTTGTAGTCCTACATAGATTTATTAACGGAAGATGCTTTTACGCTTACAAACCCATGACAGAGATGGTGTAGCATGACTTTCATGGCTGGATGAAACTCCTCAAGCCTTCATGTTAGCGATTAACTGCATACAGGTCTTAGTGTTGAGGTTAGGTAGCCAATGACAGTTCTTGCTTAAGTTAAAAACAAAAGTTCAATAAATCCGCGGTATAATTTTTGAAGTTACTACTGCTTATCGCGGGGTACGGGTGTATGTTTTGCACGAGGAAAAATTCAGTTTGCTGTCACGGAACGCTATACTGTCACGATTTGCCGTCACGGAACTCTCTACCGTCACGAAATGTTCTAACACATCCATAACCGCACTCTAGTAACGTGGTTTGTTTAGTGATTAATAAAATGTATTTTTGAAGTGAAAACTTTTATGCTCGAGGGTGACAAAACATGGAAATAAACATTTGCTTTCGCGTCACGCTTGAATCCGTAATACATAGAACCTCACAGCATATATTGTTCTTGTAGGATATATCTAGACTGGAAACGACTACTTTTAAACAGTTGATTTCGCACAATAGCTTCAATATCAATTGAGGTTATGTATATTGTTCTTGTTAATTTTAAAAATGTGTATTTTGTAAATTTTTGCAGTTAAATTATTTTATGTATATGACCTATACCAATTTTTGAATGCCAGAATCACAAATATTATATTTATTATTATATTTAGACAGTATAACTGTCAAAAGTAGGGTTATGAACTGATTTATTGTTAAAGTCCCTTATATAGTAGGCTATAAGATACTCATATTCATAGTCTGTGACAGTTTCAGTTAATTTTTAAGTTGCGTACCTACACACGCGCGAAATTTAATACGAAAATAATTTTCAGAATTGCCCTTTTCTGCATTAATCTAAATTTTATAAAAATAATTGAATCACAATAGTGAAAAAGTATACAGTCAGGCATACCAGAAGAAGAGAGAGAATTGGCACTTCGGTCGGCCAATCCTGTACTCCCTAAGTTTTTTTTTATAAAACCAATAATTGTTTATACTTACGTAACAAATCTATGGTAAAATAAAGATATTACGGAACATTTCCTCAAAGCTTGACGCGCGGAAAACTACAATAATTAAGGTAGTTTGCACCGGCATTCTGCAATGAGCAGGGCTACTCGGAAAATTATTCTGAATTCTCTATTAAACCTGATATTTTTCAGACTTATTGCAATCACCCTATACATCTAAATCAATGGCAAGTTATGAGACGATTTTTCTTCAAATTTTGTAGTTTTCAACTAATCATTAAACAGCTGTTCAAGTTAATTAAAATCAACAATGACATTAAAGCCCGGTTCCTTTGTGTAAAATTTCATTGTTCCTTCTGGTTGCACTCAACTGTTACAGTTGAGCACATGTTGGGTGTTGTACGTGGTTGTGGACCATTGCTTTTAATAACCTCACAGTCATGCTATTAATGCTATGCATAATTGTAATTATTACAACAGCAGCAACCCTCACATTCTTGAAGAAAACGTATTAAATCAAAACGTCTGGACGGCTGTGAATGTTAATGACGTTTTGTCTTAAAACATTTCAAAGCAAGCGTTGATCCAAGGGGTTCATGGGAGGTCATAACCTCCCCAAACGATGTCGTATTTATGCATTTTAACGTGTTTTAAAATTATGTTATAGAGAGTAAGAATAAAAGCTTATATTTTTAATAATAATAAAATCGTTTAGTGTAAGGAATACACGATAGTGACAGCTAACCTGGAATTAACTTGCTGCTTTGCCTTCTTGCTCTGAAATCATGGCTAAGAGCATGGAAAAAAACTAGGCCTTGCTCTCCTACATATCCACAAAGGCATTGTTGTAACATTGACGGTGTAATCACTAGATTTGCAAGACCTCGAAAAGGAAGTTGGACTTTGTCCTTTCAAAAACGTACCCATATTTCTACAACCAGTATAGCACTGTACTTCTTGTACATATTTGTTATAATTAAAAATTTTCTGGTGTTTGTATTTACATTTCCTTAATAACTTCGTTCCTCTACCAACATAGCTAAAATCAAAATTGAACTGTCTCCTGAAAGTTGAATTATATACACTTGCTTTAAATGTGAATCAGAAAAGGCAATCTAAAGAGGTGAAAATTCGTAATGACTAGATGACATTAATCATATGAAATTAATTTTAAAAATATGGAGGGGAGGTAATTTAATATCCTCTTTTAAAAAAATAAAGTTTTAGATAAAGAAATAAAAATATTTCAAAGCTTTAAAAAGTATTTACATATCTTTGAAGAAACATAACCTCAAACACCATTTTCGGAACATGAATTACCAGTTTAACCTTCTCCCCCCCCCAACCTTCCGATTTGAGTGAGGGAAGTACAATAACTCCTTCTCTCGTTCACTTACTCTTTCGCTTATTCTTCTCAGTTTGTTTAGTATTACAAGGTTTAAGTAGCTGAAATTTCAAATATGGCATTTTTTTATCCTTAAATGGTTTTAAAAACCTCCTATTAATGTTTTTCCCCAAGCGCTACTCACACCTTTTTAGAGTAAAATGCTGGTTGAACCGTAAAACACGAAGCCATTATTTCTCTTATTGCAAATGTGTAGAAGACTTAAATTTGGTATAGGCCTACTTTTATAATGCACTGACATTAGATATTTAATTAATTAATTAAAATATATAATAATTAAAGTTTTTTTATATGATTTTACAAGCATGAGGTAGAGTAGCGGGCGGCACTCCACAAAGATCCCGGTAGAGGAAAGGCTGTTACAGGATTTGGCGAGTTCTGCCAATACGTACGCTATTGATCCACTTCTTTCTTAAACCTCTCAAAAGAAATCAGAACCTAAAGTTATCACCTCTTCCATTTTTAAGTTTTCTTCTATCTCTATCCATATTCCAAGCCGTGATGGATCAGCATACACTGACGGCTGCATGACTTCTTATTCATCTTAGCTTTAAATATGCGGGATGTAAATACCACGTAACCTCAAGTTTTAATCTAGACTTACTTATGCCTTCGGAGCTCTGTATTGGTGAACCTTTTTATTTCCCTAGCTACCTGTGGGGTTTCAATAGTTGAAAACAAACTGTCAGAGCCATGAGGAACTAGAAAAAGTGGACCTAGGGAATAAAAATTGCATGAAGGGGAAGAAAACTGGTGCTGCATTTAATCCCATGGAACTGACAGAGTGAATCTCAGAAGACTGTGGGAGGACTTAGCCAATCTCCAGTAGAAAAATGAGAGATGGTTTCGAACATCTCAAATCGGAGTAAGGTTATAGAAATCTATTGCAAATGCGCAAACTGAGAAGAGAAGAGCAAATGTGTTTCAATTAAAACTAGAAGAAAATGACCTTTCAGGGATCAAACCTTGGAAGTAAGAAACAACCATTATAGACCTGCAACGACAGAGCTGACGGGAAACTGTACTCTAAGGCCGCGCGGCCACCAAATGCAAGAGGAGTTGCGCAGAACTGATTAGAGAGAAGCAGAACGGAATGAAGATGGACGGAAACCGGAAGAGGACTGCACGTCAGTTTAAAAAACGCGTGTGTCGTTTAAATCTAAATATTTAGGCCTACATTAACGGATTCTAGGAAACTACTATGTTTAAAAATCGTAACCTAGGTGACGAGAAAGAATAAGTTTGGAGAAGTGGTCACCGTGGTGGGGGAAGCGGAGTCAGCTTTAAAACCGATCTTAGACAGAGTCGAAGCTAAGCAGAGCGAAACCCAGTGGCACCACTTGACTCCGCTTAGTTCCGTTACGTTTTCAGTGACCGCACTTAGAGCCTACATTAAAAACAATATGTTCGGTTTTTAATGCTTAGGTCTAGTCCGCTCCGCTCAGCATTTTGTGGCCACGGCCTACTACTGGAGGGCTGTTAACCAGGAAGGTTTATTAAAAGAGGGATTTTACGTGGGCTTTGGAAGACTATAGAAACTCTGTGTAGAGGAAAAGTCAGAAGAACCATTGGACTTACGGGGCACTGTGTTCTGAGGGTACATCTGAACTTGGTAGAAATTTACCATGAATAACTGTAGGCTAAGCAGGATTGATGAAGAAACTGTAGGTCACATAATCTATGATTGTGAGGCTCTTGCCAGCAGGAGGCAAGAGGTTGTTTGGTTTCTAGGACTCCAAGGACTTTCTGCTGAATGAGGTATTATTCAGTGGACTGCTCAAATTCATTGAACCAGTCTACTGAACTAGAGAGTTAGTTGCACAATAAATCCTTTGATTGCAGTGCCAGGGACCAACAAATACCGTAACCTTTAACCTTTGATCTAATCAACAGTCAACCAAAAGGGCGTGGGAATATAGGTCGAATTTCAATACACCGAAATCCTAGTAGATATCTATTCATTTAAATACCACACTCGACCGGTATACTTGGTCAGTGGCAGGAGATATATATTCTCCCCTTATAGCAATATTGTGTCTGTTGAAAGAACATTTACAATGATTGTTATGCAAGTGGCTTTATTGCGTCTTGTCTAGGTGAGAAATGAAGTATAATAAATGTTTTCCTACTTAAATTTGTTATAGCCTAGATCATTTGTGCGAGATGATGGTTAACAGCTTAAATTCTAATTTTTACTGATTCGTTCATTATTAATCTTGTGATTTCTTATTTATAAACTTTTGAGTAATTACAATAACATTTTTAATCAATAAGCTTGCGTTAATAACAATAATAATAATAATAGAAAATGCTCTATTCTTATTATCTGAGTTATATTTCTACAAAGAATTCTAATTCACTGTGTAGTTTTCGAATACACTACTAGGTAGCGTTGTTACTACAACATGGAATTTACATCCTATAAAAACATTTTGTTGAATTTATGTTACTGTTAAAAAAAATCATTTGTCTGCTTAAATTATTACATAGAGTTACACAATAAATATTGTAAATAGGCCTTTAATTGTCTATATAGGTGTTGTTGCTGAAACGCTGAACAAATAACTAAAGAAAACATCTCTTTTAAAAACAAATTATTAGTTAATGATGGAAAATTAATGTTATTTGTTATATTTTAGTAGTTGTTCTAACCATCGGTCCTTTTTAGTTGTATAATTTTTCATTAATTTGTCCCTAACCTAAAAACTAAATTTCTATATGATCGAAACACAGTACTGTACTTTCATTGCAATTATCTGTAGAAGATTAACACGTCTTTATGCCCTATTTCAGTTGACTTGTCAGTTTTTGTTACCACTGTATTCTATAGTTGCCGAAGTAAAGTATTTTAACCTTTTACAGTAATTCTTACTACTACATTTCTTATGTTCGAATCTTAATACCATACATTATTCCGCATTTTTTAAAGTCAACACATAAATGATTGCATTCGTTTGTAGGAGAGGCATCGTCTGCATTAGCCCAAGTGTGCACAATAGTCGGACGTTAAACAAAAAAAAAAAAAAAAAAAAAAACAAAACAAAAATGTAAGAGAGGCTAAATACCGCTTTATTTCACACGTGTTACATCACAGTCTAAGTCCCCTGACTATGCAGTCATTCTAATCACTGCATTCCTCTGAGTTCAATACAAAGTACCAGACATATTTTCCCATTAATTTTACATTATCTACATCTCTGTGATCTAGCATAACATATTCCGCATCTCTGCAGGTTAACATACGTACTGACTATAATTTTAACAAATATATTCCTCTGTAGAAGTAGAAGAGAGTACAATACTGCTTTTTTCCAAGACCTTAATTAAACAGTCATTATAATCATTTAAATTTATTAGAAGTCGAAAGAAAGTACAAAGTACTGTTCTATACTTTGTAAACACTGCATTCCTCTTTGGATGAGGATACTTAGTTCTGCATTTTAACACACTTTTTGTTCAATACAAAGTATTTCATTTCTTATTATTTTGACCATCTTTCTAACTACTAAATTTCTATCTGATCGAATCTATTTCACTTTTCTACAAATTAATACAAGCCTACTGGATCCAATCACTGCATTTTATCTAATGTTTTAATAAACGGTACTCTATTATGTTTCCATACTTCCGCAGACAAAGCCAATATTGTAATTAAGCCAGTTATTGTATTGTGTGGTGGAATATCATCGCACTAAATTTCCCATTAATTTCGACGCCATTCTAACCTCAGCATTCGCCTGTGGTCGAGATACATTACCACATTCAATTTGCCGTTAATTTGACCTGAAATTTCAATTAACAAAGCTGCATTCCAATAGTCGAGACGCAGCATCACAATTTATTAATTTAAAATTTGAAGTTTTAAATAATTTGTCTTTAGTATAATATGTGTTAATACGTAACCTAATAATTAAGTATGACAATGTGTCCCGTTTAAAGAGGAAAGCAGAGGGTAGAATGAACTTTTTAAATGAAAGTTCTACATTTGTTTTGAATCTAACAAACTGTTTCCACTATATAATGAAACATGATAATAGTGACTTTGGTCGTCATTCTAACCACTGCATTCCTCTTTGGTCGCGAAACAATACCATTCATCACGTACATTCCACACTTGCCCGTATTAACATGTTAACGTGCGACTGTCATTTTCACCAGTGTTTTTATCTGAAGGAGAACCTCCAATATTTATTTATTACCCAGTTCTGTAGAAAAGTACACTAACTATACATTCATTCTAATTGCTCGTTTTTTCTGTGGTTGAGACAAGGAGCCATATGAAAAATATTAGCAGTCGCGGGACTGGCCGACAGAAGTGAAAACTGAAATAAATGAAACCGAAATAATATATATTGATTTATATTTTAATTTATGATTCAAAAATTTACTTAAAATTAATTATAAGAAAGAAGTCGTACAGGGATAATTTGTACATTAATTACAAATTTATCTTTTTTAATTTATTTTTTACATTTTTATATTTTTTATTTATTTATAAAAACACATGAAGGGCTGCAAAAGACCATTACAAATAAAAACAATGCAATTGTATTTATAATATAATTAATATAAATATATACATTGTAATATTTAAACGTTACAATAATATGTACATATTAATTGATTTGTAGGGCCTACTGATTTATATTTCAAAACAAATTTACGTTAAATTCAATGTAAGAAATAGGACCTGTAAGTATAACATTAATTATTAAGTAATCTTTTTTTATTTATATACATTTTTTGGACACATTTTCATATTTATTTAATTACAAAAACACATGGTGGCCTGCGCAATCGCAAAACAAACAAATAAAACTTATTTGGCATAATAATATAATGAATACGCACAAAACATAGTATTTACATGGATTTTGATAGTTCACATATACACTAATACAAATATTACACTTGTACTGTCCTCTCGGACTCTCGGCGTGCCGCAGATCGCAGCTGTATTGAATTGATATGACTAACCGTATACAGATTTAGCGTGACGTGAGCTGAATGCTTTTTATTCACCCAAAATGTGCTAAACGCGCCTAAAGAAGTTTTCACTTAAAAAAGCTTTAATTCACAAAATCTAAAGAATATCCTTTAATTGATATGAATAAAAATACCAATGAAAACCTTTTGCTTTAGAGCAAATCGTTTTTTTTTTTTTTGTTGATCCTTTTACTTCTAGACTGAAAGATTTGTTCGTAAGCAAAAGGTAATCATTCATATGGAATGAAGGAAATTCTTTTGCTTCTTCATTTTATTTGAAACAAAACCTTTTACTTTTACCTTTTACTTGAAGTATTTCCTTTGGTTTATTCATATGGCTCAATGTACACTTAAATTCGCAACAACCATTGGCTGTCATTCTTAGTAGCCTACTGCATTTTGTTCTTGGCAGAGGAAACTACCATCCTTCTTTCCACATAACTGCAAATTAACCAATAACTTGACTTCATTTTCCTGTACACGGAAACTGTACTGAAGTTTATTCAGTATCTCAGCAGTTCGGCACACTGATATGACTGACAGTGTGTTCCTGCATCCCTCTGCAGAAGAAACTCCAACATGTCTTTCTTTCCAAAGTCCAGTCTGCAGTCGCACTTTAACTAGACAGTCATTCTATTTATTCACTATACTTCTCTGTAGGGACAGCCTATGCTACTATACTTACTTCCCCATTAATTTCATCGAAAGTCCAATCGCTGCGTCATCTTTGTTTAAGAAACAATAATTCATTCGGCATTTCTGCAGATTAACACATTGATCTACTATCATTTTAACTACTGCATTTCTTTATAGAAGAGACTCCAATCTCTTAATTACCCAAGTATGCAGGTTAAAACAGTAACTAGGCAGTCATCCTAACCACTGCATTCATCTAAAATCGAGCAAAGCATCATATTTCAGTTTACATCAATTTAACCTTTATTCTAAACACTGCATCCTCTTTGTTTAAGAAAAAAATAGTCCATTCCGGATTTCTGCAGATTAGCACAAGAACTTATTACCATTTTAAACACTGCATTTCTCTGTAGAAGAGACTCCAGTATCTCTTTATTAACCAAGTCTGCAGGCTGAAACATTTACTAGGCAGTCATCCTAACCAATGCAGTCATCTGTAATCGAGCAAAGTACCATATTTCATTTTACATCAATTTGACCTTTATTCTAACCACTGCATTTCTCTGTGGTCGGAATATAGTTCCATACTTTACTCCTCATTTTTGCAGATGAACACACTAACTTGACTGTCATATTAATTACAACAATCAACTATATAATTTATTAGAATACCTCTTTAATAAGCATGTTATCATACTAAAATAAAATTAGGCAGTCATTCCTCTGTGTTTGAGACATAGTACTGCACTTCATTTGACATTAATTATACCGTCATTCTTATCACTGTATCCTATTCCTCTTTGGCCCAGAAAAAGTACCACATATTATCCCGCATATTGCATATTAACCACTAACTTGATGTTATTTTAATCACGGCCTTCTGCAGTAGAGGCCTATCTCTTTATTCCCCACGTCTACAGACTGACACGACATAAGCAATCATCCTAACACTGCATTCCTCTGCGGATCAGACACTTTTATACTTCATGCCACATTTTTGTTTACTTACTATATTGGTGGTTACCCAAGATTTCCACCTTATTTTAATTAATCATTTTTTCATTCGGACTTCTGTTGCTGTCAGTTGCGACCTAGATCAGCTTAAAAATAATGGAACTTTTTATTTTCCTTTTTTTATTTTTAGGTTTATTTGTTAACATCCCCAGAACCGATGTGAAATATGTTAAAGTTTAGTTTCGATGCTAAAGACTACGTTTTATTTTTCCTCCTAATGTCTTTAAGAGATGTTGGGTGATCGATGTTACTTCTTGGAAGAAGACGTGGGAAGCTACCTAGACCTACAGCCTACTATTGTTAGTTTTTTTCATGCTGTACGTCGTTCACCGACTTCATTAGTCTAACTGGCATAAAGTGTTACATCACAAAAAATAGCAAATTAATGCATCGTTGAACGAATTCTATTTACATTTAACATTATAAAATTTTGCTAAGAGTCAAATTCACGTTCAGATTTTAATTTTCACTGCTTTTTTACGACTATATATCTCTGTGAAAATATTCGTTTTGTACGATGAGCCCATGTCTTTCCAACAAATAAAAAATAATAAGGTTCTTATTATAAGGTAGACTTAGAATCTAAAAGAGTGATGGCTCATATAAACTTATAAAAGTGGAAGACCTTCATAATAAAAACCATGATTACCAAAATAATTTTTTTAAATTTACAAATATCATTTTAAAATTTTGTTCTACAGTACAACAATCATTCCGAAGCATTGTGGCAACAAGTGGTATGTTATGGTTATGGTTGTGCCTAATTAAATTTGACTCGAATCAATCGGCGATTAGAAACCTACTGTAAAAACATGTTGCAGCGAGGCGAGGGCCAGGGGAAAGGGGGAGGGGAGGACCAATAAGCGCAAGAGATAGTTGAGCCAATGACGATTGTAGACTGTAGAGTGTAGAGCTGTAGACTGTAGAATGAGAGCGGAGAGGGAGAGCGCTCAGTTCGTTCTACAACGCGGCAGACGGCACACGGAACATTGTAGTCAGTATTATTTAGTGAGGTTTTTCAGTCAAACCGACCACCCGTCATTCCGACCGGGTTTTGTTTCGGATTGAAACCTTTTTCTATCGTGAAATAGATTAACGTCGAAGATTATTGTAACGAACAATTATTGCGCCCGTAAGGGCAACGGTTCATATCATAATTAGTGTTGTTGCAGTGAGGTGTTCACTTATATTTTTTGTTAATTTTACACAAGTAAATTAAACTCTATTCCTAGCATGGGTCGTGAGTGAAGTGTCTATTTTATGTCATGTGTCGACATCAGTATTCCATCTTGAAGATTTTAGTGTACCTGTATCTGCTTAGGCCGACCGCTCGCGCCACTGCCCCAAACTGGATGTAAGTATACCAACAGGTTTTGAGTTTGAGTAGGCTATTCTACTACTCTCTTATCTTGCTCTGTTACTGTGAAGTCTGCGTCTTGACGCTGGCTTTTGTTTGTAAACAACTGGACTTGAGAAGTAAACGACTTTACTTTGAACACGTTTTCAAAAGTTATGTTTTAAAAACTTTTATTACAAATGTATCTTATTTTTAATAAAAACTTGTATAAATAATATTTACTTTGTCCTTATTACGTGTTTGAAATCAAACAACTGAAAAAGAATCCAAATAGTTGTCTGTAAAATATTAAGTAAAAATAAGTAGGCAAAGGAGAATTTTCATTGTTAACTTTGTGAATGTGGTAGTGCTCTGTTTTCGTTTACGTTTAGCGTCGCTACAGATAATAAATAAATTTAAAAAATAACATCATTTAAATATTTTGGCGTACTAATAAATGCATACACGACCTAAAAGGTAGGGCCTATATTAAATTTTAAAAACGAATAGTTTCTGTAATTATTAATTTATTTTACGAAATATTAAAATTCTAAAAATCTGTATGGTACTGTAAAAACATAATTTCTAAATGCGTGTTATTTAATTCGCGTTATTTAAAAGCAATTACAGCTTTACAGAGAGATTTAGTGGTCTGTTGTCCTGTTAATTTTAAATAACATTTTACAAACTTGTTCTATAACTAAACTTTTCAAAAAGCTATTGATTTACAATCCAGGAGTTGTGTAATGTGTACTTAAACCTTTCAATTACTTTTTTATGTACCCTAGTCTCGTACGTTCTTCCGTAATATTAAATTTTCTTTAGTTTTTACAATTCCTTTAGTTAAACCTACTAGGAAAATCGAAATTAGCGCCAAGCCGAATGCTGGCCGTACAGTTTTGTATGCGTACTGCACTGTTTTAGTGCCGTTTATAATTTAATAGTAGTCTAGATTAAATAATGTTCTTATGAAGGAAGGCTTATTGTTATTTCCTGTTGCCTTCATGAAAATTGTTATCAGATAAAAATTGTAATCACTTAAAAAGCTTATAAAAATATTAAATTTTTGGTACGTTTAAACTGACTTTTTACGGTTACTGTAGGTTAACTGTAGGCCTATTTTTCAATTCCTACTATTAGTTCACACTCTCCCTATATAGGCTATATTTATATATCTTGTTCAAATTTTCAATCGTTAATAAAATACTTTCTATTCATCCACTCAAGTTCAAATACATTGTAAACTTGCAGTGGATGACACGATGTTAATACAGTTTTTTTTTCAAATATGAGTGAATGAATGAATGAATTAATTAATTTTAGTTTTATATGGGAGAAAACAATTTCTCTTATGTAAGCTAAGATATTTAGCAGGATATAAATTTAGGAATAAATTGTTGACCTAAGTAGGAATTGACAATTTTTTTTTTTAATATTGCTTGTTTATTACGAGGTGTAGGCAACAGAAGTACACAACCTATATGCATAATTTAAGATGACTTCCTTACCATTAAAGTTAAAAAAAAAAAACATCGAAACAGCTTAGGCTATTAGGCCTACTTAGTAGACTACTTGTTAAATAAAGCTGCCATAAACCTATTAAACTTTTAAAAAATTTATAGATAGCCTATACATATCTAGGACCTTTACGTGTTGTAATTACTTTTTTTATACATTTAGACGAGCAGCTTAACTGGATTGACACGGGAACAGAGTCCACCTGTAGGACAAGGTCGCAGGTTCGAATGTAGTTATGTTTGTCTTTTCTGTGCGTTATTTTGTCGATCTTCCGTCTTTATCTAATGTTTCAAGTAGAGCCGTTAAAACATACAACGAATCAATAGTTTAAGCACTGTATTTTATTCACACTCACACTTTATTGATCACAATATATAAATAATTACACGCATAATTACAGTATTAGGCAGGTTATAGGACCCACGTAATTACTAACTGATTCTTTTTATAGGCTAAAAAGAATAATAACTTTTTCTTCAATTTTTCGGAAGTAATTAGGCTACGTAGGCTGTGTTTTAGGGTTCGGAAAATTAACAAACAGTTTTTTTAAGCGCCCGAATCCAAACCTACGAAAAATATTAGCCTATAGAAGTTAGAACTTTGTGTCTTTGTTTTCAATGGGGAATAAAAAGAAGGGAAATGAGCAGATATCCAATAGTTTTATTATTGTTATTATTATTATTATTATTATTATTATTATTATTATTATTATTATTATTATTATTATTATTTAAGTGCGTTATACTGAATAAGTATAGGGCCTAGGCCAAATAATGAAAACATTGGTGGCTTTACAAAATTGATGCCGTAGATTTTTTTGTAATATAATTTTCCTCTGCTTGCAATGTTATCACGAAATGATGGTTTGTCGTGAAATAACCACTTTAAAAAGTTTAAGTTTAAACATAATGTTTAATTTTAATAAAAGTAGGCCTCCACTTCACGTTAAAACAGATTCAGTGAAAATACACTTCACTAAAGAGTAATTATTTTTTAAAATAAACGTTTTATTAACCTTTTTATAACTCAGACGAGTGGCTTTGCGCCTGCCATTTATGGCTGACTCGTTCCTTTGTTCGTTGATGCGCATTAATCAGAATGTTTTTTTTTAACTTTGGCCAAAATCTGACATGGTTTTGTCTTGAATTTAGGTTTATGTATTATTTATGCAGTGAGTGATTAGGCCTATACGTTTCATATGAAAAAAAATATTGTTCACGCAAAGGAAGCAGTGCCTATCTTAGGGCATATAGACCCTACTTATAATTGCCGATTTTCGAAAATCTGTAATCCGTCAGTTTTTGAGAGCGGCAGTATATAGTATCACTGTTTCATTCCTGACAACGTTTACTTTTAGGGAAAATTAAGAACACGATATAATGGTTACGCTATTCTACCTAATAGCCTAATAAAATAAAATAAATAAATAAAATTACCCCAAAGTAGGTTACGTTCAATATTATGCTTCTTTTTTTATATTGGACTGACGTAATTAGATTGTTTATTATGACTGTCCATAATAAATACCAAAATACATATGTACTTTGGTTAAAAAAAATTGAAATTTTAAAATTATGTTTAGCGCTCTAACTCGGATAGACCTACTTTTTGGAATTATTAATATAAAGTTTAAAAAAGGCTTAAAACGGTTTTTAACTCGAGAATTTTTGGATTTATAACCTTACATTTTGGAAAATTCATAACTTATTGGCACAAATATTAATATTTATAAACATATTGCGAAATGATTAAAATTAATGTAGACCTATACAAACAAGAACTGTCCAAGTTTAGGCTCCAGGTTTCAAGTTTGGCTTAACCTCAACGCGACCGATTTTCTTTGTTAGAAGGCAAGCAGACAAAGCTGCCAAGACAAGTAATGACACGATTGTTGAAGTCATATAATAAAGTTCATTTTATAAGAACTTCTCTTCCTTTGACAGCCCTAAGTGGTTTCAGTCCAATTTTACAAATTTTAGAAATAATCTTTAATCATCAATATTCATGAAACCTCCTAAACTTTGGCTAAACTTTGCATTTACTTAAAACGTAATTAATACTTGGGTTTGTTAATATGTTTATTAGATACAATTGCTAATTACTTTATAAATTCTTAAACATTTGAAAACAGAGCAAAATTGATTATCACAAAAAATATGCAAGGTTATAGCAAAATATATGCGCATGCCAATATTTTTATCCCCGTCATGTATTACAAAAACAATATTTTTTCTCTTTTTCTATTATTTTCGATTACTTGGGTGCTATTGTTAGAGCCCTATTATTATTTCATCTCATATATTTAATTGAATAATTATTGATTTTCACTTTGTTAGTCTATTGTTAGTGCTTACCTACTTTTAATAAAGCCTAATAACAAATAACTTTTGTTATGAATTCACTTTATCTTTGTGCCGTATCGTGCTATAGGATGTTGCTTCTAAATAAACTACTAACATTTTTAACGTACTGCTAATAAATAATGTATTGCTTAATTGCACACGTACATTCCTACGTAGGCTATTACTGTATTAGGACACTAACGAATCAGTAAACTGTTTGTAGTAGGCCTAAAAGCATTAGCTGCTGAGTTTAAATGATTGTTGTTTATTAGGTATCTTTGCTAATAACAAAATGTGGAAACAGGTGATCGGTTGGTGTGTAAAGAATCAACTTTTGTAATAAAATCAGCTGACTTTGTTCAGTCGAGCATGTGTTTCTCATCGCTAATTGGCCTGAAGTTTAGTCTATTGAAACTAAAGAAATTTTAACTTTCTTTTTTCAAATTAACATTAAGAAACTTTTAAAACAATATCTTGCTCATAAAAAAAACGAGAACAAAATTAACAAGTTCCATTTATAAAAATCATCTTCGTTACTCTAAACGTAGAACATAGAGAGATTTATAATGAAAGTCTATTGCCTTGGAGTGGTACATAACTGCAATGAATACAGAATATATAGATTCTGTATTCATTGATAACTGTCAGATTACCTTTTTTTTAACTGCGCACAGTCTTTTGGTGTTAATATGCCCTAGGAGCGCGTTTCGCCTGTTAGGCATCGTCACAATATTCAAGTACAACACTTTATTCAACATCAATACTTCAATTTTGTTTATGTGTACTGTATTGAGTTAAACTATAAGTAAATTCATTTAGCTTATAGGCCTGGTATGAATTTCTATGTTGACAATGTCTGAATGAAAGGCGAAATGCGCGTCTAGAAAAAAAGCAAAGAAGGACTGGGAACAGCTAAAAACAAAAAGAAATTCGTATTATAGATTTTTTTTTAGTATTTTTACCCATAAATAACTTTTTTAATAAAAGTTTCTCAAAGTTAATTCATGCTCTAAGTTCATGCTCAAAAGTTAATTCATTTTAGCATAAACTTAATTGATTTACGTTATTTTATGCAATAAAACTTATTACAGAAGGGGAACACAATATTTTCATTTCGTTTAACCATTTACACATTTATTCAAATTTACTGTAAATATAGTATAATATAGTAGTATATTTATTATACTATTTATATAGCCTAGTGGAACACAATTTTACTATATCTTTAATGTTTAAAACAAAAATTGTAGACTGTAGACACTCTGTAAGGATCAAGTAGAAAATATAACTACAATCCGTTATGACTCTAAAATAATTATTTCCCTCAATTATAGCCTGGAAATGGAAGAAATATCAAAGTTCAATAACAGAGCCTACATCTCCTGTAGGCTGCTCTTTCATTTCCGTTTAAAAATAAATTAAAACATTAATGTCGTCAATAATTAAAAGTCAGTATTTACTATAACTGTTTTTCTTGAAGTAGTAGGCCCCTAATAAACTGTTTGTAAAAAGTTAAACGTCTTCAGATAACCACTGTTTGCCAGAGGCGTTTTGAATTACGAAATTGGTTGAATTACAGTGGTACATTAAAAAACAAAACAGTTCCAAGCAAAACAATGTTTAATTTTTAAATTATTATACCGTGAAGTGTTTTACAACGTAGAGCAAACGGCCCCACAGGGGGCAATTTCAAAATGTTAAATATTTACAACAAAAATTTGAAGTTGCTAATAGTGCTATGCTTGTTAGCATTTTTTCGGCTGATTTAAAAGGAAACTTTTCCTAGGTCGTGGGGTTAGGATACTTGTATAGGCCTGCGTGGTCGTGATAGCTAGGACCCTGTAATCAGTCTGCAGCGTCTCTGACCTGGCGAATCTAAAAGTCGTAGGTTCGAGGCTGCAGTTACTGTTTCTTCTTACGCATTTACGTTAAAGACGTTCCATAGTATAACTTTTATATAAAATTTGTACTTTGTATACGATTTTATATACTTTTTATAAAATTTGTAACAGTTTCTTTGACAAAAACGTTTAAAAAACTAAGTTTGAAAAATTATAAAATGATCCCGAGATATTGAAAAACCAGATCTATATGTCAAACTCCATCGAAGTGAAATCAGTCAATTAGTTTAGTCTCCAGCGATGTGTACAGACAGTTTAGTTCATTTTCCATTGACAAATGAACTTTTTGCGCGATCACTGGTCAAGCGTTTTGGTCCGACTTGACTCCAACGTAGCACAAAGCAAGTAGCGCAAAGTGCTTGGTAAATAGCTCGGGCCATGTCGTTATCGTTTAAATCAGTTTGACCAAATGGCGGACACTCAAAAAAAAAGATGTTTTTACCTTACACTTTCATATATTAATAGTTATAGTGAAGTAAAATATTAATTTACTGTGGTTTTAAACGCTGATTTCACCATCGTAAATTAATATTTTAACTTTAAATTAAATCCATTGAGACATCTCTATATTTACAAAGCTCTGCGCTGGTTTTCTTTAAGAGATTTTAGTTTTCCCGGTGACAAGTTTTATTTGAAAAACAATTTGGCAGTCAAGATTCCTCAATAAAAATTAACAGTTCATTGACAGTTTTTTCCTGCAGACTCCCCACGCATGTTTTAATAAAATTGTAGGGTTTTTAAATTGTATTGTAATAAATTACAGATATTTTTCCACCATTTGCTTAAACAAATTCTTTTTTCCTAAGAAAATATTAACAAATTTATTAAAGTACTGTAACAGGTGTTTAAAATTTGTTTGAATTATTACTATATTATAATCTTAAATTATATATATATATATGTGTGTGTGTGTGTGTGTGTGTGTGTGTGTGCGCGCGCGCGCGTGTGTGTATGAGGTATGCATGTATATATGTATGTACAGATATGTATAGATATCTATGATCGTGATATGCGTATAAATGTGTAAATATGTATATTAGTATAGAAATGAGCTTTTGTCAGTTGTGTTGCGTGTTTTTTATTTGTAATTTTATTTGAGAGACAGAATTAATTATTTTTCATCGTGTGAAGCAGGATATGTATGTTGTTTTTTATACTTTGTTTTTCTTTAAATTTAATCGCAGTGTTTCGTTTTGTTTTCAGTACCCACATACACGATTTGGCCTAGAAGCTTACTTTTATTTGTACTCATACATTCTTTAAAAACCGTTATGTATTAAAAACAAATTATTTTATTATTACTTTTTTCTCACTATGTTTCATAGGCTACTCAATCTTACTTTGTAATTTATTACTTTCCTTTCTGTTTTGTAAGTACAGTTTTTATTTTGTTGTATTAGTTTTGTTTGTTAAAGTTTTGATGTTATTTATATATTAATGGCGAAAGGAAATTCTAAAATTCTAGAAAAATTACCTTCCGTGAATTTCAAATGCCATTTAAAGTTTAAAATGCTAATTTATGCAGACCTTGAAGCTGATATAATGGTGAAATAAGATTTTCAGAAAAAATATTTGTTACTTGAACTGATATTGTTAATTTTTGGAAATTCATTGGTAACACTTCAGCGAAACAGTTGAGTTCCATGAGAAGCCAACCTGTACGACGGTCTATCTGCAACAAATTTTATCATAGGCCTAATGAAATTTAGGCCTGTGTGATAGAAATGCTGTAAACGGGATGACTTTATCTTCACATAGGTTCATTCTAGTCACCCCACAGTTATTGTTTGCGGTAAACAAACGTGATTTACAGTAAAATAATGTTATGGTGTTGATTTAAAAAAGGAGTATTTTTATAACAAAATAGGTTAGGTCATATTGATTTTACGTAATGTTTTTTACAAGAAAATGTATTTATTAGTTCATTTATTACTTAAAAAAAAACAGTTTTCTCCATCTAGTATGTATAACTGAGCTGACAAACCTAACACAAAGTACATGGACTAAGTAAGACTACAGACTTAAGTTGGCGGGAAGAAATGGAACTAGGAACTGTACTGCATCTCTGGGTTGGACTGGATCCAGTCCTAAAACGTTCCGTGTGGAACAGTTACGGTAGGTCCTAGAAATAGTTGCCACCGCCATAGATTTATTAAATAGTCCGCTATGGAACTGGAACTGTAACAGTTCCACTTATTCAGTCTCGGAGCTCCGGAAATGCTAGAAATGCAGTTAAACCGGCAAAACCGTACTTTTTTGGGGTTTCTCCGTAACTGAGTGTTTTACCTTTTAAATCCGTACCAATTACGGAAAACTGATCTCCGTAGTACAAAGGAAAAATAGTTGCAGAATCTACGTTCTTTGAACTGAAGAGTAAAAACGTCACCAAACATACAGAAAGTTTTTTTTTGGTGTTTAACGTCCGACTATTGTGCACACTTGGGCTAATGCAGACGATGGGATGATGTATAACGTATGAAAATGCCAAGCCCTCGCCGGGAATCGAACCCGGGTCCTCGGGGTGAAACATACAGAAAGATCTAGGCTATTAAGTAGATAAATTTGTACGAGTTTTAAAAAAAGCGCTGGTATCGCATCGTTCCCAACTCTCATCTCATTTAAAACGTACTGCCGTCTTCATTTCCGAAAACACAAATTAAGTTCGAAAGTAAAGTTAACCTGATGCGAGACATTTGCGCGTGGATGTGCGCGTGCTCTTGGCTCTGGCGCATGATTTAGAAACATCATCTCACTTGCATAATATTTCTTTCTTTTTTTTTAACACAATGGCTAGAACTTAAAATCTAAGTAAATTTACATAATTTTACATCCAAAACGCGGATGCTGGCCCACACAGCGAATTTATAATAATTTATAGATTTATTTACGATGCCTACACTATGTTATTTCTCCTTCTGTTTTATGCATTCTTAGTATACGGAGAACAGAGTAAAAATTAGCTGAGAGTGAAAAATATTTATGGATCTTTCTCCGTGTAGGACCCCGGATTTCAGAAAAAGACCGGCCGACAGAAGTGAAAACTTAAAAAATTATTGTATTCAATGTTTGTTGTTGGTTTGTGTTGGTCCAATTATACGCAACTTGCAAAGGTTTTTTTTTTTTTTTTTTTTTTTTTTTTGGTGTTTAACGTCCGACTATTGTGCACACTTGGACTAATGCAGACGATGGGATGATATATAGCGTATGAAAATGCCAAGCCCTGGCCGGGAATCGAACCCGGTCGTCGGGGTGAAAGCCTAGTACACTATCCACTAGGCCACCGAGGCGGCTAACTTACAAAGGAAATTTACATTTATCTGTATTATATACAAATATAAAACGTCATTGACAATGCGTCATCAACAGCCTAATGCTTTAAATGCTTTAACAGTTGTAATGTTGGGGCTGGTTATGTTGTACAACATTATATTAAACTCTTTAATAATTCAAATATTCTTTAATGTAGGCCTACCTATTTATATGCGGTGTATAAGATATATTTAACTGTAAACGCTCTAAACAATTTTGTGCTAGATTGGTCGGGTATGTAATATAATGGCGTTAATTATTGAAATAGTTATCATTGAAATTATGTACATTTTGTTGTGTTTAACGTCCGACTATTGTGCACACTTGGGCTGATGCAGACGATGGGGTGATTTATAGCCTATGCAAAGCAGACAATGGCGTATGAAAATGCCAAACCCTGGCCGGGAATCGAACCCGGGTCGTCGGGATGAAAGCCCAGTACGCTATCAATTAGGCCACCGAAATTATGTGAAACTATCTATGTGAAATTATGTACATAGAACCTACATAATTTTAAACAAATAAGTGTTAAATGTAAACAAAAAGTTAGTCAGTAGTTGGTTTTGAACTCGCGTTACTTAGTTCTATATGCAGAAATCATAGCACCGAGTCACAATGCACATTTAGGAACAATCATTTCTCTGGTAGAGAAAAGTGGTAGAGATATTCACTTCAAGAATAATAATCCTGTTTATTTTATTAATTTTTTTTTTTTTTTTTGAGTATAGCCTATATCTCTGCCTTTCCTAGCTTCGAACATTTTATATTTGTTGACGCGTTTCGGAATATTGCCATTTTCAAAACTTTTTACTGTAATGTACTTGTAACTGTACTTCTTTTGAAAATGGAAGTATTTCGAAACGCGCCAACAAATATAAAACGTTTGAAGCTGGGAAGGGCAGAGATACTATTCAACAAAATAACATTCCTAGCTGAAAAAAAGATGATTGTATTAAGAATACTAATTATGTGTTTAAGGCGAGCGGAACACTTTTTTATATGTTTTTAGTTCTATCGGGAGTATATATATTTTCCTCGTAAAAAGTACTAAGCTCGCCTGAAGACGTTTTCAAGTTCATTTGGTCGCCTGTCCGTTCGTTTATCTGCGAGTTGTGCGCATAGTTGGAGGCAAAACTGAATAACTGATTTTAATGAAACGTGACTTGTTGGTCTAGTTCGCCGAAATTTTGGTCGGTTGTTTTAAATTACGAAAAACTATTTCTTAACCTTCTTTTTGGTAAAAGAACTGATTAAAATCTAAATTCCTTATAGGCCCCTAATCGATTCTAATAATTTTGATCAAACTTAGCTGGAGTTTATAAGGACTCGGGTCGATATAAATAAAAAAGAAATGTTTAATTAGCCTAATTTATCAAAATTGGTTCGTCAGGTATTGCTCAGAGTTGGTCATATTTGAAAATACACGATTTAAGACAGGGAACAAAATTGTAAATCGTCAGCATTTTTAGAAATTATTGGAAGAGAAATTAATGGGTGAAAAATCGTCCTGAATTCTTAGACTGCTAAAAATTATAAAAAGTCCATCTTTTTTGCTCTGTTTAATATTCAAAAATTTCCTCTTTAAAATAGTATATAATTTTTATGGTTTTTTATTACCGTCGGTGGCCTAGTTGATAGCGTACTGGGCTTTCACCCCGAGGACCCAGGTTCGATTCCCGGCCATTGCTTGGCATTTTTATACGCTATAAATCATCCCATCGTCTGCATTAGCCCAAGTGTGCACAATAGTCGGACGTTAAACAAAAAAAAAAAATAAATAAATGTGTAAAAAAATCATTAATTGAAACTTCTAAATTTTATATAATTATTCTGATCATAGACTTATGATGAAGAAACTAGATTGTTTTAATAATTCAGTTTTATGAATTAGGTAACCTGTTTTCAACTAAAAATGAAATTTTTTTTGTTTTTCTTGACTTTTTGAAAGTTGTGTTTTTCAACAAGTAAGTACATTTTTCTCTGGAACTAAAACAGATAAAGGATTTTTTTATTAGTTTGTCATACTATACTCTAAAATGGGAACTTAAAATATTTTAATTATAATAAAAAATACTTTACTAAAAAATATATTTCTGACTTAAAAAATATTTAGGCTAGTAAAAAAATCGCCAAAAATACTTTTTACATAAGTAACATTTTTTAAATTCCAAAGTATGCAGAAAACCAATATCCTTTGTTTAGAGGAAAAAACAAAACCACATTATAATACCGTTTAACAATTTTAAGGAGCTTGTACCTATGTTAACATAGAGAAGGATAGGGCGAATTCTACAAATTTTTCACACATATGAAGATTGAAGTTGGTGCAGCGAATTTGAAATAAAAGAAATTTGCCGTTTAGGAAAAATGAACTGTTGTCGAGTTTGTTTTGTTCGATTCACTCATGAAATGTAAGTTTTTTGTTTGAAATTCGCTAAACTGACTTCAGTTACATTTTTCACATAAAATTAAAATTTGAGAATGTTAAAAAAGTTTGTGTAATGATTTTGTACCGCATTTATGAAAGAGATTTAAATCCTACCCGCATTCCGTATTCAACGGAACTTAATGCCTGTCTTGAACAAGAGTGAACTTGCCGAGAGTTACAATCGCATTTGCATAATATGATCGCAGACACCAGCACAAACGATATTGCTGGCGGAGAACGTTTGCGTATAGATTAGGGTTGCGGTTACGATAAATCACGCGTTTGTATTCCTGCTTCTAAGTGTGCCCCCAGTGTGGACATTTTCTTTGCGCTGCTTAATTCGGGCTAGCGCTTGTATAAATCTATCGATGTAGGCTATTATAGTACGAATATATCGATGTAGACTGTAGTACGAATCTATCGCTGTAGGCTATAGTACGAATGTATCGATGTAGGCTTTAGAAGTACGAATCTATCGATATAGGCTATAGTACGAATCTATCGATGTAGGCTTTATAAATACGAATTTATCGATATAGGCTATATATAGTACGAATCTGTCGATGTAGGATTTAGTACAAATCTTTCAATGTAAGCTTTAGTCCGAATCTATTGATGAAGGCTTTAGAAGTACGAATTTATCAATATAGGCTATAGTACGAATCTGTTGATGTATGCTTTAGTACGGGTCTATCGTTTTGGCTTCAGTATGAATCACGGTATATAGATACACGGTAGGGGCCACGGTGGGTGTGCGCAGTAGACTACCGCGCGCGTGACGTCACTGAATCCTCACTGCTACATTCTGTAATTTCCCGTTTAACAATGCGGTGTTCTGTAAATGTAGTTGGAGATTCGGTGTGTTTATGTGAGTGTTTGTTTTAAGTAAAAGGTCTTTTTTGTGTAAATAAAAGGTATTAATTGTGTTTTGTGGTTGAGGTTTAATAAGTGTAAGAAAATATTTAATTAGCCTATGTTTTGAATCCTAAAAAATACATAATTTGTTTTGTTTGCTGTTGTATAATTGTGTATGCATAACAATGCCTAATTGCGTTATAGCCAGTTGCTATAATATTGATAAGAATTGTAAAGGGAAAGGAATTACATTTCATAGAATTCCAAAAGACAAAGGCCTGAGAAAAGCGTGGGTTCATGCGTGTAAACGAGCAGATCATTTTAATTTTGATTATGTTAAAGTCTGTTCACTTCATTTTAATGACGATGATTTCGAAAGGGATTTTAAATCCAAATTACTAAATACGAAACCTAAAAAACAGCTGAAATCCGGTGTCATTCCACGTTTTAACATTCCCACCGTTGAAAATAAATGTATCAATTCTGAACGAGCTGCAAGGATTAAAAAACGTGAAAACCAAGAAACATTAAAAAAACTTATTGACGAGTCCGATGGAAATCTACCAGGAAAATCACCTGTAAATGGAAATGACGTTGGTGCAATTGTAACATGTAATTCTGTAAATGAAACCCACCCTTCCGTAGTCAGTAATTTTAATACAAATATCGTTGTAAATAATGCCTCTGTAGAGGAAATGAAATGTTTAAGAAATGAAAATTTACTTTTGAAGGAACAAATTCAACTTGCATTACAAGAACTGGCCTCGGTTAAAAATAAAAATGTGGCTTTACAAAGCAATGTTACTAATTTTAAGAATATTTTTTCTGATAATATGTGTTGAAACGTAAGTTCTAAGAAATACGTATGTTTTATTTTACTGTTTTTTATAATAGGCATACGCCTATTTGCTATTTAATTTGTTGTTAATTTTTTAATTGAGATGTGCGTTTTCACAGTCAACCACATAATTATCACGGAAAATCCGTAGATACGTAATTCATAGTGTGATGTGCTTTTAACTTTCAAACAAAAAATAACCTGGAATTTTTCAAGCTATGGACCTATAATTTATTTTACTTTAATATTATGTAATATTGTATAAAATAAAAAGTTTCCGTTTTGACAATGAGCGAATTCACTAAGTAAAGTAATTAACAGCGTTATTAATGTTAGATATAAGGAATTATTATTGTAATTACTATAATACAACTGTATTATAGTAACACTAACAACATTATAGTACAACTAACACTAACATTACAAACTGTTTTCTAATGAACACTACGTCTGAGTGAACACTACGTCATTCGATCAGGGATTCGATGACGTACTTCAGCCGGCAAGTGGTGGGGGAGACATGCGCGTGGCCCCTACCGTGTATCTATATACCGTGGTATGAATATCGAATTAGGGTCTAGTACGAATCTATCGATATAGGCTACATCAAGAATCGCTTGTTCAGTGAAAGAAATACGAATCTTTTTACATGTGGCAATTACGTAATCAGAATGAATTGTGGCACTTAGGCACAGTGTTATAGATTATAGCCTAATCATTAAATAATTTAACTGCACAAATTTAGAAAATACACATTTTTTACGTTAAAAAGGACAATAAATATAACCTCAATTGTAATGATTTTGAAGCAACAGCTGTTGTTCTGTTTAGTGCTGGCGCAATTTATACAGTGTTACAATGACTACTGGCGCAATTTACAGTGTTACAATGACTACTAGCGCAATTTACATAGTGTTACAATAACTACTGGCGCAATTTACATAGTGTTACAATACCTACTGGCGCAATTTACATAGTTTTACAATGACTACTGGTGTAATTTACATAGTGTTAAAATGACTACTGGCGAAATTTACATTGGTTACAATGACTACTGGTGCAATTTACATAGTGTTACAGTGACTAATGGATGAAGTGACATTAAAATGACCATTTGCGAAATGTATATTTTTACAATGATTATTGGTGCAATTTACATATTGTTACAATGACTATTAGCGCAATTGACATAGGCCTATTAATACAGTGTCATTGGCGCAATTGACATATTGTTTTTTTATAATATTATTACAATGACCATTACATATTGTTACAAAAGGCTCTTGGCGCAATTTGCATACTGTTACACATTACCATTAGCACAATTTACATATTGTTAGAAATGGTTATTGGCGCAATTTTCACACTGTTAGAATGATCATTTGATCAATTCATATACTGTTACAAATTACCAATGGCGCAATGTTCTCAAAGTGTTCTGAGGCAGTTTGCCGTGGGGAGAATGTAAAATCATTTGAATACAAAAAAACTGTTACTAGCCTAGCTATAAATAGAAATGTACATCACATTAATTATTAGTTATATTTTATTACCTAAGGCCTATGTTTCATAAACAATAGAAAAACAATGGGTCTACTGTAATGTAACTTATGCCTACAAGGTCAGCACCGAAACAATTAATTGCCTGGCCAGTGCTGAAAATCTTTTTTGTATTGTATAACGTAAAGTTGGCCTGCGTGTCATTTTATGTATTTTTCTCACTTTTTAAATTTGATTCATTTATTTATTTATAGATTAAAACTTTAGAAGCTATAATTTCTATAAAGAATCTTTATGTATACACATACATAGTTCTGTGCACAAACTACATTTATAAATGGAAAAGTTTTTCAATTTAATAAGAAGAAGCGTGTTTCTGTATTTCAAAAAAGTATTTTTAAATAAAATAATCTCTAAATTAGTTCTAACGTTTATGCCTATTAAAAGTTAGCTCGAGTTGCTAAACATTTAGCCAACGCGACAAACGTAGGGTGGCAATAAACTTAATAACTTTGGCCTAACTTAATTTATGATGGAAAGTCTACGCTCGTTCTCGTAGACTTTTTTTAATGAATGCGAGAGGGAGAGAGAGAGGGGGGAGAGAAAGAGAGAGAGAGAAAGAGAGAGAGAGAGAGAGAGAGAGAGAGAGAGAGAGAGAGAGAGAGAGTGAGAGAAAGAATTCTTATTTTGTATTTGCGAACAGATAAAGGTTGGTATATTTATTTGGATAAATAAATCACTAAGTTTACAGTAATCTATTTCACCACCATACATTTTAGTTAAAAATTAAATTGAAAAATACATCAATTCTCTTTCATTACGAACTTGCAGAAGAAGACTAAAATCATTTATAATTAGTTATTAAAGTGCTTCAAAAACAAACTGTAAAAAAATATATTAATTCATTGACGAAAGGGCAATGAATGATCGTCAGTGTAGCGAGGTGATCCATGTGCAGTACTACCCAATCGGTATCAAGTGTTCCTCATTCGGCATCCAAAAGGTTAATTTCAAAACTGGCGTGGTATCTGCGATTAAGACAGGCTTTGCTTTGCAGTGCTGTTTAAAGATATAAAATGAATGCACTGTCCATGTACTGCTATATTTCATTTTTATCGATTTGCTTTCGTTTGAATCAAATCTGAGTTGAAGTGTTCTGCTTTCATTATTAGACTAATATTTAAAATTTGAGTTACTTGCAATATGCCCATATTATTATCAGGGAGGCCCGTGCGAAAATTCATTAGCCTATGAAAGATTTATGTAAACACTGCCTTTTTAATAAGTACTGTATTCGTTTTCTTTAATGGATACAATCATGTTAGTTGATTTAGTTACCCTTGAAAAGGCTACATACAAATTGTCCGTGAGTAAAGACTTGGTAAATACAATACTGCTCTTTGAAAAGTTTGTCCCTGCGACTTGTTTATAGTGATAGCAAACGCAATTTTAATAGGTAACTTGTCTTCTAGTCAATTGAAAAGGCAAGTGTGATAACCGCTAATTGTATTTTGACATTTTTATTGTACTCCGTATTTTATGAAGTCCGTATTAACAATAGATAAATGAACAATGGAAGGAGAAAGCACAAATATATTTGTGTAAAAACAGTGTCTTAAACATGTGTTTGGTATTCGAAATGCTTGTACGACGGGCAGGGATAGGGCCACATAACCTATAAGTTTAATGACTTTTAAGTAAATATTGAAACTGTTCTAAGCACATTATGCAAAAAGAGGCATTTTTAATGGAATTGTCTATTTGTGATTAATAAGTTAGCTTCGTAAAATATACAAAATATTGTCTGATTTGCGACGCCGCGCATGCGCATTCAAGATGCCGTTTTACCTATGACAGTTAAAAGTGTCTTTTATGTTGAAATTTTCCACAAACAGTAAGTTTTGGCGCAAAATCGTTTTGCAATGTCAGAAGTTGTTTAAAAAAGCTGTCTAAAGATACCTCATTTATGCCTGTGTGCTGGGAAAAAGGGATGTTGACTCGAGAAATAATGTATATATGATCATCTACAGGACTATTTGTTATTATAAGTACACAAAAGAAGCATCTATTGATGATGTTAATATTTTCGAAGCTACATTTAAAAAAGTAGAAGAAAAATTTGTTTTAAAAATTGAATCAAATCTGTGTTGTAGTCTTTTGCTTTTGTTATTAATATTTAAAAGTTGGATTAACGTGAAATACATTATTATCATTTACAGGGCTATTCGTTATTATAGATACACAAAAGAAGAATCTATAATGTTCATATTTTTCGAAGCTACATTTAAAAAAGTTGAAGAAAAATTTGTTTTAAAATTTGAATCAAATATGAATAATAGTGTTTTCTAGAACTAATAGTTTACAAACATGTAGATGATATTCTACGTAAAAACTATTTTTCTTCTGGAAAATTATTTTATTGAATTTTTTCCCATGGTTGCAATACTTTTATCATCTGTCTTAGCAACAGCTTAATGGTATAACTCTTGCTTAAGTAAGGATATTTTGTTTCTGGGACTACTTGGAACTCCGCAGCGGTAAGCCTGAACTCTCCCCATAGTCTCTACTTAGTCTCCAACTTTCTCTTTAAAGCCGCCTCGGTGGCCTAGTCGATAGCGTACTGTGCTTTCATCCGCGGACCCGGGTTCGATTCCCGGCCAGGGCTTGGCATTTTCATACGCTATAAATCATCCCATCGTCTACATTAGCCCAAGTGTGCACAATAGTCGGACAGAAGTTAAACACCACAAAAAAAACTTTCACTTTACTTAAGGCCTATACTGTAAGAAAGTTCATTTTTGGTTCCGGAATAAATTAAATGTTCACACCTACATCTAGTTACAAACACCCATCGGCCTTTACTATCACTGTATCATTGAGCTCCATTGTTCTATTGTTTATATGCATAACTAGTAGTTCAAAGAATAGTAGACCTCGCAGTAGGCTATATTCTTAATATAAAGAACGCTCCACTGAAGCGCTTTTAAATATTTCCGCCAAATCAACCGGTAACAGCAATATTTACGTAAAATGTTACCGGACCAATTTTATTCTCTTTCTCCATGAAGCAGTCAAAATTACGATAGCTTTTGTCGTTCAGCCAGTATTACTGGAAATAATCAGTAAATACACTCTCAACGTTGAATCTAGAAACGGAAGTGAATGTGGAAAAATTCACGTCCACGAATGGGAAAAAATGACATACACATACGTCGTTTGGGTTTTGTACAAGATATCCTCATAACAAATTTTAAAACAGTCGGTTAATGCATTCGGTTAAAACTGTGTAAAATCTTCATCTTTAAATCAGAGGCCACCTTATTAAAACAGAAGTAAATAGGGATATCTTACACATACATCGTTTGAACTTTATATGAGGTACTTTCGTATCAAATTTCAAAACAATCGGTCAGAACTGCGTACACTCGTCATCGTTAAATAAGGGGCCGCCATCTTAAAACGGAAGTAAATGGGGAAAAAATCATAGAATAGGCTACGTCATTTGTGCTATATACAAGGTAACTTCATATAAAATTTGAAAAAAAATCGGGCAGTGAGTTTGGCTAGAACAACGTACACTCATTATTGTAAATCAGAGGTCACCGTCTTGAAACGGAAATAAATTTGAAAATCTTACACATACTTCGTTCGGGCTTTTTACAAGGTATCTTCTTACTAAATTTCAAAACAATCTAAAAACTGCGTAACTAACAAACTAAATGTCGAACTGTCGAGTTGAAACAGAGACTTCGTTTGGTCAATTAACTATGTTATCGGTTGAGCGCGCGAACACACACAAACGCGCGCGCGCAAACAATTTGTTCTGCTGGGCCTATATGAAGTAAAACCTCCATATTGCGGACCTCTATAAAGAAAGTCTCTCTATAGAGGCCAAATGTGTTTTGGTCCCGTCCTTCTCTTATTGTAAAACTATGTAGGCCTATGTGTTGACATTTCTTTTTATCTCTCTTCTACCCTTTCGTCCTTATTTCCTTACACTAATATGTCATTTGAGTGTAAAAAAACATTACCTTTAAAAGCAATGTTATATAGCAATGTTAGGTTAGAAAAATACTGTAAGTGTTTACATTATTTTTTAACAAAGTAATGCTTAGATCCATAATATAAATAGTGGAAATAAAGCGGGTTCGAAGCTAGAAGTGAAGGCAGTTTTAAAATCAGTGTTTTGTTTAGTTTTAGTAAGAATGCGAATTCAGTTTTAAGTGGGGATTTTCCATGTCACACCAAAGTTCAACAAACCTCCCTCGAAGTCACTAATATTTAGCAAACGGTGTTTCGAGTAGACATAAAATATCCTGCTTCTCAGTTCTTTAGTCGTGCAGTCTGTTATCCCTCAAGTGCCGTAAATACAGTACTAAACAGGTTTTTTTGAAAATAACATTATTTAGTGATTTCTCATTTATTTGTTAATGCTCATTGTTACTCTATAGCTTACAGTATTTAATTTTGTTTATCGTGTATGTTTGTTATGTGTAAAATGTGTGCAATGTTTCGATCACGACTGAAGACCAGACATTAAAAATTGAAGGCAGATGTTGAAAATTTCAGTAGCTATAGGCTTATAGTATGTTTTTATTTGTACCAACGTAAACAATTTACCGATATTTATCTTTGTTAACAGAGATTTTAATGTATCTTGAGTATGTTTGATTGGTAATTCTCGTTATTCTCACTAATCTAATTGTGTTATGTTGATTATTTTAAAATTCTTTCAAATATGTGTGTGTGTGTGTGTGTGTGTGTGTGTGTGTGTGTGTGTGTGCTCTTTCCCCGCAGGGGGTGCAGACTAGCTACAGCTATTGAGAGGATTTAGACGTCCCTTGCGGTACCCGAGTCTTAACACACACTTACACTTAGAACACTACACTTATGACTTTACACTTTACACTCACACTTACATGTAGGGAGGCGGTAATAGCCTTAATGTGCTTTTCGCCTTAAAATTTAAAAAAAAATGCATGTGTTCACGAGTGCGTGTTTATTTTTAATGAATATTAAGAGTGTTTTCTTTATAAAATTGACCATATTACAGTACATAAACAATGTGTTCTTTAAAATTACGAATACCTGAAAAAAGGAGATAATTGTGAATGCTGATAACCATACTTTATGCTCAGCGAGTGTTTATATTGAGCTCTCTCTCTCTCTCTCTCTCTCTCTCTCTCTCTCTCTCTCTCTCTCTCTCTCTCTCTCTCTCTCTCTCTCTCTCTCTCTCTCTCTCTCTCTCTCTCTCTCTCTCTCTCTCTCTCTCTCTCTCTCTCTCTCTCTCTCTCTCTCTCTCTCTCTCTCTCTCTCTCTCTCTCTCTCTCTCTCTCTCTCTCTCTCTCTCTCTCTCTCTCTCTCTCTCTCTCTCTCTCTCTCTCTCTCTCTCTCTCTCTCTCTCTCTCTCTCTCTCTCTCTCTCTCTCTCTCTCTCTCTCTCTCTCTCTCTCTCTCTCTCTCTCTCTCTCTCTCTCTCTCTCTCTCTCTCTCTCTCTCTCTCTCTCTCTCTCTCTCTCTCTCTCTCTCTCTCTCTCTCTCTCTCTCTCTCTCTCTCTCTCTCTCTCTCTCTCTCTCTCTCTCTCTCTCTCTCTCTCTCTCTCTCTCTCTCTCTCTCTCTCTCTCTCTCTCTCTCTCTCTCTCTCTCTCTCTCTCTCTCTCTCTCTCTCTCTCTCTCTCTCTCTCTCTCTCTCTCTCTCTCTCTCTCTCTCTCTCTCTCTCTCTCTCTCTCTCTCTCTCTCTCTCTCTCTCTCTCTCTCTCTCTCTCTCTCTCTCTCTCTCTCTCTCTCTCTCTCTCTCTCTCTCTCTCTCTCTCTCTCTCTCTCTCTCTCTCTCTCTCTCTCTCTCTCTCTCTCTCTCTCTCTCTCTCTCTCTCTCTCTCTCTCTCTCTCTCTCTCTCTCTCTCTCTCTCTCTCTCTCTCTCTCTCTCTCTCTCTCTCTCTCTCTCTCTCTCTCTCTCTCTCTCTCTCTCTCTCTCTCTCTCTCTCTCTCTCTCTCTCTCTCTCTCTCTCTCTCTCTCTCTCTCTCTCTCTCTCTCTCTCTCTCTCTCTCTCTCTCTCTCTCTCTCTCTCTCTCTCTCTCTCTCTCTCTCTCTCTCTCTCTCTCTCTCTCTCTCTCTCTCTCTCTCTCTCTCTCTCTCTCTCTCTCTCTCTCTCTCTCTCTCTCTCTCTCTCTCTCTCTCTCTCTCTCTCTCTCTCTCTCTCTCTCTCTCTCTCTCTCTCTCTCTCTCTCTCTCTCTCTCTCTCTCTCTCTCTCTCTCTCTCTCTCTCTCTCTCTCTCTCTCTCTCTCTCTCTCTCTCTCTCTCTCTCTCTCTCTCTCTCTCTCTCTCTCTCTCTCTCTCTCTCTCTCTCTCTCTCTCTCTCTCTCTCTCTCTCTCTCTCTCTCTCTCTCTCTCTCTCTCTCTCTCTCTCTCTCTCTCTCTCTCTCTCTCTCTCTCTCTCTCTCTCTCTCTCTCTCTCTCTCTCTCTCTCTCTCTCTCTCTCTCTCTCTCTCTCTCTCTCTCTCTCTCTCTCTCTCTCTCTCTCTCTCTCTCTCTCTCTCTCTCTCTCTCTCTCTCTCTCTCTCTCTCTCTCTCTCTCTCTCTCTCTCTCTCTCTCTCTCTCTCTCTCTCTCTCTCTCTCTCTCTCTCTCTCTCTCTCTCTCTCTCTCTCTCTCTCTCTCTCTCTCTCTCTCTCTCTCTCTCTCTCTCTCTCTCTCTCTCTCTCTCTCTCTCTCTCTCTCTCTCTCTCTCTCTCTCTCTCTCTCTCTCTCTCTCTCTCTCTCTCTCTCTCTCTCTCTCTCTCTCTCTCTCTCTCTCTCTCTCTCTCTCTCTCTCTCTCTCTCTCTCTCTCTCTCTCTCTCTCTCTCTCTCTCTCTCTCTCTCTCTCTCTCTCTCTCTCTCTCTCTCTCTCTCTCTCTCTCTCTCTCTCTCTCTCTCTCTCTCTCTCTCTCTCTCTCTCTCTCTCTCTCTCTCTCTCTCTCTCTCTCTCTCTCTCTCTCTCTCTCTCTCTCTCTCTCTCTCTCTCTCTCTCTCTCTCTCTCTCTCTCTCTCTCTCTCTCTCTCTCTCTCTCTCTCTCTCTCTCTCTCTCTCTCTCTCTCTCTCTCTCTCTCTCTCTCTCTCTCTCTCTCTCTCTCTCTCTCTCTCTCTCTCTCTCTCTCTCTCTCTCTCTCTCTCTCTCTCTCTCTCTCTCTCTCTCTCTCTCTCTCTCTCTCTCTCTCTCTCTCTCTCTCTCTCTCTCTCTCTCTCTCTCTCTCTCTCTCTCTCTCTCTCTCTCTCTCTCTCTCTCTCTATCATGGAAACCTCTTTACAGTGACGAAACGAATGTTTGCTTCCGTGCTGTTACAGAGAGATAGGCATACTGTACATGAGTAGGCTTACATTTTGTTGCACATCCTGGCATTGTATATCCATCATTTTTTACGCGTTTCGGAATAACTTCATTTTCAAAAACTTGTTGCTGTGTTATGTTACCCTAGTTCTATAGAAGGGTTGACTGCTTCACCTACTTTGAGCCATATAACCCGATTAACCTCCAGTAGTAATCTTTAAATAACAAGGCAAAATGCTGTTGTACTGTACCCCTAATAATAGCCTACGGTTTCTAAGTAAAGGAAGGCAATAAAATTGTTGTGTTATGACCATAATAACCTGCAGTTTTTAAAAGAATCGGAAGCAGGAAGGTCGTATTCTACCATAACACTATTCTCTAGGTTCAAAGACAGAGGTCTTATTAGAATTCCGTAGACTCTAGATACTACTGTGAAATTATTAACACACCATATCCTAACGCAAAACGTACAGCGCACGTATTCCTAGAGTTGCCGGTCGTACATTTCTCTATTCGTGACACAAATCGCCCCCAACAAACGAGTTTATGCGCGCGTAAAAACCTCGACTGCCGTTTCGGTCTTATTAACGATCGCAATTCGTTTTGATTTAGTACCATTTCAAATTTGATGTGAGTAATTGCTACACTAATGCGTTGACGTTATTGGTTTATAAACAATGAAACATCAATTAGGCGAAGTGTAAACATTGTTTTAGACGTAATAACCCCATACTTCAGAGCTTGTTAGGCCTACACCGCACTGGTAACATACACTAAAACAAAGTAAGTTAATGTTTGTTAAATCCGTCTATAATGTAACTATGTATAATGTAACTACATAAAAAGGTCTTCAACCTATTAATAGAGAAGAGAGACTATACAATAGTTCTTTCTTGTTGCGGATGGGAAGTTGCCTATTGAATACGTTAACGAAGATATAGTTACACTTGTTTTTCTCAAAATTTAACGTTGTGTTATACTTCTAAAAACCTTTTATAAGACTTTAGAAAATGATATTTATTGTTTAATAAATAATTACTTTTATAAACTTAATATATTTGTGAAGTGACTACTTCTTATCGCGGGCTATGGGTGTATGTTTTGCACGACGAAAAAATTAAGTTTGTCGTCAGGGAACGCTCGAACACATCCATAGGCGCACTCTAGTGAACATTATTATTCCAAACATTGTTGTTAAAACATTATTATTACAAAAATTGTTACAACACATAATTTTTTTTGGTTTATTGATTAATGAAACGTATTTTTGAAGTGAAAACTTTTATGGTCGCGGTTGACAAAATATGGGTATAAACATTTGCATTCGCGTCACGCTTGAATCCGTAATGCATAAGTCACAGCATGTATTGTTTTTGTATATATCTAGACTGGAAGTGACTTTTTCTAAACAGCTGATTTCGCACAATAGCTTCAATATCAATTGAGATTATGTTTATTGTTCTTGTTAATTTTAAAATGTGTATTTCTAAATTTATATTAAATAAATGTATATGACCTATACCAATTTTTGAATGGTCAGAATCACAAATATTATATTTATTATTATACTTATACAGTACAGATGTCAAAAGTAGGGCTATAAAATGATTAATTATTGAAGTCCCTTATATAGCCTAAGATAGCCTACTCATATTCATAGTCTGTGACAGTTTCAGTTAATTTTTAAGTTGTGTACCTACACACACGCGAAATTTAATACAAAAATAATTTTCAAGAGTTGCTCTTTCCTGCATGCATCTAAATTTTTATAAAAATAATTAAATCATAATGGTGAAAAAGTATAGTAAGGCATGCCAAAAGAAGTCACTTCTGTCTGGCAATCCCGCACTTCCTAATTTTTTTTAATTCATTATTCTTAAAATATTAAACAAAAAATAATACTTTCAATAAGTATTGTGAAGCTACCGGACTCAGTGTAATATAATTGCGCTTCAGAATTTTTCTGATGTTGCATGAAAATGTTTTTAGCAGCGACGGGGACTGTTTTATATGACACCAAATACGATATCGGTGTGTGTTTGATTTATATAATTTTGCTGGCTTTATTTTGGTGTCTGCTAAATCAATAACCTGCATTTATTATGAATAAACGATGTTTGTAACATGTATTTTTTTTATTTTAAGGCGTAAAGCACATTGAGGCTATCATCGCCACCCTAAATGTAGGTGTGAGTGTAAAGTGTTAAGTCGTAAGTGTAGTGTTGTAAGTGAAAGTGTGTGTTACCTGCTTCAGCAGTACATATACTTGTAACATGTAATTGTTAATCTTTATTAGGCTTACTGTGTCGCTTACTATGGATATGGATAGCCAACAACAATTATGTCGTACTTTCCTCAATAACAAGCACATCTGAGCACCATGAAATATTCAAAAATAAACTTCAAAAACTGATGATTCATAATGAGTAATTTCCGCATAAATCTAAACATTTTGTACTGACATTACGGAATTTCTGTTAACATCTAAAATAGTTATAGCCTAACAGACAATTAAGACATTTTAGGCAAAACCTCAAACACTTGTTATTGACAATGAGTTGTTCCTGTTAAAACCTTAAACTCCTTACAGGCAATTAGATTTTAAATAAAACTTCAGACACTAGTTATTGATAATGATACATTTCTGTTAAAAATTCCTATAATAGATAATTAGAAATTTTAGATAAAACTTCAAACATTTGTTATTGTTAATGAGACATAGACTGTCTGTTAAAATCTCTAGCTCCTTTAACTGACAGTTAAAATTTTAGGTAAAACTTCAAACTTTTGTTATTTACATTTTTTGTTCAATAACTTTTGTTCAGACGTTTTTGTTAAAAGCTCAAATCCTTTAATAGATAATAGGATATTTTATATAACACTCAAACACTTGTTATCGACAGTGAGACCTTTCTGTTAAAACCGCAAACTCCTTTAACGGACAATTAGACATTTTAGGTAAGTCTTCAAACTATTGTTATTGACAATTAGACATTTTTGTTAAGACCTAAAAACTCTTTTAACAGACAATTACACATTTTAGATAATACTTAAAATACTTGTTGTTGACAATAAGGAATTTCTGTTAAAACATCGAACTCTTTTAGTAGACAATAACACATTTAAGATAACTCTTCAAAAACTTGTTATTGACAATGAGACAGTTCTGTTAAACTTCATACTCTTTCAACAGACAATTTTAGACATTTTAGATAAAAGTTCAAACTCTTGTTATTGACAATGATATATTTTTGTTAAACCCTCAAACTCCTTTTATAGACAATTAAAATTTTAGGTAAAACATCAAACACTTGTTATTGACAATGAGTCATTTGATTCAAATTCAAATTTCTTTAACAGTTAATGAGACATTTTAGTTAGACACTTGTTATTGACTCTTGTTATTGACAATAAGACCTTTCTTTTAAAATCTCGAACTTCTTTAACGGCTATTAGACATTTTAGATAATACCTCAAACATGTGTATTTGACAATAAAATTCATATAACATGCAATTAAAAATTTCAGTATAATACCCAAAACGCATAATAGACAATGAAACATTTCAGCATAAATCTCGAACATCAGTTATTAACAATAAAACGTTCAATTAAAATTGCAGATGCGTGTGACATTCAATTAAACAATTTATCATAAAATTCAAACATTTATTATTGATAATGGGATAATATATTTTACTTTATTTAAATTTTGATTATGTTTTTTTCATAAGAATACCTTGCTGCCAAACGTATCTTTTTGTGTGCAAAGTAGTTTCTTTGACTATAGACTACGTATTGCCCGTCAGCATTTCTAAGTAACTCTATTTTCAAAAATAAAAAAAAAGTCAAGAAATTTGGGTGAAAAGACAATGCTAGGATTAACTCATAAGATATGTGTCCTAGTAATAATATATTTAATTGTAAAAAAGGTTTTATTTTGTCATTTAAATGTACATAGATATTTTATATTTTATTTAAAACCTTCTTGGTATTTATAAACCAAGGAAATTTTATGACAGTTTCTAAATTAAAAAAAAATTGTCAACAGTTTAAAATGTTGAAACAATAATACGTTTTACGATTCACAATAAGTCCGTCGATGTCTTAATGTTCGTTTTTCAACTCAATTTTTATAAACATGCAAATCGTTTCTTCTAATTATCCGTTATTACGAAATATTTAACATATAACATTAATGATGTTAATGTTCCAATTTAAATCCAAGCTTAATCGGTCAAAACAGTTGGAGAATAGGATGCAAAGAAAACAAAAATAGGTAATTTTAAGCATCAATATAGCGTAGTTGTTGAATATATATATATATATATATATATATATATATATATATATATATATATATATATATATGTATATCAATATATCTGTAGTTAAATTTATATTTTCTTTGTAATTTGTAACCATAATAATTTCATTTGTGTTTGTCTTATTCCGCGTCATAATTCGCATCATATTTCTTGCAAATTGAATTGTTAGTTTTAATTATTTTATCTATCTTAATATATAAAAGAAGACGTCCTGACTGACTGATTCATAATCAACGCAGAGCCAAAACTATTTTAGCTAGCGACTTAAAAATTTTCAGGGTACATTTATGTTACCATATAGACGTGCACAAAGAAAGGATTTTGCAAAAAAATTGATTTTAACGTCATTAAACTACCTACTCAGTCCAAATTTAATAAACAACGTGCAACCAGTACTATTATAGCTAGAGACTTGAAATATTCAAGATACCTTATTACAACGATGTCAAGGTGCACTTAGGAAGGATTTTGCAAAAATTTGATTTTCACGCCATTAAACTTACCCAGTCCAAATTTAATAAACAACGTACGACCTTTGTTTAATGTCGTACGTATTATAACAACGTACGACAAGTCTCTATTATAGCTAGAGACTTGAAATTTTCAAGGTACATTCTTACAACAATGTCAAGGTGCACTTAGAAAAGATTTTGCAAACAATTGATTTTGATGCCATTTAACTACTTACCTGGTCCAAATTTAATAATCAACGTACAGCTAATATTATTATAGCTAGAGACTTGAAATTTTCAAGGTACCTTTTTACAACAATGTCAAGGTACACTAAGAAAGGATTTAGCAAAAATTTGATTTTGACGCCATTAAACTATTTACCCAGTCCAATTTTATTAATCAACGTACAGCTGGGACTATTATAGCTTGAACAACTTGAAATTTTCAGGATACCTTCTTACAACATTGTTGAGATGCATTGAGAAAGGATTTTGCAAAAATTTGATTTTGACGCCATTGTACTATTTGCCCAGTCCAACTTTAATAATCAACGTATAGCTATTAATAGCTAAAGATTTAAAATTTTCAGGGTTACTACCACATGTAGGGGTGCACGGAAAAACGATTTTTCAGTATTCAACCCCTAAAGAGGTAAAAATGAGGTACAACAATTTTTATTGGAAAAATATGTTTTTTCTCTGACCTTCTTAAAACGTAACATAGTCACTCTTAAATATAAGTAATGAAATATATTTTTCACCATTTCCCATAACTCATCCCCTAACGAGATCGAAAACGAAAGGGGGTAGACAATGTAAAAAAGTGGTATACAATTTTGCAATGAAAAAATATTTGTTTGGATCGTATATTGTAGAAGTGTGCTATGAAACACAAAGAATGAAACACATATTTCAACATTTTTCCGCATTCATTCCCTGAAACATTAAAAATGTAAAAAAGAAGTATAATTGGAGAAAAATATTTTTATCGGCTTTTATTAAAAGTAAACAAAATATTCTAAAACACAAATTATGTTACACGTAATTTAGCATTCCCCCCCCCCGGAATTCATCCCCTAAAAGGACAAAAATATAAAAGAAGTATGAATGATTGTATTGGAGAAAAATATTTTTTATCAGATTTTCTTAAATTCGAATGGAACACGTTTGAATAAAACAACATATTCAGGTTATAATATTTTTTCATATTCACTGTAAAATAATCACGAGTTTAAATGATCACGCTTTTATTAATATATTTCTTTATGTTTCTAAATTATTACATTACTGAAACAGTTCAAGTTTCGTGGGCGAAGCCACGACGGGTAACGCTAGTAAATTTATATAGTGACATGTTTAGGAAGGCTTAGATTTAAGCTTAGTTTGTTCTGAAATGATTTCGACGAGAACACTGAGGAAACAACGTGCTGATTCTACGACACTGTATTTTTAATTTCATTCAAACTTTGTATCAGTGTTCAGCTGGAGGAAGGCAAGGTTAAGTTAATACGGGGTCAGGTTCTTGGTTTCGGGTTCGCCTTTTCCCTCGCTGCGCATTCATTAAGTAGAGCCAACGTTAATATTAATTTCACATCCTAATAATGCGTTTTCTCTTAGCCAGAAATATATTTAATTAGTGTTTTCCGGAGTCATTAGTGGAGGGAGCTGGCTATTGCAATTCACCAGGGATATCTTTCTCTCTTGCTCTCGGTCTTACTACCGCAGTGTAAACTCAGTGTGCATAATTCTGAACCTTAGCGAGTGTGGTCGGAGTTAGCCTACTCTTCTTAAAACTAAATCATGAATTTTTATAGTAATAATTTAACAGAAGTGATGCAGAAAGATAAATTACCGTAACATTTAGAACAATAAAATCAATAGAGTAACATGGGTATATGTAGGACCATTATACAGGTGAAAATAAGTCATGAAACTATTTTTATTTGATTTTATTGTACCTGCAACTAAGTACAAAAAACCTATCTAGTAACTTTCATTTCAAAGGTTGGCGCTGTTTTTCTTTTGAGTAATTCCCTTTACTAAATAATCACATAATCTTGCGGTTATAAAAACTGAAGCATCATGTACCAAGTTCAAAAGCTTGGTCCTCTTGAGTCTCCACTTTCCATTTCTGTTTCTGACCATCTTTTGCACAGTTGTATTCACGTTTTTGCGAAGCCTGTATTCGTGAGACCTTATTACTTCATCAATTGTTTCAATCTTAAGGTACCTGAGGATGCTATCATTACGAATATACCACGGTGCAACCTTAAACTGCTGATGAAATTTAAAATCTTTGCTGTAACTTTTGAACACGAAAATAGGCCTTGGTTAAATATTGTATAACTTTTGTGCCTCCTCATTACTTATAAGGAAGGTAGATGATATTTCTCAAGTCGAAAAATGTATTTCCAAAATTTAAAATCTATTTTGGTTAGAGATTTTTCTTTCAATATTTCTTAAGCGGTATTATTTTTCCAGGAAAATTAGAACATTTATGTAGTTTCACAAAATTCTTTTTTATTCAATGATATATGTTTCGCCTCTTCGGACATAGTGAAGTTTAAATTATAAAGTGTACTTATATACTAACACAGTTGATGTTAAACCTGGAAGAGAGAATAGAAAAATAGAAAAAGGAAAGAGAAAGTAAAGAAGAAGAAGGAAAAGAAGAAAAAAAAGAAGAAGAAGAAGAAGAAGAAGAAGAAAAGAAGAAGAAGAAGAAGGATAATAAGGAAAAGAAGAAGAAGAATAAGGAGAAGAAAAAGAAGAAGAAGAAGAAGAATAAGGAGAAGAAAAAGAAGAAGGAGGAGGAGGAGGAGAAGAAGAAAAAAAGAAGAAGTAAGAGCAAATCTGTATATTTCCAGACTTTTAAAATTATTTAGTTTTAAAATATTTAGTTAAAAATTATTTAGTAATAATAATAAATGCTAACACCTTGGTTCTTATCAATTACAGTGATATTTTCCAAATTAAATCCATAAAAACCAAAATGGTAAAAACTAAATTATTTACAAATTCAGAAGATATAGATCTATTTGTAAATACCCAAATTTTAGTTTAAATGAACAGACTGACTTCAACCTCTGCCTTTACGCAAGTCTATTGTTTAGGTTTTCCCAGTTTGTTGGCCACCTGTTATTTCTTACATTGTCATTAATTTTTTCCTTACCTTCTTCCTTCCAGTTTTAATTTCAACTCTATTAGTATATAAGTACACATTATAATTTGTAGCTTTACAAATTCTGAAGTTGCTTCATGACGAAACATATGTCACTGAATAAAAAAGAATTTTGTGAAACTGTATAAGTGTTCTAACTTTCCTGGATATCATGGAGTTCACAAATTACCCACTGTGTGTTCAATAATAATGTGTATTTTTTTTAATACACGTTTCTGGCAATGTGTAATAAGGTGTTATTGAAAAATACAATTTTAAAAGAAAGAGATTTTTCCTAAATTTGATAAAAGCTGAAGAACTATGTAATAGAAATCTCAAGTTAATACATATATCTCAAGATGTTTAAATTTTTGCCTGATGTTGCAAGATTTGTTTTCTCCTCTAAAACACATTGCCTACATGTTATTGCAATGTATATTTATTATGTAGAGCAGGGTCTTAAATCATAAAGTGGAGGTTTTACAGCCTGTACAAAGTTCTATCTTGTGCATCCTCTTGCACTTACTTTCTCTTTGCCATGTTTTTTGTGTGCTGTGCTGCGATGGCTGGTGTGAGGAAATTGTGGTAGTTGCATTTGCTTCGAATACACAATGTGAAAGTTTCCTAAGGTTTTTTTAATTCTATTAATAAATGTTTAAACGCCTAAATTTATTTACCTTATATGAACTTAGTTATAACAGGGAATGGAAAATACCGGTGAAATTAACAGACTTCGACAAAACCAAAAACCTTATTTTTCTAAAGGTAATTGACCGAGCGAAGTGAAGTCTGTTTCAACTCGACCGTTCTGAATTTGGTTTGTATGTTTGTTACGCAGTTTCGGCTAAACGCATTGAACGATTTTTTTTTTTAAATTATACAGAGGTACCTTGTATAAAGCCCGATCGACGTATATGAAACATTATTTTCCTTTTACTTCCTTTTCAGTATGGTGGCCTTTGATTTAACGATGATGAGTGTATGCAGAACGCTTTGACCGATTGTTTTGAAATTTGGTACAAAGGTATATTATATAAAACCCAAAAGACCTATGTGTAAGATCTTTCCCCATTCACTTCCGTTTCAAGACGGCAGCCTCTGTTTTAACGATGACGAGTGTAGTTGCTGATTGTTTCATGTAATACTGACTGAACGGCAAGACCTATCATAATTTTGAGCGCTTCTTGAAGAAAAAAGTAAAACTTCAAATAATAGTGGTCCAGTAATATTTTCCCTTACCAGTTAAATTGGTGGAAAATGTTACGAGCGTGTCAGAGCGTTGTTGTAGAGTGGTGGTCAAGCAATTGATTAAGCAATATACTGATCTTTGAACTACCAGTACTAGTCATAGATAAGCTACAGTTCAGTAGCAAAACAAATTGCTGTAAGGGCACTAAAAGCGAAGTGTGACTAGCCTTGCCAGTCGGTTATCTTTTGCACTTACTGCTGTAATGTAATTTTCCATTAGCGAGGCGCTTTGTAGAAGGCGCATATTGGCTTGTCCTGACTTGTCATGCTTTGATAATGCTTCATCAGGATAAATTTAAATTATCAAATACGTAAACTTGTTTAAAATAAAAATATTAATGACTTATTTGTTCAACCTGTACAAGTAATTCTAATTTCAAGAAAAAAACACTACATCTAAATATATTTTACTTTCTTTACGTTTTTGATAATGTATTTTGAAAGTATCGATTATACTAAAGAAGTGATACGTAATACCTTCTATGTTATAAATTTTTTGAAAGAATGTTTTAATTCTCAGTCGCTTGCTAGGGTAAGTCCGGGACAGATGGACCACCGGGTGAGACGGACCAGTTAGATATTTCTAAGGGGATTCGCGCAAGCGTTGCGGTAGCAGTAGTCACATGTTGCTATTATAGTTGTGAGTGTACGCTGTTATTTTCTCTTCAAAAAGTCTGTTAATTCTCCTGAGAAAAATCATTCTTTGTTTTGGTAAGTCTCAAAAATGTTTCACTTAGTCATATACTTTTAGTTATCTAGAGTAATTTAAGTGGTAACTACGTAAGATTAATGGGGTATTTTAAGCATACATGTAGGCGTCAAACTAACGTAAAATGGCCGCTCGCTGAATGCCTTTTCAGTCAACACAAAAGGTGGTGGTCCATCTCACCCGGACGATCGGGATAGATGGACCAGTCGTAATCGGGTGAGATGGACCAGGTATTTTATTCCTGGTGAGATGGACTAAAATCTAAACTTAACATAAATTTTGTGGACTTAACCCATATAAGCATGTTATGGGTTTAACAGCATAGAAGATAATTTTTAAAGAGATTGAAAAGTTTATTTTGTTACCAGTTGTTTTTTTTCTATTTCAGAAAAATGCCAATTGTTTACAGAAAAAAATAATCTTGTGGGCGTGGGAAATGGTCAGAAGAGAGTTTAAATAAGGCAGTTAAAGCCGTAGTAGATAAGGAAATGGGTGTTAATGCTGCAGCTAAAGCTTTCGGCATACCTAAAACTACGCTGAAGAGACGAATAAAGAATAATATCTTTACTAAGGGCCCTATGGGACTTCCTGAACATTGGGGGCCGAAAATGAAGAAAAAATCCTTGGTCACATAAAGAAGCTTCAAGATCACGGATTTACTCCATGCCGTAGCTCAGTGCGAGCAATAGCCTACGAATTAGCAGAAAGTCTTAAAATTACTAGTAGTTTTAATAAAGAAGAGAAAATGGCAGGCTACGATTGGCTCCAATCATTTCGAAATCGCAATCCATCGATTTCTATAAGAAAATCTGAAGGTGTGTCTGTTGATAGGGCACAAGGTATGACGAAAAATATTGTTAGTGATTACTTTAAGCTTCTTGAAAAGGTTTTAAGTGAAAATGAACTGGTTAATAAACCTCTAAATATATTTAATATGGACGAGACTGGGCTACAACTTAATAATAAACCGGGTGACGTGGTAGCAATTAAAGGGTCTAAGAACGTAACTTCCATCACGTCTGGAGAAAAAGGAGAAACTGTTTCAGTTTTAACTTGCGTTAACGGTGAGGGAACATTCTTACCCCCATATTGCATTATGAAAGGTAAATATGTCAAAACAGAGTTTACTGATGGATATGCCACCAGGATCAAAAGTGCGAATGTCACAGAAGTCAGCTTATGTAAACAGTGAACTTGAAAATGGTGCAAAGAAATATTAAAAAAAGAAAAGTTTTGATGTTCTTTCCATTTGTGTTTATATAACCACTGATTTCTTTTTCTGGACCTAATAGTTATTTCACTTTATGATTAATTTGTTTGTTTTTGTAAGCCTATATTAATGTTTGTGTTCAAAACTTGTTTAAACTATTCTGTACGTATAAAGATAGGCCAAGTCTACATGAGTTTTTTAAAATTAAAATAGAAGAATAGTTTTTGTGTTATTTCGTATTTTAATGAAACTGTGTAACTTTAACATTTACTATAGTAGTACAATTATACATATTTGTTACAGAATAAAGCACCATATTTATTAATTTGTATGACACTATTTTAGTGTAACAGCAATAAGAATATTCCATTTTTAATTTTTGATTAAAACACAAGCATATATGCCAAAAAGAAACATTAGTTACCAGAACTATATTATAACTTATATTAAGAATAAAATATGTTTAATAAAACACTTGTTTTTATTTAAACGAAATGTTTTTATGGTGGTCCGTCTCTCCCTAACCTCTGGTCCATCTCACCCGAGGTACTAGGGTGAGATGGACCACCCCACTAAAATTTTAAAAAATTCAGAACTTGTATTTTTTATTAAAAAATGGGTTAACACTGGCATACTATTCAAGTATATATTATTCTTTACATATTGATGCATTTGATTTCTAAATTAAGGTTCAGATATGAGAATTATATGGCCTGGACGAAATATGGTCCATCTCTCCCGGATTTACCCTATATAGACTACTGTACCACATGTTTTGTACTGGAAAGGTTTAAGGTATCTCAGGTTTAAAGTTTTCTCTATATAGATTGAACCATACTTTTCTGGTTTTAAAACTGAACATTTACGTTTTCGGAACCTTTTGTTCTGAGAATTCACGATATTTATAACGTCAAAGTTTGTGAAAAGTTAATGCACTGTTATTGTAACATTTAGAATCGGAAACGCATTGACGTGAATTAAATGAAACTGTATTAAAAGCTTAGAAGTTCGCCAAGGGAGGCGAACTCGCCCTTCTTTCTTCAAGAAGTAATTTGACATAAAATCAATTTGGATTTAGTGCTGCGAGATAGGATTATTTTATTTCAGTTGAGCTTTGCAAGCAGAAGTCGTTACTGTAGAAGGGAACTTCTAAGCTTCGGTATTATTTCTTAGGACATTAGCTGGTATTTTTGAATTAGTTGAATTTTTAAATTGGTATTAGCTGAATATTAGGAAAACGTTGAATCAATAACAATAAGTTTACAAAATTACTCTTAACTAAAATTGTTTTGAATTGTGCAGCAAAAAGAGAAAGAATTCATTTAATTTAGTTTCTGTTGTACAATAACCACCATACATTATTTTAATACTAAGTAATGTTAAACATAGTAATAAACTGCAACAAGTTGTTCCGCATTTAGGATATAATGTTACGAGTATATCCCACCGTTTATGTAAACTACAAAAACACTTCTATCACAATTAATTGTCGAGTACTATCAAATTTATTATTTGTACAATTATTATGCGAGTGCTTTTGTTATATATATATATATATATATATATATATATATATATATATATATTATATATAATACATATATATTATTATTATTATTATATATATATATATATATATATATATATATATATATATATATATATTAATACTTATCGATTAAATTAAAATGTTTGATTCACAATTGATTAACTAGTTTGGTATTATTATTATTATTAATAATTATTTGTACAATTATGATGCGAGTGTTTTTGTTACATACATATTAAGTATTTATCTATTAAATTAAAGTGTTTCAACCACAATTGATTAACGATTTGGAGATATTATTATTAATTATTTGTTTAATTATGATGCGAGTGTTTTTGTTACATAGATATTAAATACTCATCTATTTAATTAAAATGTTTGAACCACAATTGTGATTAAAGATTTGGAGATATTATTATTAATTATTTTTTTAATTATGATGCGAGTGTTTTTCTTACATACATATTAAATACTTATTGATTAAATTAAAATGTTTGAACCCACAATTGATTAGGCCAAACGAGTTTGGTACTGTTATTGCTGGTTATTTGTTCAAATACGATGAGAGTGTTTTTGTATCACACACATATCCCACTGTTGTAAGTATAATGTATTATACTTATATATATATATATATATTTTGTTATATATTGTATAATACTTAACGATTAAATCAAAATGTTTGAGCGTAATGTTTTCAATTTGTTCAGTTTTGATGAGAATGTTTCAATTAATTAATTAATTGAAAATGTTTGAACGGCAGTCAGTTATCGAGTACTGCTTAGAGTTTATTAATTTGTAAAAGGTTATACTTATAAAACTCGTCAGTTAAATAAAAATGTCTGAACAATAATTATCTTAAGATTAATATTTAATTGTTTCGTCTTTTACCTATAGAACTAGTCAATATTTATTTTAAAATATTCAAACGACAGTTAATTTTGGAGTACTATTTATAATTTGTTCATTTATGATAGGTTTTACTTACAACACTCCTAAATTAAATCATAATGTTTAACGACTGTTAGGCCTAATTTACGATTAATAGCCCATTTATTATTTGTTCAATTATGATGCAAGTGTTTTGTGTTTTTACATATGAATCGATCAAGAATATTTTTTCGACAGTACATTGTCGTCTAGGTTACTATTTGTTATTTATTATTCGTTTATTATTATTATTATTATTATTGCTTTTATATTTTTTTAACATATAACACTCATACATTAAATCATTACGTTGCGATCAAATGTTTAAATTAAAATTGTGTCAATTGATTTTACTACGTTTACTATTCGTTTATTATATGAAATGTGAAATTTTGGTTTCACATATAGACTTACTATTACCTGAAGAAGGCATTAGGGAAAACTTGTTGCTGTTGCGGTTTGATCTACTGTAAACGTAATATGGCATTATTATCGATTAAGTCGATGTAATGTAAACACATTATTGTAAAGCCGCTAAACAACTAAACTATGTAATATCGTTACAGTGACGAATTATTTATTTCAGTCTTAATTTATATACTCCTTAACACTTTATTATGATATAGCCTACGTTTCATTTGATAAATATAGTCAATACCATTATTCTCTTTAGCCCAGAAGAAGCTTGTCACTTACAGAAGAAATGCCAAGGACGGATTAAAAAGGGGGCGAAGGGGCGACCGCTCATCCCGAGACAAAATAAATAAAACAAAAAATTTAAAAGATCCTATTTGACTCCCTTGAAGTGGAAAAATTGCAGCTTCGAGGAACAGAGTGAAAGGCCTCTGAGGGTTCCGAAACCCGTCCCATTATCAAGTCTCATCTGTGTATGTACATGAAGTTTTGTCCGTATGCACATGTGTACGTTTGTGCACTTCGAAATGCTTGTACTGATGGTGAGAACGGGGTTAACAAATTAGGTATTTTATATTGGTTTTCTCTTCTCTTCCTGCGTTAACTGCAACAGCAGAAAGATCTTTCTCTACTCTAAAATTTGATTTCTCAATCAAATTTTCGACTCAAAACTTGGTTGAAAAACTGTTGTGACGCATAAATGGACTTGTTTAGGCTAATGAGGACGAGGGATCAGCGTTAACGGTAAGGGTAAAGCAAATGGAGTAACTGCATATATATATATATATATATATATATATATATATATATATATATATATATACATAAAATTATAGATAGGTATATTGAGAAGAAGTTATGTAAATATGACCAGTTTTGTAAAAGATTTAAAAATAAGGAATCTAGAAAAATGAAGTGTTTTTTGTGTGTCTAAAATGGAGTAAATTTTTACATTTATTTTATATGCTTTTAATATCTCAAAACAACTTAATATTGCTAGTTTTTGAAGGTATTATTTCAAAAATTGTCATCCCCTAGGCAGCCCGTTTTTAATTTGAATCATCCAACCAACCGCCCCACCCAAAAATTGCATTAATCCGTCAGTGGGAAGTGCAGTTGTAAGATGTGGATACTATATAAAATTGTCACTCTGAGTTGAATTGTATATGATGTTCAACTCTTTCCACGCCTTTGTTACAGCGATATTTCTTTTTCTCCATCATCGTTAAATATAATGTTGTTTAACAGCATTAATAATGGTAGAATATTAACGCATTCAGTAGATGAAATTATTGTGAATTATTAGCAGATGATTCATTTAAAAATTTAAAATTTTTAAAGTTCAGAAGTTGGAAAACGTTGCAATATTGCCACTCCAAATACGATATGTAAAAAGGTAACATATTATTTAATAACTGGGCACATGTAGTGGCTACTTTATTACGAATTAGTAACTAGGGCGGGAAAAACCATTACATCTATGCTGAGTGTAGATCCATTACATCCCTTTAGTGTAATGTCTGTACAATAACATTTTATCAATCTTCTGCGCCTCTAAACTGCGCACCTCAAGATTCTTAGTTCGAGCCTTTATGTAATTAGACTTCGAGAGAATTAGACTTATGTAATATTTTGAGATTCTTAGGGAGAATGTTACATTTGTGGATTGCTTTAATATAACTAATTTTACTACAAATAGTTTTACATAGCCTATATGAGGTAGCAGTATACGTTTATTTCTGTTTATACTATTTAAATTAGTGTACTTATTTAATAATAATAAAAAGAAACAGATCAATGAAAAAGGTTGATCAATATTAAGGGGCCCTTTATCATTTACAAACTGATTATTAAAAACAATGTTTAACAATTTTGATCGAAGATTTTACAACATTTTTCTGTGAGATGGCAAACAGCTACCCCATGATATAATACCATAGTTTAATATACTATGAATTGTTTCATAGTATATGAAGATTTACGTGCATTCGCATAGTAAATCATTAAAATAGTTTTAGGCAACATAATTTTAACCATTTTGCAAAATATAAAAATTAAATATTTAGTTTTATTTACTATGTGCTCGCGTAAAAAAAATATACTTGGTTCAAAAGTTTTGAAAATTTATTTGTTTTTCAAAATACTGTATTTTTACAATAATTTGCTCAAAAGTTTGGTCACAATATGGAAACTTTTAAATGAAGTCATTTTATCGAAATGTAAGTGAAAGAAATTTACCATTCGAGAATAACTTCGAAAAAAACAATTCAAATCTCGACTGTAGACAGGTCTATTTTTGTTTTACTCCCGAACTATACTTTTCTTTTATTTCAAGTTTCCTTACACTGAATTGAATGTAAGAGTAAAGATCTTTACTTATGCAAACAAATCTGATAAACTGACTTCGAGAAATTAAGCAATTTTTTTTATTGTGCTTTTTATTTTTTTTGTTAAGTCTGTCTGCATTTGAACAAAATTTGTTAAAACCGATTAAAAAATAGATTTTTACTAATTTTTGTTTTTAACGAAAGAAATAGGCTACTTAAAAACAAAAATGTTTGACTATTGTAAAAATTGTCTCGATTATAAGCAAAGAAATGGTTCATTTAGTTTAGTCTCCAGCAATGCGCGCGCACACAACTTTTTAGCTAATCACCTAGCTGATGAATGTGTAGGCCCTAACGCTACTTTTAAGGTCACATTCATAGTCATGTTTTTGAATTATCAGATCGGATCAAAGTTACGAACTATAGAAAGATAAACACACTTTTTACCTCAGACCTGAAAACAGATCTCAAAATTTATATTTAAAGGATTACAATACTTCCTCTAGCCTATACTACGCATACTGAAAATAAAATCCAACTTAATTACTGTGATTGTTTTTAAACAGCAGTTTTTGTTTGTGTTTATGGGGACTGCGAATATTAATTAATTGAGATAAAAATCGTAAAATTGTTTACGCTTTTATAAGACTTAGTATTGCAGAGGTCGGTAATATACTGTAATAAGGAAATGGGTGTTTAAATTGAATGAAAGAAACCGGTCCGGTCAGAGGCAGGCGGCAATGGGCAACGGGCAGCGGCAGGTAGATGCACCTCCCCTTCTATTCTGCCTTTGTCCTGCCACAACTCCAATTTTCATTCTTCCCTTACTGTACTAATCCTATTTATACGCTGAACGCTGAACCTACATTGTGTCCTGTGCCTGTCGTACAGTTCTACAGCTAGACGATCAATACTGTTTCTAATTACGCCTTGTCTTCCTTCTATCTTGTCCATTTCAAGATAGAGGGGAGGCTATATTATAGAAGAAATTAGGTTACATTATAGAAGAAACAAGGCTATATTAAACAAAAAATGAGGCCATAATATGGAAGAAATGATGCTATATTACAGAAGAAATGAAGTTATATTATAGAAGAAATGAGGCTATAATATACAAGATTTGAGGCTATATTATAAAAAAATATAGAAGAAATGAAACTATATTATAGAAGAAATGATATTATGATACATAAGAAATGAGGCTATACTATAGAAGAAATGAAGATTCTTTCTATATTATTATATAGAAGATAATAATATAGATTTATAGAAGAAATGAGGCTGTATCATAAACGAAATGGGTCTATTTTATAAAAGAAATGGTTATCTTACAGAAGAAATTAAGCTATATTATATAATAAATTATGATATATCATAAAAGAAATGAAGAAGAAGATTATAAATGAGAAAAGAACAAATGAGATAGAAATTATAGAAGAAATGAAGTTATATTACAGAAGAAATGATGCTTTATTACAGAATAAATAAAGATATATCATGAAAGAAATGACGCTATATTGTAGAAAAATAACCTATATTGTAGAAGAAGTGAGAATATATATATATCTACTGACACGAATAAATATATTGATCAATTTTAGGGAAAAAATACGGCTTGTCACTTATCGGTAAAACTTAAATTGAATCTGTGATTCATTTAAATACTATATATATATATATATATATATATATATATATATATATATATATATATATATATGTGTGTGTGTGTGTGTGTGTGTGTGTGTGTGTGTGTGTGTGTGTGTGTGTGTGTGTGTGTGTGTGTGTGTATATATGTAGCATTTAACAGATGAATTTAGTTTATATTATTAAAACACCTTCTATGTTTTACAACGATTTTTTTTAGCATTAATTATGAGGTCTCATATGTAAATTTGCGAAGTAACTTCGAAGAAAATATTGTTTAAGTATCTTTATATTTAATCAAAGTAACTTGGAGATATATAGCTGGTAGACATATCCACAAAATATATGCACATATTTGTAAATAGTCGATATATGCACATATCAATTTAATAGTCGATTTTATTAACATTCATTGTTTATAGGTCTAAACCGTTCAGCTGCTCTCAATGTGGTGATAAGTTACTGTATTTGCAAATAATTAGACTAATTGGGGTAGTCGGTTGTATTCAGTATCTATTTGGTGGTCTAGAAATGTAATGGAAGATAGCGGAAAAGGAATATTTATAAATATACATTGTAGAATATTTTGCGGTATCCCTGCCTGCTTCGTGGGTCACTGCCAGTTCTCAGACTACGGCCTGAACGCTGTACGTTATAATCATTAATCAGGTCATTAATGATTATAATGCAAATAATAATTTACACTTTGTATTTAATTAAGTAAATATGAAGTACCTAACTTAACTAATTTGGTAGCCTATAATATTATATTTTTTTAAGAGAATTATTACTCTATTAGTTAATTTTTGATAACTAATTCTTTTTAAATTTTTATAAGAGCCTAGTAGGCTGTAGTTTTCCATTTTGTGGTGAAAGTCTTTCCTCGTACATAAAATTTTTACTTGCTTACTCTACAAAGGATAAACAAAGTTCCGTGTTTGTGAAAAAATCGATCTTTAGTTTTTATGAAGTTTACGTTTCAGGTCTCCTGTGACAGTTGGACTTTATTTATCTGGTTACTCAACATTTTTAGCTTGACCCAGGTATCTTCCGTAAAAATAATATAAATAGTTATAACGATTTTTGTTAATTTGACTGTAATGTAGATCCTACTAAATATGAAACTTTATGTGTCGTCTGTCCTAAACATTCTACTTCGGGAACAACCAACTGACAGAAACCAGAAAGTCGGTAAAAAATGTTTAAATACCACAAAGTCTGAATTCCTCAAAATCGGTGTAACAGGTTATTATTTTTTTATCATAGGTATAAATAAAGATTCGTAACTGAAAAATTAGTATTAAATTTCCATAAAAGAATTTACGGTTCTGGAGTAAATTGACAAAAACACTAAAATAAGCGTATGAGATAATGTTTAGAGATTTTGTATTTTTCATTTTTAATATAACTTACACATTATACTAACTTTTGTTACACACATACACAGCAATTTTGATATAACACGTCATTTTTTTAACTTACTCTGATAATCTTATTTTATTTCGAGATGTATTATTATTCTTTTGCAACCACAATTTTATTTCACTATTCGCGTCCATCATTCGTATCTATTTCCAAAAATTCTGAAATACAAGTGTAGTGTGTGTACATAACTACTGTATTTTTGAACAGTATACAGCATGTATTTTGAGCAGCAGCATTTGAAGCAGCAGTATTTTGAAAATACAGCATACAAATATATACAGATACATTATTTCTTAGGTCATGATGGAACTACCGGATTGCCAAAAATTCCCCATTCATTTTTGAAGAGTGGCGAACATTTTTACTGTTGTAATCAGAAAAATGAATACTTCCAGAAAAATACGTTATCATCGGTAATTCTGTTATACAGTTATATCCTTCAGTTGTTCTAGGGTTGTAAACTCTTCAATGTTGCATCCATCTGGAGATTACGAGATCCATCTCGTATAATTGCTTTCCTGAAATGTACTTCAGGGTGAATTAACTTACGTTAACTAATATTTTATAAAAATATAACATTAATTACTTAGGTTTCGAAATTTTAAAAAAATATTAGTTTATTGTTTATAAGATTTGCTTGTTACAAATTATATATTATTATTTTCGTCACAGTGCTTTTTTTTGTATAACTGTCTAAATAGTGATACTATATATATATATATATATATATATATATATATATATATATATATATATATATATATATATATATATACCTTTATTAATATTATTATCATCGTCGTCATTTTTATTAATATTATTAAAAAGAATATACTGAGATTTCACTAAAAATAATTAATTTATTGTTTTGAAAGAGGCATTTTTTTCTTTTAATTTTAAGCGAACGTTGAAAGTGAACCCCACATTGCCTAAAAATGACTTTAAGGAAAAGGTTTCGTCTTGTTGAAACTTAACGACGTTTGAAAGAAAAGTTGAAAGTGAAAGTTAAAAAGTACACTTGACTTAAAGAGTTTAATTCAAGTAAACTCTTGGTTGTTGTATTCTTAATACACAATTTCTTTGTTCTTTCCGTGAAAAGATTGAATTTTGTTAGGAGTTGAAAGCACCAAAGTATAAACCTACAATAAAACAAAATGTGTGGAAAAAGAATTTATGCGCAAAAATATAAATAGGCCTATGTAAAACAAAAAGTATTGAAAACATTTAAATCTAACAGATAAGCCTCCAGATCAACAGTAAAGCAAATTATGTTAAAGCAATGTATTATATAATTAACTTAAAGTAAAACAAATTGTGATGTAAAGCACAAGGTTTTTTTATTTTATTTTAAGGCGAAAAGCACATTGAGGGTTTTTATCGCCTCCCTAAGTGTAACTGTGAGAGTAAAGTGTTAAAATCGTAAGTGTAGTGTTGTAAGTGTGTGTGTTATACTCGGGTGCCGCGAGGGACGTCTAAATCCTCTCAATAGGTGCAGCTAGTCTAAAGCACAAGACTAGTTACTACTAATTAATAGTGTATTACGGTTTTAATTTTACTACATTACCCGAGCAGTACTAGTTAATAGAGTGCCACGGATTTCATTTTACTACGTTACTCGAGTAGCACTAGTTAATATAGTGTTACGGTTTAATTTTACTACGTTACCCGAGTAGTACTAGTTCATAGAGTGCTACGGTTTTAATTTTACTGCGTTACCCGAGTAGCACTAGTTAATAGAATACAACGGTTTTAATTTTACTACGTTACCCGAGTAGTACTAGTTAATAGAGTGTTGCGGTTTTAATTTTACTATGTTACCCGACTAGTACTAATTTATAGAGTACTACCGTTTTAATTTTACTACGTTACCCGAGTAGTACTAGTTAATAGAGTGTTGCGGTTTTAATTTTACTATGTTACCCGAATAGTACTAATTTATAGAGTACTACCGTTTTAATTTTACTACGTTACCCGAGTAGTACTAGTTAATAGAATGCTACATTTTTAATTTTACTGCGTTACCCGAGTAGCTCTAGTTAATAGAATGCTACAGTTTTAATTTTACTGCGTTACCAGAGTAGCTCTAGTTAATAGAATGCTACAGTTTTAATTTTACTGCGTTACCCGAGTAGCTCTAGTTAATAGAATGCTACAGTTTTAATTTTACTAATATACTCGAGTAGCACTAGATAATAGAGTGCTACAATTTTAATTTTACTACGTTATTCGAATAATTCTGGTTAATAGCTATTCGGTAAGACCTGGTTTCCCGTATCTTGAAACCATTTTTTAATTTTTTAAAAGATATTTTTGAAACCCGGTATTGTAAAAAAAAATGTGAAATAAAATATTCTCAAAGGGGCTTGTGACTGTTATCGAAATTTAGCGTATTGTGTATGTATTCAAACAAAACATATTGCTTGCTGTATATCCCAAAAATCTGTTACGGAAGCTATAAACGAAAACTGAAAATCGACTAATTTCTCAAAATTGCTTCAACAAATATTTCTAAAATCTTTGTCATATATAAAGATTTATAACTCAGTTCGCTGTACGTAATTTGAAATAAAAAAATTGAGATTTTGGCGTCAATCGGAAAGACGCGTTTCTGATTTCTGTAGTTTTTGACTTAATATCGAATCGTAGCTATACTTCTTTTAATGCATATTTTTTACACTGAATATAGTTATAAACTTCCATGTATGACTAAAATTTGATTTGCTGTTTTTGATAAAAAGTTCCGGTTTGAAAAAAAACCTACAAGTTCAGGTTCCGGATAAAACCTACAAAAAATGTGTTAAAGATTGTCCTGTAATAAACTTAAATAAATACACCTAGCTGGTCCTTGTTCTTTGTGCAGGCTTGTAAAAAAAATGAGAAATATATTATTTATAAGAAATCAGAGAAAGATAAATATTAAACATATACAACTCAGAAGTGTTAAAGAAAAATATATTTTCTTTATTGTGAATTTCGACTTTATTAAACTTAAAAAAATGTAATACCTTATATCAAACTTTTATTTTCCAAAAATGTCTTCGGAAGTGTAAACACACGATAGTTATAACACTGCGTATTTGTTTATAAGACGAGAATAGAATACATGAGAATATTATTGCAACTTACTGAGGTGTACAAATTTGAAATTTGAAATGTAATATCGAAAAAAATCCCATAAAAATAAAATTGATAATACTTCCTCTCACAGACAGTGAATAAAAACTTAAAATAATAAAACATATTTAACCTAATAAGCATTGATGCCTAGATTAATTTTTTGTATTACATTACTGTTTCATTATATGTTTAAAATAGGGGAACATATTTAATCTAATAAGCAGTGATGCCTAAATTTATTCTTTGTTTTTATAAATAAAAAATGTTGACCTCTATCAAATTAGAAAATTAAAAGTTTATTGTAATTCCACCCATTTTTCAACCTTTGAAAAAATTGTCCTTTTTTATTCCCTAGTTATTCAATGCTTAAGGGTTCTCGATTTAAGAACGTTTCAAAATCCAATATTCATTATTTAGGGTGGTTACACCATTTTTATTTTTGAAATTTAATTAATAGAAATTTTGTTTCCTTACTTTTTCAATAATAAGTCTAGCTGCACCTATTGAGAGGATTTAGGCGTCCCTCGCGTTTCCCGAGTCTAACAAACAACACTTACAACACTACACTTACGACTTTAACACTTTACACTCACACTTACATTTAGGGAGGCGATATTAGCCTCAATGTGCTTTTCGCCTTAAAATAACAACAACAACAAAAAATTCAATAAAATGTAGCTCTTGAAGGAACAACTGCGCTAATTTGCAGCCCTCGCCTTTTGAATTTGTAATTTTATCTTAAAGGGATTTAACCCCATTCGCAATACTTTAAGTTTAATTACTCCAAGTTTGTCTTTCTGTTTCTACTTAGTTTATAACGAAGAATTGTGCACATTTCAGCCTTCTACCTCTAAACGAATTGCCGTAATTATTAATGAGTGAGTGAGCGAGTGTACAGAACTTTCTTATTTATAATTTAGAGCCACGGATGACGAATAACTCACTGTATTTTTAACGGAACTGTTTAATTCATTGCGGCAGTACGATTACTAAAAAGTTAACGGTAATTAAACAAGTTTAATTATGTCGTAAACATGCTCCGGTAATACAGTAGGTAATCTCATAAGCTTGATCAATTAGAGCACAGTTTTAGATTGCTATCATTGATAAAACATTCCCTCCAATTTGTTTATCCAAAAAAATTGTTATCAACTTTGGAAACCAATGAGTATTCATCTTTCAGCATATATTTTTCCAACTGATTTAGTATAGCGAGGTGCTTTGGAACTCCAGCTTCAAACTAAACTGCTAAAATTAATTACTGAGCAAATAAGGAAATCAAGGTTATTATTAATTTTAATTTATAACTTCATCGGAATTAATTATCTTTCTTTTCGTGTGTCCAACATTTTACTTCTCTAACAAAGCACCGTCAAGCAAAATCAGATAAGAAATTAATTGGTGAACGGTTAAAACTTGAGGAAACTGCTCTTGGCAGTATCCAGAGTTGATTTTGCAAGGTTTTTTGAACAACTGGTTTTTCTTTACCATGCAGTAGTACTTTTTTCATATTTTAATTGTGAGACTATTTATAACGATTTTAACTTTGTTCTTATATTAAAGTTAAAAAAACATATTTTTTATAGTAAAAATATTCATAAGGAACTCTACTTACATTTGCAACAAAGTACATTATCCTTTATTTGTAAAAATTGTAATTGTTTCAGCAGTTCATAGTACTAATGTTCTTTTTAAAATTTTGTTTATCTTGTTTCACACAGTATAAATCTTTTTACCATAAAATCTCTAGGTTACAATAAGTCCAATTTAAAAAAAAAAAAAAAAATGATCAAGCCTTATTTGTTAAAATTGGTTACAATTAGTGTTAAACGATTAATGGTGGAAGGAAATGTCAAATCATTCTTTGAACAAATTTATCACTTTTACAGAAAGAGGTTTTTAAATTTAACATTTCTAATCCTGTATTACCAAGACTTTATTGCTTCTGAAAAAAAGCACAAAGATTAAAAAATAATAAAGTGGTTAAAACCCATTGTTTTGGTGAATAACTTACATATTTAAGCTCTTTTTAAAGGGTTACTGTTTAACCGTGAAATTTATAATCCTAAAATAAATAAATAAATAGCGTTTTTCTTTACTGAAAGTATATTGCAGTTAGTTTACAATGCTAATTGGAGATGGTAAACTCCAAAACAACGAATTGTTAGTTCCTTATGTTTTTTCTATTTCTATTTTCAAGTACAACATTCCTATTGAAGAGGCCATGGAATATTTGTAGAAATTTGTTTCTAAATATTATGTAGAATCTCGGATAATTGATGAAAGTAAAATTAACCTAGCCTTGCATATACAAAAATTATTTAAAATTTATTAAGCTGTTGTTAATTTGTAGCTGCTAAGTATTAGCAATAGGTTATAGAAAATGTTCAAGTAACTATTGTTCTACCAGTATTTCATGAGGAAGAGTTAAAACAAACCTCAAATATTTACTTAGGATGTGGTTCATTTATGAGTTGATATTTTTTTAAATCGTCTTTGCCATTTTTAATCTCAAGAAATTTAAACGAATTTAATGTTTTTTTTTTAAAGACATTAATGGCAGACATGATTTTATCAAATTATTTTGACAACATATCAAAAAATATTAATAAAAATACCAAAATATTTTTGAATTAAATAATATTTTTTTATTTATTATCATTTTTAGATATTTTAAATATTAGGAAAAAATCCTAACATTGAGTTTGTTTATGTACAGAACCTAAAAGTAAAAACAGATATAATTAAAATCTTCAAATCATTGTTACAAACATAAACTTACTATTTTTATAGTGTGAATAACAGAGCTTTAAATACCAAAATGTTTTCTAATGAAATTAACATTTTAAAATATTTTACTAAATTCAGTTGTTTTGATCCCAGGGTAATTAATAATATGATTAGGAAAGAGAAACTAAAGAAAGGAAATTTCCATGGTAATCCAACCAGAAAAAAGTGAAATATTTAGTTTAAAGCTTCTCTTATAAAAGAGTTAGTGCCTATTGTCCACTAGATTTAATTTTTGTGTCAACTAAGGACAAAATATTGGTTTTGGAGAAGTCTAGAATTCATGAAAATTTAGTGTGACACATGTAATCACATTCATCTGGGCCAAAATAAGAGGAAAGTTATGACTAGTTTACATTCAAAGAACATTTAGCACTGTCATATTTAAGTATGATAGACTGAAGAAATCTAGTGTAGTTGATCATATACTGCAAACTAGTGATAATTTAGAACTTAATAACATTAGATTGGTGAAAAAGGTGTCCTCTTACAGGTTAGTGGATGACTTTGAAAGCATTCACATAAATAAAACTATTGATACTTTTAGTTGTTACTAAATGCTGATAAAGGACATGTTCTCTAAATCTGTGTTGTTTTCTCTATTTTAATGAACGCATAACATTATATTAATTTTATAAATCAGGTTAAATTATATTCCCATATTGTTGCAGGTTATGATTCATTGTAATTATTTAGTTACTTTGATTAGACCATTGTACTTTAAGGTTGAATGTACCTTATTTATTGTTCAAGCAGATGTCTCCAACCCTCCAGATTAGTTAGGTGGTGGAGATCTATTGTTTATAGAAAACATTGGAAACCAGACAGGAGGGAGGTGGTTCTGCCTTTTAGTGAACCATATTTTGTAGTACCATAGTTATAATAAAGTATGGCTATTGTATCTTTATTACCAAAATGTGTACCAGGTAAAGTAATTAACTAACTTTTATTAAATCTCATTTTGTGGTAAGGAGTTTTCTTTATTGGATTCATCAAACTTTTACCTACTTAATATCTCATGTTTCAGGTATTTAGGTTTAGTAGGTGTTGGGTCTCCGATGCAACAACACCCTGGATCAGACCCTCGACAGGAGCTCGAAGATCCAGAACTTGCAGAAGCGAGAGCTGTGTGTGGAGCACTTCCAGGGCTTGTGGCTCAACAGATTGAGGTGTGCATGAAACACCCAGTTACAATTCGCTCTGTTTCTGACGGAGCTCGGAAAGGTATTGAGGAATGCCAGTACCAATTCCGCAATGAAAGATGGAACTGTACAACCAGCAATGATGAGCAGAGTGTTTTTGGTTACATCTTGGAAAGAGGTGAGTTAACTTATATCTTAAATCATATCTTGCTTCTATGATCACTGAATCCAAGAACACTACACCAAGGCCATGAAAGTTTTAGATAATTTTTTTTAAAGTAGTAAGTGCTAACAAATATAAAAATAAGCTATAAGGGGTTGCGTAATAATAAAAGTTGCAACAAATATTTTTAAATATTAAAATATTCTTCGCATGAATACTTAGGAAAAATAAAACTTCACTATAAGGTAAGCATTAAACACCAAATATAAGAAATTTTTAAACTATGAAAAAGAAGTAAATATTTTGCTAATTTTTTGTTTTTGTTTTTAGGAGAAAATTGGCCAATTATATTTACTTTGGTTATTAGTTATTAGTCTATCTTCCTAGAACTATAAGATAATGAAATTTTGTCTGAGCTCTTGGATATTTACATTCACTAAATAAAGTCAATTTCAATTAATGAATTAGTGATTTCATTTTTTAGTTTTAACTTTAATTTTATCCATAGAGAGTGACACCCCAATTTATTAATGTTTTGCTTTTGTACGTAACAAATGTAAATACTCTTTCTTCCAGAACTTCCAATATAAGTAATTTCAAATTTGGGGTGTATTTTATAATTCACTCCATTAGAAGCGATTTCTACTATCATATATAATTTTTAAAGTAAAATATTATGAATAACTACCAAATTGTAGCTTTTTATCATTGTTCAGGAAGTGAAGGAATTAGTGATGAATGAGTCAGTGACTGAGCCAAGGCTTTCACATTTATTCAATAGCTTTTACAATAGTTATATGTCCATGCAAAGGAATGGTAGCTGTAATGCAAAAGTAGTTTATTTTTATCGAATAGTAGCATGCAAATAGGGATATGTTTCTAATTGTTATATTTACATACTTTATTTCCATCTTATGAAAAAATGAAAGTTAAAATATTGTTGTAGGCAGTAAAGAGACAGCTTTTATATATGCAGTGACCAGTGCCGGCGTGGTTCATGCAGTGACTCAAGCTTGCAGCTCTGGGAACTTAACAGAATGTAGCTGTGACTCTAATAAACAAGGTCAGACAACTCCTGAAGGATGGAAATGGAGTGGTTGCAGGTAGGTAGATGAATAGAGTGCTAGGACAATAACATAATTAATAATATAATATTAAACTTAGGTACTGAATATGTATAATTAGGTGTCCAAATTGTGAGTAAGGGTAAAAACAATAAATGGAAATTGAAAGGGAATCAATATTTTTTCATTTTAAGACAAAATAAGTATGGCTAATACATTTTCAAGTGAAATATAAACATCTGTTTTTCTTTTAATCTCTAACCATTATTTTTCTAATTTATCTACTCTTTCTCTCTCTCTCTCTCTCTCTCTCTCTCTCTCTCTCTATCTCTATCTCTATCTCTATCTCTATCTCTATCTCTATCTCTATCTCTATCCGTCTATCCGTCTATCCGTCTATCCGTCTATCCGTCTATCCGTCTATCCGTCTATCCGTCTATCCGTCTATCCGTCTATCCGTCTGTCCGTCTGTCCGTCTGTCCGTCTGTCCGTCCGTCCGTCCGTCCGTCCGTCCGTCCGTCCGTCCGTCCGTCCGTCCGTCCGTCCGTCCGTCCGTCCGTCCGTCCGTCCGTCCGTCCGTCCGTCCGTCCGTCCATCCATCCATCCCCTCCCCTCTGTGTGTATGTGTGTGTGTGTGTGTGTGTGTGTGTGTGTGTGTGTGTGTGTGTGTGTGCGTGTGTAAAACAAATGTGTATTCACTCAAAAATGTAAACAATACCTATAAGCAGGCTGATTTTTTTTCAGTGACAATCTCCAATATGGCATTTTGTTTGCGAGGAAATTTGTTGATGCTCCAGAGCGTGTGAGAGCTAATGGACTTACAGCAAAGCAAAAGAAAGCTTGGAGTGTTCGAATGAGGATGAACCTTCATAACAATGAAGCAGGAAGACAGGTGAGATCAACTTCTGTGACATTGCTAGAGCAAAAACCTGAAGAAGGGGTTATAAAAAAAACTACAAATGCTAATGATTTTTACTAACAGTAATAACACTGGTTTTAGTGAACCTTATTTTATTTCAAACTTTTTCTTTAAGCTTTTTATTTTCAAAAGTTTAATTTACAAAAATGTCTAAACAATTAAATGGTCCATCTAATTTTTACCTCTAGAACTTGTTTAAAAATTAAAAACATACTATGAACCAGATATTTTGTATGAATATATTCTTTGTGTGTAATTAATGAACCAAGCAAAACTTCAAAATTTGTTTTTGATTAATGAATGTTTTCTGTTATTTTTAAAATGAGCTATTGTAAGTACATTATCTTTTTCAAAAACATTGGTTATTTACCCCCTTTATGCTAATATTTCAAATTTGTATTCATTTGGATACATGCCCAGAAATAGAATTACAATGTTAAAAAGTTAATAATATTTTTCTTGCCTCTTTATACTGATGTGTTTTAGGGTGGTACTTCCCTGATGTGTTTTAGAGGATGGTAGCATTATGAAGTAATATATCTTTTTTACACTTCTCTAAGCTAAAGTTTAAAATTGATTAAAATTCTCATCAACAATATTTTCCATAATATAAAATAAAATACATTTAATTGTTTTTCACATTTTACTTCCTTTGTTTATACTATGTTACTTCGAAAATTAAGTATTATTTGTTACTTCTATATATTTTGTTTTTCTTTGAGGACAGACAATGCAAAACATGTTTCATAATCATTTGATTTTTCATTTAATGTCAATATTCACTAAACTAATGTCACAGTTTTCTGATGAAGTTGTAATGGTTCTGTTTATACTAGGTCGTGTCATCCCTGATGCGTATGCAATGTCGCTGTCATGGAGTCTCAGGCTCATGCGAACTAAAAACATGCTGGAAAACAATACCATCTTTTAATCAAGTCGGGGATACCTTGAAAAGGAAGTATCAGCAAGCTATTCAGGTAAGTAAGTTTGGTTAATGTCACTATTGAATATCAAATGAATAAAAATACATACAAAAAAGACATGTATGTGATATTTTGAACCATACCATCAAATCATAAACCATCATCTCATATTCAGAAAGTAACTTTTAATTAACAGTCTGTTATTACCTTGCAGTTCATTGCTTGACTTTGGTTGTAAACAGAGAGAACAAACAATACATCCTCCCATATACACTATTTATATGGTGGGAATCTGTGACTTATAGTGACTTATAGATCTCTATGTATAATTATTTTTTCTCTTATTTCAGAACTACGAAGTTGGCAACATTGTGTTTCACAATTTCAATCCAGATGGCTCAGTCTCAGTTGTGGTTTTCTTGTGTAACATAAAAATGTACAAAACTCATATAAGTTTTTGCAAAATTAATTTATTTGATTGAATTTATACAATATTTACAATTCCATTAATTTATGGTTTTATTTTAATGTTTGCGTACAAGATGTAACATATATGGGCTATGTATATGTAGTAAGGAAAATCACTATGTTGACTTACTTCCAGGATGTAGGACACAGCAATGAAAATGTAATAAACACTGAAAAAAAGTTTTAGGTTTTAAAAATAACATATCCAATAATGCTATACTATACTATTTTTGTTTCTATCATAAAAAATCATGACTTAAATAATAACACATTAAAATTTTACAAAATATGTTAATTCCAATGTGGTTGATTCCATGATTCCATGCTGGCTGAGAACACTAATTTAGTATTGACTATCTAAACTATCTTTGATTGCTGGTAGTTTGGAAACGATTTCAGAAACAAAGTCCAAAAAAGATGCAAGGAGGCACTATTAAATCTCATTTGTTATCAAAAAATTAAAAAAAAACAACCATTTTTTATTGGTTTGCAACATTTTATATTCAGTGCAAAGCTGTGATCCAAAATCATGTTCTATAAGTATTACTATAATGTTTTAATTTTTAAAAAATATAATGTTTTAAGAACAATTCAACAATGACAGCTAAAACCAACATTGAGTATTAACAGTTAAATATTAATTGCCCAAGAATGATTAGCAATGTTTGGAAGCAATATCTGAAGAAATGTAGAATAAATATGGAGAAGGGTTCATTTTAAACTCACCTTGTGTAATAATAGTAAACATTCTGTGCAAAACTAAATTATAGTGTATATATTTTATGTTTAGTTTATTTAAATTTGTACAAGTTTCTACATATGCATATTGTTATCTAATTTGTTCACAGGTATCAAGAGGTAGCATGCTTGTTGGAAGTGTAAAAAAAACCAAAGGGAAGAAACGTCTGCGTCGTAAAAGTAAAGTAAAAAAAAGATTACCTGTTGCCAAAGGAGATCTGGTTCATATCCACAAATCCCCAAACTACTGTGTTCAGGATCCCATGAAAGGCATCCCTGGAACTCAAGGTCGTGTTTGCAACAAAACATCAAGTGGACCTGATTCTTGCGATCTTTTATGTTGTGGCCGGGGCTACAATACACAAGTAATAACAAACAAATTAATAATAATTTTTTTTTAAGTTCTCATTTTTTTAAAAAAATCCTTGCTAATTTTTAACATTTTGGCTGCCCAGCATCAGAAGTAAACCTTCCTAAAGACCTTCCTAAGACCGTTTAGCTCACTTTCGTTTGACAGACAATAGTGTTAGTATTATCTAGACAGTTGTAGAGCAGCATGTAGTGCCATGAAATTATAGTACATCTTTAATGTTAACCCTTTCAGTGCCAATTTCCAGTTTTACCAGAGATCTATTTTATACAAATCTAAATTTAACATCTTTAGCTCTGACAATGTTTTTTTCAAAAATATAAAGAAATATCAAGCAGTAAACAATAAGTTGTTTAACATAACCAAAAAATAATAATACAATAACCAACGACTTATATGACTTGTTAAATGAAGCAGTTTCAATCTGGTGAAATGGCTGAGCTGGCCAGTATAGTGTGTTAGGCATGAGTGTATTTGAACCCATGTTGACCATTGATTTTTCTGGGTAACTCACTTAGAGTTTGCCTGTCTGTGGTAGAGGGAGAGGTTTCCTGTGTAAATCACTTAGAGTTTGTTTGTCTGTGGTAGAAGGAGAGGTTTCCTGTGTAAATCACATAGAGTTTGTTTGTCTGTGGTAGAGGGAGAGGTTTCCTGTGTAAATCACTTAGAGTTTGTTTGTCTGTGGTAGAAGGAGAGGTTTCCTATATAAATTACTTAGAGTTTGTTTGTCTGTGGTAGAGGGAGAGGTTTCCTGTGTAAATCACTTAGAGTTTGTTTGTCTGTGTTAGAAGGAGAGGTTTCCTGTGTAAATTACTTAGAGTTTGTTTGTCTGTGGTAGAAGGAGAGGTTTCCTGTGTAAATCACTTAGAGTTTGTTTGTCTGTGGTAGAGGGAGAGGTTTCCTGTGTAAATCACTTAGTGTTTGTCTGTCTGTGGTAGAGGGAGAGTTTCCTGTGTAAATCACTTAGTGTTTGCCTGTCTGTGGTAGAGGGAGAGGTTTCCTGTGTAAATCACTTAGTGTTTGCCTGTCTGTGGTAGAGGGAGAGGTTTCCTGTGTAAATCACTTAGTGTTTGTCTGTCTGTGGTAGAGGGAGAGGTTTCCTGTGTAAATCACTTAGAGTTTGTTTGTCTGTGGTAGAAGGAGAGGTTTCCTGTGTAAATCACTTAGTGTTTGCCTGTCTGTGGTAGAAGGAGAGGTTTCCTGTGTAAATCACTTAGTGTTTGTCTGTCTGTGGTAGAGGGAGAGGTTTTCTGTGTAAATCACTTAGAGTTTGTTTGTCTGTGGTAGAGGGAGAGGTTTCCTGTGTAAATCACTTAGTGTTTGCCTGTCTGTGGTAGAGGGAGAGGTTTCCTGTGTAAATCACTTAGAGTTTGTTTGTCTGTGGTAGAAGGAGAGGTTTCCTGTGTAAATTACTTAGAGTTTGTTTGTCTGTGGTAGAGGGAGAGGTTTCCTGTGTAAATCACTAAGTGTTTGTCTGTCTGTGGTAGAGGGAGAGGTTTTCTGTGTAAATCACTTAGTGTTTGTCTGTCTGTGGTAGAGGGAGAGGTTTCCTGTGTAAATCACTTAGAGTTCGTTTGTCTGTGGTAGAAGGAGAGGTTTCCTGTGTAAATCATTTAGAGTTTGTTTGTCTGTGGTAGAGGGAGAGGTTTCCTGTGTAAATCACTTAGTGTTTGTCTGTCTGTGGTAGAGGGAGAGGTTTTCTGTGTAAATCACTTAGTGTTTGTCTGTCTGTGGTAGAGGGAGAGGTTTTCTGTGTAAATCACTTAAAGTTTTCTGTCTGTGGTAGAGGGAGAGGTTTTCTGTGTAAATCACTTAGTGTTTGTCTGTCTGTGGTAGAGGGAGAGGTTTTCTGTGTAAATCACTTAAAGTTTTTTTGTCTGTGGTAGAGGGAGAGGTTTCCTGTGTAAATCACTTAGTGTTTGTCTGTCTGTGGTAGAGGGAGAGGTTTTATGTGTGATTCACTTAGAGTTTGCCTCTTTGTAGAGGGAGAGATGTGGCTCCCTTTAAATAAACGGTGGGTGGTTCAGATGGAAGGTGATAGGGAGATGAGAATTTTTTGTGAGTAAAATAAGTGAACAAGAGTTTTTCTACTTTTTTCTTACTATGTACTGTGTTTGTCTACTTGAAAAAAATATTTTAAATAAAATATGTTCATATAGCTTAAAATATATAACAAATTAAAAAAAAATTCTTGTTGACCGTGTAAAAAAGTCCATGGCACTGAATGGGTTAATATTCTACATAACATCCAATGCTCATAATAATAATTCAGATACTACAATGTACTTACATCATATTCTGATATAAGCAACATATTTTTATGCTAAACCTGTTTTTTCTATGTTATACTTTTTTTTACTAAGAGTGGGACTTTTTCCTCAAATTTTAATGTCATAGCAGGGCACCTAATCTGCCTAATACAACAAGGTTTTTGTTTACAAGTTAGACATATAAAACATTTCTTTTTGTTTTATTATGTCACTTGTTATCAGTCAGATGAGAAACTATTTTCTGTAAGCAATTATTTTATTGAAATAATAATTTGTTTTGTTGTAGTTAAAAGAACTTAATATTTTTGTTTTTTTTCAGGTGATGAAACACATAGAAAGATGCCACTGTAAATTTGTGTGGTGTTGTTATGTGAAATGCAAAACATGTGAAACACAAATTGATCGGCACACTTGTAAATAATTTAAAAAGAACTATATGTACTATATAAAAACAAGATAAGTTTGATTCCTTTCTGTGTAAGCTTGTTAGTAGGCCTACAATTAATTGACATCTCAAGTAGAACATATATATTTTTATGTTTTGAGAACTCTACAAGCAAACCTTTTATCTACATGCTGACTGCCATCTATGTGTTTACTTGTACTATGTGATTTGTTAATGGACACCAACTCCAATTTACCTCATAAACATCATCTAACTTTTACAACTATATTCGAAAGAAACACAAGTTATACTATTAATGAACATTGGACATCAAGTCAATTAGTCATACAAATCAATTAATTTGTCATAATGCAAAACATTTATTTATTAAAATAAATTTTTAACTTACTGTAGAAATCTTGAGGAAAAATATAAAAAGGAAAAGCGATAGTTCTGTATTTACAAACAATATTTTGTTAATCATACTTTAACGGCGATGATAACCTTATTGGTTTTTCGCTGGAAAAATCATACTTTAACACAAATACTGGCTTTACACACTAGATAAAGATAGTAAGTTCCCAGACTTTTTTATTGGTACTTTCCTTGACATGGCTGGTTTTTCTGCTATTTTTCTAGCTAAAACTTAAAAAATATACTGTAAGTATACATTAATAAATTCTTTTTGTTTGTAATAATTTTTGAGATTTTATTACTAATTATAACTTGAATAAATTCTTCTGTGAATTTTAGATAATATAAATTATCTCACCATAAGGTTATATATAAGCTAATTGTATGGAATGTAAGTTTAAAAAAATGTAAGCCTTTTACTATAAAATAGTATAGCTTATATTAATTTTTTTATACTACCTCTTTCTGTATTTTCTTCTTTTAAGAAGTTCTACTTGTATCAATGTAACTGATTTTCACCACCTATATATAATATGAAATAACTTTCTCATTTCATATTTGTTCTTCCTTTGTACCTTCACTATACTCTTTCTCTCTCCTATGAGTATTTTAATTCTTTTTTACCTCTCATTAGAACTTCTTAAATCTGTTAACTTTTCTTAAACTTGACTTTTCTTAAAAAAAGTTTTCCTTTTGATATTTATTTATTTCAAAACTCTGTTATATTTTTAAGGATTAGATTTTTTTGAGTAAATCACTTACTCTATTAAATAAAGATTTTTTGTTTTATTTCATGCTGGAGATATCAATCTATTTTCTTTACCTTAAGTTCTTATCATTTATTGCCAAGTCATTCTATAATAAACCACATGAAACTGTACATGTTTTACTTCTCCAGTAATCTAATAATATCAGGTAGACTGGTGTTGGCTGATGTGTTTGGAACTTTTGTCATTCTCCAGTGTTTTTATTACTGCAGGGTATTATATTAATTACATGAAATGATTTAATTAATTCATTTTAGTTACATCATAATTTTAAAAATGAATGATGTTTGCAGAACTTTAGGAATAACATTTTTTCAAATAGTATTTTAATTGCAAATTATCTGTATTTATTAAAATTTATAATAATTTGCAAAATATCTATTCCATAAGTTGTTCTAAATTCTCTCTTTAATTCACTTTTTTATTCCTAAATCTTTCCCTCTGACTTTAAAAGTGTTTCCATAACTGTAGCATCCTTTATTATTTAACAAATAATTTATTAACATTTATGTAATGTATATTGGAACATTGATAACTTAAATTTCTCAATATCTGGAATTATTTTCATTCCAATTCATTTTCCCATAACACTTAATATTAATTTTACCTCTGTACAGTTGACAGTATTTAGCTAGGCATGCGACATAGCTTTGGCCAAAGTTGTACTAGTCAAGCACAAAATATCGGCATGTGTAAACATAATCATAAGAACAGCTTTCAAAGGCAAAACCGCAAGCCAATAAATAACGAAGTAAGTCTCTTATTACTGGTAGGTAGCCTAAATTAATAACTGTTTTTTACACTAAATGAAATTCCATTCATTAGTTTTAAAAATCAGTCAATGTTTTAAAGGTGCATGGCTTTGCACTGCACCTTGCCCTGCCCTCACCCTCCCCGAGCAAAGTCATGTGCTTAGCTAAAAGATTTCTAGTGTAAGTACAGACAGAAGAGCAAAAACCATAAGTATTTTTTTAAATATGGTGATCCTCAATAACTCAAAGTTATTTACTACAAAACTTCCATAATTTCTTAAAATTACCTTTGTAACCCAAAGTTTTGATAAGATAATTTTTAAATATTAAGATTATTATAGCCATAATGTGTTAGATAACATTTTAATGTTAGAACATCAACCATTCTTCTTCGCGCCCACACTTACCCTCAGTAACTCAAACCTCGCTAACTCGAAATACTTTAATCAAATTTTATTTTCTTGATCAGATTTGTGTTATCAAGATTCCACTATATAAAGTATTTATTGACAATCTTAAAATAACATAATTTCATATGTTGTGTAAAATAATGGCACACTATTGGTTAACATAAATTTGTGTAAACTATTAGTTTAAGTAAATAATATTGTAGTAAAATAATTAATACTTAAAACAAATCATGAACTTAGTGTAAAAATATAATTTCTGGTTTTAAGTTTGTAATTTTACAGTTTATTATTGGTTTTTATTTATTATGCTTAGGAGGGCTAGTTTTTTCAACCTCCAAATCTACTGAGAAGAGACTTGTTGAGTGTTAGGAGGTGGAGCTGCATATTGGATGATAGCACAATTCTCCACTGTCACTTCCAACTTCATAACACCATTTTAAACTGAGTTGCTGACTTGTAAACATGGCCACATCTATTTTTTCCCATGTAGTGGGAATTGCGAGTATGTCATTCGTTTTCTTCATGCAGAAGTTAATAACACAGCAATAATTCTTTGCAAAATGAGCCAAGTATACAGTGAAAACTCGTGTGTCAAGGTGTTATATGAGAATGGCGCAGAAAATGTAAGAATGGCCAAACTGATGTTCATGATGAAGGTAGACATGGAAAAAAGTTTGTTGTTAATGTTCAAGAAAGACTGATGTTTAGCATTAATTACTTGTTTGATGATTTTCCTCAAATATCAAAGTTTTTACTTTACACAATTGTAATAGAAGACCTAGGCTACAGAGAACTTTGTGCCAACTGGTTTCCCAAAGTGCTGAGAAAACCACAAAATACAATATGACTTCAGTCTTGACCTTCCTCACACATCACAATGATGTTGATGGCTAATAATTTTTAAAATCAATTATAAAAGGACATAAAACTTGGATTTGCTAAGACAATTCAGTAACAAAGCAACAATCTCAACAGCAGATGTACACAAACTCTCTGGGCAATCCCAAAGAATTCAGAAACATGTTTAACAACAGAATGGTCATGGCTACAATTTTTTGGGACAATGTGGGTTGTCAGGCATGAAAATTCATGACCACTTGCCCTAACTCAAAACTTCGTGCTCAATTCTGCTGGGGAGTTTTTGATAACCGGTCATACAGCCTAGTTCTTGTTATGAGTGTTTTTCATCTGTTTCAAAAGCTGAATACATGGTTGGGAGGACAGCACTTTCATGCTAATGAAGAGCTTCAAGACGGCATGTGGACATACCTCAAATGCAAAAACACCAACCTTTCTTGAAAAGGGTATTTCCATGGTCATCCAGTAGTATGACAAATATCTCAGATTTTACTGTGATTACATCAAAAAGTAACTTATATCTTAGTTAACTTATGTTAGTAAAATTATTCGGTCATTCTTTTATGCCCCATCAGAGGTTGAAAAAAATCCTCAAATTAAAACCCTTTCATACTCAGGCTAAATGCAGTAGATTGGGCCATATAATAAGGAAAAACCTGGATATACAAAGGAACCGTTTAAATATAAATATAAATAGGTATTGCCTGTAAATTGATTAGTGGAAATAAATAAATAATGAAAGTAATAAGTAATAATTAATTTTTAAAGTATTGACAAACAATTAAAATTGTAATAATGAGTCACACATTACTTCAACAATGAAAATTGAATATCTTTAGAATGTTGATATAGGTAAAATAATACACAGACATATATATATATATATATATATATATATATATATATATATATATATAAAACAAAAAATACATAATCAAAACTAAAGTGATTCAACACTTGTGAATTTCGGCCAGGTATGACAGCCACATGAATTTTGCTGTGGAGTGAAGATTTTAAATGGTGCATTTTATCATAGACCATGACCAACCTACAAATGGGTCTTTTTAAAGAAAAAAGTTATTAAAAAACATACTATTATTTTTTTTTATTAAACAAAGCATACGTATTTATTGTCTACATTATTCAGAAAACTTACGTAAGTCTGATACAGACACAACATTTTTGAAAGAAAAATATCACCTTTGTTATTCATAGAGTCAACTAGAACAATGAAAATTCATTGATATATAAAGAAGCTGATCTTTCATCCTGTTTTTTATTAAGGTGCAAACACTTTAATAAAATTATATATTTTTGTAAGCACAAAATATATGAGCTTGTGATATCAATATTTTTTTGAAACAAGATTTATCAGCACCTTTCTAAAATCTTAAATCCACATAGGAAAATGGTGTAACCATTTAGACTCTCAAAGAATGACAAGCAAAGTATTAAATACATAATATGGAAAAACTTTATTATGTATTTAGGTATGGCCTACTATTTAGCCTAAGTACCAGATTGTTTTTACTTTTTGGTTTGTCGAGATCAAGAGACTGAAAATCAGGTATTGAGACAGCGATGATACAAAAGTATTGTGTCCCACAACTATTAATATTTATATACAATCTTGTGATAAAATTAATAAGTATTATTTATCCATTCCATTATATTTTTCATGTATTTTTGTGTTGTTTGTAGTTATTTGTAAGATAATAAGCAAGTGGTATTTGTGTTTTATCTTGTGTAATAAAATAGAAATGATATACTAATTCATGTGTTTTCATTTCAAAACAATTTTTTCATGAAAATCACTTTGAAAAATTTTAGGCTTGAAATTTATTGCTCTTTACTCTGTTAAAAAAAAATACAAGTAAAAAAATATGATATATTATTAACCACATATTATATCACCATATTATTATACAAGCATTATACTGAATGTCATTTTATTTATAAGATGGTTATGAAATTATGTAGGTTACCATTTAAAACAAAAACAATTTACTGTAGAAATTAAATATATAGAAACATATTTCATTTCATTATGAATTTTAAGAATAAAAATAATATAAGTTAACCTTTTTTCATTTTTGTATCTAAAAAGTGACTAAAATAATTTAAAATATAGAAATTTTTGCAGTTAACTTATTGAATATTTGTCTATAGCATTGATGACAAACATTTTTTACCCATAAGCCATTTTTGTGGCTGTGCAACTCGAACATGCCACATGGGAGAACGTCATCAATAGATACAGTATAATTTTTATATACATAAACACTATATTTTAGGGATTTGCAGTAAATTATAAAACCAAGCTAAATGGTACTAATGTCTTTTTAAGATTTTAAAGTCTTTTTGATTTGCAATATTTTTTATTGTTTTGCTTCTATTTAATCTCTGTCGTAGCTTTTCAAAAACCTTAATAATGTTATGATTGTAAGAAAAAACCATGCAGACAATGTTTAATCATTCAAACTTGGATTTAGAAGATATTCAGATTTTAAAAATGTATTTTTAGTTCTAAAAGTTTATTAAAGTTAATTAGATATAATGATACAACATTTGTAAGAATAATTTTAATTACCTATGAAATTAAAATATAAAAACCACAACACAATAATTATTATTAGGCATACATGAATTTGATTTTGTTTTCTATCATAGATTATATTAAATTATGGGGATATGCAGATTTTATTTTCTTAGATCCTTGTACATCAACCTAGTAGGCTTATTGTACAACCCCTACCTACTAGCATGACAAACTGGTACCTGTACTTTCAATGAGGCTTAGGAGTTTTCACCCTATTAACTCCTTAATTATCTGGTTATCTGGTTAATTATGGCACCAAGTTAATTATCTGGTTGTAGAGACCAAAAAATGGCTCTTCTTTTAGCCTTAAGCCTCATACATTCTAGGGTATGCTTAGCAGTTTCTTTAGACTGTTTGCATAGCTTACAAATACTTGATCACTCTTGATGATCCTGAGTGTTATTAAGTGTTTGCTGAAGTTGCCATGTCCTGACTTGCTTCAGAGAGCCTCTACTCAACTTCATTAAGCAGTGTATTTGGTTTGTGCCTCTGGCAAGTTTTTGTCCAGAGTAGACCTGCCAATGTTGTTAATGCCTATCTTTGGGCATTTTTCCAATGACATTATAGACAGTGGATCTTGTGACACTGCAGGCTGGTTCCAGACCTCAGAAAGACAATTTAGCACCCTTCTTGGCCAATTCTTATTAGCACGCTCATTACCATGAATACCTGCATGCCCAAATACCCAGCATAGGTTTATAGGTTATGGGAAGCTAATTATTCAAAACCTGATAGCATTCCCACATATGCTTGGAGGAAATTTATTCTAAGTCAAGAGCCTCATTTATCAGATAATAATCAGTCAAAGACTATCAGATAATATAATTTTTCATTTATTTGTATAATGCTTAGCTATACTTATATTGGTACAGGCCAGAACTGCGAACACATTTTCTTGAAAAATTAGAAAGAACTTTACCAGACTTGTGCTAAAATCAGTTCTAGGAGATGAACTGCACACCCTATACCCTGACTTTCTCTCAATGACAGAGCCATGTGTGTACCAAGCAAGCCTGTCTTAACCTAAAATTAAGTTTAACTTTCCTTTCCACTCCTTACAAGAGCGAAAACTTACCTCGTAAAGACATTTTCTTCCCATGATATCTGGAGTCATGTCGAGGACCAAGCTACTTAAAGTTGACCTTTAACTAGTGCTATGAAGTGTATGACCATGTAGTGTATGGCTATGACAAGTTGTGAGGAGATTCTTTTTTCAATGGCAAGAGTCAGTCTGTAAATGACTAAACTAAATAATGTGGCTTTGTGGCTTTTGAGTCTGTGTATTTTTTGTTTCTTCTTATATATTGAGATCAATTTGTCTAATTCAATCAACTGTCAAACACTTCAAAATTTTGCAGGTGTTCATCTGTTAGTTTAGAACAGTATTTCGCTACTTCATAATATAACTCTATGTGCCACTCACAGGTTGACCACTACTGGTCTATAGTTTACATACATGGTTTAGGTATTTTTAAATCAGTTTTATTATTCAAATAAAATTTCATTTTTATTTTCGACATTGCTGTGTACTAAATGATCTTGCTGATAAGGTAATAAACACTTTGGTGTAAATAATATCTCTGCATAGTCCTGGTGCAGTAATGCAGGGATCTAAGTGACGTAAGAAGAAGGTTTGGGGAAAATAAATAAACATAAAAATGAATTAGTTAATTTTTGAATAATGTCAAGTAATGAACCACATGTTTTTTGTTTAAAAACAGATCTTCAAAAACTAAACAAATTATATGTAAATTGTATATTAATGTTGCAACAGTTGTAATTTAATTGAATGTAAACTGTTTTAGTTTTCATTGCATTTTAACTGCAAGAAGCGTGAAGTACAACTGCATAAAATGTATAGTTTAAAATTATGTCTGGGTTTTGGTGTTTACAACCAAAATAAAAAAAAATTTTTATGAAATAAGTTACCTAATTCATCTTAAATAAAAATATAGTTACAAATTAATGACATTTTTCATAGTATTATATTATAATATTGGGAAAAATTGAGTGTGTTAATTTTTTTAAGAAATAACAATACACTTAAATATTGCAATGTAATTCTTTACCTCTTAAAAAGCATGAATTATGTAGAACATTATTTTTGTTTGTAGCAAAAGAATAACAATTTCATTTAAACGTGAGAGAGTATGACTATTACCTGGCAGTGTCATTGCTGTCTAAACAGCTATTTTTTGTAGTTAGTTGCTCTGTACTTGTGGTATTCTTGGCACATGCTGGAAAGAGAGGTCCTCCTGCACCTTTTGCCTGAAGCACTCTTGCTATCCTTATGATCCCCAGAAAAAATATAGCATTCATAACCACATTCTGTACACAAGAAGTAAAGGTTAAATTATTTGTAAATGGTATCATTATTTATACCTTTTTAACTCCCTAATTTGCATATGTTAAAAACATGTATGGATTAACCAAAATCAAATTATTTTAAATTATTTAAACAAAACTATGATCTACTTTAAATAAGGAAAACTCTGAGAAATTATTTTATTAATGCAATTCAAAATAGATATATTAAATGCCATTAATTATGACACATGTTGAAAAATTGTATCAATCTAGTTCTGAAATGTGATTGCTTAGTTTTTATATATAAGATCTAGTTACTTCTATAGGTAACCTATATCCATTAATTTTACCATTTTTTAAAATTAAAAGCTGAATCTGACATAATATGTAATGTATTTTCTGTTTATGAAAAAAACCCTGTTCATTTTATGGAGAATTAAATGAACTTGCAGTTAGGCCTATTAATTTAATATATAATACATATTACAGCAATGGAATTTGTGAATTATTTTTCACCTTTCCCTATACTTAAAGCTGTTTTATGATGCATAAATTAGTAATAAATAAAGTTTTGTAAGAAAAACTTGGAAAGGAATTAGAAATATTCATGAACATTTTAAATTTTATGTGAAAATAAGTTTAATTTGGGAAAGTCAAATTTCAATAAATTTATCACACACACACACACACACACACACACACACACACACACACACACACACACACACACACACACACACACACACACACACACACACACACACACACACACACACACACACACACACACACACACACACACACACACACACACACACACACACACACACACACACACACACACACACACACACACACACACTGTATCATCAAATATCCTAAAATCCTGTTTTTATGAATCTTTTAGTTCAAAGTATTCTTGGGGGGATTCCTAAACACTTTGGTAGTTGAAACCTTTACTGGTTTATACAGTACCCTCTTAAAAGAGTAGTAACTTTTATAACATCCTGTTCGATGTTTTATAATAAAAATAGTATTTTAAAATAATTTTACAATTAAAACATTTTTTGTTTGTTTATGTTAACAGTTTACAGCTTTTGAATATCAATATCTGATGAAGTTCTTACTCAGATATTAATGTCCTGAAAAATAGGAATGTTAAGGTGTTTGGGTGTCACTGTAAGAAAATTGTAACTAAAAATGCATTAGTCAGAGAATATCTTAATTACTAAACAAGTTATGCTATTGAATAGGCATTTGCTTTCTGGAATTTCTTCAAAATACTTTTATGAAAAACCTTTCTTATAAAAACCTTCAAAATGTAATTTAGCATTCTCAAAATAATTATTAGCATATTATTAATTTCTTTCCTATTACTCTGAGGAGAATTGTATATATAACAAATTATTATATTTTTGACCTTTTCAGTGCATGAAAATACAATATGTGTACTATGTCATTAACTGGCTAAGTTAAATTGAAAGAAATATTTAATTTTCTGGCAACTCAAAGAATAGGGTCACATTTTATTTAATTCATATACTTTAAAAAGTAATTTCCACAGCTATATTGATCATTGCTAGTCAAGGAATTCAATATGATGTTAAAATGTTTACTGATAAACCTTCATGTTGTTATAAGTGAGGGAAATACTTTACAGGTTGTAATGAAATAAATTAGTGAAATGGTTAATTATAATAAATTTATTTATTTACAATCATTAAACATTTTAAAGACAATAAATACATAATATTTACATGGCAATAAAGAAAAAGTTCTATTTGGTTTTTTTACTACACTGTTCTTTAAAAACAATTAATTAATTTTCATAATAAAATAGTACAAACTTTGGTTATCTTAAGTACATAACCTATTTTGTTATAAGTTAATATGTTTTAGAAAATAAGACCTCTATATCACAGAAGAGTACATCAACAATTAAAATAAAACAGGCATGTTTATATGTTCTTCATATTTCTATGTAGAAAAATGTTTATGCTTACTGCCTGCAAATACCTTGTAGTACCTGCAAGAGATTTTAAGTTTAATGCTCTAAGCATAACAGTTATTTTCACTTACTGCTATACCCCAAACTGGTATACATTTTATATGGATAAAGCTTTTGTTAAGTCTAAAATTGTTCTTATTTATATTCATTTTTCAAAGGGTATTTTTATTAAAAGATGTATTACATTCTAAATTTGTAATTTGAGTAATATGAAATCTGATAACTCTATTTTAACATTTCCAGTTTTTGCAGTTGCAATATTAGTAAACAAGGTTGAAAACATGAATTCTTTTACAATACCAATAATTTATAAAAAAATTAAAGATTTTTATAGATTTTCAGTTAATCTTTGAAAATCTATAAATATTAGAAAAAGTGTATTTTTTAAAAGTTATTTCATTCATAAATAACTTTATTTAAGCTGAAGCTTAACTGATATGAAGCTCTTTTCATATCTTTCATCCTGAATATGAATCAATATTTTCATTCCTTTTGATGATAAATTAAGTATTTTTTAAAAAAATAATCCAAAATTGGAAGTGAAATAATTTATTGGGGCATAACTGTATGTTTACAATATAATGAATCTAACAGACAACTAGGTAGGCATACATTATTGAAAAGAACTTGTTATAGTACTTTAATAGCTATTAACAATAGCATTTCTTCATTTCACATTTCACACTGATGTAACTTAACTTCTTTTTCTTCCAACTATTTAATGTGTTGTAGCATTGGTCACCCCAGTCAGACTGATAGTACAACATGTCACATGTTAGACTGAATGGACAGTTGGAGAAGTGAGAGGAATGCTTGTATTAATAGAGTAAACTACAATAAGTTGTAAGAATTTCTTGAACCACTCACTCTTTGATAGATTCACTCTTGGGAGATTCAAACAATGAAAGAACAACAATCTTGACTCTGAGACAACAGAAACAGAATATCAGACCTTTAGCCCACAATGAAGAAGAAAAAAAAGAATATACAGTATGATTTTTTTTAAATGTGCAAATGATGTGTTTATACTAATCTATTTGTAAATATCTGTAAAATGATTGATATTTGTTCCGCAGCAAACAGAAAAATATTGAATTGAATATTGCTGATTAAATCTGTTTTCTCAAAATAGCTGACTTTCTTCTTTCTACAATTTAAAACTATTAACATAATCATATAATTTATATTTGTACACTGATTTAAAAGCTTTTCCAATTTTTGTTCTTACAAATTCTTATTTAATTTTATATTAATTTTTTAAAAATCTAAATATTGTTTATTTTTACAATTAAAATTATTTAAACATGAAAATACAGCCTGCAAGAAAGTTGTTTTGTATTATGTAACATTCCTTTTGTCATTAAAAGAATTGTAAATAATAATATAAAAAAAAAAATTATTTTATAATTTTGCATAACATGGGTATTTTACACAGTAAACTGAAAAATTTATATAAAATTCAAAAGAGGCAGTTCTGGAGCATACAATACATGGAATGTGAATGGCTGTGTTATGATGCATTTTGCATTATATTCTTAATTAATTATAATGAAGTTGTAATTAATGTATGAATAATGCAGTTAATTATATTATGGTAACATTTGATATGTAATAAATATGCCATTTATCAATTCGGGATTTAAGTACAAATTTAAAGTTTTACATATACAGTATCAGTATACTGTACTGTTGATGTTTGTTACCAGAAGAAGTAAAATCTTGAGACAATACTTGTCGAGAAGCCTTAAAAATCTCTCCATGTTCTATTGCTCATCTAGCATGGGCCATTTGAGATAAAATCACCATTTCAAAAATCAAACTGTATAAAAGTCTAGTTACAAGTCATTCTACAAGCCTTCTGTTTTTATACCACTTTCTATTATAAATTTTTATTTATGTAAGACTTTTATAAAGTTTTAAATATCTCTGATACTAATATTGATTACTTGAACATATAAAAATAACAAAAGTATAATGTGTATAAATACAACTTGTAAGAATATACAGGTTGTTTTTCAAAAAGTATTTTCAAATTCATTTTATGCTATAAATAATAACTTTAATGGTTGGAAATGTCCATGAAAAGGCCATGGACTTTTTTATTAGCCTACACTTATGAATGAATATTTTCCATTGAAATAATGACATAATAGTTAAACTAACAAACTCTACTGTTCATACCATTTTTAACTGAAGCAGTGTAAATACATAATATAATTTAATATTTCTCTTACTGAAATATTGAATATACAGGACTTTACTTTAAATTACACAATTCTAAAATTAAAATAATATTTGATCCCAATACATAATTCATTGTTTTGATATACTTTATCAAAAAAACATTTTTCTTTTAGACTAAAATGATTCACTAATAACAATTATGGGGTGACAAATAAATTAAAATACAAAGTCGTCAGATTTTTACAATTTAGTCAGTAAAAATATGTCTTAATTCACTATTGTTGAATTATAACATGTTAGTGTACTGGTTACTACACATATAATGCCATGTGTATTAGAATTTATTCAATGAATTGAAATAAACATTGAAAATATATAACATTTTCAGATAACCATTTACTACACAGTGTGTTACTACAACCAGTTACTACAGTGTGTACTGGTTACAACACACTAATCCTTCTGATTAGTATACTGGTTACTGCTCTTGTTCTTGCTTAAGGAACAAGATTCAGGTTTAAACCCCAGAAGAGTTAGGGGACAATGATATTAATTTTTTATGCTTTAAAGATTCACTAAGAGTAGAATTGCTTTGGAAGAACTACATAAAATAAAACAAATTTATTGTTATCAGAATTGATTTTGAAAGAACTTAATCCAAATATAAGAAATATGTAGTTTTATGTTTAGTACATTTGTACCTTTATATTTATGACCAGAAAGGTTGTTTACACTTTTTAACATTTGTTTTAAAGGAATTAAAGTTTTAAAAGTTTCTTCTTAAATTTTTGTTTTTAAAATATATAATTTTTAATTTACATTTGAGCAAAGTACAAAGTTGATATTCCTGAGGACTTTTATAACTTTTTTCAACTCCACCAAGGTTGAAAAGTATAACCATAAATAGACATAATAATAGGAAAACATATTTTATAATGTCTGTTCTTTACACTATAATTAACATAAACTTTCAGCATGTTTATAAATATAATTAATTTGTTTATAAATATACAAGTTTACATAACTAATACAAAGAATAAAAGATACATAAAGGATTATACAGTATAAAACTAAATAATGTACTAATTTTAATTAAGAGACTGTATAGAGGCTAAAGGAGGTAAAAGAAAAAAAAATTAACATTGGCTAATGGGTATTCTCTGTTAGGATCAATTAATTATAAATTTTTTCAATGTATATGTTGTTATTATTTAAACATTTTACTTTTAAATATAGTTGTAATTAAAAGTAAGTTATTTAATAATAAGTTGAACTTTATTTACTTTGAATAAATTAATTAAATACTAATAAACTAATGGAATCGAGTAGAAATGAGAAAACCTCTCTCAGTTGACTAATCATGATTCTGTCTAACAATCAAACCACCTTGTTTACCAGGAATAAACTTTGCTGCAGATTTACCAAACAGGTTATATATAAGTTACACAGTTCAGGCAAAAACTTCAATGTTCTCATTCATTGAGATTGAATAATTTTTATATGATTGTAACTCAAGTGCTGAATTTATGATCTTGAGGTGCGCAGCAGACTGACTGATGCCTCAACCTCCTCAGATATGTCACTTTGATTTGATGTTATGACTGAGAGAAGCTGTGGAGAGAATTTGAACTAATTGCATTAATAGCCTCAAACTCATCCAGTAACATCAGATTACATGACAGCAATTTATGGTCTTTGTCAAATTAGAAGAATGGTCTTGCCAAAATAAAATCAACCCTTAGACTTTAAAAAAGGAAGTATGTCATGTCTTTTTGGGGAGATTTAATACCAAATAACTGGTCTGCAAGAATAAGCATTGACTTGAAGAAAACCTTAATATGACTTATTTATTTTATGAGAAACTGTTAATTATTTAATAAGTCATGAATTCACAACTTATTTTTCTTTAAATATTCAAATATCACATTTACAATTTTTTCTGAACCCTTTCAATAAAATTCATTCTTTGCACACTGTACAAAGGAATTAAATAAATAAGGCATGTACTGTAAATAATATTTACAAGATTATAATTGTGGTCTGTTCTATTAATATATATATATATATATATATATATATATATATATATATATATATATATATATATATATATATATGTTAATCATCATATATCATATACAGGATGAAAACTGATAAATGTTCTGATAAATTTTTAAAATTAGTTTTATTAAAATATTTATAAAATATTTTAAAATATATCCTTCAGTTCTTTTGTATTTAATAAAATTTGTTTTATTGCATGACACAATAGTTACAGTAAATTTCACTCAACAGTGAACCTCTGATATCTTCAAAACTTGTAGAGCTTAGAACAATTTAATCAGAAGATTTAAAAATACACAGGCGAAATATTAAAGATTTCGAACACCAGTGATTGTTTGTAGCCAAGGTTTGTAATATGTAGTCCTCATGTATACACCAGGCAAGTATGGAGCAGCGCACTTAATCCCATGGGAAACAGTACCTGCTAGTACCCATTTCCCGTCCTCTCTTTCTACCATCAAAGGTCCTCCACTGTCTCCCTAAAACAAATAAATCTCTGATTTAGTAGATGTACAAAAATAAATTAATTTATTTTAAAACTTGTTATTTTGAGTATTGTATAAAATGCCTGCAATACATAAAATAATGAGAAAAATAGCTCAGTAAAAAAATGAATTTTTATTTGTACTGACTCACTGCGAAAATTTATGGTTTTTAAATCAATGAACATGACAAATATTTTGATTGTACAATAAAAATACTCTTTTCTGATGTAAATAAAATACCCACAATCCAGACTTCGGAAAAAAAATAAAGAAAAGAAAAATTATTACTTAATTTTTTTGGTAATGAATTGCTTTTATTTTTGTTATAAACATATCTTTAAAAACTAGACAAATTAGTTTTAAATTATATTTTCATGTGGTTGTATGTAATGTTATAATAATGCAATGACAAATAATTACATTTAAGTATAACCTGAAAACAATTTATATGCAACTCCAAAAAAAATTATATCATACAATAAAACACTTTACAGCCCAGTAATCAAAAGTTACAATTAATTCACATCTAAAACGAGCAAATCAGTTTGTTAAGCTCAGTTGGTCTCAATTTATATATAGTTTTTACAACGTTTTTGAATAACAAATGTAACTAATCTAACATGTCTAACATGTGAATAAAAATTAGAAATTTTGGCTTGAGCTTATAGAAAACCATAAATGATACATATAAAAAAATGATGAATAGGTCTAATTAGAAAAAAATATACAAACAGCTATTTTTTTTCTTAGAAAAGGTGCGAATGGGCGTAACTGCAAAAATGCATATGTCTTTAAGCAATCAGTTTTCCTCTGATTATTTCTTTGTCTAGACTACTATTATTGCTGTGCTGTTTTTATTTAAGTATTTCGGTCTGTTAGTATTATGGTAGTCAAGTGTGTCCAAGGTTATGTTTAAATCTTATAGTTTCCAATCAAAGGTTTTTAACTTATGAAAAAAATTAAACAATTCAGAAATGAGAAATCGGTTTACATTATGCATCCAAGTAAAAAAAAATATGGTTTACTGTCAATATAACCATTTAGAATTTAGAAAAAGAACCTTGATATTGTCAGATTTCATAAACAATCACGTAATTGTAAGAAAAACATAAAGCATTAAAAAACGTTGACCACTCTTATTTTGTGCTTTAAAGTACATTTTGGGATATTCTTATCAGTGGAATAATTTTAAAACTTCAGGCTAAAAGTTTTTCTAAAAATTTAGAGTTAGGTTAGGTTATACGAGTTTTATGTGCAACAACACTGATGAATTTTATTGTGTACAGAAAATTAAGTAGTGAAGCTTCTTCAGTAATTGAAATTGTATTCAAAAATTGGTTGAATAATGTGAGACCAAAACAGTATTAAATTATCTGATAATGTATTTACATAGAGAGCTATTAAAAAACTGTTTTTTAAAAATTCGGTTACAAAATATTATACAGCCACTTCCAAAATTTTAAACATAATAATTTTTGTATTTGTTAATTGTTAAATCCAATTACTGTACAGCAAAACTTTTCATAAACAAATTCTTAGTAGCAAACTTAGTAGTATTCCTGAACGTTTTGTGTATCACAAGTTTAAGGCTTTAAACATTTTTTAAAAAATGGATAAGGATACAAATTTTATGGTTTAGAAGTATATACAAATTTAGCTGGAAAAAACTTATGAATATCTGGCAGAGCTTTTCCTAAATGGTGCAACTCTTTTCCTAAAACACACATTTTAATGTTGTGCTAGATAGGAAGTGGTCTACTGAAAATACAAATACTGTAAACTAGAATTTTGAATTAGTCAGTTTAAATTGCATAGAATTACTAACAAAGAATTTTAAACAATAACATTTCAAACAACATTATCAGTCAATATTAAAGAAGTAAAGTTCTCACCTCACAGGAATCTCGCTGCCCATTCGCGTAGCCTGCACATAGAAAACTGCTAATGATTGTCTTTGAGTGTCCAGCTGTTTGGAACATTTCTTGACAAACTTGGTTTTCCATAACAGGTACTTGTACTTCTTGCAGAACACTTGGAACTCCACCCCCTAGAAGTAATTTAAAATCACAATATTTAAAATACTTTTTATTTATTTTTACTTTTAATTTTCCCAATTTAGCACAAACTACTAAAAATAGTATTAGCTTATATACATAATCTGATTTACCTAATTTGCATAATTCTTTCAAAATTTTTAATTAAAATAAACATAAAAGGAGATAAATGAACAACATAAATTATTTAACTACTATAATTCTTACAATTTGTAAACTTGTACTATAAAGTACAATTAATTAAGAAACAAAACTAAAGAACTGGGTTATCAATATGTAACATTTTTTATATTAAAAAATATATTATTATAACTATGTTATAACAAATCTATTATTATAAATTTATTATTATTATAACTAAAATATTATTATAACTAATTATGAACTATGTTGTTCTTAGCAAGTTTTATTTTTAATATTTTTTTCTTATACAAAAATTTTATCCGCAAAATCCAGTTCAATCTCCTGGCAGTAACAGCTTATAATAATTTGTAGTACATTGTTCATACTTTTGCATAGGACTATATGAAAACGACTGGCAGAGGCAGCTAAACCTCATAACCATCTAAAACACACACACACACACACACACACACACACACACATATATATATATATATATATATATATATATATATATATATATACACATACATATACATACATATATACATACATACATATATGTATACATAATGTGTGTGTACGTGTGTGTGTGTGTGTGTGTGTGTGTGTGTGTGTGTGTGTGTGTGTGTGTGTGTGTGTGTGTGTGTTATTTAAAGAGGTCAACATTGGTGTTCATTTAAAGTTTCCAGGTCTGGGTATTACCATGATGACTGCTTAAATACCTTATTTTTCTAATAGAAATGTGTTAATAATTGACCCTAAATATAGGTCAGTACCCAGGCCTAAGCAAGGTATCCTGAAAAATTTACCAAAATCTCAAAACTGATTTTTTAAAATATGGCTGTAAAGTACTTTTTATATTGACAAAGTAGAACCAATACTTGTTTTTTTTAATGATATAAAATGATTTAAAAATCTGTCAATACATTAAAAAATTGTCTTGGTGATAAAATAAAACAAATATATTCTTAGTCTCCTGTGTTTGTGAAACTTGTTGCTACCAAGACAGAGTATTTAGCATTAAATATTTAAAATGGAAATAAATTATGCAAAAGAATAAAACTGGTATTAAGTAGGTTTGAAATTAAAGCTTAATCAAAATTTTAAATTCATTTATACTTTTTCAGTTGTTTAAATTGGAAAAAAATGTACAAAAATTAAGAAGCCATGTATGGTTATTGAAATGATTTGCTCATTTTGTCTTATAAATACCAGCTAAAACAATTCTTCTCTGAATTGGTTTGCATACATCCAAAAACATAAGCCTAATACTTTTTATTATAATAAATTACTAGGACAAATCACTTTATTGTGAGTGCATTTTGCTGCTAATCATAGACTTGTATTTTTATCAATCCTTTTTTATGAAATTTGGAGTAACTTTATTTTTAAAGGAACTGTTAATTTAGTTTTCATGTACATATTCACCATAAATTTATGTACACTATTCATTAGAATGCTTGAGAAACATATGTTGGTTTTTAAATCAAATTGTGCTTTTATATATATATACTAACATTACTCGTCGCGGCTTCGCCCACGAAACTTAAACTGTTTCAGTAATGTAATAATTTAGAAACATAAAAAAATATATTAATAAAAAAAAAATCATCTCAACTTGTGATTATTTTACAGTGAATATGAAAAAATATTATAACCTGAATATGTTGTTTTATTGTCTTCAAACGTGTTCCATTCGAATTTAAGAAAATCTGATCAAGAATATTTTTGTCCAATACAAACATTTATACCTATTCTATATTTTTGTTCTTTTAGGGGATGAATTCAGGGGAAAATACTGAATTGTGTGTATCATAATTTGTTTTAAAATATTTTGTTTACTTTTAAGAAAATTTGATAAAAAATATTATTCTCTAATGGAAACACTCTTTTTTCTCCCATGATAACTCTTTTTCCATTTTTATTCTTTTAGGGGATGAATTCAGAAAAATGTTGAAATATGTGTTTCATAGCATATTTCTAGAAGATAAGATAAAAAAAATATTTTTTCAATACAAAATTGTACCCCCCTTTTTTATATTTTATACCTTCTTTCAATCTCTTTAGGGGATGCGTTTTGGGGAAAAGGTGAAAAATATATTTCATTACTTATACTTAAGAGTGACTATGTTACGTTTTAAGAAGGTCAGATGAAAAACATATTTTTTCCAATTAAAATTGTTGTACCTCATGTTTACCTCTTTAGGGGTTGCATAATGGAAAATTGTTTTTCAGTGCACCCCTTTTTCAGTGCATCTCGACAATGTGGTAAGAAGGTACCCTGAAAATTTCAAGTCTCTAGCTATAATAGTATTGGCTGTACGTTGATTATTAAATTTGGACTGGGTTAGTAGTTTAACTGTTAAAATCAAATTTTTACAAAATCCTTTATTAGTGCACCTTGACATTGTTGTAAGAATGTACCTTGAAAATTTTCAAGTCTCTAGCTATAATAGTATTGGCTGTACGTTGTTTATTAATTTGGACTGGGTAAGTAGTTTAATGGAGTTAAAATCAATTGTTTGCAAAATCCTTTCTTAGTATGCGCTTGCTTACATATTAAAACGAAGGTATCCTCAAAATTTCAAGTCTAGGTTTTATAGTTTAGGCTGTACGTTGATCAGTCAGTCAGTCAGGACATTGCTTTTATACATACATACATACATACATATATATATATATATATATATATATATATGTGTGTGTGTGTGTGTGTGTGTGTGTGTGTGTGTGTGTGTGTGTATCTGAAACTCCAATTTCAAATAATTACTTCTTGAAAATAATAAAAATTTGTTTCAAAATTATACTTAGGCTATTGTGTTTTTCACTCTAACATAATAGCAGAATATGATCAGGTAATAAACTATCACAGCCACACCTGTTTTTATTTGGGTCTCTCTATTCCACCTCTTGAGTAAAATATTCAAGAACTATTTACATTTTATGACTTCACTGAATCTCTTAAGCAATAATCACTGTTTATGTCTTTGTTAAATTATATTTCTTAAAATGATACCAGGAGGTGCTACCATAGCAGAACAGAAGTTTTGCCTTATTAGAACTTGAAGGTCCTTCTCCTCTTTACATCAAATAGTTGCACTAATTAAGCATGAAATTAAAAACTAGTGCTTTATATTAGGCTCCCTGATAATAAAATGGCCCATACGATTAAGTTAATCAACTCCCCTAAACAGCATGTTTAATTAGCCTAATACTTGGTAAAAATTAATTAGAGATGAACAGACATGTGCATAAAGGTGTTTGGGACATTCTTGGAACACTAATAATGATTAATAGTTTATTTCAAACATTATCTTGCAAGGGAAGCATATCAAAGGTAGCTCAAAGTAATTTATACATACTCTAATATATATACATTGATAATATTTATATTACAACACTAATATATACATATTTTGAGGAAAATGAGTAGAATTCATTATAACACAGATAAGCAATAAAATATGATTTCTCAAACCTAATTAGGAAAAATATTTTTCTCACATTTTCTTAGTTTGAGACAAAAATAATCAATGCTGAGAAAAGATTGCACAACAATTTCAAATTAATTGAACAAACTTTTTCAGGTCAGCAAAGACATAATTAGTGCGATTATTTTTTGTAAGTTGAGAGTAAATGTCATGTTGACACTTGCATTAATGATATACCTATGTCTCTTTAGAAAAAACATGTAAAACAAATAATAGAATTCTATACTGAATAGAATTCAGAAAGTTCCTGAAAAAAATTGGAAATGCTTAGAACCCTACTTTATAGAAGGAGAAGGGAGAAAATTCTTGAAGTGAAAAATTTGTTGAGGTGTTTCACCTAACAGATAAAATAAGGTTTTTAAATTGAAGTACTCTTACTTTTCTTCCACGTCATAAAAGGTGGAAAAAGAATGGGTTAGGAATAAAATAGCAAAAAAACAGTGCTGGTCATCAAGAGTGAAAGTGAACAATGACTCTTTGGTATCTACAAAGATGGAAATTTTCTACTATCAATACCAAGAAACATTCTGATATATTTACTTTACCTTTTTTATCTTTATTTATTAATTTGTTCATTAAATATCAATTTTTTTATATTTATATTTTTTGTTTTAAGGTATACTATTATTAATGATTTTTCTATATTTAAAAAACAGTCATTGTTAAATCATTTAAATATTTTTAAAAAGCTATGAAGTTATGTGTTATGAACTACTACAATTAATGTTTAAATAGTTTAAAACCATATTAGTTAAACCATAAATTAATTTTTAAATACCATATTTGAGTCTTCCCCATCCTGTGACAGTAGCCATTCTTCCAGTAAAGTCATCATCGTCTTTGGGCATGCAAATTGGAACAATGTGAGAATCAAATGCAACAGGTGAATCAAGTTCCAAAAGGGCAATGTCATTTTCAAATGTTGCTGCATCGTACTGACGATGAACAATGACTCGTCGAATATTCTTACTGATACTTCTTTTTGATTCTAGCTCTCCACTTATATCAAATTCTCCAAAAACTGCAACGAGTGATGCCAAAAATCTGTTGTAAAGACAAAATAGTATGAGTAGAATTTTATATATTTTACCACTATGGTAAACTATTATTACAATTTATACTTATTCTTATAACTCTTAATTTATGGTTTAATTAAATTAAAGTAAAGGTAAACATGTTAAGAAATTAGTTTATGTATTATATTTACAATTTAATGTCTATGAAAGTGAAAATACAAGGTATGGAAATTAAATAACCGGACTAGTGCTGCTACCGGCAAACACAGCACTAGTGTGAGTGCATCACAGCTGGTTTGAACATTTCTGTGCCTGTTGATGTCCGTTAAAGTCCTTGCTCTAGTGTCTAGCAAAAAAATGCAAAGTGTTAACCTTGATAGAGCAACGAGTTAACCTCAATTTCTTGTGAAACTGGAAAAATGGATGCAGAAGCTCATGCCATGTTAAAGGAATGGAATGTGTATGGAAGTGAATTTTTATTACACACATGTTTAAGGAGGGATGTGAAATGATCAGAGATGATCTGTGTCCTGGACAAACCTCACCATTAAAAACTGATGACAAAATCCAGAAAATTGGTAAATGTTATCTGAGTGTCCAAACTCTTGCTGATATCTCAGGAATTAACAAAGAAAGAGTCCATCAGATTTTGCATGAATCATTGAACATGCAGAAAGTTTGTGCAAAAGTGGTGCCAAAACTTCTCACTCCAGAGCAAAAGGAATCAAGAATGAACATTTGTGCTGAACTTTCAAACGACACTGATAATGATAAGAAATTTTTAGACAGAGTGATTACTTGTAATGAGTTATAGTATTTACCTGAACCAAAGCGCCAGTCGATGCACTGGAAGAGCCCCACCTCACCACAGAAAAAAAGCGAAAATGAGCAAATCAAAATTCAAGACTATGGTGGTTGCTTTTTTTGACAAGCATGGAATTATCTATTTTCACTGGATCCCTGAAGGTCAGATTGTCAATCAACATTGAGGTTCTGACAGCCCTTTGCAAACTAGTGAGAAGACAAAGACCCAATTTGTGGAAGAGCAATTCCTGGATGCTTCACCAATACACAGTGTGCCTGCCCATTCCACCTTGTCTGTGAAGTCATTCTAAGTGAAATACGGCGTGACTATGTTTTACCATCCACCATACTTGCCCAACCTGGCCCTCTGTGACTTTTATTTATTTTCTAAGGTCAAATTTGAGCTTAAGAGTACAAGATTTCAAGGTGTGGAAGTGGTGAAAGCAAAAGCAAAGGAGGTTCTGAACAAGTTGACAGAAACAAACTTCCAGTACTACTTTAAACAATAAAAAAATTGTATGCTTTGTTGTAGGGATTGACAAGGAGAGTACATTGAAGAAGATAAACTTTGTAATGTAATTGGTGATCAATAAAATGTTTTGTAGCACCAATCTGGTTATTAAATTGCCACACCTTGTACATCGTATCTCTGAGCCAGTTTTTGAATGTAATTCAATGCCACCAATGCCACCATGTGTCAAAAAATTGAAAGAATTTTTTGTAAAAAAGATTTTATAAGCTATAAATAAATAGTTTCTACATTGAAATATGCTGAAAGCACACATTGATACTGATATGTATAGGCTTTTAAAATTTAGCCTTGCTTGACAGTGTCTAATATAATTAGTAGTGAACCATCTAATAAACTTTTTTGCAAACACAATTATTTGTTATGTTTGTAATAATTTCAAATTCATTTTCAGTCTAACCAAGTCAGAATAACTATTATGAATAATGTTTTTTAGAGATTAACTGTACCTTCTATTAGTATTATTTTATTTTATGAGTATTGTACTAATAAAAAGCACAGTAAATCTTAAAAAAACTATTCATGATTTCAAATTGTACTTATAAATAATTCCAGCTTGCTATTCCTAATAAATATTAAAAATACTTTGTTACCGAATATTCATTTCCAAATGAATATTAGAAATGTTTAATTTCTGAATAATTATTTTTATAAATTACCATAAATTTCTTTTTACCCTTACCATAAATTTCTGAAGTTGCCTAATTTGGCCAATCATTAAATTATTTTCTATTTGTAATTTTTATTTTAAGAAATCCTTAACAATTTGTATAATTTTGAATTGTCATAAATTTTCAAATTTTCGGCCTTTGTTAACTTGCAGTCGAATATTCCTGATACTTAAAGTAACACTTATTTTTAATTATTACTATAACAATTTAATGTCACATCAATTTTAACACATTCCATTTACATTGTTGTTAACTTTCTCCAGTTTTAATCTCATGTTTTGAATACAAAAATGTGTTTATAACTGATTTTTTTCAGTTTTGGTTAAGTCATTAAACTAAACTGCCAACTTCCAACAATTTTTGCCTTACTCTTATTCTAAGCATATGTATTTATACTAAGTCCTTGATTATTACAGAACTGTAAGTTACTATGATCTCCTATAAAAATGCTAAATATTGTGTTAATGTAATTGTTTATATTCAAAAGATTTAAACAACTCAGTCTTGCCACTGTGATAATAAAAACTAGTTTATTTTTTACATTCATTATTATTATTGAGGTTTCAGTAAAATTATTAAAAATATTAAAGAAACTTACATTATAATTGTTTATTGTAATAATTTTGATGCTCAAGAAAATTATATTTATTTCTATTAAGTGTTCATAACTAAATGTTTCAATCACCACATTTAACCTTGATAACTGTAATACTAGTACCTTGTGCCTTGTATCTTACCACCTTTCGTAATTAAAGATACCATGGTATTTTTTAAAATCTAGCTTCTCTACAAATCTTATCCTACAAATGAGAATGGGAATATAATTATTTCAAAATGAAATTAAAACTAACATTGTATGTGCAGTTAGGTCCCATATATGTTTATTTAAATGCTATTCTTTATAAAAGTAATTAATTATCTTACCCTGGCTGACAATGTGCTGCTGTTATTACATATCTATTTGTAATAAGAACCCCGCCACATTTGTTTTTAGTAAAAAGCCCCAACCACGTAGCCTCTCGTACTAAAACTTGCCAAGGCCATTCTCCAAAAGTTGCTCCTTTACCGCCTACAATCCTTCCATTCTTCATGAGAGGTCTAACACCGCAGTCTAAATACAGATAGGAAGAAAATAATTTAAAGTCTTTGTACACTATGCAGTATTACTATACAATGGCTGAAAATGAATAAATTTATTACATAAAGTAATATGTACTGGTAATTTATATAACATTTTACATGTTTATTATAAAATATTAAATAAAGTAAAAAATTAACATAAACAAGATATACAGTAATCATTTATATTCAGTATTATTAGGATCAATATAGTTTTTGTAAATATTTTGTACATAACTTTTTTATGTTGTTTTTATTTTGTTTCAATTTTATTAAAATATATATATATATATATGTTTCCATTTATACCTATTGGAATAAAATACAGCCAATAAAACATTCAGTGGTAATTAATATATATATATATATATATATATATATATATATATATATATATATATATATATATATATATATATATATAATTATATCAAATGTTTGATGATATTTTTACAAAATTCCATGTATGTAAAATATCTATGTAAATACATTTTTTGTAATGAAACTTATAGTGATTAGGTATTTGATTAGGTAATTTGATAAATCTTTTAAAAATTATTGAACACTGAAATTTATATATAAAATAAATTAAGGAATAAATTAATTTCGAAAAGTTAAACACATTTATTTTTGGGATGTGATGACTTCCATTAAAAAAAATCTTCTCACTGACTGAAAGTAGGCAAGAAAAAATTACAAAACATTAGTGAATAGAAAATGTTTTCTAATTCAAGTACAGTACTTAAATTAACATTATAAAAATGATAATTTTTTAGTATATAATAGTGTGTTTTTATGATTATACTATTATTTCTGTATTTTATTACAGTTAAAAGTTATAATTCTTAGTTATATTACTTATTTAATATTGTTATTATTAATATTTATAAATAATAATATATTGAAATTGATTTTTTTCTGTTAATGTCCATGAACAGTTGATATGTGTTTCATATGGAGAAACATTAAATTAATTTCTGTGAAAATTAATCTGAAATAAAATAATTAAAACATGGTACTAACACATTGATTCCTTGGCTGAAACTCCGGTGCACTGGCTAGAAGGATATGGGTAGATGTTATATACCAGTAAGGAATAGTATTTATAATGGAAGAGGCAAAAGAAGGAATTACACAAGATATAAAGTTTTGAATATTAACATGTAATTAAATAATATCATAACAGCAATTTTGACTTTGCTCAAGGGATACAAGTAACTAATTTGTTCATGTAATATATTTATCATAATGAGTTTTTTTTTTAAACTACTTCAATAAAATTCATTATGATTCAGTCTGAGTCAAGTCATAAAATCTGTAATCTGAATATCCCAGCTGCTTCACTGAGGAAATATTAAAAGCCAAGAAAATAACAAACGTTTTTGAAGACTAAAATTTATATGAAATTCATTGATGTACTATTGGCAATATAATGTAATGCAACTAACTTTGTGAAAAGTAACCACAGGCGTAATCATATCTTGTTAAGTTAGAAGTCTCATCTACTAATTTTTTTTTAATCTACTCAATGTATTTTTGGAAGAGGTTAAATCAAAGTAAGGAATAGGCCTAGAAGGCTAAGCAAGGAATCTCAGTACAGTATCACTCACCCTTCTTGAAGTTCACTTCTGTCAGTTTAGTTGTAGTTGAAGATGGTGTAGGGCTTGTGGCTCCTGTTTGTTCCTCACTAATGTTAATGTTATCGATTACAACTGTGGTTACTGTTGGTTTTTTGGTGGTTTTAGGCCTTTTAGTAGAAGTTGAAGTCGGTTGGAAAAGTACTAATGATGGTGTAGGAGACGGCCACTTACTTGGTCTATTTGTGGTCGTAATTGAAATTACTTCAGGTTTAGGTCGATAGGTTGATACTATTAAAACTGTTGGTGATGGCCTATTTGTTGGTGTATTGATACTAGGTTTGTAAGATACAGGTTTAGAATCTGCTGGTTTTGTTACACTACCTGATACTGGTCTCTTGGGTGGTTTTTTTGTTGGCTTGTTGGAAGTTGTTGGTTTATTACTTGGTTGTGTTCCTGTTGTATTTACTTTTGTTTGGCCATCTAATAAAACATTTTCAAGATCAACAAAGTTTCCACCTAATGACTGTACAATCTTTTCTACAAAACCATGAACTTTATTATCAAGATTTTCATCCACAACAAACTGTGGAGTTGAATGTGTATCTTCTTCATTATATATTTCAGACGTCAACTGATCTGGTTTTTCTTGTTGAGATATTATGAGAGTTACATTTGGATCTCTGACAGGAGGAAAAGCTATTAAATACTCTGTAGAGTTATGTATTTGATTAGTGATTGGCACTTTTATAGTTATAGGTCTAACTGTACTATGAGATATTGGTAATTTATTTACTGTAGATTTTTGAGGCTTAGCAGTTACATACACGCCTTGAGAGTATGTGCCTGGCTTTGTGGAAAGGTTATTTGATGAAACAGGCTTTGCTGTTAAGTAAACAGTAGGGCGTTCTGTGAGTGAAGAAACTGCAGCAGAACTTGAATATGTGACTGGTTTTGATTGGACAGTCGGCCAAGGTTTGTTGGAATAGAATTCTGATGATGGTTTGTTAGTCGTTTGAATATGAATGTGTGATGGCTTGCTAGTCGTTGGATGGGGATTCGTACCATAGTAAATACCTGATGTAGAAGGGTGACTAACAGTTACTTGTGGTTTTAAGTAAAAATTTGGAGCAATAGTAGTCCAATATGTACTCTGAGTAGCAGTAGTGCCAACTGATATCGTACTGCTATCATGAATAACAGTAGAAACCTCTTGTGGAGAAATTACAGTAACAGTGTTCGCAGGTTTCACACTATTAATAGGATATGAATTTATAGGTTTCCTACTTGGTTTTGTTTGAGCCATTGGGTTCAGAGGACCCAGTACTATAACTGTAGGTGCTTGTTCAGGAGTTGTATTGATGTGCGGTTTAGGTGTAACACTCGCTTGTGGAGTAACTTGAAATGAAGGGCCGTACACTTGATACAAAGTTGTTGAAGGTGAAGCAGGTGCTTTGGTATGGTCATAATGGTAATAATGAGTGGATGTGGTATAAACAGGGGAGTTAGTTTTCTCTGGCCTGTTTATAGACACCCAAGTAGGTTCTGGGCTTGGAACAGTTTCATTTAAAAGATTTAGTATGTGGTTAATCGAAGCATTGTTAGTTGCATCTACAGAATCATGTTTGTTATAATCATCCACATTTAAAGTAGGTATTAAGATCATATTACTATCATCTTCGTTATTATGGGATGGTCTTTTTGTAGTCGATGTTTGAGTAGGTCTAGGTTTTAAGGAAATCTTAACTGATGTGTAATAAGCAGGTTTAGTCACTGCATATTCTGTTTGCGAAGCAAATCCTTTGTAAGGAGTGGAAGAGCTTATATGATTTAAATTATACTTTTCAGTATTTTTCTTTACAGTTGTGAAGTAGTTCTTATCAGTTGTTACTGTAATAGGTTTTGAAAAAGCATTGTATTTATTTGTGCTTGAATATAGACCGGGTTCTTCCCTGGTCGAGACTAACAGAAAAGGAGTTACTGTTTCTTTATCATTAACATTTTCTGAGTTATCTATTGTTGGAACACTCCATGTTGTTGATTTTTGAGAACTTTTTGTTGTCCACTGATCGGTTTTATCCGGTTTTGCTACTGGAACTATTCCGTTAGATGATACTGAACCTCCTGGACCAGAAACGTAACTAAATGTACTTAATTCTGGTGGTGCTGTGCCATACTGAGAATTTTTAATTAAGTCAAATTCTTGAGGACTGTTCTGATCTTTAACTACTGAGCCATTTTTATGCAGAAGAATAGTCTCTCCTACGGGATGAAAAGTTAATGGTTTTACTGGATCGGGTTGAGGGCTTGTAGGTTTTAGAGACGTTGTTGAAGGAGTTGTGGATGGGAATTCAATTCCTTGATAAATAATTCCAGGAGGAAGTTTGCAACAAGCACCGAAGAGAAACCCATCCATGCAGGAGCCGACCACTTGCCCATTACGTTGTGTACACTCGTAGTTGAACATGCAGATGCCTTTGTTTTTACCATTGGATGTTAGATCTTTACATGATTTTGGTACAATACGATATCCACCAAATTTTCTCCCTGCAAAAAATTATTTAATTAAGGTAAATTTAATTTATTAAGTTTTTACTTAATTAACAGTATTTAAACCTTTAAATGTTAATCTCCCATAACTAGAAGTGTTTAAAATTGTGTATTTTAATTCACTAGCTCATTGTATGACAGGTAGTAACTCAATCTCACTTCTCCCAAACAAAAACCAAATTTGTAATTAAAGTTATAAAAATAAAAAAAGTATTAAACACTTTTTAAATTTCTACATTCATTTTAAAAGCAATACTTAAACAATTAGTAGTATTCCAAACTTTGAAAAAGTCAAATCTAACACATTTTTTAAAAATAATTATATTTATGGTGAATTTTTATAAATTATGCAATTATTTACAAAACGTTAAGTAGGGGAAAGATTGGGAAAAATGCATATATTAAAAAAATATATTAAAATGACAAAAATTACAATTTAATTTTTCTACTTCTATGTCAAAATTTAGTCATTTAAAATTGGTTTAAAAATATTTCAGCAATACATTAGATTTGTTATTAATGTTAAATACTTTCTCAATACTCTACTCAAAAATGTTTGTAATAAAAAAAACATGTTTTTTAATTTTATGTGGTTTGCAAGACTCCTGACCCAATAAATTTTTGTGTGAATCTTTGTATATATGTTACTCATCCTAAAAAAAACTTTAGTGGATTTTAAAATTATATGCCCCCTTCACTTTCCTCTAAAAAGATTTTGGAATTGTAAAGTAGCTCCAAAATTAAGTTAGCTCTACTTGTAGAAAAAGATGAATAAATATTTTTCCAATAAAAACCTAAATTGATTTTGATCAAAACTAGCCCTGTAGCTAGCTTTTAATTACCTAAATAATATTTATCAGTCACAATCTCTGAAAAAAAGTGATTCAAAAGCAAATATTTAAAACACACAATTGTAATCTAAGTGCCCGAATATCATGTTGCTCACTACCTCCCCAAAAATAATGGTTTGTCAAAATTAAATAACCCTTCTTGTTTACCTGAGTCCTGACTGTACACTGCAGTAAAGCTAAGCGATGATGACACCAAGAGGGATAGAACAACCACGCAGACCAATGGCTCCATAAGTCTCTTAAATGGTTCTGAATCAAATCAAATTCTACTAGATTACATTCATTACATCTCTTAATATTTTACACTTTAATTTAAATTACATTGTTTAGCATTTACATGTACAAGTTGTTTTATATTTTACAGTTACATGTTTAGATTAAATATATCTATTGTATTCATAATGTATACACTTGGCAAGTCTGTATTTATAAAACACCCCTGTTTCCAACATAACAATATAGTGTATGGTTTAGACTATATACACTTGTAGTAACATATATATGATGGTTGTAGACTATATATAAGTAGTAACATATACAATGCATTGTAAAAGTGCAATTCTACATTAATGACTATATTCATGCATGTAAAAGCTACATGAATAAGAATAATTTACAAATAATGAATAGTGAATCGGTGGCAGCACAACTGTAGCAACTTAGTGAGAATAAACACTAATATAACTTGAGCAGGCTAGTTATGTCAGTCAATATGATTTAAAGTATTTTCATGGTATAATGTAATTTTCATTTTCAAAAAGATAATCTGTGGTTTTATTGAACTTCTTGTTATTATAAGCATGTGAAATTAGGCAGAGGCAGCTGGAGTGAGCAGCTGATTTGCTTAGCAATCCTATTGTACCTCTAGCTCATACTACCTCACTCATCTATGGACACACGGACACACACACACACACACACACACACACACACATTCATTACTGTACCTAACTTGGTTAAAGTGTAAAGCAACCTGTGCTGATGGCGTGAATGACACCAGCCTAATGGTGTTTCAAAAGGAACCCTGGGAGACTTGGCAACCTACCAGTGTACCTTAGCCTTACCTACACGTGGAGCTCTGTATGGGCAGAACTCATTTCCTTAGCTACTTGTAGGTGTTCCCATAAGTAAGAAAATAAAGTAGAATGAGCGGGATGTCACCTCACAACAAAAAAGTTGGCCAAATTGAGCAAAATCTCTGTAATAAGGGTCAAGAAAAAAATAGGAAGGGAATTAGCAGAACAAACACCTGCAAGCACCTCAGGAAGTCACCAATTAGAAGTGGAGGAGGGAATTACCAACCTTGAATCCCCTCTAAATCATAGACATTATGAAGAGACTAGGACTGGAGAAGGCACTGTATCTGAGTATCTCAGGAATATAGAAAGGGGACATAATAAATCTATAAAGGTTGCAAATGCAATAGTAATCCTACAAATATATTCGTTAATTCGTTCATTCATTCATTCATCATGTGAAATGGATTATTCCCTAATGATTAAGGTAAATATGTGAAACAATCAGTACACGTGTGAAACAACAGTACTCTCTGATGTCAAGACTAAAATAAACCAGATGAGTTGAACATGTCATTTATTATTGTTATTATTATTATTATTATTATTATTATTATTAATTTGGCAATTAAAAATAGCAGATTGTTATTTTCATTCCTATTACTGAATAGGTCTCTAGTAGAATAGAGGTAGAATAAAGGTCTGTTCTGGTACAAAATCAATGCTACTTTTAAAGTAATTGGTAAAACCTTCCACTAAATTGTGTTCAATATTTTAAATCCGCTATGAACAACTAAAGGTATTAAATATTGGTTGTTTTCTAGAAAAATATTCTAAAAAAATGCTACAAAAATGTATTTTTTCTCTTTAAGACAAGTATTCCTTAGCACTGAAGAAATAACAGTCGGTAACTTCTGGATTAACAGCTATTGCAGTAAGATACAAAATATGAAAAACTTGATTCAATAGAGGAATGAGTTTTTGAACTTCTTAATGTACTAAAAAGTTTTTTGTTAAAATAACTTTTATGTTATCAACAAAAGTATTCCTTAAGTAAGTTTCATCAAATGTTAGCAAGTTTGAACCTTGTCTCATACAAATATTTGTGATAAGACAAGATTTTATTGCACTTGTCTTGAAGTAGTATCTCTCTTTTCGAATGATATTACCTATGATAGATTTTTGACTACTACCACTGTCTCATTCTCCATCATATAACATTTCATTACAAATTTTCAGTTAGCATCAACAAAAGCATTTAAATTTGTGGAGAAAAATAATTTATGGTTGAAAAACTGGGAACCTCTTTACCAAGAGACAAATATGTTTATTGTGTTTGCATGTACAACTGAAAAACAGTTAAGAAAATTTCATATTCCTTTAAATTCGTTGGTTATTGATTGTACTGTTATAGCCAGGAGTCCCCATAAAAATGGATAAAGTCATTCACTAAATAATTTGAATACTTGTTTTTTACAATGTGATTAATGTAACTTGGTGATATTCGAAATTCATACAACAACATCTGTATATTTGTAAAGTCTCTAAGAATCAGAAATATATATAAATATTTTGTTGTTGTTGTTATTTTAAGGTGAAAAGCACATTGTTTCAAGAAGTCTGAAAAAATGTTCAAGAGATGTTTGGAGACATACAAAAACATAGATTCAAATAAAATAAATTAAGAAAATGGTACACTTTTCATATTTTTCATTCTAGTTTAATGCAAAATAGAGTGATGCAACTCAAAAAGTTATTTTTTGACAAAATTTGAGAAATGAGTTTTTTGATATTATCAATTGTCATATAGAATATTTTAATTATGTTAAATTATATTAAATTATTTTAATACCATACAATCATTAATGGTATATTTATTTAAACTGTATGTTCATTCAGGTGCATCACATCACATCTTCGGTGCACAAAAGCGTCATTCTGATTGGTGTATTCTTTCTCTAGTTTTAACAATGGAATTCTGAGAAATGATAGTGCTCACCATAATTTCTAGTATAAATACAGGTCATAAAATTGTTCAACACAACATCAAGAAGGACCGCCCACTACACAACAGCTACACAGCAGCTTACCAATACCCGGACCAAGAGCACAAGACACCACAACTTGCTTGGGAGGAAATAGGAGGGATCCGGCCAACTCTTAATAAGAAGATATTCTTTCACCATTCCTCGCCAGCCTGCGGACGACTTGGTAATCGCCAGGGCTACTTCTATTTCTCCCACAGACTACAACAGTACCACCGTTTCAGAATCCACAGTCACTCGGTGTATATAGGTATGCCTAGGAACTGATTAGCCCTATGCCAGTGTAAGTGTAGTGTTATAAGTGTGTAAGTGTATGTTAGACTTGGGTACCACGAGGGACGTCTAAATCCTCTCATAGGTGCAGCTAGTCTGCACCCCCTGCAGGAATTTTGAATTGTATATCGAAATTACGTAAATAATTTTAAAAGATTAATTACCGAATAAAAAAAATTCAAGATATTTTTCTTTTTAAATATATTTTCTACCTTATATATCATCAAAATATCAAACCGACATAACCGAACTAAACATTAGAGTAAAGATAGAATTAAACCAAGTTAAATGAAATGTTTCTAGTGTAGACTTCACTGACCGAGCGAAGAAAGGTCTCTGTATTAACTTGACCATCCGGCATTTGGTTTGTGTCTGTTTGTTACGCAGTTTTGGTCAAAAGCATCGACTGATTGTTTTGAAATTTAGTACGAAGGTATCTTATACGAAGCCTAAATGATGTATTTGCAACATTTTTCCTATTTACTTGTTTTAATATAGCGGCCTCTGATTTAACGATGACGTGTGTACGCAATTTTAATCAAATGCATTGGCTGATTGTTTTGAAATTTGGTACGACGGTATCTTGTATAATGTCTGAAAGATTTTCAGCCTGAAAGTATGTGTAAGATTTTCACCTTTAACTCCGTTTCAAAATGGCGTTTCCGATTCATTGTTGAAAATGTGGTTGCTGTAATATTCACTGTAATAATACTTTCTTTTTGTAGGTCAAGCCCAATGTTCTGCTACTCTATTTTTTGATTTAAAAAAAAAATTATTACGAATATATCTTGTATTTACTGTTCTTTGAGCTACTAGTTTATATGTCATATTTACATTGTTAACAGATTTTTTAAAACTGATTTTTTAAAATTTGTTAAGTAAAATATGTCAGTGTGTTTCAGTTTCTGAAAGTCGAGTAAAACCATCCTGTTTAATGTTTGCACGGTGTAAACCTGTCGCTACGTATGAATATGAAAGTAAAGGAGCAAACTGCTAAATGTAGGCGTGAGTCATGAATGTCAAGGTCAGGGAGATACAAATGCAATGTCACGCAACAAGGACTGTGTGGCTCACTAAACTAGGTCGAACTTGGAGCCGCGAGACTCGGGTGACACACTTGGTTGAGCAGGTTGGCTATGACTCCGTGAAACCAAAATTTTTACCACTGTCACTTAATTCAAAGCTTACCGGCAGGTCTGCTTCAGCACTTGGCATCACTCTTCCTTCGACCATGAGCTAATAAACTTACCTCTTTTATATTCAAGGACGGATTAAAGTGGGGACGAAGGGGCGATCGCCACTCCCGAGACAAAAGAAATAAAATAAAAAATGTTTCTATTTTACTTCAATAAAATGGAAATATACGAGTAGACATCGAGGAAAATGGTCAAGGAGGCATCTAAAGCAACTGAGGAGTTAGAAATCAGTTACATTATCCCGATCTGAACTTTGTATGTAGGCCTACATGAAATTTTGTCCGTATGAACATATGTACGTTTGTGCACTTTGTAACGCTTGTACTGAGGGGGAGAACGGGGTTAATCAGTTAGATATTTTTTGTTGTTACTCTCTTTTCTTTCTGTGTTAACTGCAACAGCAGAATGATCTTTCCCGACTCTGAAATTGAAAAAAACTAATGAGGACGAGGGATCAGTGCTAACGGTAAGAGTAAAGCAACGAAAAAAACTGTGGTTATATATAAAAGTTATGGGTAGAAATATTAAGAAGATGGAAAAGAAGAAAATGGATGTTTTCTTTAGTACAACTTGTGTTTCAAAATTAGTGACATTGTAAATAATAAGCCTAATAATAAGAATTGTAAAATAGGAATCTAAAAAAAAATAGCCTCAGTGATCTTTTTCTGGAGTAAATTAAATGGAGTAAATTTTTACACTTATTTTATATCTGTTGTAAGTCTCAAAATAGCTCAACAGTATTATTTTTTGAAGGAATTATTTCAAAAATTTTCAACCTCCAGGAAAGCCCTCTTGTAAGTTGAATCATCCAACCAACCACCCCCAACCCACAAAACCGCATTAATGCGTCAGTGTTTACAATGTTTACAATTATAAAGAGTAAATATAAGGGTAGATTTACTCTATTTTGAAGTAAATTAAAAACTTTTTATATATTTCATAACTTTATTTGTATTCATTAGTGCTAACGTAATGCCACACAGTACTGAAACTTTCAATTTCTTATTTCTTCATTTATCTTATATATAAAGTCATGTTTTCCTGTAACCGCAGGACCGGTGTTACACCAAATCACCGTGTGTTTGGACTACTGTATTTTGGTCAATAGTCAATAGGCCTAGCCTAATAATAACTAGGCTGGTACCAGCATAACTAGACAGTACGGAAAAAATCGCAGAAACTGACTTTTTAGTACACTACATTGACTCACGTAAAAATATTTGAACTCAAGAATGTATTTAGTTGTACTAAATATAGTATATATTGTACTTATGTATATATATATATATATATATATATATATATATATATAGTAGTGTTCCTGTGCTAGTAAATGATAATTCAGTCGTAATATAACAAGATTTCTTAGGGTCAAGCTGGTTCAGACAGAAAAAGTGTATTATATTTCATATAACAAACATCAATGATTTAATTTATTTTTATGACCCTAAATTTGATAATTCTAAAATATTGTTAACACCATTTCATCATTATTTTGCATTGGAGTTAGATTACATTAAACGTTTTCAGAGTTGTGGTTCATTTTTTCGTTTCCTAGTCAACGTTCTTTTTTATAGCTTAAGCCTTACAAAAAATTATTTTTTCCAACATACGTTTGATAGATTTCGAACATAACAAATCAGAGACACACTTTTAAAAAAGTATTGTCCCGTTTTAAAACGGTACGTCTGGTCACCATATCGTAGCCGTGCCTTCTATCACGCACGTAAATTCTTAAACTGTTTCATGTCTGAACAAGCGCTAGTTGCTAAATATAGTAATGTAAATGTAATAATTATACAAATAAATTTACAAATATTGTATTGGCAGCTCATAAGATCTAAGTAAATATAACTAGTTTACGACACAGTTAATTTAGTTAGAATGAAAGATCGTGATATGCGGACAAAATTTCAACGTAAATCTTTAAACGAGTAAAAAAAGTCAAATCATATTGAAGGAATTACTTAATCTTTTCTTAGTTTTGTATATTTTACTTATGAAACTTGTGGTATGCAATTTTCTTAATTGTAGCTTGCAGTTTCTTGTTAGTAGTTTGCAAGTCTCTTTATTTTAGTTTGCAAGTCTCTTGATTGAAGTTTACAAGCCCTTTTATTGTAGTTTGCAAATCTCTTGAATGTAATTTGCAAGCCTCTTAATTGTAGTTTTGCAGTTTCTTGATTGTAGTTTGCAAGTCTCTTGATTGTAGTTTGAAAATCTCTTAAATGTAATTTGCAAGTCTCCTAAATGTAATTTGCAAGTCTCTTAATTGTAGTTTGCAATTTTTTGATTGTAGTTTGCAAGTCTCTTTATTGTAGTTTGCAAGTGTCTCTTTATTGTAATTTAGTCTCTTGGTTTTAGTTTACAAGTCATTTGATTTAGTTTGATCGTATAGTGGGCCACACATTCCTTGTCAATTTTTGGTACTAATTAACGACCACTTGCTAAGCTGATTCCTTTTCTATTAAAGTGTTTTTTTCTCATTTACACGGTAGGCCTTTTATTTATTTATTTACTGTAACGTTTGTTGACAATCTTAAATTCGACATTATAAACGTAAAGATACAACGTGTACTGCTTTCGCACACTTGCTTTGCGCATTAGTTGCTGATGAATGAGTTTTCTGTATTAATAGTATTAATTAACGCCGTATTAGTCCTATTTGGTATTTACAATTTTTTTAAGCTAAACTCTACCCTCCTGAATATTAATAAACGGAATTTTAGACTAAAAAAAATATTTCTGTTAAATCTAACCTGACTAAAACTTAAGGGTTCCTTAGTTATAACTTACCCTTCAATGACGTACTGAACCGATATTTTCAGTATCTGTAGGCATAATAAGATTGTACAACAAACTTGTCTGAATAATATTGTTTATGAATATTCTTTTTTCAATATTTTCAAATCTTTATAAATCAAAAAAAAAAAAAAATATTGAGATTACAAGCGCTCAAAAACTGTTTGAAACATCGTATAAAATACACATATTTTTCCTAAATGTTCTGTCGCTTGTTATACTATTTGTAGAAGGATGCATAAATTATAACTTTTTGGCACTATTTTTTTAATACTTTTTATCAGTAAGACTAATGAGAACGAGAGATCGGCATTAAAGGAAATGGCAGTAAATGCGTCTAGAACCCACGACTTTGAGGTGCGCAGTTCAGAGATGGAGCCGACTTTCAGGTGTGTTAGCCACATCGATCAACAGTGCTTTTAAGCACTGTGTCTTTGCCATAGAAGAATCATTTTTTAAAAATTCAAAACATGCAGTCCGTAGGTCTTAAACAGCATTGTGTCTTACTAAACCGAAACTTTGTAAATATACATTTTTGACATCCTTTCTTATCTGTTCATCTATTTTCAAATTAAAATCTGTTAGTAATATCTGTAATTTTTAGGTTAAGGTTCAAGTATTTAACTAAACCGCTAAGTTTATAGTTTTTAAATTAACCAGGTAAACAATAAAATGAAACACGAATTCTGCTATTTTCTTTAATGTGAACGTACAGAGTCTAAAGAAAGAGGAGATTTAAAAAAAAATATAATGCGGTGTATTTAAGTAAGCAGGAGATATTTAAAATTTGTTCCAAATACTGTTGATGCAACGATAGGTCTACTGTGTAGGCCATATAACAAGGTCCAATAGAAATAGTTTCACAAGACATCGAATTTCTCCAATGCTTTATTTTCCCATTCAATGAGAAGTAGGTTGTACATCTCAGCCCCAGAAATAGCAAATAGCCTCTCCGGCGTCCCACTCCGGGAGCTTACGTTTTACATTTTACCTGAGTGTTGTTTTTTAGGTCACATTCATTCATTCAGTAACGGTGTTTGAATACTCGTTCTGTCACACGCATCGTGAGCGTCTGGTTCTTATGTTCGGAAACCTCCAACTAACCTCTTAATTTAATTTATTTATGCGCGAAACACTCATATTTAACGCTAGCTTCTCTCACATAAAGTTAATGCATTGACACTTTAAAAAATCTTTTTGAAAATAAGTGTGATTGTAAGTGCTATGTTTCCGTAGATAATAAAATAGTGTAGGATGTACAAAACTTAATTTTGTACATTTAATTGCCTCTGATTTAACCATGTTTTGGCCAAAAAGAATTGACTGATAATTTTGAAATTTGGTACAGAGGTATCTTGTACGAAGCCTAAATTATGTATACCTTTTCCTTGCTCCCCAGGGGGGTGCAGACTAGCTGCACCTATTGAGAGGATTTAGACGTCCCTCGCGGTACCCGAGTCTAACGTTTACACTTACACTTACAACATTACGCTTACGACTTTAACACTTTACACTCAAACTAGATTTATGGAGACGATAATAGCCTCAATGTGCTTTTCGCCTTAAAATAACAAAAAAAAAAAAAAAAAAAAAAAAAAATGCAACCTTTTCCCTATTTACTTCCGTTTTAAGGTAACGGCCTCTGATAACGGTGACGAGTGTACGCAATTTTAATCAAACGCATTGGCCGATTGTTTTGAAATTTGGTACGACGGTATCTTGTATATAGCCTGAAAGTATGTGTAAGATTTTCACCATTAACTCCGTTTCAAAATGGCAGTCTTTGATTCAACGTTGAGAATTTGGTTGCTAGTTATTTCTTGTAATACTGGCTGAGTGACAAAACCTATCATAATTTTCATTGCTTAATGGAGAAAGAGCATAAAATTTCTAACAGTTAATCTAGTAACATTTCCGTAAATATAAAGGTTACCGGTTAATTGGCGGAATATGTCACGAGCGCTCTGTATATTAATTAAGAGTATACTGCGAGGTCTATTGTTTTTTGAACTTGTATTAACTTTTTACAACCAATATTTTTTTAATGTTAGCCCAAATTCAACCCCTTACGCTCTATTCTGTAACGTATACACGTGTACACTACAGTGTATTACTGTCTTTCTTTTTGTAGGTCAAGCCCAATGTCCTACTACTCTACTTGGCTGATTTATCAACTTCTTACAATGTATAATGTATAAGTAGTAATTTTCCCCCTTTTTCATTATTGCAACATTGCCACCGGACCAAACATTTAAATAATTAGGATTATTTTCTTCCGTCTAGTGGTCTTTTAACGCACCTCGTAAAGGCTACCGCGGTTTCGAAACTGTATCATCTTCAGACGTAGTACAAGTGGTCAAATCCCTCTGTAAATGTCGTTACAAAGTTAACAAAGCATTGAAAACACAATTCACAACACTAAACACAATTACACGATTTTTTTAAAACGCACAACGATATGATTTCGTGTGGCCAAACACTATCGTGTAAGAAGTATTTCGTTACAGTCCGACCTTTGTCCGTCTTTTGTTGACTACCTCGACAGAGGGATTTGACCATTTGTTCAACGGCCCAAAGATGAAACCGTGACGTTTCGAAACCGCGGTAGCCTTTACGAGGTTACTTAAAAGAACACTAGGCGGAAGAAAAGGGTTATCATCATAATTATTTAGATGTGTGGTAAGGTGGCTATGTTGCAGTCATTAAAAAAGGAAGAAATTCTCATTTTTTCTATGTAGGTTGGGCCCTGAGCTATTTACTCCACTGGACTAATGGGCTGCACCAACTTCTTATGTCTTACAATCTTTACTGTAATACTTTCTTTTTGTATTAGACTGTACATCTTCACTAATTTCTAGCTGCTCTATCAGCCTTTTATGTCCTGTACTATATTGTAATACAGTAGGCCTACATTATTATTCTTTTCTATGTTGACGATTTTCAGTCTTCACCTGAATTGTTATGCAATTCATAAACCTGAATTGATTTATAAGCCATGTTTAATATTTACAATTAAACTTGTGATTACTTGAATGTGGAAATTACATTTTAAAGCAATTATCTTGCTTCATTTTCCTATTATTTTAATTGAACTGAATAATTTGGTTATTTTTTTAATGAAATTTCTTCGTCATAAAAGAGACTTAACTGATACTAATTTTTTTTCAAATAAAAATATTTTGAGATAAATTCTAAAAGTGTAGAATTTTAAACAAGCGTATTTAAACAAGTATTTAGGTAAGCGGAGATATTTAAAATTAGTTTAAATATTGAATATGCAACAATGGTACACTGTGTAGGCCAGATAGCAAGGTCTAGCATACATTTCCCACTCGGTGAGAAGTACGAGTAGGAATTTTCAGTTAATTTAATTTTAAACAAATACAAAATTAATTACTTTATTTTTCTTTTAAAATTACTATTCAGTAGTTCGAAGCAACGATCTCAACTTGCGATGAAATAGTAGGCCCTAGGCGCAAATAATATTAGTAAGCCTAAAGGTGGAAAATTTTGAATGAGTAAAAAAATAAATCTAAATTTGTGGAAAAAAACTTTAAAACTTCAATGTATCGAATAAGATGGTAATTGTAACGGGCAGTCAATAACAATGACATTTCTAAATAATTAAAATAAGAAAAACAATGTAAGTAAATCGAAAGCGACGGGTTACCATTTGTAAATCAGTGAGTAAAGTTCATGGTAAGATTGGTAATATGATTAAGGATTTAGATTTCTGGCGCAATTTCAGCTATCACTTATCAGATAAATAGTTTAAGACTATATTTAAGGGCTCAAATGTTTCTCAGATGCTACATTACCAAACGCAACATGAAAAAAACTGGACTGCAAATATTTTTAGCGAACATTATTTTCAAAAAGCAACAAAATTATCACAATAAAGTAATAATAGACCTTTTAACAGATTTTCAAAAACGATAAGTTAGGTTCTGTGTAAATGTCAGCTTGAATATCCAGGACACAGTGATAAGATACTGAAGATTCTACTGTCATTAATAACTCGTGGAAAATCCTTCTCAGCGTATGTATTCATTAAAAACAAATATTGTAATTGTTTAAGTTACAGTATGCTTACAATTAAATATTGTAACAAAATATATTTATATATGTACATATACAATGTATATTTAAATATTGTAACAATAATAAATTACAATTAAATATTGTAAATATTAATGCGGACTGGTTCAAAATTCAATCCGATTTTTAAAAAAACTCAGTTTAATGAAACAATCTCAAGTGTTTTATTGAAGGCTTTTTTTATTAGTCTTAATATTTTGTAAATGTTTGTTATTAAAAAGTCATTATTGATTAAATTGGTCTTGTTCGTATAATTTGTGAACATAATATGAGATTTTGGTGTGGGTGAGAAGGGATTAGGGTGATTATAAAAGGGCAGTTATAAAATTTAAGCTTATTCGAAGGTCGAGTTAAAAAGCATTAGAAAGTACTGAAAACCGGTTAAATAATCATGTCAAATTTAGTCCCTGGTTTCCAGAATACCACAACAGAAATAATATTGAGTGAAATGCGTCATTGTAAACTCTGTACGAAATTAAAAAAAGGAAATAAAAGCAAATCAAAAAGAAATAAAACTACGTCATAAGGTCATTAGCTCATGATGCACTTAAGCTCCGTTAGAAATCGTAAGGTGCTTTTATTACCGGTTTCATTCTAGTTGCTGTACACTGGTTAGGTCGAGACTTTAGAACCTGAACTGATCCACGGCTACGTTGTCTAGCCTAGGTTATAGTGCAAGCAGAGTAACAACATCCTCAAACGTTACTAAGTATATTGTATTGGTAAAGGTACACGAGTTATATTCACGCTGTTCCTAATTTATACAACTAGTATAGAGTAGTTTATACAGTAATGTATACAATAGTTCAAAGAACAGTAGATCTCGCAGTACATTGTTAATTAATTGCCTGGCCACCGCTCCAGGACAGCGCTCTGACACGCTCGCAACCTTTCCCGCCAATTTAACCGGTGCAATGTTTAGGGAAAAATGCTACTGCAACAACTTTAATGGAAATTTTACGCTATTTTTTCACGAAGCGGTCGATTTTATTGTAGATCTTGTCGTTCAGCCAGTATTATCGGAAACAACCAGCAACTATACTCGTCATCGTTAAATCAGAGGCCGCCACTCTTGAAACATAAGTGAACAGTAAACAATCTTACACATACGTCATTCGTGCTCTATTCAAGGTACCTCATATCATTTTTAAAAGCAATCACTTAATGCGTTTGGCCAAAACTGCGTAAAACTCGTCATCGTTAAACCAGAGGCCGCCATTTTGAAACGGAAGTAAATTGGGAATTTTTTTACATATACGTCGTTTGAGCTTAATGCAAGGTACTTTCGAACTACATTTCAAAACAATCGGTCAATGTGTTTGGGCAAAAGTGTTCACAAACCAAGTGTGGACAAATTCACAAACCAAATGCCGAAAATTCAAGTTGAAACAGAGAACTGAAAAAAAAATCAAAAATTTACTTATCATAGTATCCTATATCACTGAGGTCGAACAACAATTAAATTACGATCGGCAAGTTTTCTTTTTTAAAATATTGTAATATATCTTAAATAAACACTGACCATTGATATATCCAAATAAAATCTTAATAAAATTCGAGTACCATTGGTAACTGGAATGGTAATCATAGTATTTTAATCAATTATTTTAAAAAGGGTATGAGATATCAATAAATAAAATTTAATTTCGTTATTAAAATGCAAAAAAATAATTCCTAACAATATTATAATATAGACCTACCCCCAACACATTAGTAATACATACTTTTAATAAAGTTTTTAATTCATTCTAACCAATATTAAATATCTGTTGGCGCTATACAGCATTTCTAAATCAGGCAGTAATAGCCTCAATGTGCTTTTCGCCTAAAAAAAAAATGCATTTCCTAAAAAAATATGATTTTCACGATTCATAGCACTTATAATTTCTTAAAATTGTTTCCTATCTAGTACGTAAATTACCATTTATCAAATTTTTTGGAGATAATAGAAGAATACACATTTGAAATTTCAGATTGTCAGGTATGCTAATTCGGTCACATAAGAAACCCAGGGGTTTAAAAAAGAAGTTGAAATGCAAGTTTAAAAAATGAAATGTGGCATATCGAAAAGCAAGTTTTTTGATATTTTTCTCATGAATAAATTTCAGTTTCAAACTTAGGCCTATATGATATTTCTTTTTGACATTTCTCAACGATTATTAAACACCTTCTATGAAATACCGTGATTATTGCTACTATTCCAGTGGTATTTGGTTCTCTTGAAGCTTGTATGTATTTCGACACGGAATGCCTGCGCGGTTTAACTGTTTTTTTTTTATCACCATATTAATAAATACCATATTAATAAATTACAATTGAAAATTCGTTTACTATTAGTTAATGTTGATAATACATTAATGTGGACCAAATTGAGTTTTTTCCTACAGTTGCATTATAAATGGCATTAGATATCCATCGACTACCATTAACACACCACTTTGTTTCTACAATCTTAGCCCACATGTTAAATGGTAACACACCACATTAGTAGAAGTTAATGCAAGTGTATCTGAGAGAGTTTTTTCTATTGTTGTCTTTGTAGAAGTGACTATCCGTTTACTAGTTATTAATTTGCGTTTACAGTCTACAATTTTAATCTGTTACTGGTATATTGTGTAGTAACACGCCACGCTACCAGAAGATAATGCAAATCTGATTTAGACAGAGTTTTTCTATTGTTGTCATTATAGAAATGACTATCCGGTTACTAGTTATTAATTTGCGTTTACAGTCTACAATTTTAATCTGTTACTGATATATTGTGTAGTAACACGCCACGCTACCAGAAGATAATGCAAGTCTGATTTAGACAGAGTTTTTCTATTGTTGTCATTATAGAAATGACTATCCGGTTACTAGTTATTAATTTGCGTTTACAGTCTACAATTTTAATCTGTTACTGATATATTGTGTAGTAACACGCCACGCTACCAGAAGATAATGCAAGTCTGATTTAGACAGAGTTTTTCTATTGTTGTCATTATAGAAATGACTATCCGGTTACTAGTTATTAATTTGCGTTTACAGTCTACAATTTTAATCTGTTACTGATATATTGTGTAGTAACACGTCACACTACCAGAAGATAATGCAAGTCTGATTTAGACAGAGTTTTTCTATTGTTGTCTTTATAGAAATGACTATCCGGTTACTAGTTATTAATTTGCGTTTACAGTCTACAATTTTAATCTGTTACTGGTATATTGTGTAGTAACACGTCACACTACCAGAAGATAATGCAAGTCTGATTTAGACAGAGTTTTTCTATTGTTGTCATTATAGAAATGACTATCCGGTTACTAGTTATTAATTTGCGTTTACAGTCTACAATTTTAATCTGTTACTGGTATATTGTGTAGTAACACGTCACACTACCAGAAGATAATGCAAGTCTGATTTAGACAGAGTTTTTCTATTGTTGTCTTTATAGAAATGACTATCCGGTTACTAGTTATTAATTTGCGTTTACAGTCTACAATTTTAATCTGTTACTGGTATATTGTGTAGTAACACGCCACGCTACCAGAAGCTAATGCAAGTCTGATTTAGACAGAATTTTTCTATTGTTGTCTTTATAGAAATGACTACCCGGTTACTAGTTATTAATTTGCGTTTACAGTCTACAATTTTAATCTGTTACTGGTATATTGTGTAGTAACACGCCACGCTACCAGAAGATAATGCAAATCTGATTTAGACAGAGTTTTTCTATTGTTGTCATTATAGAAATGACTATCCGGTTACTAGTTATTAATTTGCGTTTACAGTCTACAATTTTAATCTGTTACTGATATATTGTGTAGTAACACGCCACGCTACCAGAAGATAATGCAAGTCTGATTTAGACAGAGTTTTTCTATTGTTGTCATTATAGAAATGACTATCCGGTTACTAGTTATTAATTTGCGTTTACAGTCTACAATTTTAATCTGTTACTGATATATTGTGTAGTAACACGCCACGCTACCAGAAGATAATGCAAGTCTGATTTAGACAGAGTTTTTCTATTGTTGTCATTATAGAAATGACTATCCGGTTACTAGTTATTAATTTGCGTTTACAGTCTACAATTTTAATCTGTTACTGATATATTGTGTAGTAACACGTCACACTACCAGAAGATAATGCAAGTCTGATTTAGACAGAGTTTTTCTATTGTTGTCTTTATAGAAATGACTATCCGGTTACTAGTTATTAATTTGCGTTTACAGTCTACAATTTTAATCTGTTACTGGTATATTGTGTAGTAACACGTCACACTACCAGAAGATAATGCAAGTCTGATTTAGACAGAGTTTTTCTATTGTTGTCATTATAGAAATGACTATCCGGTTACTAGTTATTAATTTGCGTTTACAGTCTACAATTTTAATCTGTTACTGGTATATTGTGTAGTAACACGTCACACTACCAGAAGATAATGCAAGTCTGATTTAGACAGAGTTTTTCTATTGTTGTCTTTATAGAAATGACTATCCGGTTACTAGTTATTAATTTGCGTTTACAGTCTACAATTTTAATCTGTTACTGGTATATTGTGTAGTAACACGCCACGCTACCAGAAGCTAATGCAAGTCTGATTTAGACAGAATTTTTCTATTGTTGTCTTTATAGAAATGACTACCCGGTTACTAGTTATTAATTTGCGTTTACAGTCTACAATTTTAATCTGTTACTGGTATATTGTGTAGTAACACGTCACACTACCAGAAGATAATGCAAGTCTGATTTAGACAGAGTTTTTCTATTGTTGTCTTTATAGAAATGACTATCCGGTTACTAGTTACTAATCTGTATTTACAGTCTATAGGTTTAACCTAACTGTTATTGGCATACCTGTAGTAACACACCATACTACTAGAAGTTAATACAACTGAGATAGATCTTCTTTTATTGTTGTCGTTATAGTAATAAGTCTGATTACTAGTTACTAATCTGCGTTTACACTACTTCTAGCAGATTATACAGGTATGCTTGAGTCAAAATTTATCTTACAGTTGTCGTATTAGCAATGGTTCTACGTGGGCCACCGGCTACCGGCTACCGTTATCACACACACACCAGTCTTAGCAATACTGTTATGCGACATACCGCCTAGTAAGACACTACAAGTAGATCATGCAAGTGCATCTGAGTCATAGTATCCTCACACCACATAATTCATTGTGTAGATCGAACACAATTTAGTTTTCAAATTATGTAAAAAAGAGGAAATATCGAAATGTTTCTTAAAAATTATTTTGTGTTTATCAAATTCATTCATTCAACCTGATTCTCTAAGAGAGGATGTCTGTGTGGCTGAAGTTAAGCATAATTAAAGTTGAACACATAATAAAACTAATTATATCAGTTTGCGAAAACTACTGTTTTATAATAGAGTTTGTTTATTATAACAAACTTGTTAATAATAAAATTCTAGTCATCAGCACTGATATAAATTGAAATAAACTTTACTCCGAGTTAATAATGAAACCCCATAGAGATCGGAAAAATCTATACTGATCTATTGTTACAGAACCATCAACAGTGCATTATAGACTGTAATGCAACAAAGATGGGTTGTTTTTAATAGTAGTTTGTCACAAGTTTAAAATGGATATCGATAAGCTATACATTAGTTCGAGATCGGTGTTTACATCGTAGATTGTATATTTATACAATCCAATATTACTTTGGCAATACTTGAAGGAAAATAACATAAGAAAAGTTTTGCATTAGAGTAAAAAAAAAACAAACAATAATTAGGATTATAACGTATTTTTACTGTCTGGAATGTAACGACATACGAGTTGAACGTATCGTTTGGCCAAACCAAATTTTATAGTGTGTATTTTAATCGTGTAATTGTGTTTAGTGTTTGTGACGTATGTTTTCAATGTTTTGTTTAACTTTGTGACGACCTGGACAGAGGGTTTGATATTTTGTATTACGGCCTGAAGATGAAACAGTAAGGTTTCGAAAACCGCAATAGTCTTTACGAGTTGAGTAAACAGACCACTAGACGGAAAAATAGGTCATAATCCTAATTATTTAAATATGTGGTTCGGTGGCTATCTTGCAATAATGTAAAAAAAACAACAAAATATAACACAAAAATTGCACAGTTCCACTTTCAGGTTAAATTAAACTGTGACAATTTGTATTCTGCTTTCACAATATATTTTTTTTAATTAATTTGACTGGCGTTGCGTATTCGAGTATGAATACAAAATTTATGTTGAGAATTTAGTAGGTCTGTAAATGATGACCGTAGTGGAGTAACCTACTGAATTTTTGTACGAGGAACTAGTTCAGTAAATCGGTATAAAATTTATTTACACACTTCGACTAAAAATTAGTCATGGCCAATTACTTCTCTGTTAAAATCTAATTTGAATGAAGCTACGACGGCTTTGAGGACAGAACAAGCAGAGCAGAAAGTCACGTACTCAGTACTTCGTAGGAATTAGTGCTAATTTCGTTTTCTCTTCTCGCCAGATTTTCCCCTGCGATAAGGGGTGCATTATCAACTGTTTTCATTTTATTATTTTTATTTTTCCAAATAATTTATCACTTTTTGAGATTAACAAATATTTTTTTTGTAATGCTTGTAGTCTACAGGATATCGATTTATCATAAATGGATTTTTATTTGAAATCCTGCTATTTTGTTTCCATTCGCACAATGAATACAAAATTTTAACAAAAACATTAGAATATTAGTTATATTGTATAGACAAAGAATCGTTGTAATCAAAAGCGAAAAATGTGAACCATTAAATAGAACTCTACAGTATTTGTTGATTTGATACCTAAGATACAAACTTGTTACCTAAGATAGTGAAAACGAAATATTTTCACTAATACTACCACTGTATGTTAAGCAAATAACAATAAGCTATTGTGTAACTAAGTTGGTACAATTTGTTTATACGAGGAACAACGTACAATGTAGCCTAGTCACCTCAATGGTAACGCTAAGACCCGTTCATAATCAGATTTACTTGGAACTCGTGCGAAGCCAGCCAGCTGTCAGCAAATAAAACATTAAACTTTCGTTCAATATGATTTATTTGACTTCAGTGATAACTAACTTTATTCACCAAAGTTTTATGTAAAGAATAACTGAGTTTTCGTGCTTCAATACGGTATTACATTGTTTAACACTTATTGAAACTATCTAAACAATGCATACGTTGTCTTTTCGAAAAGGGTGTTAAAATTTTCTTATAATTTCTTATGTATGAAGAGCATATTAAAATGAACAATGTGTATCGCTGTTAATAGTTTTACGGTTAAATAAAAAAATTTTAATGTTTTTGTATTAATTCAAAAGAACCTAATTTCATATTATCAACTGTATTTAACCCATTATTGAACCATCACACGGGATGTTTGAAACAATTTAAAGTGGAAATAAAAGAGTTTTTAACCCATTATTGAACCATCACACGGGATGTTTAAAACCATTTAAAGTGAAAATAAAAGAGTTTTTAACCCATTATTAAACCAACACACGGGATGTTTGAAACCATTTAAAGTGGAAATAAAAGAGTTTTTAACCCATTATTGAACCATCACACGGGATGTTTGAAACCATTTAAAATGGAAATAAAAGAGTTTTTAACCCATTATTAAACCAACACACGGGATGTTTGAAACCATTTAAAGTGGAAATAAAAGAGTTTTTGACCCATTATTGAACCATCACACGGGATGTTTGAAACCATTTAAAGTGAAGATAAAAGAGTTTTTAACCCATTATTGAACCATCACACGGGATGTTTGAAACAATTTAAAGTGGAAATAAAAGAGTTTTTGACCCATTATTGAACCATCACATGGGATGTTTGAAACCATTTAAAATGGAAATAAAAGAGTTTTTAACCCTTTATTGAACCATCACACGGGATGTTTGAAACCATTTAAAGTGGAAATAAAAGAGTTTTTGACCCATTATTGAACCATCACATGGGATGTTTGAAACCATTTAAAATGGAAATAAAAGAGTTTTTAATCCATTATTGAACCATCACACGGGATGTTTGAAACCATTTAAAGTGGAAATAAAAGAGTTTTCCATTGTTTCAGGAAGTTACAGTGCATTAGGCATATAACACCTACTTACGTTCCTAAATAATTCAGATAGGATAGTCAGTTCATTAAGAAATATTATGAATATAGTTCAAACCCGTGATTAGCTTTTAAATTAAAACATAAAATTCGATAACTTTTTTCACTGTGAACACAATAGGTAACAAATAGCGAAAAGAAATAGGTTAGGTAACCTATTTTAAAAATCATAGTTGCTAATTTATTTTTATCGTGTATTACTTGCTAAATCAAATGTTACAGTATTTTTCAAATCGATCATTGAATACTTTTCATGTAGATAATAAAAATTCATAGGGGAATGAGGTGTTTTGAGATGATGATGGCTTAAACAGAAACAACCAGTAGTAACCTGGCTGAGAGGCATAATCTGTCAGTAAAAGAGCCGTCTACATAACAGGAGAAAACTGAAAAAGAGTATATTTACATTTTGTAAAGCCAATGTAGAGATCTAAAATGTAAATATCTATAAGAATATATACTGATCGGTATATTTAGGAATTAAGAAAGATATACTCTATCATCGGTCTTTCCGCGTTACATATTTTCGATAATGGTAGGCAAGACATAGCTTATGGTTTTGAAAAATTTCTTAAAACCAACTTAGTATCACACATAACCTCATCATCGTCCTCTAGCTACCAAGCAGAGATTTGTCAATAATGCTTTAAAAGCAAAAGAAAATAAAGAAGACAAATAGATTTAAAACTGTAATGACTGCTAATAAAACGAAGAAGCTACCTTACAAATGAAAAGAGAATTAATGAAACATTCCAAACTTACAACATACAAATGGAGACAAAAAGTCAATTACACTGTGTACTCAGGACAATGAGAGGAAGAACACAAACTCACGATCACAGCAATACCTAGTACAAATGGAACTTTGGAAGAAAAGTTATTAAACGGGAACCAACTTCAATACAAAATGAAAATGGCGAAGGAAATTGCGAAGGTCATTCAAATGCCAAAGGATAATTCGACGGGGATATTCTACCAAGTGTCGAGCTGAATGATTTGAAAATGCTATACAGTACTTCATTGGGTGATTGTTAGGTAGGAAAGCGTGACAGATACCATCATCTTTATTAAGTAATGTCAGAAGTCAGCACGTCCGAGTTGTTATAGCATTCTGGCCGTCTGCTGCATCTCCAAACTTACGCATCTCTAGGTCGTAGGTCAGAGATTGCAGTTATTGCCGTAAAATGTTCCTTGCCGTTAACAACAATCCCTTGTCTTTATTAGTCTAACTGGTATAAAGTATAGAAGTTAAGGGGAAAAAAATTAAATAGAGTTGAGTTTTACATTCCATGACGCAGTAAAATCCCGATAAAAATATACGCGTGCTAAGTAGTATTTCACAACAATACCGTTCTCTTTAGATTATGTATATATATTTTATTACATTTATTAGATTATGTATATAGATTATATATATATATATATATATATATATATATATGTTATACATCCTTATATTAATATTATTGTAATCTTCGTACCACTGTCGTGTGTAAATTAATAAATGCAAACTGGTACAGTAACATTATAATTACTGCTTTAATTAAAATTAACCGAAGTGATTTATAAAGTAAACATTCGATTTTTTCTCTAACATATGCTTGTAACAAGTAACACGTGTAAATGGCCAAATCAGTAATTTACAAGAAAATGTTATACAAAATAGAATACAGAACGCAATGTTAGTATAAACAAGGTTGGCTCAATTTGTACAATGGCAATGATTATTAGTCAGCTTGTGACGTCAGCACTAAAGCAGTCGATTGCCATAAAAATTTTTATAATATACAAGACACTCGGTTCTGTTTCATTATAGTAAATTCATTTTTGTACATCATTATATTGATATTATTTTAATTTTCGTACCATTGTCTTATGTAATTAATAAATGCAAACTGGTACAGTAACATTATAATTACTGTTTTAATTAAAATTAACCTAAGTGATGTATTCTTTGTTATTTATATGTGTATAGGTCAATAAATGCTCATTCAAATATATTTTCATAAATCTGAAAGATTTGTAATATTTTTTATCCCAGTAAGTGCTACAAACAACTGTATTAACTTTCTCGAAAAATCCATAACAATTTTGGTTAGAAGGACCAAAATCAATGATTATTATTGGTGGGCAATTTAAGACACGATTTCTAAAAAAACAGGTAAACAGATTTTGCACAAATTTTAATCGAACATGCAGAATCACAATCAAGCCAGTATATAAAATTCAAAATTAAAGAAAGTTACAGCGTGTATTTTCCTACGTGTTCTAAAATATTTCTAAAATTTTTTCGTGTGTGTGTGTGTGTGTGTGTGTGTGTGTGTGTGTGTGTGTGTGTATGTGATAAGAATATGAACTTATCGGCGGTTTGTGCTACTTTTTGTAGCATTCGTACTTTAAATTGAGCGGGTATAAATGTGTTTGGTAGCAAAGCGTGTTTCTGCTTCTGTTAAGAAACGGACTTCCAAGCACTACTTTACACAATGGAAAATTCTTACTGAGCGTTGTAGGTGTCGGCAAGGAGAGTACTTTGAAGGACAAGGAAAGTAAAAAACTTTGTATTGTAATTGGCGATCAATGAAATGTTTTGTAGTACCAGTCCGGTAATATAAATGCCATACCTCGTAGTTTCAGTAACTTGCATGTCATATCGAGAAATCTCTTTTAATTTCAAAATATACATATGCATACTACATAACGATTGAGGTTAGGTATGCGGTTAGTTAAAAAAAAACCACTGCAGTCTTGTTTTCTTAGAAAATGCAGCATAATTTCATGACGGTGACAAATCCGATTACCCATCAAACATGCCAAACTGGAAACTCAGTGCAGTGTTTATTTTTGTATCTAACTAAAAAATGATTTATTGCTCCTCAAATGAACATGTCCTCAAGTTAGATTATATGTAAACTTATAGTTATCTGTCAATCGATAGCTCAATTCTTTTAATACTAGTTTGGTTTAAAGCTCAATTTAATTTAAATTGACAGTATTTTTTAAAAAAATTCATAGTAGAAAGTTACCTGACTAGAAATCTATAATTCTCCTTTATTGACTTTAGTGTCAAGCAATAAAAATAGAGTATACCTTTCAAATAAAATTGTGTAAAATAAGAATTATTACTTTATTATTTTAATAAAGAAGTAGTCATTTATGCTGATTTGAAACAAAGTTGCAGAAAAACTAAGTTTTATGTTAACCTACAACGTTTACATTAACTGTTACTTTTTAAGTATCACCCTGTTACTTTTTAAGGTTTCAATGCAATATGTGCTGTTCAGGCTGGTGGGCCTACTGTCGACGTCACGATTACTATTTAAGCTTGTTTGTAGACTCAAATGGACCCACCTCATTTATTTTATTACAGAATTTATATAAATAAATAAGGGCGAGAGATCGAAAAGTCATTAGATCTGTAGACCCGACCCGGTTTTTCAAAATTACAGGTTGCCTACGATATATTTTAAAACAAGAGTCATTAGACTAATCTGAGAGGTCATGTCTTCTTTTATCTCAAGTCTGCTTGTCTTTAATGGTGATGGGCGACGTCTAAACGTCCAGAGTCAAGGTCGACAGCCGTTTCGATTTTACCAAGATTGTGCCGTTTTTAAGAAGTTAGTTCTAAGTAATGGAGCTCTTATAATATCTCTTGCGACGTAAATAACTAGTAGTTCAAAGAACAATAAACTTCGCAGTATATTCTTAATTAATATACAGAACGCTCTACAACAGCGCTTGTAATATTTTCCACCAATTTTACCGGTAACCGTAATACTTTCAAGAAATGTTACTGTATCAACTTTGATTGGAAATTGTATACTCTTTCTCCATGAAGCGATCAAAATTATCATAGGTTTTGCCGTTCAGCTATTATTACAGGAAATATTCAGCAACTACATTCTCAACGTTAAAAACAGAACCAGCCATCTTGGAACGGAAGTGAATGGGAAAAAATCTTACATACGTCTTTTGGGATTTACGAAAGGTACCTTCGTACTAAATTTCAAAACAACCGGACAATGCGTTTAATTAGAATTGCGTAATTCGTCTTCGTTAAATCAGAGGCCGTCATCTTGAAACGGAAGTAAATTGGAAAAAATGTTACACATACGTCATTCGGGCTTTATACAAGGTACCTTCCTATCAAATTTCGAAACAACGGTCAATGCGTTCTTTAAAATGCATAAATCAATGACCGCCATTTAAAAACTGTAATGAATGAAAAAAAAAATCTTGCGCACACACACACACACACATATATATATATATATATATATATATATATATATATATATATATATATATATATATACGGGCTTTATACAGGGTATATCAGTAACAAATTTCTAAACAATGGGTTAGTGCGGTTGGCGGAAACTGATTAACAAGCAAACAAAACACCAAATGCCGAACGGTCGAGTTGAAAAAGCGACCTCGCTTCGTTCTAACAATAACTCGATTTTACAACTCTATCACAGAGATAATAATGACAGGAATCAGTGTGCGAGTCGAAATCTCACTTGACCCATTTTTTCCTGAAAATAAATTTACAGTACATTAAGTTTATAATCAATTTTTTTTTATTCTACATAAAAACGTCATCCAAGAAATACAAAACCCTGTCGTCTGAAAAGTGACTGGTTTAATACTTTAATAAAGTCGCGCTTGAACAACTTTAAATTTATCAAACCCGTTGTATAGTATGTATTACTTAATGCTATTAATGTAGGCCTACTGGTGTCATCACATTAATGTCTGCTTTTATTGTTGTTCTTAAAAATAATGGTTCCTAAAAATCAGTCAGTAGTTCAAAAAAAGTGAAAACTGGCAGCCGTTTATATTACATTTATGACGCAACCTGTAACGACAGATTTAAACAAATCTGCCTGAATTTTGTACATTGCATTATTGGCCTACAACAGCTTGATACACTACAGTATTTGCAAAGCCCACAACAACTTGATACACTACAGTGCAGTATTTGCAAAGCCCGCAACAACTTGATACATTACAATACAGTATTTGCAAAGCCCCGCAACAGCTTGATACACTACAGTACAGTATTTGCAAAGCCCCACAACAGCTTGATACATTACAGTACAGTATTTGCAAAGCCCCGCAACAGCTTGATACACTACAGTACAGTATTTGCAAAGCCCCGCAACAGCTTGATACACTACAGTACAGTATTTGCAAAGCCCCGCAACAGCTTGATACACTACAGTACAGTATTTGCAAAGCCCCACAACAGCTTGATACACTACAGTACAGTATTTGCAAAGCCCCGCAACAGCTTGATACACTACAGTACAGTATTTGCAAAGCTCCGCAACAGCTTGATACACTACAGTGCAGTATTTGCAAAGTCCCGCAACAGCTTGACACACTACAGTGCAGTATTTGAAAAGCCCCGCAACAGCTTGATACACTACAGTGCAGTATTTGCAAAGCCCCGCAACAGCTTGATACACTACAGTACAGTATTTGCAAAGCCCCGCAACGGCTTGATACACTACAGTGCAGTATTTGCAAAGCCACGTAACAGCTTGATACACTACAGTGCAGTATTTGCAAAGCCCCGCAACAGCTTGATACACTACAGTACAGTATTTGCAAAGCCCCGCAACAGCTTGATACACTACAGTACAGTATTTGCAAAGCCCCGCAACAGCTTGATACACTACAGTACAGTATTTGCAAAGTCCCGCAACAGCTTGATACACTACAGTACAGTATTTGCAAAGCCACGCAACAGCTTGATACACTACAGTATTTGCAAAGCCCCGCAACAGCTTGATACACTACAGTACAGTATTTGCAAAGCCCCGCAACAGCTTGATACACTACAGTATTTGCAAAGCCCCGCAACAGCTTGATACACTAGAGTACAGTATTTGCAAAGCCACGCAACAGCTTGATACACTACAGTATTTGCAAAGCCCCGCAACAGCTTGATACACTACAGTACAGTATTTGCAAAGCCACGCAACAGCTTGATACACTACAGTATTTGCAAAGCCCCGCAACAGCTTGATACACTACAGTACGGTATTTGCAAAGCCCCGCAACAGCTTGATACACTACAGTATTTGCAAAGCCCCGCAACAGCTTGATACACTACAGTACAGTATTTGCAAAGCCACGCAACAGCTTGATACACTACAGTATTTGCAAAGCCCCGCAACAGCTTGATACACTACAGTACAGTATTTGCAAAGCCCCGCAACAGCTTGATACACTACAGTACAGTATTTGCAAAGCCACGCAACAGCTTGATACACTACAGTATTTGCAAAGCCCCGCAACAGCTTGATACACTACAGTACGGTATTTGCAAAGCCCCGCAACAGCTTGATACACTACAGTACGGTATTTGCAAAGCCCCGCAACAGCTCTACAATTATCTCGTTGGGAAGCAGGTAAAGTGAGGTGTTAGTACGTAGGACCTACAAACAAAAGGTAAACAACTTAAATTTTAGTTGTTTTAAAAACTAAAAAATATAATTATTCTGTTTTAAATCCTTATATAAAATGATTTAAATTTGAATATAAAAGAATATAAAATATAAATAATATGAATGTATAGGGCCTATCATTAACAGCTAGGTGTTTCAGGCGAATATTAGTTTCTGAAACCTCGCCTAGCGATTAAAAAAACATATATTTTTTAATAACATTTAGTATAACAACTACAGCATCTTTTTGAACAAGATAAACGTATTTACTATAATGTGGTTATAATACAATTTGTTTATAGATGACTGTTTAAAAAATATTATTATTATTTAAAAACCATTAAATAATTGTTTAAAAGATTCTTTAACAATTATAAGATATGCATTAATAAAATTACATATTTTTTACGTGTTTGTAGTATATTTTTAACAAAAGATTACCCTTTATTAGCAAATGTTTTCATATACTTCAGCTTAGAAGCCTGTAGTGCAAGGGTGGCATCTGGGGGATTTAGGCAAGGTAGCCTCCAAGATTTAGGAAAAATCTATTGTACTGATATATTTACAACGCACCTACTATAAATCCAATGCTTAAAACTTTTAAAATTAAGTTACGTAACAAATATTTTACTATAAATAATATAGAAATAATTTACTTGTAGCAGTTTCTACTGTAATATTTTTATTTTCGATTAAATTGATCTTATAACAGTTAAATTACTTGTGCGTTTAATATTTTTAACAATAATATTTTCATGTTATTATCACAATATTTTTGGTAGGAACCCCCACCCCTTTACCATATGGTGTTCCATTGCTTGGTATTTCAACCCCTGTCTTCTACCAACCCAATATAGAATTCTCGGAGTGTGGATTCTGATTGTGTATTCCCCCCTCAACGTGAAGGTGAATTGGTGCACATGTTGTAGTATTAGATTCCACAGCAAAACCTGTCGCATGATATATTTAAAAACCTTATGATAATTTTGATCATTTTCATTTGTCAAGATTTAAAAATAGGTTATCTACAATATTAATTTTCAACACCATTACTAGATTAACACTTCAATAAGGACTCACTCTTTACAATCATAATTTGTTATGACCGAAATAAAGAGAAATAAAATAGGCCTACAACAACAAACAACTGAAGTATTTTATTGACCGAGCAAAGCGAGGTCTCTGATTCAAATCGTCCGTTCGGCATTTGGTTTGTATATTTGTTGTTTGTTACACAGTTTTGACCAAATGTAATGACCGATTGTTTTGAAATTTGGAACGGAGGTACCTTCTACAAAGTTCGAACGATTGTGGATAAGACTGTTTCCTATTCAATTCCATTTAAAGATGACCTCTGATTTTTATGATAACGAGTGTCGCAGTTTTAGCCATACGCGTTGGCCGATTGTTTTGAAAGTATAAACTATCTTGCACAAAGGTATCTTGTATAAAGTGTGAAAGACGTAAGTGTGAGATTTTTTACCATTCACTTCCGTTTTAAGTTGGGGGGCACTGATTCAACGTTGAGAGTGTAGTTTCTGGTTATTTTCTGTAATACTGGCTGAACGGCAAAACCTATAATAATTTTAACCGCTTTACGGAGAAAGAGCATACAATTTCCAATTAAGTTGGTCCAGTAACATTTCTATAAATATTACGGTTACCGATTAAATTAAATTGGCAGAAAAGTTTATGAGCGCTGTTGTTGAGCGCTCTGTATATGTAAGAATACATTGCGAGGTCTACTGTTCTTTGAAGTACTAATATTCCAGAATTTATATATAACTCGCTTCTTCTATGTAACATAAATCAATTTAGAAGCAACAAGAAAATAAATATCTTTAGAGAAAAAGATTTTTAAAAAATGTGATTGATGTACTCAGCCTGTTACTTATCCTAGTAATGTAATGTAAAGATAAGAAGAAACTAGTGGGAGAAGGGATGTTCAAGGGAAGAATAGACGCTCCTCATGATGTGTCTGCAGCAAATATGCGTAGCCGCCTCGGTGGCCTAGTGGATAGCGTACTTTCACCCCGAGGACCCGGGTTCGATTTCCGGCCAGGGTTTGGTATTTTCATACGCTATAAATCATCCCATCGTCTGCATTAGCCCAAGTGTGCACAATAATCGGACGTTAAATTAAGAACAACGAATCATTGCGTGATAGAGACAGGTATACAGTACTGACAGCAGTTGCAGCGTATATTCACCTTTAACGATAGTTTATACTTTTTAGTATTGAAGATGAGCTAGACTGGCTATCATGGTAAGACCTATACCTATCATGGTGTTGGTTATCATTGTATGACCATGGATCTTAAAATTAGTGCTGGTCCTGACCCTCGAGGAACTGTTACAGAGGTGAAAATTGAAAAGGACTTTGCGGGTTTTATGTGCGTGTGCGTGCGCGCGTCCGCGCGCACGTGTGTTTTAGCACGCTCACGTTAGCAATTTTAGTCCAATTTGATTCAAACTTGGTACAAAAAATTGCTTTTGGTAATAGTTTGAGCAAGTTCGGTAAACAGTAACATTTTTTAAATAGTTTCAAAATGGCGGCCATTTAAAATTTTTAAAAGCTCATAACTTTTTTATCTTCAATATTTTTGGATATGTGATTTCGCCATCGTAATCAGCGTTAAAAATTGCAAAATTGAAATTTTGACTTTCAAAAGTCCGTTAAAAATATGAAATTAATTTGACTGCTATCGTCGTTCGTTTTATTATTTTCAATTAATTTTAAAATATAATATGATAATATATGCAGATTGTAATGCTGTTTGTGACAGTGAAATCACAGTTTCAAAAAGAGGTTAGGGAAAAAATATTTTTTGATATTTCACTCTTCACGTCTATAAATTTCAATAAAACCTATTTTTGTCAAGGAAAAATTTAGCAAATTTCAAAAGATTTTCGTTAGTAAGAAAACAGAACTCAATTTTTGGTTTAAATTTCCCCAAAATTATTCTATACCCTCCCTGGTGTTACCGCCTCTTCAAATCTAAAGTCTGCTGTCAACCAGATCGCACAAAAAAATCTAATTCTGAATAACAGGTAGTGACTAAGGTTTACCGACGGTAAGCCTTACACATACTGGCCTGTAATAAGGGATCGGCATTACTGAGTAATAGAAAATTCTAGATGTTTAGCCTGGGCATGTCCATAAAGATTTCATGCATAAGCCTGAACAACTTTCACTCTGGCTCTTGTCTTTATTGTGTTCATTCACTTAGTATGAGCAACATTTCTAGAAAGTTATGAAAGTTAAACACCATCGAATGAATAGGAAAAAAATTGCCATAACTTCTTGAGTACTGAGTCAGAAAATGTTCCCAAATGTCTTGGAGAGACGTAACAATATAATGTATACCCGACTAATTAGCATAAACATCAAATAAAACTAAATTAATCGAAGGCCTATTGACCAGATCGTAATTGGTTGGAAATCTTTTAAAAGAAATACCCATACGAACAAGCAAAGCTATATGTTTTCGAAAATAGCGTTTCTTAGTACTAAACTGAAGAGAAATATAGAACTTAACGAAAGGTAAATATAGTAATGAAAGTAGGAGAAATATGAAAATAAACAAAGGAGAAATATAGTAGGAAAAAAAGGAGAAATATAGTACTAAACGAAAGAGAAATAAAGTACTAAATGTAGGAGAAATATAGAACTTCACGAAAGGTAAATATAGTACTAAAAGTAGGGGAAATATGGAAATAAACAAAGGAGAAATATAGTAGGAAAAAAGGAGAAATATAGTACTAAACGAAAGAGAAATAAAGTACTAAATGTAGGAGAAATATAGAACTTCACGAAAGGTAAATATAGTACTAAAAGTAGGGGAAATATGGAAATAAACAAAGGAGAAATATAGTAGGAAAAAAGGAGAAATATAGTACTAAACGAAAGAGAAATAAAGTACTAAACGTAGGAGAAATATAGAACTTCACGAAAGGTAAATATAGTACTAAAAGTAGGGGAAATATGGAAATAAACAAAGGAGAAATATATTAGGAAAAAAAGGAGAAATATAGTACTAAACGAAAGAGAAATATAGTACTAAACGTAGGAGAAATATATAACTTCACGAAAGATAAATATAGTAGTGAAAGTAGGGGAAACGTGGAAATAAACAAAGGAAAAATATAGTAGGAAAAAAAGGAGAAATATAGTACTAAACGAAAGAGATATATAGTACTAAACGTAGGAGAAATAAAGAACTTCACGAAAGGTAAATATAGTAGTGAAAGTAGGAGAAATATAGGAATAATAAAAAGGAGAAATATAGTAAGAAAGAATGGAGAAATACAGTACTAAACGAAAGAGAAATATAGTACTAAACGGAGGAGAAATTAGGGGTAGAATAATGTAGTAATAAATGGATTAACGGCAAGTTGTAAAAATTGTTCACTTTATTCCACGAAAATTGAATGTCCATGATCAATTTTAGGAAAAAAGCTTTTAAAAAAACATGTGCTTTCTAAATCCATTTTTTTTAATGTAAGGCTTGCTTCCTCACTTTGGTTCAAGTTTGCTGAAACTCTCACAGTTGAAACGATTTCTCAGTTTTCTTAAACATTCAACATTTTCCCCTGTCTGTCTATGCGTGAGGTTTTCTCATAATTTCTTTTAAATGTTCGCTCGATTTTTTTTAAACTTCGACAGATTTTTTTCACATTACCTCTATTAATTTTGAATTTGAATCCGAACAAAATTAGAAAGTGGACTAATGAGGGGTTTCGAATGGGTGTTTGTGTCTCGCCTCTGTCACTTTTTATTTTATTTTATTGTCTTGTTATTTTTTAACCAAATGCCTGATTGTATTCAAATAAGGCAGTTTTATTTACTGTGTAGATCTCATAATCTACAAATTACTATTTGAAATGAACCTAATCAAAAATAAGGTTTGTGATTTAGAAAGTAGGTTTTCGTTTTAGAGTTCTCTTTCAATAACCTGTAATTATTTATTTTTTACTTCATCTACAAAATTCTGTACTGTTTTGAAGTTTATTTTTTAATAAAAATTCAATTTTGTAAGTTGCTTATGTATTTGGTGAAAAAGTAGTATTACTTAAGTAGTACATTATTGCAGCGGTAGCATAGTAATTTCCTATTCTTACAGATCATTAAAACGTACAGTAGCTACAATCCCTTGAAAATGTTTATCTGTTATATATGTTCTTTTTAATTGTAGAACTAATTGCTATTAGTTAAAAAAAAGTAAACTAAACTATGCAAGTAACTATTTGAAGTAACTTATATATTTTCTTTGTCACAGATATAACTATCTGAAGTAGCAATTTTTTGTATATCAAAATATCAAAAGTTTATCTGTATCTGACACTACCTAAGTAACAATATCCTGTATCTTTATTTTGACAGAAATTTTTATGTATCCTATATTACCTGAAGTATTATTTTTCTTTATCGCCCAAAGTAACATTTTATTTTAACTTCACATAACATTTTTTCTTTATCTTATAATGAGAAAAGTAACACTTTCTCTTATTTTTATATTGCCTAAAGTATCATTTTTCTATATCCTGCGCTGTCTAAAATAACAGTTGTGCTTTATAAGAAAAAATTTCTTTAAATTCTACGCGAGTTGAAATCTGAAGTTAAGCGATTGTAGCGTATAAATACGCTTGTAATGCCAGTCAATGAACTCAGTTTTTGAAGGTGTACCGACGTTTCGTTTACTTAATTATCACTCTCTTCTTAACTCATCTACCGTTTACCTTCCTCACAGCAGTGTAAAAGTTTCCTCTCAAACTTAGGCGAAAAAACAAAATATGTTGATACGTTTATCAAATACCATATATGTTTATTTGCCACAGGAAATCTATTGAGTTTGCTTGTGAATTAAGAAATGCTATCTGCACTTTGCTTCAACTATCCAATCACAACTCTTCACATGCCACGAGACATAGTGACATGACATTCCTAACGTCACGATGCCCAAATATGCGTAGGGCCTACATAGACTGACTTGCGACATTGTATCCGTCGCTGACTTACGTTTAAAAAATAAAAATGTATTTATAGGATCAAACTGCAATCCAAATACGATATAATAAACTATATTCAATGAAATTTCTTTGAAATGTAGGTTCTTCTAAGATAAACTAATAAGTCTGAACTTCAAAACTTGATCGCCATTTCATCTAGAATATATGCATATATGATCTTTAATTGTAAAGGTTAAGGGTTATTCCAAAAGAAAATAATTTTAGAAATGAAACTATATTTCAGGTAGACCTATAGAACAAACACTTTATGGACAAACAAAATCTTTAAAATGATTAAGAAGTAATCATTTTAAAATATGGTTCTGATTTTTATTTTTTTAAAACCTAGTTAAACATGTTTTTTGTTTATTTATTGAAACTAGTTTTTCTTAAGCACAGAATAATCTACCTAACAGATAAAAATTTCAAGAGATTGTAGCTACATTTGTAGCTATGAAAACGTTTTATTGAAATTTAAGAAAATTCTAACTGCAAGCTTTGCAAAATTGTAATAGTTTACTACATAAGTAATACTACTACATAACCAAATATATTAGCTACAATTCAAAATTTAATTTTACTTAATTTTAAATTAATTAATTTTAATTGAAAAACTTAACTTTACAACTCTAGTGAATCTTGAGGATGAATTATAAACTAAAGTTACAAATTATTAAAAGAGAACCACGTCATTTCGGAATTGAGAGAACAGAAAATTGTTACTTCAAGCAGTTTAAGAAACCGAAATGTTTTACTGGCAGAGAAAGACATATAAATTTGTTACTTCAGACAGTTTAAGAAACGGAAATGTTTTACTGGCAGTGAAAGACACATAAATTTGTTACTTCAGACAGTTTAAGAAACGGAAATGTTTTACTGGCAGAGAAAGACAAATAAATTTGTTACTTCAGACAGTTTAAGAAACGGAAATGTTTTACTGGCAGAGAAAGACATATAAATTTGTTACTTCAGACAGTTTAAGAAACGGAAATGTTTTACTGGCAGAGAAAGACAAATAAATTTGTTACTTCAGACAGTTTAAGAAACGGAAATGTTTTACTGGCAGAGAAAGACATATAAATTTGTTACTTCAGACAGTTTAAGAAACGGAAATGTTTTACTGGCAGTGAATGACACATAAATTTGTTATTTCAGACAGTTTAAAAAACGGAAATATTTTACTGACAGTGAAAGACACATAAATTTGTTACTTCAGACAGTTTAAGAAACGGAGATGTTTTACTGGCAGTGAAAGACAAATAAATTTGTTACTTCAGACAGTTTAGGAAACGGAAATGTTTTACTGGCAGTGAAAGACAAATAAATTCGTTACTTCTGGCAGTTAAAAATAAAGACATGTTTTAATGGTAGTGTAAGACAAAGAAAATTGTCATTTCAGGCGGCGTAGGATACAGAAAAATGTTAATTCAGACAATGCAGGATATTAGTAATTTTTTAGTAAATTTAATACCACCAAAAACACAAAGAAAAAGCGAAAGAAATTGTGTCAAAATTTAATGACTTTTTCTACGGAACATACATATTGCTTTTGCTATGCTACTGAATTGGAAATAATATGCAAAATAATGTTAAAAATCAAATTAATTAAGGTCTGTATTAATTCATTGTAAAACGTTGGGTAAAAATTATGGGTAAAACGTTTCCTGTCTAAGAAAATATTCGACTACGGATCTTTGAGAGCACTCGACTAAGCCAATTGAGGAAATAAGGTTGTTTGCTGTGCCCGATAAACTGACATATCGGGCTTTTTTAAGCATTTCAACCCTTTCCTTAAAATAAATAAATTAAACAATAACTTATTTTAGTGAACGACCATAAAATAATATATTTAAATTATTATATCACATTCAAAATATTGTGATTTTTATAAAGTTAAAAAAAATATCTATTTACCATTGTGAAAGATGCTATCATCTGTCATGCTATCATTTAAGCATGTGATGACATGGACTGACGACAGACGCTTCAAAAGCTACACAATAGGCCTGGACTTAGAACTTCAAGTACTAGAAGTCTGAAAATATTCACTTCAAAACTAGGAACAAAAAATATGATCTTTCTATCAGAAAATGTTTAGCCTATAATTTATAAACATCGAATTATTTCATTCGAAAATAAATGTTCATTATAAACATTCGAATTAAAATTTTCGAAAATTGAATTATTTTCATCAGTTTAGCAAGAAACTTTGTTTCTATTGAAAGAATCAATCATGTGTTGTCTTTGATTCCAGTTTTTATATTGTATATATTTTCGAACTCTTAAGTACTAAAATACAGATCCATTACTCTCAGAACTGGCAAATTACATATTATTTTTTCTGTGAATGGTTATTTAATATGTTCACAAAAATGTTTGAGTGGGGTATTGTTCCTGCTAATACTATATATACAAAATGAATATCAAAATCTCAATGTTAGAGAATTCTAATTATGTATTGTATCTCCTAATATTTTCCAGAATATACACTATCCAAAATTCATTCATAATATTAGTGAGTTGGGGAACTTTTATTAAGTACTTTTTCTGCTAACATAATTTTGCATCATAAGTCAGTCATACTGTAAGTAAATAAGGAAGTAAATAAATAATGTAAAGTAAACAAGTAATACACTGGACTACCATCCAGAGCCCGGACACTATAAAAATACATATGCGCATATATTAACATCCATTCTTTATGCCACTTAGACTCTTAGACTAATGAGTACAAGAGATCAGCGTTAATAAGTGTAAAGGAACTGCGGCTTGAACTAATAACCTTGAGGTACGCAGTTCCGAGACGCAGCAGATTCCGTATGGAGTGTGTAGGCTATAATTGAAACTGAACCCGTATTTCGAGTTAGAACAAGAAGAGGAATACGTAAAAATGAGGAGATGTAAACTATAAAACTGTAAGAAATTGACAGAAGTTATTTTCCCTGGCTTTCGATTTCGAAAGCGTCATTCACTGTTTTGTAGAACTGGTAGAAGTTTCCCACTATAAAATTGAGCGAGAAAAATTTCACAAAGTGTTACTTAGAAGAAAGTCGTAAAGAGGAAATCTGATCGAATTTTCGGGAATGATAAATGGTCAGTAATCATCGAACTTATTAAATCAAATCATTTCAACAATATAAATAATATCAAATTTATTTACAAGAAATAGGAAACTTCAAAAACTTTAGTGAAAATTCAATTCTTTTTTACACGACTATCAGCGATAAGTGTATTTTGGCAGAAGAAATCTCACAAGAATGAGAAAAAAATTAAAAAATATTTTGCAATTTCAAATGTTTAATCAAAATGTATATTGCTCATTTATTAATTCACAAATTGTTTTTTAACTAAATATTTAAATAATACTGAATATTTTTAAAAAACATTTGAAAAACAAATATTTTAATTTGGAAAAAACATCATTATAATGTTTAATGGTTTACTAGTAAACAGCAGAGGTAAGAAATCGCTTAACGTTCTAAACATTTTAAGGCTTGTAATTCCCGAAATATAAAAATCCTATGTATACCTACGAGATGTCGAATTTTACAGTGCATTGTAGCCGGAGGGTGTGGAATATCTTCAAGGTAAAAAGTAATCCGGAAATCCTGCCTTGGGAAATTGAAGATTTATTTTAGATCTTTTCTCAACTGTAAAATTTATAGAAATCCAAGTTACTAGTTCCGGTTTGTGTTATTATCCTCAGAGAAATACACAAAAATAGAAATTACAGTTTACTAACTGTAGAGCCACGGCAAATAGAAGAAGGATTTTAGCATTTATATGTTGGTTAGCCAATTAATTTCAGATGGGTAAACTGGTAGGCTATGTTTATTATTAATTCATTTTCATTAAATAATTACTCATAATACGTTACATTTATATATATATATATATATATATATATATATATATATATATATATTTGTGTACATACATAAATAAATATTCGAGTAGTTTTAACTCAATTTGTTTGTGGGTAGATTATGGCCCTAACTTGGGATTTCGGGCCCGGGAGCCAAAATCTGAAGCGGGCCCCTTATAGTTAAGGCTCTATATGTTTTTTTATGAAGTGGAAATAATTGTTATCCTACGCCTATAATTGGTTTTATTTTATTTTTTGCTTGGTTTTATCGGTTGTTAAACATTAGTTTTTACAATTAACAAATATTTTTTAAGGTTTTTTTCCTAACATACCTAAAAAAAGTCACCCTTGTATTTTGAACCCTTCTGTGGGAGCCGTGGATTAAATCTGTTTTACAATTACGTTGGAACACATTTTCTTTCAATTTTGATAGACTTTTTTAATATAAAAACCAACAATATTTATTAATTTTAAACTAAATCCGATCCGAAATGGTGGGTTCGTTAAGAGTTCACTATGCTCTGATTTTGTGCTACAATCGGAACTACCTGTTTCCGAGACATTCGAAATTTCAGGTGTAAATTAATTTTCAATAATAAATAAATATGTTCGTAGCTATTATTTTAGTATATAAGAAGCTATTATTTTTTTTAGTGCATAAGAAAATGTGACATGATTTTACAACGTGGTAAGTGTTAGAGAGATGCATAGAATATAGGTTTTTTCAAACGATTAATATCATTTTAAATTGTACAGCTTAAAGTTTGAATACTTAAATATAATAAATAATTTATTTATATTTACATGCGCTATACTTATATAATTAAAAAGCTAATCATAGCCTAAAGAAAGCACTAACACTTACATGGACTGAATAACGTAACTCTGGACACTACTGTAACACTGTACACTGTATGCTGTATACTGTATGCTTGGTAATACTGGTATGCGCCTCCGGACTGCGGTATGCATCAGACGATTTGCCCTACTGACTTAGTGTAGGCTATAGTTAAGTGGTATCCCTCCTGTCCCCTCTCCCGGCATAACGGTACCCAGATTTCACTCGAAGTCGAAAGGAAGTTCTGTCGTTACATCTCTCATTCTTATTCGCGCTCCAGTGTCCACTCCGCTGTCCTATTGTCTATACGTCCCTGCTTAAGTATTTGAGTCACGTATGGGGTAAAACCGTATCTTCGACAACCGTGGGTACTGTTTGAACACTATACAATGTCAAGAGTTACCATAGATCCAGTATTCAGAGCAACCTGAAGTTAGAGAAATCCGTGACTATTTCTAAAACTCTTGTTACATTCTTTTTCTTAACGTCCATATTTTATGCCAGTTAGATTAATGAGAAACGAGGGATCAGCGTTAACGGTAAGGAAACAGCAACGGGAATAACTGTGGCTTGAACAGAGGTCCTAGATAACAACCTTTAGGTGCGCAGTTCAGAGACGCAGCAGACAGACCAATGCTTTAGTCACATCAACCACCGAGACGACTCTCTCTCTCTCTCTCTCTCTCTCTCTCTCTCTCTCTCTCGCTGCAAAAAGTGTAATGTCAAATCATATTTTTCACTTTCTCACTACTTAATTAGTCAAACAAATTCAAGATGCTGTATTAGTTCTAACAAATGTTTACGTTTAGTTTCATTCCTAAATGTAGAAATACTACTTTAAGTGTGTGTGTGTGTGTGTGTGTGTGTGTGTGTGTGTGTGTGTGTGTGTGTGTGTGTGTGTGTGTGTGTGTGTGTGTGTGTGTGTGTGTGTGTGTGTGTGTGTGTGTGTGTGTGTGTAAGGGTAAGGGTGCATACACGCTCTTTCAGATTGGCTCAACTTTTAAAGTCAAGTGTTACGAAATTTAGCTCAATAGATTGTTGGAATTAGCTTTGTAACCACAAAAAATGAGGTAGCTGACAAACAATTTATTTTGTCCAAATAATTCTCCTTTATTTATTAAAATTTAGATCAGTTGTAACACTTAAGAATCCAAATATTTTTATTAGTCGCTTAATCATAGAAATTCCGTTTCATAGGCTAACATCAAACGTTTTTTTTATATCTGCAATAGTAAATATCTAGGAGGCCTGATTTTTAAAAACTCTCAGGTTTTATTTATTGTTTAAGTGTGTGATCAAAATTTTAAAAAATCTGTGTCAAGATGATTTAAAAAAAACGGCTCTCTGATTTTCATAATTGCTAATTTTTTTATGATTTTGGTTTTGCAATTAGTTCAGTTTGTCGTAACATTTTTAATACTTTACAACGGTGATGCATGACCGGCAGAAAACACAGTCTGTGTTAGTTGTTAAAGTTGTTAGCAGTGGTGTCTACTTATCAGAAGTAACACGGAAAAGAACGAGTTAATGCTAATTTTTTCGCAAAATAGGTTATTTTTATTATAACAAATAGTTTAAGTTCTATTCAATACACCAAACATTTAGAATGAAAATTGTAATGCATATGTCTACGTCGAGTTTGATATTCCTCTGAGACCCTTGAGGGGTTTTTTTGGAAAGCTACCTGTCTGCATCCGTCCAAGGTCAGTATTTGATATTTTGGAAACTTTCTCAATTCCACAAAATATAATCACATTTCCTAAATTGAAATTTATTTAAAAATAGCACGACGTCAAAAGAAAATGTTTCAATTTTTTAAATTAAAATTTACTTAATTTATTTCCTTAAGATTCAAACAATACATATGCGTCTTTACCGTTCTAATCATTACAAGATACCTGCAATCTTACAAAATAATAATAATAATAATAAAAATGATGATGACGATGACGACGACGACGACGACGACGACGACGACGACGATAATAACAATAATAAAAATAATAACAACAATAATAAAAATAAAAACAATAATAATAATAATTTGAATACGTAAGACATTTACTACTAAAGATTATTTATGAAATGATAACAATGCAACTGTTTTGTAATAACATTTGACAAAAGCAGAATTTACATTATAAAATGACAAAAACACAACTACAACTCTATTGCAACAAAATTATACTAAAAACAGAATTAAATCATGAAACGACAATAACATTTCAGCCAATGGTTTACAGTAACATTAGGCTATAATTTACGACATACGCCTAAAACCTTATTATAGTAACATTGGCTTACTGCAGGTTTTAAATCATGAAACATGCAACGATATAAAAAAATGTTTTATAACGAAGAATATTAGATTATTATTATTATTATTATTATTATTATTATTATTATTATTATTATTATTATTATTATTATTATTATTATTATTATTATTATTATTATTATTATTATTATTATTATTATTATTATTATTATTATTATTATTATTATTATTATTATTATTATTATTATTATTATTATTATTATTATTATTATTGTTATATTTTTGTAATGGACTTCTTATTAATTTACGTTCTGCTATTGTAAATTATTGTCTAATATTACTTCTTTGGTTTTAGTTTTTGTTTTTTGTAATGAACTTCTTGTAATTCAAGTTGTGCTATTATAAATAATAGGCTAATATTATTAATTTGGTTCTAAGTGTATTTTTTTAATGAACATCTTATAATTTAGGTTCTGCTATTGTAAATTATAATCTAATGTTATTAGTTTAGTTGTATTTGTATTATTGTAATGGACGTCTTATAATTTAGGTTCTGCTATTGTAAATTGTAGTCTAAGGCATTAACCAAATTAATAACATTAGACTATAAATTACAATAGCAGAACATAAATTATAAAATGATCATAACAATATCCATTACACCGTATTACACTCTTTCAGATTTGCTTCAACTTTTAAAGTAAAGTGTTCCGAAATTTAGTTCGATAGATTATTGGAATTAGCTTTGTAACCACAAAAGAAGATATTTTTTATTAGTCGTTTAATAATAGAAATTCCGTTTCATAGGCTAACATCAAACGTTATTTTTATATCTGCAGTAGTAAATATCTAGGAGGGCCGATTTTTCAAAACTCTCAGGTTTTATTTACTGTTTAGGTGTGTGATAAAAATTTAAACAAAATCTGTGTCAATGATTTTGAAAAAAACGATTCTCTGATTTTAATTATTGCTAAATTTTTAGCAATAATGTTTTTGGTTTTGCAATTAGTTCGGTTTGCCGTAAAATTTTTAGTGAATGAGAGAGAGAGAGAGAGAGAGAGAGAGAGAGAGAGAGAGAGAGAGAGAGAGAGAGAGAGAGAGAGAGAGAGAGAGAGGGGGAGAGAGAAAGAGAGTGAAAGAGAGAGAGAAAGAATCTATTTCACTATAAATGTTTTCACGGATGTTTACACCGTTGATGAAAAGTGTCAATTGCACACTTAGAGAAGGAATGAGAATATTTAGTATTGTGGTTTGTTCCAACCTACATTTAGCAACCACATCTGGGCAAGCAACGAAAAACCTAAAAAAAATTGAAAGAAAACCATTCCGCCAATCGTAGCCATCCTTTCTCCTTGCACCGCAGAAACGAAAGCAAAAACACAGATAATCGGAGTAGGCACAACAAATTTCACGATGTACTTTATATCAAAGTGTACCTCCTCACTCGTTCAGCATTTTAACCCACATATTAAAATGTCTCAAGTATCAAACTAAATAGAGTACTTAAATAACATAATTTTAGAGATATAGCTGCATTATAATTATACCAGAAACATTTAAATAAGTAGGCCCCCTACTTACCAGATTTCATATGACCAACATCTTTGCACAACTCAACAGATAATAATTTTCATTTTTTAAAGTAAAATAATTTTTTAATTTATAAAAGACGGCCTATTAGATTTCAAAGAAGGACTAGTAGTTCAAAGTACAGCAGCCCTCGCTGTATATTCTTAACAGTGTTTGGCCATCACTTCACGAGAGCGATCTGATGCGTTCACATCTTTTCCCGCCAATTTAACCTGTAAACGTAACATTTACGAAAAATGCTACTGGATCAACAATATTTGAAATGTTATGCTTTTTCTCCAAAGAGGTCAACATTGCTATAGAACGAGCCGTTCAGTCCGTGTTACAGAAAATAACCAGCAACATACTCTCATCGTTAAATCAAAGCCCGCCATTTTGAATAAAAAATCTTCACATTCGTCTTCCGGGCTTGATACAAGGTGCCTTCGTACCAAATTTCGAAACAGTTAATGTGTTTGGCCAAAACTGCGTAAATCATCATCGTAAATCCAGAGAGCCGCCATCTTGAAACGGAAATGAATGAAAAATATCTTCACATTCGTCGTTCGGGCTTTAGGCAAAGTACCTTTTTACCATATTTCAAAACAATCGGTCAATGAGTTTGGCCAAAATTGTGTAACAAACATTTGAACTAAATACCAGTCTGGTTTAGTGCAAATATATTGAGATGCAGCCCCCGACTGCATTTAAATTGTTAATCGAAGATCAAAATTTTCTAATTGATAAAAGATACATCGTGCAATGTTCAGAGTATCTCGAAAGTTTGTCAGTGATTACATAATGAAATAGTTGCACTATTGTATAAACTTAACATGTAAATTCATAATTTATTAACTAAATACTCGGAAAATATGTTTCAGCATTTATTCTAATACCTTGTTTTCATCTTTTTAATTGTACTTTGTGTGTTAGCAGTCGTGTTTTTTTATATTTTTAAGAAATTATTTTTATTTAGTAAATTTTAGTGGCTAAGCAACTACCCATTTTACCCAACAAACGGTGAACCCATTTTGGCATTTTTGAAGTGACTACTTCTTATGGCGGGGTACAGATGTATGTTTTGCACGGGAAAAAAATTCAGTTTGCCGTCACGCATCACGCTCTTATATATATATATATATATATATATATATATATATATATATATATATATATATATATAGCATATACTTATATAATACTTCTTATGGCGGGGTATGGATGTATGTTTTGCACGGGAAAAAAATTTTTAAATGTATTTTTGAAGTGAAAACTTGTATGTTCGCGCCATTATATTACTTACCCGGTCCAACTTAATTACGTAGTTTTGTGCCAAGTGTTAACTGTGTAACAGTGACGTTTTATACGTTTATTATATATTGGTAGGTGTGAATAATAAATATTTAAATTATTTTAAACGCCATTATACTACTTACCCAGTCCAACTTTATTTAGTATTTAGTTTTATGACAAGTGTTAACTGTGTAACAGTGACGTTTTATACGTTTATTATATATTGGTAGGTGTGAATAATAAATATTTAAATTATTTTAAACGCCATTATACTACTTACCCAGTCCAACTTTATTTAGTATTTAGTTTTATGACAAGTGTTAACTGTGTAACAGTGACGTTTTATACGTTTATTACATATTGGTAGGTGTGAATAATAAATATTTAAATTATTTTAAACGCCATTATACTACTTACCCAGTCCAACTTTATTTAGTATTTAGTTTTATGACAAGTGTTAACTGTGTAACAGTGACGTTTTAAACGTTACTATATATTGGTAGGTGTGAATAATAAATATTTAAATGCCATTATACTACTTACCCAGTGCAGCTGAATTATTTAGTATTCAGTTTTGTGATATGTGTTAACTGTAGGCTACAACAGTGACGTTTTAATAATATGTCATACTTCTTAATATAATATTTTAAATTTGAAAGTTTATGTGTGTGTTTTTGTTTGTTATTCAATCACATATTAACTACTGGACCGATTGAGATGAAATTTAAAATGAACATGGTTTAGGTACCTGAGATGGACATAGATGTATTCTCGTTTTAAATCCGTTATGAATCCTTGTTATTATTTATTATAAAACTATTGTTTATAAGATTACATTTGCAATGATTTTATTGAAACAATCTTATAATTCCAAACAACCTGTCTTTCCAAATTAAAATATTGCAGTTTCCATTGAAGTTGGCATTTACAATGACAATTAATAAGTCACAGGGTCAGATATTAAGAGTAGTAGGAAAACATTTGGGACTCCTTGCTTCTCCCATGGTCACTTATAGCCTATTCTAATGTCGAGTAGCAAAAATCTATGCCTTGGCTAAAAGCCATAAAATCATATAATATTGTATTTAGAAATATATTAAATTGAAATGAACGTACTCATGATTTTGAAAATCGACTATAAATTTTATTACCTACATTAAAATTGCGGGTGAAACCGCAACGTGTAACAGCTAATTAAATCATAATAGTGAAAGAAGAATACAGTCAGGCATGTCAAAAGAAATAGTCACTTCTGTCGACCAGTCCCACGACTGCCTACATTTTTTTACCATTTAAAAAATGTCACAATGTTTAGCCATTTTTTGTCCAATGGTATTTTAGCCATTTTTGGTGTAAAATGGCAAGGAAAATAAAATCAATCGAGCCATTAAGAAGTCATGGTATAATATAGATGCATGTGTATCAATCACCCATACATATATGCAACTAACTTACCCAAATTGTATCCCATTTGGGTGATTTGGATAAAAATTATGTAGCCTTTGACTCTTTTGGTAAAGTGAGGACTGCAACGAGCTAAGGTAGATCAAAATAGGGTGATCAGTTAAGAAGTTATGATGAAACAAACATACAAACAAACATAGATACATACATACCTAGCTACGAAAAACGTTTTTTGGCAGTCGCTTTGCCCCATCAATTAACACATTAACCATTCCTTACTCCTGCCTAACGTCCCACTTTTGGTCGAATTTGTTTCAAAATCAAAAGATATATAAATAAACAAATCCTTTGTCTTATAGATTGTTTGTTGTTCAAACAAATGTGAAGGCAATAAATTGGTGGGAACATAATTAAACCAAACAAAACATCATTAACAAAAGTAAATAAAATACACAATTAAATAATAGAATAACAAGTCTTAAGAATAACAAACAAATTTACATTTTCTTAAATTGAGGACAAAATATGTTAGCTTGTAGCATTTTAAACATACATTTTTTAGCAGTTTAAATTTGCAATGAGAAATACAGTCGCAATACGTAGCTGTCTTGATGACTCGATGGAAAAATGATTCAATTTAAAGAAAAATAACATTAACATTTTTTATATTTTTAAAAATCCTGATTTAACTATGATAATCAGCGTTAGATTCTTCATAAATCAGCATTTTAAAATTTCAAGTTACATTGAAAATATAAAATGAACCTTAGTTTCTGTGTGATTAATTTTCGCATTTTCAATGGCATTTAGAAATTTAAAATGCCGATTTGTGCAGGTTTTAACGCTCCTTACGAAGATGAAATCAGATTTTCGAAAATGTGCAATATTAAAGGTAACAAATTAATTAAAAGCTAATTTTATGATAAGTTTTGGTATGAAGATAATATATACCACGGTACAATAATAATATAAATACAAATATCAGTCTTCTACGTTGCTAAACTTGCGCACGCGTGTGAGCGCGCGTGTGCCTGCGTGCGTGCGTTCGTGTGCGTGTGTGTGCGCGCGTACGTGCTTGCGCGCGTGTGTGTGCGTGTGTGTGAGAGAGATAGAGAATCTGGTTCAAAATATCAGGTCATTAATGTTTTCAGGCCCCCCCTAATCATAATATATTACACCCCTTAAAAATGATGTGATTATCGGGATCGGCACTCTATTCAAGGTCCTGGGTCCGGGATTTACTGTCATGGTGCTTCAATAGTTCATTTTTAAACACATATGCTTATTTGAAGAATGGTTTACAAAATGAACATCAGAGTCCATACAGAATACCACTGAAGTACTTTATCAAATATTACATAGCCATTTTGTTTTTATAATAAGTTCTACCTTTTCCTTCCTGCACGTTGGTAATGAACTAGGCAGTTGTATCCATAACAATATATCAGGATTTCAAAATAAGAATCTGTGGAGCCTGTCGCAAACTTGAATTGCAAATGATACATATTGCTAAGTTATTTGTAAAGATAAAATTAAATATATCTAATTTTATGTGTATTTTATGTGGAAACGTGATCCGTTCTTACATTTTTTAAATAATTTTTGCTTTATAAGTAGGACCTATACCAGGGGGCTCATGCGAAATTTCGCACTATGAAAGTTTTAAATAAACACAGCATTTTGAATAAAAGTAGTCGTTGAATAAAGGTAGCCTTTTGAATAAAAGTAGGGCAGTAGTGGGAAGAAAGGGAAAAACATGTTTACAAAATAAATCGAAAAGCGATCGATTAAAAAATAGATAAATGCACGATGGATGGAGAAATCACAAATATATTTGTGTAAAACAGTATCCAAAACATGTGTTTGGTATTCAAAATGCTTGCCCCGGCTTGTACAACGGGGCTATAGGGGACTATCAGTAGGGCCACATAACCTATAAGTTTAATGACTTTTAAGTAAATATTGAAATCGTTCTAAGCACGTTATGCAGAAAAGTGGCATTTGTAATGAGATTGTCTATTTGTGATTAATAAGTTAGCTTCGTAAAATATGCAAAATATTGTGTGATTTGTGATGCCGCGCATGCCTATGTCGTTTTGCCTATGACAGTTAAAAGTGTCTTTTATGTTAAAATTTTCCTCAAATCGTTAAAAGTTTTAAAGCCAAATCGTTTTGCAGTATCAGACGGCAGGGTCCACAGACTATTCTAAATTATTCAATTTTTTACAGTAAATTATTGTGAGTGAAAAATTTGTTTTGATTTCGATAAACATATCTGTTTCCCGATCCCCTAAGTTAAAAAAATGGTTTTTATTCATCTCTGTCCTTGATATGTTAATAAAATTTGGCATGTAGTTGTAGTCTGTCCATGATTCGAGAACAGTTTTTAATATTATAGAGTTCTAGCTTTTGTTATAAATTTTAAATTAATAAAAACAGGATTTTCGAATAAGGTACTAACGATTTTGTTAAAATTTTACTCGTATTCTGTGTTAGTCCATTAAATACCTAAACAAAATAGGACGCTCTCTCGTTAAAAAAATCCAATTCAAGAGCTAAAGACGTAAAACGGGAAAATCGACCTATTTTTCAAAATTAGTACATGAAATTAATTAAAGTTTTAGTCATAAAAAAAGATTTATAACTTTTGTTCAGGTGCATTTTCTTACAAACTTATAAATCCGGCATTAGAATTAGCAATCCTTCGCGTTAGTGAGCATGAGCAGAGTGACCGTATGAAAGTGATCATAGGAGATGAGCGAGATAAACTCTCCGAACGTTACACTTCTCATGCTACCCATACAAGACAAAGAATTTGTTCTTTTGTGTATTCTTGTAGGAGCTTCTGAAACAGGAATTGACCTTAGACAATCCTCAGACCCGTGTGAAGCGAAAGGACTTCTTTGTATTCTTATCAGCTTCCTACAGATATCAGTAAAGTTTAATATTTCAAGTGTCCAATTAAAATAATTAGTACAATCATTTTGGGAAAACTTTAATTTGCTATAGTTATTGTATAAAACAATTTGCTGCCTTTCCCATGTGTTACTTCGAACGCATGAATTTCATAGCCTTTTCATTAGAAATTGGGGAAGTTCGTAAATATTTAAATATATTTTATTTATACTTTCAGTTTTTATACATTTCATGTTGATGTTTGAAAGAAAGATAAATAATTTAAAATATGAATTAATCTACTCAGTAAGAACTGTCCGCCGATGTAAAGTTTGTTTGTGTTCCGTGATTTAAAAGCAAAAAAAAAAAGATTAACATTTTTAAATATTTTACGAATCTTATTATTCAGAAAAGAACTATGGTTCGTGCAATGTAATTTTACATGTCATGCTGACAAAACCAAAATATTTGTGTCATTTGAAAATAAGATTCAAATGTTTACACATACTAAGAGCTATGTAGGTTATGTTGTTTTACGCAGTTGTTCTACCACATCTGTACCAGCCGTTTTCAGCGAAAGTACGAGAGAGATGTGTCACTTTAAATAAGAATTAAAATAACAACGCAAGACAATTAATGAAACAATATAACACGAAAATGAGAGGTATATGGTTTGTTCGACCTACAAAACGAAAGCATAGGACTTCCGTTGTAAATTAAACGGGTTGTCTTGTTGTGCGCTATCTATAGTCTATCCAAAGTATGCCAGTAGGTCTGTCACGAATCGCTGTATGCTTTTGTTTCAACTAATCAAGAAATAATGACCAACATGTTCAATACGTGTTTCTGAGACTAATATCTTACCAAAACGTTTGTTTAACACATTACATTTTTTATCCTACTCGTTATAATGAGAAACTTAGTCGAAGGAAGGGTTACAACCGTAAAATACAGAGCTTTTCTTTTCAAATAAAAGTAAATTTTATTTCTGCGCTTCATTTAGTTGAATTGTGGTATTTAATTTTTCAAGCGTGGTTAAATACATTATGTTTTTTAAACGTGTGGAAGAATATTCGTGTTTCTTGGACCTTGTCGGCCATATCGAATCTATCTGCAAGAAAGTGAACGATACAGATTACTCCGCTAATTCATATAAAATAGTTCAGATAAAATTTTGTCTGTTATCTCATTTTAAAAATCTTCTATATGGAGACGCGATCACTTTTTACATTTTTTTAATATAACCTACATATTGTTTTGTATTTTTGTTCCTGTATTTTAGAAGCGAAGAATATATATACAAAATATTCCACCATACAAAACCTTTAAAATGGGATTTAAAAAATATTTTTTTCCAAACAAATAGTGGAGTAATCTATTTTCTACATTGACCGAGCGAGCAAGATCTCTCATTAACTGTTCGACATTTGATTTGTGTATTTGTTACTCAGTTTTGGTCAAACTCAAGACATTCACCGCTTCATGGAGGAGGTACATAAAATTTCCAGTAATGCTGGTCCAATACATTTTTCGTAAATATTACGGTTACCGGTTAAATTGCTGAAAGTTTACGAGCATGCCAGAGCGCTGTCGTTGATGGTGGCCACGCAATAAATTAAGAATGTGCGTTGCAAGGTCTACTGTTTTTTGTTTGTTTGTTTTTTTTTTTTGAAGTATTATTAACACTAGTACTGTAGGGAATAGATTAGTGGCCGATAGAATTCACAGACTCTTAACTCAGAGTTTCCTCACCATTTTTTTTTTGTCCAAACAATATCATGAAGTAAAATAAAAGGAAAACAAAAAATGTGTTTTATCCTGTAACACCGATAGAACCATTTATAATTAATGTGATACATCGGTTTAATAAAATTTCTTACATACATAAATTTGCTTGCTTATTGAGGTTTGCCTAATTTGCAAATATGGCATAAGGGCGCCTTAGGCTACATTTTTCTTTTTTTCCCTAAACTATCCAAAGTTTACTAAAATTAACACAAAACAAATTAGCGATACAATTTCTTTCTATAATATTTCTATTTTAAAAATTTTAATTATAATAATTAATTATGTTACCGTATTAATAATAAAAACTCGAATTATAAGATAAAACTAATTAACAAACTATAAACAAATATCATACAAATTAATCAGCCCTGCACTCACAACACAAAAAATAAACAAACAAATCAATTTCAGTCTTGCCTGATATTTGAATTGGAACAAAACGGAAATAATTCGGCAAATATATACAGAGATGAAATGTAAAGTGATAGAAAGTTGAAAATGAAATGGGTACAAATGCTTTGCCGAAATGCAAACAAAAAAATCAGTTAATAATTAAAAGCTGTCTCGGAGACTCGGGCTGCACTGAACGCAGCTTAAAGTTGAATTTCTTCTTGCAATCCTTCCCACCACTCATTACCAGCTGCGATGTGTTTATACCGAGGGAAGCTTAATAATAGCCTAAACTGATTATTACGCATTTAAAAGATTATTACGTATGAATCAAAATTCTGTCGTTTTCGCTGCAATTTAATTTCAGTAGCAAATATAATGTTCGATATTCTATTAATTAAAAAAATAAAATGTTTATTCTTTGGCAGTCCTTATTGATATATACTATATTTGGGCTGTGTGGTCGAAGTGATTAAAGCATCGGTGAGTCTACTGCGTTACTCAACTGTGCACCTAAAGGTTCTTAGTTCCAGCCGTAGTTGCTCCCGTTGTTTTCCCTTGCCGTTTAACAATGATGCCTCTATCTCATTATTCTAAATGGCATACGTATCCAGAAAAAAAAAAAAATTGGTTCAGGAAAAATTGAAGTTTAAACATAACTTGTTTTAAAAAGTTATAACAAATTGTTCAATTTATGAAAATCGGTTGATCAGAATTCAATAATATTAGACCAGAAAACTTGAAATAAAAGAAATTTATGGTTAATGGGGAAAAAATTAAAATAAAATTTACCCACCATAGCTTTTGACAAACAGCTGGACATTTAATATTCTTTTTGCACCATTTTTTTCTTTTTAATCTTGAAGAAATTTGCTACACTAACTACAGCTATGGATTTTTTCCCCATCCGTTTCGAATTCCCCATCCTTCTTGCTCTGCACATATTCCCATGAAAATACTACAATTTACAGATTTTAATTTAAAGCTAGAGTGTTTAAAATTATACACAATTTTCCTCAATATTTTTTCACAATAGTATAGAACTAATTATTGGTCCATGCCTGATTTTAAAATCCTTAGTCTAGGGAAATAAGTGAAAATTAAGTTTCTTAAGTGGAGGAATAGTTCTTTCCCAAATCATAATTATTGGTTTAAATAAAATAGTCTTGTAGTATTTGACATGATGACAATTGTAAAATTTTCTCATTAATGGCCCCTTAGTCAAAATTGTAGGACCATGTTGTAAAAACAATAAAAGGACCAGTAGAAACAACAAATGTAATTATTTTATATAAATGAGATCTATTTGTATACCAAATTTTAGCTTAGTAGCTTTTACAATCTCTGTGATATACCCAGATGATACTTCAAAATTTATTCACCCCCCCCCCAATTTAGTCTCTGAAATTGAAATATTAGTTGAAAACACATTTGAGCAAATATTTGGTCTACAAATTATTTGCATTAAAATTTTTTGCTTTTTGTCATTTTTCTTTGTTGTTTATGTTGCCATTTATTAAAAATAGTTCCCTTAATTTAGAGAAAAATTAATTAACACAAAATATTTATGTACGCTGTAGATGTAAAACCTACTTGCATTTTAAATTTCCAAGTTTCTAGCTTCATTATCATCAAAAGTGTCCATCAGATTTTGCATGAATCATTGAACTTGCAGAAAGCTTGTGCAAAAATGTTGCCCAAACTTCTCACAACAGAGCAGAATGAATTCAGTATGTACATTTGTGCTGACCTTTTAAACAACACTGATAATGATCCAGAATTGTTTGATAGAGTAATTACTTGCAATGAACCTGGTTTTTTATCTATGTTCCTGAAACAAAGTCCCAATCGATGTATTGGAAGAGCCCCATCTCATCATGGTAAAAATAAGTGAAAAAGAACAAATCAAAATTCTAGGCATGATGACTTTTTTTGACAAGCATGGGATATGTTTATGTTCACTGGGCCCTCAAAGTCAGATGGTTAATCAACATTATTTTTAGAAAAACAATTCCTGGAAGCTTCACCAAAACAATACCCATTCTACCTTGTCTGTGAAGGTGTTCTTCGCAAAATACGGCATCACCATGGTGTTCCACCCACCATACTCGCTTGACCTAACCCCTGAGATTTTTTTTTCTACTTCCTAAAGTCAAATTGGAGCATAAGAAGAAAAGATTTCACAGTGTGGAAGCAGTAAAAGCTAAATCAACGGAGGTTTTCAAAAAGCTAACAGAAGCGGACTTCAAACACTGCTTTAAACAATGGAAAAAAATTGTACCTATGTAGAATTGTAAGGATCAGCAAGGAAAGGGGATAAACTTAGTAAAGTAATTGGTGATCAATAAAAGGTTTTGTAGTGCCAATCTGATTATTAATTATTACACCTTGTAATCTGCCTGCAGTGTATATTTCAGTAGTATAAAAGCAGAGGTTAGACTCAAACCCTGCCCCTTGGCCTGGATTATAAAGAAAAACCAATGGTTTAACCTACTTCATTACCACTAATGCCCAATTTTTATCAGATTTAATTTGAAAACCAAAGAAGCGTGTAGATAATAAAAAATATGTTAGTTTAAATACAATTGGGCAATGATTTAAGAAAAAGAGTTAAACCCTCACTGACTGATAAACAGACGGTCAGAGTTACAAACAGATAAATACTGTTAAGTGTGAGTACCACTGCATTTTGTTTAAGCATACTAATTAGTGATACATAATCTGATCAAATGTAAATCCGATTACAGACAGGTTTTTTACGGTTATAAAAATAAAGGAGCAAGATATATGTATGGTACTTAAGAAGATTATCTGAGTCATTCTACTCTGTGATTAAATACCATTTCACTTTATGATATTAAGTAACTATGCACATGTGTGAGATTACATTTTTATTTTCATTCGCTAAGCATAATAATCTAGTTTATTATTCTTGGTATGTTTCATAAATATTTAGTAACAACACTTCATTTGTACTCTGTTGTCCCTCCAGCAGAGGTAGCTGAAGGAGCGATCCCACCATACCCCTGTAGTTGATGAGCTTAGCAATCCCATTGCACACACACACACACACACACACACACACACACACACACACACACACACACACACACACACACACACACACACACACACACACACACACACACACACACACACACACACACACACACACACACACACACACACACACATTACTACATACCTTGGCTAACTCTAAAATGTAAAGTGACCTGTGCTAATGAACCAAATAATGCTGGCCTAATAGTGTATTAAACATAGACTCGGCAGACTTCCAGTGTACCCATTCATGCAGGGCTCTGTATGGGTAGACATCAATTTCTTAGTTATTTGTGGGTGTAAGAATGTAAAATTAAATTAGTGGGATCTCACTGCACAATAAAAAAGGTTGGCCAAATGGAGCAAGAACTCTGTAATAATGGTCAAGAGGGAAAAATTGATTGAAAGGGAATCAGCAGAGCATGCATTTGCAAGCACCTCAATATGGAACTACAAAGTCAACAACTAGACGTAAGATTGCTACCCACCTTGAATCCCCTCAAAATTCTAGACGTTATGAAGAGACTAGGACTAGAGAAGGGGCTGTAACTTAGCATCTCAGAAATATAGAAGGGGCTAGGTACAAAGATAGCAGTGTAATATTAACCCTACAAATTTATTCATTCTGTTATCTGATTGCAATTGTTTGTTATTATGTCTTGTTTTTATATTATTGTTATTGAAGGGAATCATTGTTTACTGTAGACTATTTTTGTTTATGATACATAATAGTATGTGTTTTAATTTTGACTAAGGTGATAAAATATAATTTGTCAACAACCAAAATAAAGGAAAAAATTGACTACCTTAAATGATACCACATTACGGTTACGAAAAGGATGACTGGTGTTACACAAGCAACATTAAATTATTATTGTCACTGGTCTATCAAAAATATATCTAAAAGATTTGAAGATAATTAAGTTAGAAATAACAGCAATTATTACTCATAGTAATTATTATCCTTATTTTGAAATTAATTTTGCTTCTGTTCTTTGCGGTACTTCTTAATGTTGCAATACCTCTAATATACTGTTTCTTATTAACTTTTACTTCTAAGCTTAGTTATATTGACTAGTTTGTATCAGTAGATTCTTAAATATAAACTACAGTATTTCTTGTTTCTTCTCTGATATGCTCATCTTGTGCAGTTTTTTAAACATTTTATTTTTATGTAACAAATATACTAAAATATATAATAAAAATTATTTTATTTTTAATAAATATTTCGATGAACAAAATGTACAGTTTTGGTTTAAAAGTAAACATATATACAAGTTAAGTATATAAAACAACAGTCTGTATCCAAAATATTAAAAATAAATGTAGTTTACAAGACATTAAATTATACTAACGAGTAAAGCAACACAGATAAACACTGATTTAAGTCATTACCAGTACTGATAATTTAATTCCACCTTTTTGACAAAATCAACCAAAATATCATAGTTATTAATGACATAAGTGAAACTGTAGCTTACTGTGTAATGAATCCACACTAAAATATACTTTTTGAAAGACCATTTTTGAAGCAAACCATAAACTATTTTGTTCAGTTTCTTTGAAACAAACGCTTTACAATCACAAATGTTGCAGTCTTGTTTTGCAGGGCCGCCCCTACATTTTTAAGCTCACAGGGCAAATATAATGCCCATCTTAAAAGGGATTAAGTCTTATTTGTGGTTATTTTATTAAGATAAAAGGAAACAGAAAATCATGCTATTTACACCAGATCATTTTTTACAACAAATTATGTTCTGTATTTACATAATACAGATATAGCAATATCTTATGACATAATGCATAAATATTGTACAAACTTTCTGAAATTAAATTGAAAAAATTTAGAAACCAATAAAATTGTATTTGTTGTTATTTCCAAAAAAATCTGGCTAGGTGCTATCAACATAAACTAGAAAAAACAGCTTAATTTCTCTAAATCTGTTTATCAGAATTTGCTCAAACCTTCGTTGTATATACGAATATTGATTCTCAAGTCCAAGTAGGAAATCTAAAATAAAATAAAATTATGATTTAAAAGTTTAGCTTATAACATTTCAATACAAATAATGAATAACAAATATATGTCCATTATAAAAAACAAAACAATTATGAAAGGCCATTACAGTTTATTTTTTTTTTTTTTATTACATCTGAACCATACATTTTTTTATGTCAAAGTTATTACGTACTCTGGTGAATTGATTTTGAAAAATTATGGCTATTTTTTATTGTTTTCTTTTCTTTTACTGTTTTCAGATCACATTTTTCAGAGAAATATTAATCTGTATATTATTATATTTGAATGTTTATGGACTACATTTCATTAAATTTTCATCAAAATCGTTGAAGCATATTTTCATAAAATTCTATTTTGTTAATTTTTTAAATAAAAGGGTCTCAATATAGGAAAACTTCAGCGATACAAACCAAATTTTATTTGAATCACTTTATTAGTTTAGTGTCGAAGGATGTACAAAAACACACAGACAGACAAACATCAAAGTAAAACCCACTGTTTCTATCACCATATGTATTATACTTTAATGTACTTTGTATAATGAAAAAGTGAAAATGGTTTTAACATGTTTGTTGTATTTTCCACTTGCAGAGCCTCCCCAAGGCAGTTTAACATGATTGCTCCCTCCCCTTTTAGACACCGCTTCGTTTCACTTATAAATATAATAAATTACGAGTAACCAAAAACAACATAAGTTATAAGAATATATTTGTCTTATAAATATGAAGATAACTTTATGTTGTTTTGGGGGTTTTATAATAAAGATAATTATTGAAAGCCTTGTCACATGTAAAAAAGGAGTTTTAAAACTGCAATATTTGATTGATCCATTCTCTGAACTCTGATATTCTTGTGTAAACTCCAGGTTGATTGGGTTCTGCACATCCAATGCCCCAAGATATCACACCAGCAAGCAGCCATCTCCTGTCAGGCCGCTGGATAACCATTGGCCCTCCAGAATCACCCTTAAAACAATTAACAAACTTTAATATAAAACACATAATGTTTTTATAACATTTAAACACTCAATATTTACATACTCTAAAACAAAAATTGTTCTTATAATCATGGCATATAAATTACAATTGAAATAAAAAATAATGTATTTGTTTAATAAAAATAAATATTTAGTATTTTACTTGTTCACAAATTAAATATCTATAAAGTGGTTTATGGAATTATATACATGCTTTTGTCCAAAGCTGTATAAAATAGAATTAAAAGACTATCTCAGTTGTATAACATTATCATACAACTATTGCACAGAATAATAATAGTTGATTAATTCATTCATTGAATTTAATGGCCAATTAACATATTTTGAATTATTATTCCCTGTTTACAATTAATAATTAATTGTTTAATTCTCTATTACAATATTATGTTTACATAAAAATAATTACCTCACAAGAATCAAAGCCTCCCTTTTTCCATCCTGCACATATGAAGATCTCAGGAATATGTTCTATGTAGCCTGCAGCTCTGTACATGGTCTCACAGACTGTGTTATTGATTACAGGCACTGATACTTCTTGTAAGACGCTGGGTAAAGGTCCATCTGCAATGCATAATGAATAACTATGCAATGTTTATTGTCGTAACTACTTTCATAACTTTAATTTCAACAATTATTTTAGGAATCAATTAATAAAATACCAAAGTAACTGCAACAATTTATGAAATCAAATATTCAGTGCTGTATAAATTGTTGCCAGCAGTGTGTATAATGCTGAAAAAGCAAACATTCCATTTCTGTATCACTTGGTTATTTATGCTACTAGTCTGTAGAAATATGTTTGTACAAACAAACTATATAGAAAACATTACCTACTTTTTTTACAATTATTACAGTGGTAAGATGTGTGTTAAAATCTTTCAATAGACAAAACAAAAAAGGTAGTTTAAACAACAAACATATGGTATTGGTATAAAACAAATCCTTATCTACAAATAAAAGTAAAGTTATTGACTGCAGGTATTTAAGAAATTCAATCATAATTCAAGTGAAATCATGAAATATTAAAAACAACAAAATTGAATGAGTGATAAAGAATTAAAATAATGAATTTTTGGTATACAGCTGACTATACCCTACATAAATAAATTAGGCCGATATGTCAGTATTGAAAGAATTACACTATTTAAAAATAGGCTATGTTGTAACTTAGAATATAAAAAGTGCTACAACATATTGCCATCATATATTTATGATTATTTGTCTACATGTACTCAATTTGAGCTGATATGTGTGTAAAATTACTACTTGTTTCCTTGTTTGACACAAACTTGTAAGGTGGAGGGGAGGTTGGCATTTACTAAAAGCACAGGGGCGTAAATTAATCTTGTTGGGGGGTGCAAGTGCTCCAAGAATTCTGTATTGGGTTGGTATGGGACAGGGGTTGAAATACCAGGTATACCTAAGATGGAAAAGGGGGGTCCTTCCCAGAAATATTGTGATGATTAAACAAAAAATATCGGCATTAAATGTTCTAAATGTACTAGGAATGCCTGGGGCATAAAAAGGGCGAAGCCCTCGATGTTGGGAATGTGGAAATACGAAAATTTCAGTACAAAGTTTATAGTAAATATATAGTATTTATTTTTGCTTTCAAATATTACATTTTATTATTAATTATTGTATTTCTTTACTACTAAAATTGTGTTGCTATTTGTTCAAGCCATGATAATTCTGCACATCTTCCTTCCATTGCTTTGCTTTTATTAATTTTCTCGAGTCTGTTAAAATTAAATGTTGGTTTTAATAATAATCCAGCTAGAGTTTTTACACGAGACAGTGCAACGTAAGATAAACCAACTGAAAATTCTTTGTCTCCTAAATTGACTACAGCCGTATCCAATGTAATTCCTTGAGATTGATGAATGCTGACCGCGTACCCAAACATTAATGGAAATTGTTTCCTGGGACAGTGAACTCCTGATTTTTGAAAAGATGCTGTTACTGGTAAAATTGGAATTCATCAATTGTAAAGAGTCGGTCCTGTGTATTTTCTGAAATTTACTAATATACATAAAGGCATATCATCATTGTAATTATTAATATGATTGTAAGGCTTATAGGCGATATCAGTTATTGTCCCAGCTGAGCCATTAGCCAAGCCTTTGGCTACCCAAAGATTGCGTCTCAAAATCACTTGAGCACCTTTGCACACATGCAATTTTGCAAACAATCCTTGAGCTTCGTCAGTTGATGCTGCAGAGGCTTCATTGCAATTATGAATAGCATTTATTAAAGCAACTGGCTGTTTTAAAATTTCTAATTTATTATAATTAAATTTACCAATATCAGAATTTCTGGACATAATGCTTACAGCATCTTTGAATAAATCATTTCCAACGTGATTAGTATGGAATCGGGTAGATAATAGCTTATAATCTTCTTGTGTGATTATAAATGAAAATTTTAGCATTTAAAACTTCTTGTTCAGAGGCTGAGTCAAAACTTACAGGGTTTGGTGCTCCAGATATCCACAGAAGGCCATGTAAATGGCATGAACCTCTGTGCTGAAATTCGAAACGAAACCAGTAGTCAGAAATTTCAAATTTTGAACATAAAATGTTTTTGATAAAAAAAGTTGCACGGTACGTAAAATAGTTTTCAACGATCACTGGATTATCATTTATAAGTTGTTGAAGTTTTTCTGCTATTTGATATTCACTTAATAATTCTTCTTCTTCACAATTCCAATTCAAGAGCCGAGACAAATCTGGCCACCACAAATCAGCAGCACTTAAAGTTAGAAATACAGTAGGCATTTTACACTGCTTGAGCATAGCTTCAAGTTCTGATTTACGCTGATACCATTATGACTTTGTGCCAGAAATTTGCCTACACCAAAAACTCAAACTGGTTATTATTTGATGATTTTCTACTATTTTAATTTTAAGCTCTCCTATGGTTCCATTAAAATGCGACTTTTTTTGCAAAAATAGTTCCTTTTTGAATAGCATCATGTCACTGAACTGTATTTAAAGCAAAAAATAGGAGCCTTGGGTCTTTAGCAAAATGCTGATCTTTATATTCTATTAAATATTGAAAATATTCTTTAACTGTAAGTTTTTTATTACGCCTGTTATCGTTCAATTCAGCCGATCCATAGGGAAACAGCGTTGGAATTGCTATACTTATATAACCTTCGCAGGTGAATTCATTGATAACATTAGTTCCTTTAGACCATGGAATGACGTTATTGACAGCATTTTGAATACGCTGAGCTTCTTGCAATCTGATGTTGTTGGTTATGTGGCTTTCATAAACTCCTTGCAATTGATCATCTTCAGTGTCGTTTGTATTTTCAAGTTTAACTGCAGGAATTTGATTATATATACTGGCATCTAATGGCAGCTGTAATAAAAGCTCATTACCAATATCGATGTCGGCATAGAAAGGATTATTGTGTTTTAAAAAATTTAGAGCTTTTATGATTTAGGATCGTCTAACATGAAAATCACGATGACCGCTGGAACCTTCGCGCCTGATAACTATCAAACTTAACGAAGCAGGAGTATGCGGCAGTTTACGCACGATTTCATTAACATCTTGTCCGATATTAATGATGTTACCTTTGTACGTGTATTGACCCGGAAGACCTCGTGATTTTACTCTATATACATGCATAACAGGATGCACTTTTGCAATTAAAAGCTGTTCTACATATGTAAGATCTTTGAGTTCATTTGGGATGGTACCTGGATCCATGTAATTTACTGCAGTAAATTTGTTTGGAATGGACTTACATTGTTTACATATCTCAGTAGAATTTGTTTGCATAACAACCCGAGAACAATTCTGACACTCATAAAATTTTAGTTTTTTCAATTCCTCTTCCAGCGTAACTTGAAGATTAATATCTACGTTATTATCCGAGGAACTATCGGAAGCCACAACAGGAACATTTGCAACAACTTCAGGAACATTTTCAACCACTTCGCCACTGTTTATTCTGTGCCTATTATTTATTTGATTACGTGTGTGTCGTCCGATAAAAGAACATCTTTTTCTTTTAGGCATTTGAATTATTGTAAAATATACAGTATACTCAATTATACTCAATTATACAGTATACAATTATACAATATACTCAATTATGCACATTATGTATTATATATTATATTGAGTATTATATATTATAATACAGTACTCAATTACAATTGGACTCCTCACTTTGTAATTTCACTGAATACACTAAACAATAAAAATTCGAAATTAATCGGGCTCTTCACTTTGTAACTTCATGTACTCAAATGAAAATTTGAAAATTTTTTAATGTTACATTATAGAACTTGAACGTAAAGTCAATGGGTATTACGGCAAGTACCAGCTGATATGTAAACAATCCAAGTAGCAACTGATATGTAAACATTATAAGTCCATTCCAAACAAATATACTGCAGTAAATTACATGCTGTATTTACCGGCTGAAATCCAGCTAAGCACCCAGCTATACTAATATTGCAGTTAAAAAGTCATTAAGAGAGAGTAGGTGGAGCAGCTAAAGCCTAGAGAATAGACACTGCAGCAAACAACTGTGGCGTTTCCGAAAAACTTCAGTAACTTTTGATTAAAAATTAGTATTAAGATAAGGTTTGCACCATGACATCCGCAGAACTATGCTGGAGATGCATATCAAATTTCATCAAAATCGGTTCAGTAGTTTCGGAGGAGATGTGTTTTTTGTATTGTCAAAATTGGCGGGGGAGAAGGGCTTCGCCCAATAAATAAATTTACTTTTATAAAAAATGTATTCAAAAAAAGTTACATAAGAAACTGTTTACAAATAAATCATTCCTATATTATTTAAAGTGAAATATTTGTTATAGGTTATTTAATTTAAAAAAAGTTTAAGCATCATCTTTATAGTAGATAGATTACAAAAATGATCAGTATAGCAGGTAGCTATGTTTTGTGTTCCAAGTGAAGATTTTGATTTTTCCTCTACTGCTTGGGAGGTAACAACGGCCCTACCTAGCCCTCAAAATGGTGCCCCCCCATGCACAATATCTAAATATGGCCCTAACCCAAGGCTAGTATACAGAAGGTTGTCTCAATCAAGCGTGCACGCCTCTTGCGCATGACGTCACGCTGCTTGTAATGTGCGAAGCTAGGTATTCACCTAGCTGTGCTCTGTTTGAAGTGTGTTGAAGCTGATTAAAGCTTTATTTTCCAGTTTAGATCAGGCAATTCCATTGTTTACAGTCAGATCAAGTGATCAAGTGTTGCAGTACTCCATTTTGATGAAATAAAAGTAAAAAAAATATTTGAATATGACCAGAAGAATGATCAAATTGTAGGTTCACACTCAAACATGCAAGTTATTTCTGCTCGTGGATTGTTTTCAAAGTGGAAACAGCCACTTTATGCTTAACTTTGACACCCAAGTAACGAAGGAAACCCTTGAAAAAATTATTGGAAAACTGAAGGAAACGGGTTACACAGTAAAAGCTTGTGTAAGTGATATGGGTGGAGGAAATGTTAGTTTGTGGAAGAAGCTTGAAATAAGCACTCAAAAACATTTTTTATTACCTCTACTGAGGATAAGGTGTATATGTTTGCTGACACAACACACGTACTGAAGATAATTCGTAACTGGTTTTTAGACCTTGTTTTTAGATTGTCAGATGGCAAATTTGTTAGCAAGCAACCAACACAAACAACCCTGAAGATGATACAGAAACCATTGTAGGTAAATTTTTATGAGTAACAGGAGTTGAAGTACATGAAGAAAATAATGGTCAAAGTATTGAGATAAACAGTGATTAGTATTTCACATATTACTTTCTCAGTTCAGCATACCATTTCAAAAGATCTAGGCCTAAAAACAAAGTATTTCCTCTTTCAGTTTTGTTGAAAAACTAACCATGGCAATAGTAAAAAAATATCCTGAAGTGCTGAAAGAGGTTGTAAGATCTTTTATTAAACAAAGAACCTTTATCAGGATGAAATTCCTCAATGAAGACCTTGTCAACAAAAGGAAGAACACCCGAAACTGTTGATAAAAAATTGTCAAAAATATAAGAAGATTGTGAATTAAATTTGTATTTTTAAACTTCAAATAATAGTAAAAATAAAATGTTCACACAAAAAAAATATTTAAATTAAATATATTGTAAAACATGATACATTGATGAATTTAGTTAAAAATTCTATTCCGTTAAATGTGATTTCATATTTTGTATTGTAGCTGGGGTGTTTAATTATTTCAAATACTTTAGTCATCTTTAATTTGAACTTGACTATAATTACATTTCATATACATTTTCCTATATATATTATAATTTATTGTAAATTAACTTACAAGTTTCAATAACTAAACAAGAAATATGATCTTTAATATGCTATTAGAATGAAAAAATTTTAGTAAATTACTTATAAGATTAATATAATTTAATACTAATGAAAGAAGAATTAATAAGGACAGGAAGGAAATGAATTTCTACAAATTAAAATGCAAAATATGAACATTACTTCTTCGTCTACCCATTATTTTTCTAGGTCTTAGCGGCAGCTTAGGTCGGTGCGTGACGTGCAGCCACGCCCACTGCTGGTTGCATGTGCCTTATGGGACTGAGACAACCTTCTTTATAACAACCATGAGAGAGGATGAAGAGAATTTCTAAGGAAGAGATGGATGGACAATGTAGAGGATTTTTTGTGCAATGTAAGTAACACAATGGTGGAAACTGGCTGAAGACTATCGCAGGTAGAACACTGTGGTTAAAGATTCAAAGGTTCTCAGAGTAGCATAGCAACAGAAAGGTAATTTAAGTATACTAATACTCCCATCAGTAATCCAGATGAACTATGCAAGAAAAAAAGATCCACTAAATAAATTTATTAACTTTCCTGATAGTGTAGTGCAGGAAATAAGAATGTGAAGACTTTTTATTTAATTTTATATATCAATCCAATTCTGTATTTAATCAAAAAAGAAAACCTTAAAAATTATTTATGATAATCATAATTTCATTAAGTATCTAGCTGTGATTTAGTGGTTAGTACTGTCATTTTACAAGCAGTTAAATACTGGGAGTCAGAGTACAACTCCCAATACCTATCAAACATTTAGTGTTTAGTTAGAAGTGTTAGACAAACTGGGAAACTATGATTGGCATCATTCCGTTTGTGATTGCTGGAAATACAAATGACAGGAATCATAGTACCAACCACACTCTGTCCATTTAAAGAGCCATCAAACTTGTCTAGATCCCTTGCGAGCAGTTATGGAGAGTTAACAATAATTTTATTAAAGAGGTATGTCTAAGAATTAAAAAACACAATGTAGTTAATGATAATTCAAGGAAAAGAATTTTAGGTTTGTTAAGGTCGAGTCTTATGTTCATGTTTTTTTATTAATGCAATTTCACCATATGTATATTATGAAAATCAGTACCATAAAATTTGGCAGAATAAAATTAATGAATTCAATTTAACTTTCCATTTGAACACATAAGCACGTAAATCCCATCAGTGTTTAAGAAAAAATACAACTAATTTCATAATAATAAATAAATAGAAAATATTTATTGACTGTTGAGTAAATCAATAGAAATGAGTGCTCTTCTTTTATCAGATGAAACAGTTTTGTCATGCACTGAGTAACAATGTATCCCGTGGTAGGCAAGGAGAGCAGTGCTGGATGGAGGAGACAGTGCCTCCTATATTGGCATTGATTGCACAGTTTAGTTGTGTAATAGTATATCACTTGACTGCAAGTCTAGACGAATCAATTTTAATTATAAAAACTGTAAACACATGATTCGTTTATTGTGTATAAAATTGTTCTTGAAGAATAACTGTTCTTACCTTTTTCTTAAGTTATTTAGTATAAAAAGTCATTTCATTTTCATTCATGTATTTATGATTAAATTTATATAATATGTATGGTAATCACAACCACTTTGGCGTTATATCAATAAACGAGTTTTTGAAAACAATAAGTTATTATTTTTTATTTTTAAATAAAAATGAAGCTGTAATTGCAAAAACACACAACACCACCAATGAGTATATAAATTATGCCTACTAGTGACTTGTAGGTGCTTGGAAACTATCTGATTTACATTTAAGCAGACAAGTATAATTTAAAAAAATTTTTGATGCATGTATGTCATATTTTGGAATGTTTCTACAATGATATAGAGAGGTAAGTGTAGTAAAATAAGAATGTTTTCCTATAATTAATATTATAATAATACTTGTTTGAACCATCCTAGCTACTATTTATGAACCGTCTCTGTGTTAATCTGGATTTTTGGAAGTGTTTTGATCAAACCTAATCTCACTACAGTTGTATTGTTTAATATATCTACTTCATTACTATACTTCTCTAATATTAATTTTCATTTTGTGAAATACCTTCATAAAGTCGCCCCCATCCTGTCACATATGCTGTAGAACCTACAAAGTTTGTATCATCTTGAGGAACACATACTGGTATCACATTAGGCTGAAATGTTACAGGTTCATAGAATCGTAATAATGCCAAGTCATATTCAAATGTTCGAGAATCAAATTGTGGATGTGATGCAACAATCTGTACTCTTCTTTCTTGATAACCATAAGGTTCATCCTCCAATGAAAGATCATGTTCTCCTAATCTTAATAAAAGATCACTAGGGGGAACACTGTGAACAAAAGTAAAAAAATTGTTTTAGTTAATTATTTGCAATGACATTATTAATGCAGTTAGACTTCGTGTTAGCTCTAATATTACTTTAAAAATTTTAGATTTTTTTTCTTAACCGGATTGCTTCTGATTTTTTCCATACAAAGGAAATTTTCATCATAATTATTAATTATGGTAAGTAGTAAGTAATGATCATTTTTTAAAACATAATTAATTAAAAAAAATTTATTAATTTATTTTATTACTTCTCAACACAATGAGCTGCTGTGATGGCCCAATTTTCATTCAATAACGCTGCACCACATTTGTGTAAATACGTTGATGTTCTCCACTGGCGCAAAGAAATCTGTAACAATAGTTTTTATTTTAAGAAACATTAAATTTTATGTTTGTATATATGTATTTTTATGTATAAATAAATAACAATTACTTTCTATAAGGAATTTTAAATAATGTTATAAGAAGAGGCTTGCTATAAAAAGAACATTGCAATGAAGAGGCAATGAAGCAAAATTAGATTCTCTCACAGGAACAATATGTTTTTGAAAGTACAATTTTAATATTTTGTTGCAGAAAGGTTGTGGCTAATTATAATAAAAGTGAGAAATGAAAAAAATTTCAAGTAAAAAATATAGACAATAATTCATTATTCATTAGCTTCTGAGTATGTGATAAATTTAACACAAATCTTTTTCAATTTAATATTTTCCATTTTAATAAACCCATTGATCTTAGGTCTGTATTTACCAATAGGAAACATGTTAGGAAATTTTGAGTATTGTTCAAACAATCAATTGAAAAAATAAAGAGGCTATTTTTAAAGACAATATTTAAAACATGTATAAAATACATAGTACATACTACTGTAAAGTCTCCAAAGTAAAAGTAGGGTACTGGGTACAAAAATAATTTAAATGAAAACACATAAATGTTGTTGTCATTTCAGTAAAAGCTCCTGCTTTTAAAATATGTAAAACTCCTTCCATCTTGTAAACCAATTCCAAAAAGTAAATATTGATCTCTTGTTTCTAACTGAAATGCTGATCAATGATAGTCTAGATATATTAAATCTGATGCACTTAAAAAATTATAAACTTGAAAACTTCACTTTTAGGAAAAAAAACTGTTATGACCTTGGCTTCATAAGGAGTTACATAGTCAAAAGACAATAAGACTTTACTACATTTATTTTTTAAAATTTTTAATATTATCATTTCTCAATAGAAAAAATTACAACCTTATTTATCATTTTTGTAAGAAAATTTGAACAACAACTATAAAACTGCTTGGAACAACAACAATAATGACTACTTAGGATATCTCATCTCAATTTAATGGAATGTTTCCAAATGTCAGTATGAAATTATTGTATTTTTTAAAAAAATATTTGGTGATCAAGTCAACGCTCTGAGTATATCTGACTGTATGTCGCCTATGTGTACTTCAAAAGGATATTGTGGTTCAGAAAATATTCATAAATACTGTATAAAAAAAATGTATAAGAAATGTCACACTGTACCTGCCAAGGCCATTTTCCAAATGTTGCTTTGTCACCTCCAACAATCCTTGACTGTGGAAACAATCTTCTTCCACAAACTACAAAAACAAACATGAACTTTTCAATTTTTTGTGAAAATTAAAAACTTTTTAAAAACAAATAAGTCAGCCTTAATTTAAAACTTTATTGACAAACATTATTGGATTTACAGAATAAAAATATTGACAAAGTTCAAGTTGACTAGAAATTCCCCAACAAAAAAATATTTTTTTGTAAATTTTTAGTTGATTTGGAAAGATATGAGACATGTTTTTTTTCAGTAAGTGTAGTTTTAAAATATGTCTGTTGCAGCATTACAGTCACTATTTTGCTTATGCCCACTGAGTACCACTTATTCATTAGCCACAAACATTATAGAATTATTAATCTGAGTTTATTTTTGTATGTTTTTTATTTTATTTTAGTTTTTTCTTAACATAACTTTATGCCAGTTAGATTAATTAGGATAAGGGATCAGAAGTAATGGTAAATGAAAAGCCTATAGCAATAACTCAAGTCTCAAATCTATGATCTTGAGCTTGCAAGTTTGAGCATGCATCAGACTTCCCAGAGGTTTAACTACATTAGATATTCCAGCTCTTAGAGTACGATTTTTAAAATGTCTCAGGCTTTTTAAAATCATCCTAGTGTGAAATATGTGCTGTCGTTCATTTGTTAAATGCTAGAGATGTAAAAAAGTGCCTGAAATTCAACTGTAGTTATTCGAATATATGGATAAAACTCTACAAAAATAAATTAGAGCATTTAAACATGACCATTGGAACGTGTACAGTTAGAGAAAAGTTGTTGTTGTTGTTTTCCAATGGCTTCCGCTGGCTCACGCCATCTTTGATCTTGCTTCCCAGTAGAGGCCAGGGAGGTCTCCTCTTCTTTCCTTCTCTTCATCTAATTTTCTGCAGACCAGGAGGTGGTCCTTGTTCATGATGGTGTCTGGGCATTCACACAATGTGCAGTTGTCATAGTTTAATATCTTAATTTTCTTCAGGTGTTCATTCAGACAGTCGTGTCCAGTTGTCAGCCGAAAGACCGCGACAGATGTCCTCCTCTGGAGATCCTTGACCTTCCCATACAAGTCAAATACATTCTCATAAGACTTGGGGGACAAAGTTGATCGCGTCCGCAGCACACTTTAAGCTGTACGTGTCCCCTGGGTAGTGCTAAATGATCATCAATGATGGCAAATGTTTCCCAAAGTTGGAGAAAAGTTGGTGATCAACAATCATTAATTGTTGACCTAGCACTGCAAATTGACAAATGTTCAAGAAAACAGGTGCTTTACGATTTTGTAATTATGTAATGTGTTTCATCAAGTTTAAACAGTATTTTCTATGAATCAGTGGCAGAAGACTAAAAATATTGCAAATTATGTTTCTGTTGGGTGCCAAAAATGTTGACTGAGTTCCACAAAACCAATAATTTAGACAGCCATAGAATGTCTAAATTGTACTTTTCTCTATATGCACAATGTCAAAGGGAAAATGTTTTAAAGCCAAATGATTGCTGGTGAAAAACGTGTTGCACACAGTTCACCACAATCAAAACAATGCATGGAATGGAGACTTTAAACATCTCTGAAAAAAATTAAGTTCACACAAGCATTTGAGCCAACAAATTGTGTGTAATGTGTTTTGGAATAAGCAGGGGATGTTGCTTGTCAATTTTCGCCTCAGATAAACACAGTAATGTTCAAATATATAGCAGCCCTTAAATAAAATACATTATGCAAAAAAAGTGTGGCATGCTCAGTACAAAGACAATTTTTATTCACAATAATGCTTGTAATCATTGAATCAAAGATCTTGTGTCATATGGCTAAAAACAACTTAATCAAAATCCATGCTCCACTTAAAGAAGGACCTTAAATCAGCACTACAGTTATAATGATGTATTATAACTTTTTTTTTATAAAATTTTTATTAGATTTTTTATAAAATACAGCAAAAACAGCCATGCTGCAGTGGATAGTAAACCATGTTGGTAGATTTTTATGTGGTTATGACTCAGAAGTTGATTGTACAATGCAATAAGTAGGCACATACCCTAATTAGATGTAAATTATCCTGCAAAGTAAGTTCCAGAATTTTATTTAGAAATAAGTAAATTAGAAAAAATGTCCATGTATTTTTCTTTCAAAATGGTTCTACTTAAAAACGTACTTCTACTATATAGTAGAGAGCATATTTATGTAGTATATAATATATTTATATTACATAGAAAAGAAAATTTTTGTAAATAATATAGAAGTCAGAAACATTATAATCTTTTATATTTAATAAGGTGAGTTTATAAGTAGAGATTATTTATTAAGTAGAATTTGTGGTCAAGTAATTAATGTTTTAAACATAAAAAAGAAAGATAAACTTTATTTGTTGAGTACATACAAACCCTTCCTAGCTTCAAATATTTTACATTTGTTTACACATTTTGAAATACTTCTATCATCAAAATTTTGTTGTTGTACTGCTCCCCTAAATCTATGTTCATTCTTTTTTACTAACTTAACCCCTCTCCTCCCTACTTCTACCGCTTAGTCATTCTGGTTTCTACTTAATGATGTGCTTGCTTGATTGGTCCTCCCAATGCTTTCTCTTTAGGTTGGCTTAATCCTTAAATATTTTCAGGCTTTGAAAAATATAATGTGTTTTAACAGATATAAAATATTCAAAGCTAGGAAAGGCAGATGTATATAATAAAAAAAACAAAACATTCCTAGCTGAAATAAAAATAATTACTTAAAAAATAAAAAACACAACTGCTAAAATACAAAATACAAAAAATATACACAAAAATTATACATTTTGTAATTAATAGAAATGAAAATATGAAATACAATTGATTTAAAAAGATGAAAATAAGGTATTAGAATAAATGCTTAAGAATATTTTCTGAGTATTTAGTTAATAAATTATTAATTTACATGTTAAGATCATATAATAAATGCAGTCAGGCGCTGTTTAGTGCAAATATATTGAGATGTATGTTTTACACTTGTACATTACTTATATAAGAATTTATGATTTCATCCTAGCAACTTATTTATCATATATTAAATTTGTTATAAGTTCATCCTATCTATTTCATCCCAATTTTACTCCTACTTTTTGCATGAATTTTGAATAGGAGGGGTGGTTTGGGTGAAAGTTATGTAGCCTATGACACTCCTGGTGAAGGGAGGGAATCAAACAAGCTAAGGTAGATCAAAATCAGACTAGCCATTAAGAAAAAACATACATACATGATGGATGTATGATGGAAAAAACATACATACATACTTACCCAGGTACTAAAAATATAACACTTTTTTGGCAGTCGTGTAAAAAATGATAAAGATAAAGGTTTATTATTATTAAATGTTTAAATTTTTAAATGTATATATATATATATATATATATAGTCTGTAGGTGTGTCAATGTTTTAAATTACATTTTTTCCTCATTTTTTTTGTTTTGTTTTTGCAATGTTACAATTGTAAACATATCTATTTTTCAAGTTTTTATGCATATAATGTAATGAGTCACTGTTGACATAAGCATTTCAGTAGTTTACGCTGTAGGTACATGTATTAAAAGAAAAAGAGGAGGAAAATGGAAAATTGATAAAAGTTCAATTTTTAAATCTTTTCCCACTCTGACTTCAACCAATTTTCAAAAATGTTATTTTAATTCTTATGATTTTGTCCTGCATTTTGATTCTAATGGGGTTTAAAAATGATACAAGTGTTACAAAGTGTCAGAAAAAACTTTCATTCAATAATAGAATATTATTTTAATATAATTCTTGGAAAAATATATGATTAGCAAAGCGTTCATTTTTGAGAAGGGAAATACCCCTTCTCTATATTATTATCCTTAGTATTATTATCTATATTATTATAGATAATATATTATTATCTCCTTATTATCCCAAATATATTATTATCTCCTTATTATCCCAAATATAGGAGATTATATAGAGCCACCAAAACCTCTACAAAAGTTTCAAGTTTCCATGTCCCTCCCCTCTAATTTTGATGTAAGAGGCATATCAACATATAATATATATATATATATATATATATATATATATATATATTATACTCTCATATTTATTTAGCAGATCCAAGAGGTGACTTGACAGGACAGAATGCTGCCACATTCCTTGATGTCAGGAGTTAATGTAACAGAAAAATTAATATTGGTAATCCTAGACAAATCTGCAAGCTCATATTCTACAGGTTCAAATCGCAAGGAACTGCTCTAGTTGTATTAATCTAACCTATGAAAAAAATCTTACCATCAACAAAATTTGATGTGTTTAAAAGAGTAGTTTCTATTTCATTATCTGTGTAATTAGACTGAAGACCAAGATAGGTTTCTGTTGTCGAATTAACCAGATTTACTGTTGACGGTGATGTTGATGCAGTTGATGATGTAGTCCCTTCAGTTGATGTGCTTGGTGATAATGTAGTAACATTAATAGTACTAGTAGGTTTATTCGTTGTATTTGGTGGTATGTTGGTTGTAGTAGCAGAAGTTACAGGTTTAGCAGTTGAAGTTGATATTATATTAGGTTTTGTCGATCCTGTAATGCAACAATTATTAAGTATTAATGTAATTCAGTATTTCATATTCTGAAGTAAGACGTTTAAAAATATTAATTATTAATTACTGTAGATTGTTTTAAATGTAAAGGACTGTTGTTAGGACTGTATTTATAAATAGACAGACAGTAGAACACATGATTTTGAGTAGTGCAAAATTTTTTAAAAGAGTAATTTACCAGAAAATTAATTAATATTTAAAGTGTTGGTTTTCCTATTTAAGAAATTGTTTCTTATTTGATTATATTCTTTTTAAGATCTTTTGTTATATAAATTGCCAAAATATAGACTTTTTAGTTCTGTTAGACAAATTTAGAAATCTGATAATCTTTCCCCTTGCAATAATCCAAACCTTAAAATATAGCACAACCTCGAAAACTTGACCTAATGTGGCCTGGGAGAGTGTTGAGATATTAAAATGTTGAGCATTACAAAACAAAAGCTATACAGTAGTACAATACATAATAAAAAGTCTATGTTGTAACTTATATCCCTTATGTTATCAGATTGTAATACAGTAAAGTATAACATTTTTGTACATAGACTTTAAACTATGTAAATAGGCTGTATACTGTGTAAATATCTACAAGCAATTGTCAAGTTTAAAGGAATGTTGATTTGCTAAGTTTCCCAAGTTGTTCTGTAACAGCAACCTATATTTTACGATCCTTCATGGAAGATCATAAAATGTAGCTTGTTTGTGAAAAACTGAATAAATAGTCCCATTAAATGATTAATTACCCAAAAATATTAATGAAATAATAATACGTTTTTTATATTTCCACAACATTTTTATTTGAGTATTGCCAACCAAGGTTCCATTCATTAGAGCATTGTCAAGTTCACTTAACAGACTAAAATTAAAACAGATGGTACAACAATATATTTTTTTAGGGAAACTCCCTCCCCAAAATGTAATGTTGTAATACTTGTTTTAACTTCAGTCTGTTAAGAGGCCTTGACAATGCTCTAACGTATGAAACATTGGTTGGCAAGACTCAAATAAAAAAGTTTTGGAACTAAACAAACATGTTATTATTTCATTGATATAACAGATTTCCACCAAGTACCAATGGTCTTAACTATAAATAATTCAAAAAATGTGTTGTACACCATTTTTCTAAAATAGTAGAAATGCAACTAAACAACACATTTCTGCTACTAAACAACGGAGCTAAATGACAAAACCAAGCTAGAAATATCCTTATTAATAATATTAATAAGGAATTTTTATTAAGATGAAAAAAGGCATATTGTTCAAATTACTTTGGCAGAGAAAACATTTACATGATTTCCTTTAAATTAAAGATGGGGATCATTTTCAGATAAAATGATCAACTACAATAAAAACTGCTACATTTAAAATTCATTTATGTGAATGTGATCCAATGTTAAGCTACGTTAATAAGCACATTACTTTACCATCAAATGGTAACACATGTATTAGTCCACTATAACAACTGTAACAACTTTTGAACAGGAGGAACTATATGGAAGATTTTTTATAAGTAGAATAAATGTTTATATTATGACTTGTCTGTCTTTAAATAAATAAACTCACTAAATATGTGTTTAACAATATATTTTTTGAGGCCAAAAATTCATCAATAAGCAGTACTTTTTATTTATTCTGTTTACTGTTTGTGAAACATTTTTGTTATTGGTTTAATATTGAATACAAAATTAACCATATAAAGAATGTTGAATTTAATGATACCTTAAACATTAATGTAGTTCATAAGTAGAAATCAAAGGTATTTTAAAGTAATCAAAATATTAATCTAAAGAGCTAGTTTTTAAATCTCTACTTCTCACTCTATATTCAACAAAACTAAAATTTGATAAATTATACAAAAATAATGTATAAATAATACATTATTCTAGTATTTCAAAAAAATGTTTATACTTTTATTTTTGTGAGGAAGGATTTTACAAAATGATTACATGTAATAATAATACTTTTAGATTTCATATGCAAAACCAAAGACCCAAATAAATTTGCATATATGTTTGTCTTTCAGTCAAAAATGTAACTCTTACTTATTAACAATGTGACTGGTTATTATAAAATTTGGCAAAATTAGTCTTTATAGTTGCCAAACCAAGGAAAAATGTAGGGGTTAATAACAAAAAATATGTAGGTATAAAATCTTAACGACAGTACATCAATATACCTCACATAAACCTTAATACACTTCTTAAGACCTAACTCACATCTGTTAAGTGAGAGGTATCATTTAAAACTAGTTGTGATATAATACTGATCCTGAATATAAGAGTTTATATAGAGTCACCAAACCTTTCCACAAATTTCATGTTTTCATGTCCAATCCCTCTAATTTTGACATATCAGGTAGACAAATTTCAAAGAAGTTATAAATCTAGTTTGCATAAAAAAATGATTTTTCAAAAATTTTCATTATTTTATATATTTATGAAATATTTACATATTTTTACATTTTTATATAAATATTTACATATTTACATATTCATGAACCTTGAAAAGGCGTTTTGAAATATTTACTAACAACTTTGGAAGAGTTTTTATTCCACTTGGCCTTTTGAAGTGTTGTTAAAAGTAAGTATTACATGATTTAAAGGTAATTTTTACATGTGGACACAATATAAAGTATAGCTAAAAAATAAAGGGACTGATTTTTCTAAAGACAACCAGTGACTATGTCAAGGTCAAATGCTACATTGCCAAGTCAGGTGACATCCCTTCTTCCCATTCCTGCCACTGACATGACTGCTGACCCCTCAGTCAGGGAGAGGCGAGTGGTCTGTTTTTGTACTAGACCATACATCCACTGAACATTGGGAAAACACTTATTATTTTTAAAAAAACAACATGTTAACGTGAAATTTTTAGTGAAACTCAAAAAGTCCACCCATTCTTTGTTGAAACAAGTGTATGGTAATAAATATTTATCACATACTCAGTTATTTAAATGATTCAAAGAAAGCCAAAAAAGATTGACGATGACCCATGTCCAGGATGACTTTCAACATCAATGACGGATAAAAACATTGAAAAAATTGGCAATTTAATCAAAAAGACTATCAGTATTTGTGATGTCACTGAGATTATCAGAATCGACACAGAATCATTTTGGCAGATTTCACATAAACATGTTAACATGAGAAAGTTTGTTTAAAAATGGTGCCTAAAAACTCATAACTGAACAGAAGAACTCTTGAATGAACACTTGTGCTGACACTTTAAAACCCATCAAAAAAGACCATACTCTTGGAAAGAGTAATAACATGTGATGAATTGTGGTTTGTTTACTTAAGGTCCAGAAATGGGATTTGAGATAATTAAAGCTGTGAAATAAAAAGCAATGGAGACCCTGAACACCAGTAACCCCGAAAGTAACTTGAAACACTGCTCTAACAAATAAAACATTTGCAAAGAGCGGTGGAGACATTGTAGAGGGGTGTATAATGTTAAAGTTGTGAAAAAATAAAAACAATGAATGTGACACCCTTAATCTAGTTATTTTCCAACCACACCTCATACATTTCAAAAGGAAAACTTAAATCATACCCTATAAGCAGTCAGTTTGGCCAATGTTTGTTTGTTTGTTTGTTTGTGTGTGTGTGTGTGTGTGTGTGTGTGTGTGTGTGTGTGTGTGTGTGTGTGTGTGTGTGTGTGTGTGTGTGTGTGTGTGTGTGTGTGTGTGTGTGTGTGTGTGTGTGTGTGTGTGTGTGGAGAGAGAGAGAGAAGAGAGAGAGAGAGAGAGAGAGAGAGAGAGAGAGCGACATATATATTATTTTCCAAATAAGAATTTTTATCTTTTGAGATATTCACAACAAATTTCACATGGTGGTTGTTTAAAGCTCCAAGAAAAATAATGTGAAGTAACAGTCTCATCAGCCCCACTCTACCCTCAAAATTACTATTTTAGACAAGAGCATTGTCAATTACCTACAGCTAGTTTAGAATAAGTAAGATATTTTAGATTTGTTTCTCCCTCATTATGTTTCTTCAGGTTTGACCACAAACAGATTTAAGTTTAAGTGAGCATAGTTTCTTATATGTTATAGTCTTTTTTAGTAATACTGTATCCCAAATCAGTATACATAAAGCTTAAAGTTTGTGTATGTTCCAAATAAATAAAAATATCTTTCAAGATATTCACACCAAATTTTACATGATTGTTTAGGTTATCAGGAAAACCTTTTAGGTGAGGTAGACCACACACCCTAATCCCATTCCCAAAATCATTGTATTTATTTAATTCAAATATATCATCAAAACAAAACCAAGCAACACTGCATATCCATAGCCCGTTGAGGACAAAACAGAAAAAAATATAGATTATGTTTGAAATATTATACTAGAATATTTTTAAACCTCAAATATTTTATGGAAATTTCAGAATATGATTAGTGACAGCAGTACAAGTAACAAATCCTTTTCAAGTGTCCTACAAAAACTTGATCATAAACAATATAAATGAAAGCCAATATTATACATTTAATTATAATAATTACAAACTTCTTAAGTCAAGCTACATACATTTCCTAAGAAGCTTATAAGAAATTATTGGTATGCCTAATTAATCTTCTCAGGACAATAAATAATAATTTTCCTAAGAACTTTTTTTAAGTGTCTCTTTTTAAGATTATATAATTTCTATTCTTTGATTTTTACAAATAATCAATATTTATATTACCATTAATCAAATAATTTTTATTAGTATTCATTTTTTTTCTAAATAATTATAACATTCACCCACTAAGGTAGTTTTGCTAACAAATCAACTATTATGGAGAAGTTATGGGCTTTTATTTTCTTGTATTTTGTACAAAAATTTGTACCAGTATTTAGTTTAACATTAAGATTTCAGTATTTATTCATTAACTCACCTAACTCTCCAGGCTCACTTTGTGAAGGTTCGTGAGTAGAAACTGATACCTCAACCCAGGCTTCCGAGTTTGTTACTGATGAAATGGTAGGAGAAACTGGAATTTTTGTTTTATCTGGTGAAAAATAAAATTGAAATTAGTGTTTATACAGTTTTTTCTGACTAAAAATTATTGGACAATTTAAGAATTTGCTTATTACTTTGGAACACAAAATACAATTGATTTGTAGAATTGAAAAACTTCAATATTGTTTTTACAAAAACACTTTTTATATGCTTTAAGCTACCAAATGGGTAAGCGATTTGAGAAAATGATGTATGTTAAAAGAATTGTAAGGTAAACTTTTCCCTTCTTCCCTTATGAAACTAACATTAAGACCAGAGGTGTACCCAGGGGCCATGGGCCCTCTCTAAACATAAAAAATGTAGTTAAAGTTGGTCAAAAAACAAAAGGGAAAAGTATGTATTTTAATTTATTCTGCTGTTACCTTTACTCAGTGAGGTACTTCATTCAAAATGAGGAATTTTGCAAAGTTTGTAAGTAGTGCTAAATGTTGATGGCTACAAAATAAAAATTGCAACATTTGAATATAAAAATCAGTAGGAAAAGATACTCATATAGTGAAAATGTAAACTTTAGCAAGTTTGAGTACAATAGTGTTTTTATTAGACATTGAATGAAGTTTGTATTTTGTAAACTTAAATATACACAACTTCTGGTTCAAATTTTGTAAATGTAATGAAATTATTCTGAAATGTAAGAATTGAAAGTAAAATCCAATAAAATAAATTAGGATAAAGATCTTGAAATATTGTACTTCCAGTTAAGCATGCAACTTTAACTCTAAAAAAATATCGTAAAATAATTTTTTTGATATTAAAAATCCAAAATTTCTAACAGATTGCCTTTTTGCATTCGGGGTTATTCCATACCCACAGACACCTGCACCCCTCAAACATCAACCCTGAATACACCGTGATCAAGACACAAGGTAAACTTAACAACAATAGAAAAGCATGTTATTATTTACCACATTTATGTATATACGGAAGAGTACATGACATTTTGAGAGCGTAAATCAACTCTTGTTCAAATGCCTAATATAAATTACAAAAAACATGAATACTAGAACATTAGCTTAGATGCCTAGAATATTATTTTAAGACCTTGATGTTATTATTAATCATAAAACACTTGATGTTAGCAAGAATCACGCTTTTATTCTTATGTAAAATTGCCTAGACTACTAATAAGATAGACTCAACAGACCATAACGTTTTACATTGAATACCATGAATGTTAGACATTAACTGAATTATTTCAGGAAATCCGCAAGCAAGAAAATCTAGAGATGCGGCTCTATAATTAATTGGTAGGCAATTAGCATGCAGTTTGAATACACAAAATTCTCCTAACCTTGTTGTCGATGTTACATAACTACAGTAACCTACCAACACAACAGGATAGACTTGTCTCTTATACAGGATAGTATTTATTTTTCAAAATAACTGCATATCAACAAATGTTCTGTCTTTGGTTTTGAAATATAGTAATTATTTCATTACTGTTTTAAGATTTTGAAATATGTCTGTTGGCGTATATAAATAAAGAATTTATTTCAATTGATATTAAAAATTGAATTGTTTTTACAACACAGTATTATGTTGAACATATTGTTTGGATAAACAGCACATATAATTACATTGTGTCTTCATATGTTTGTAAAAAGCATGATCATAATCAAGTTTTTAACTATAATTTCCTTTATAGGAACATCAAGTAATTAAGTTCCTATAAAGACTTGATGGTGATTGTTATATTCACATAAAAAGTATTTCAAAATATTGAGGATATGAAGATATTAGTTTGCTAATTAATTGTAAACAAAACTGTTAAACATCATAAATTCATAGATTCATAAACATAAATTTTAAAGTGTCTTGTTTTATTTATTATTTTTTTAATGTAATCATATTTATATTATTATCTGCGTATAAACCCTGTTGGATCACGCAAAGCACTCCGACTCATGTCTTGCTCCTTCTAATCCTCCACACCTCCCTCATCCTGTCCCCATGGATCCTCTTCCGCTCCTCCGTCCATTTTACCCCTGCTCTCTTTGGAATTTCATTCTCTGGAACCTTCCAACCGAACATCTTTCTCCTGTATGTGTTCCTGTCTATATATATGTATGTATGCTTTTATTCATATGAATGTATTGTGCATATTCATATATGTATGTATGTATATATATATATATATATATATATATATATATATATATATGTACACACTATAGCATATACTTTTTCCAAGTAGTTATTTTGTTCAGGCATAACACTCAATATGTAACACTATAAATTAACACACACTGAATATTTTAAAATTGTTAAAAACAATCTCTTCATTATAAAATTACATGAAACAATATGTAGCACCTTTGAATAACCTTCCCACTAATTGGTCTATAGTTAAAAAATTAAAATCCACATAATTATTTCATCTAATACTACATAATAGTGTTTGAATAAAAAATTTAGTACTCACTTTGTGTATTTGCTGGACCAATAGGAGTTGAAACAGGTTTTATTGGTTTGACAGGAACTTCATCTACAGTGGTCCAAGTTACTAACGCAGGTGGAACATCAGTTGGTGGTGAAGGTGATCCATTTATTAAGTTTGAAACTTCTTCCTCGAATTCAATTGAACTAACTGTAGAGAAATTACCAAGTTCTGGCAATACTTCATTGCTAATTGTTGTTGAAGTAACAGTCACTTTGTTATATATTGGAGTCGAGGTTAAAGGTATTTTGACATAAGTTGGACTAGATGGTTTTGTTGTAGGTTTAGAAGAAATAATTGGTTTTTGGGTAGGAGATGGTTTGTTTGCATTTGATGGTTTTGTTGCACTTAATGGCTTTGTTGATAGTGATGGTTTTGTTGCACTCGATGGTTTTGTTGGTAGTGTTGGTTTAGTTTGAAGCACCGGCTTCGAGTTATTTTGAGGTCTTGATTCAGTAGTTAGATTTACAAGTGGTTTTGTGGGTTTTGTAATGTTCACTGGTTTAGAAGAGGTTGGCTTTGTAATATTTACTGGTTTAGAAGAGGTAGTTGGTTTGGAAGTTAACAATGGTTTTTGTGAAGGTTTTGGAACTTTTACAGGTGGGCCTGTGTTAAATTTGTCTGATGTAGAAACTGTTGCAGGTTTAGTTACACTTAAAGATGGTGGTTTTGTAATTGGACGCTGTGTGGCTTGACTACTGGAATTATTAGGTTTGTTTCCAGGTAATGTAAGAGTTGGTTTGATTTTGTTAGTAGACGTTATTGGAATTTGGGGTTTAGGTTTAGTTGAAAATACTGGTTTTATAGGAGGACTTGTTGGTTTTGTCTCAGGTTGACTGAGTGAAGGCTTGTTGTAAGATGAAACTGGTGTAATTGTTGGTTTTGATGGTTTTGTAACCGGCTGACTAACTGGTTTATTATATGATAAATTTGGTTTGAGTGGTGGTGATAGTGTTGGTTTTGGTCTTGGTTTTTCTAATGTCTGATTTGATAGTGATACATTTTGATTAATAGGTGGTTTTTTTGTTGGTTTGAAATAGTTATTTATAATTGATGTAATTGGACTTTGAGTAGTTGAAATTTCAACTGTGTAAGGTGATTCAGTTGTCTTTGAGAAAACTGGAGTTGTTGAACTTACAATAAGCACTTCTAAACTTGGAGGTTTCTCAGTATTTGATGGTAATTTTGTTGAGGTTATTTGTGGTTTTGATGGCTTTCTTACAGGTGGTAAAATGTCAGGTGTAAGTGTTGCAGTTGATGTCTTGTCAGGAAGTACTGAAGTATTTTTAACTAATTGTACAGACTGATAAGTGGACAATAAGTAATTTTCTGTACTTGACAAACTTAAAACACTTTCTTCAGATATATTATTGTTATCTAATGGAGCAGCTAAATCCAGATTTGAGGTTGGAACCTTGCAGCAACTTCCAAAATAAAAACGATCTATACAAGTTCCCAAATGTGTTCCATTTGTTTTTGCACATGAATAAGCAAACATACAGACCCCAGTCTCTCCAGTTCTACGACTTACACATGGTAAATGACGGATATTGCGACCAAAACCTGAAATTTAATACAATTTATTTTTTAATATTTTTTACATACAAAATTAGTTAAAATTAAATATAAATTTAAAAAATAATTTATGTATAATCAACAATGTTTAAACATTTTTTTTTACCATATTTAGGATGTGCAGGTAAATTATATTATAAACATTTAACCCTTATAATAAACAAATATGGTTCTATATGAAATATATAAGCCTAAATTATATAATCAATTCTCACCAAAAAAATGTTAAAATTAAGGAATTTTATTTAATGTGCAAACACTTACTATGGCAAAATTGGGTTATTTGTTGAAATTTAAAAATAAAGGAAAACGTTTGAGGTAGCAGACCTTTTTTAAAGAGTTATTGTCAGAAACCAAGAAATTTACATGAATTTTCTATGATCATAAGATATGTAAAAGACAATGTAGGCCAATATGCTCTAAGTCATGTAAGAGAAACTTTGATTTTGACTTTTTATAGAGTATTAAATTTTAAATATTTTCACTATCTTCGAAATGTCTGAATCCTCTTTCTCAAAAAACTCTGCATTTTTTTATACTAATACTAAATTTTATTTTTTATTTTTTAAAAGTACATTTACATATTTTGTTTACAAGTATTAGAAATAAATGTTTACTCAGAGTTTTTATTTATATATGTTGTTTATATGTTTATTATATTGACTACCTCACACTGTCCAATATTACATAAAATCCAAATATGTAATAATATATTACTGAATCATTCAAAGAATATCATGTTTCTTATTTACTAAATGTTCAAACATGGATTTACAGTATATGCAACTGATCTGATAAATTAATTTTTAAATTATTAATCTAAATTAAACAAATTGTTCTATTATAATCATATGATATGAGGTAAAGTTAACATGTATACAGGAGATGAACTTTACTTAACCTAATATAATATAATAGCATAATTACTTCAGTCTACAACATATTCAAATACAGAGCCAGTCTGGCTTATTGTGGAAGGTAAAACCTTGAATTGTTAAGGGCACAATTAAGAAGCCAATATCCTGAGGCCTGAAGGATTTTGTTATATACTGCAAAGGAAGTTGATTTTATTTACGGAGTGAAGAGGGTCTTTGTTTCAACTATACCATTCAACACTTTGTTTGTGTCTTATTTGCTTGTTTGTTGTTATACAGTTTTGAAATTCATTAAGAGGTAATTTGTACAAAGCCAGAATGATGTATTTATGAAATTTTTTCCATTTACTTCCATTTCAAGATGGCGAGCTCTGATTTTCAATGATGAATGTATGCAGTTTTAGCAATATGCATTAACCAATTGTTTTGAAATTTGAAACGAAGATATCTTGTATAAAGCCAAAATGTTGTATGTATAAAATTTTTCCAGTTTATTTTCATTTTAAGACAACAGCCTCTGATTTAACGATGATGAATGTAGTCAGTTTTGGTCAAATACATTGGCCGATTATTTTGAGATTTGGTACAAAGGTTCATTATTTAAAGTCCAAAAGATGACCATGTAAAATTTGTTCCCATTTACTTCCATTTAAAGATGGAGGGCTCTGATTTGATATTGAGATTGTAGTTGCTGGTTATTTCATGTAATATTGGCTGAACAGCAAAACATTTCATAATGTTGACCATTTCATGGAGAAAGAGCACAACATTTCTAATCATGTTGGCCCAATACATTTTTTTGTAAATATTACAGTTACCGTTGAATTGGCGGAAAAGATTATAAGCACTGTCGTGGCGTGTTATGTATATTAATTAATATACTGCTACATTTAATGTTCTTTGAACTACTATTGCCATTTTTCAGCACATTGATTAAAAATAGTTTTTGTTTTTAAAATCTCAAGATTTGTCAAGAAAAACGTTTGCTAGTGTAAAAAAATGGGAATCAATGTTTTTACAATGCTCTAAAATGACATGTAATCATTTTTTTCAGTATATTATGGACACTCCAAAAGCATATGATTTTAAACCTTAAAACATAAGAAACAGAGGAATGCCACATGACTTATACCATAGACAGATGATTGTAGATCTAATAGTCTAGAGAGAAAAATTAGTTCTACACTTCTTACATTGAAGACCAGTGGCAGCTCATAAACTGGCACTGCTGAACTACAACACCCTCAATTCCACTTAGTATTTTTGATAACATTTAATATAATGAGTCCTTTTTCTTTAATTCTTTCTTTATACTTGTACAAGATATAATCCTTAAGTTTGATGTCAGTAACCATCACTCCCTTTATGAAAAAGATAAAAAGAGACTTTTTATAGAACTGTGTGCTTCACAATTCCAGCAGCAAGATGCTTGACTGTTGTGCACATGCGTACATAGGAAGCTGCATGTAAGGCTGCAAGGGAGAGAGAGCACTGTCGATCCCTCACTTCTGACCCTAGTGTGATGGTAGGAGGTAGTTTTTTTTACTCCATGTGTGTTGTGTTTAAAGCCATGTACCATATTCTTCAGTGTGATAAAGTGCACAATTAGATTATTATCCTGCTTCCAGCTATTCTATTTGATTCATTTTTTTTAAAGTTTTAATTAACTTTTCTAAGAAGCACTATGAATTCAGAAAGACTAAAAGACTAAATGTGCTTACAGTGCTTTCAATGAAGAAAAATTGTCTCAGTTATCATTCAGCAATCAAGGAAAAATTTATTGATCTTTTGTGCAAATTAAAACAAGAAGAATGGATTTAATTTTTAAATGATTAGGTTAAGCTTAAACTGTAATAATTTAGATTAAAGTAAATAAAAAATGTTTGATTTTTTCTTTTAACATTTATTAAGTTTGTGGATAAATTTTCTTTTTTTACATATTTGTTTCCTTTTACATAATTTTAAAATAAAGGCTAAAAATTTTCTGGTGCAGAAGTCCCACTGTACAGGAAAGACAGATATTCTCAAACCTAATAGCCCAGAGCCTTAGTGATAGCAAGTTTCTTTTTATTTTTAGGTTTTACAACAAAAGTTTTTGTGACCTCAAAATTTATTAGGGATGGGTATTTAATTATTAATAATTAAATATATTTTGTTTTCTTTTAATGTAAGACCCTTTCAAGATGAGAAGTGTAGTTGCTGGTTATTTTCTGTAATACAAGTTGAACAGGAGAGACAATTCACCTTATCATTGGGGGGGGGGGGGGAACAAGTATTCCAAAAATTCTAATTTTTTTGGAAGGGGCTAAGTATTGAAGTAGCAGGCAATGGATACCATAGGAGGTAAAAGGAGCTCCCTCCTGAAATATTGTGACGGTAAAACAAAAAAATTGGGGCTAAACGATGTAAATATACAAATAAATTTATTTGTATAAGATCAGTTTAATTTAAAATAAAAATAGTTTCAGAAAAAATTATCTACATTTATTATTTCTATATTATTTAGAGTGGAATATTTGTTACTGGTTATTTAATTTCAAAAGTTTTAAGCATTTGATTTATAATACTTCGAAAATATATCAGTACAGTAGGTAGCGTATGTGTAATGTTCAAATGAAGATTTTTGGGTGATTATAATCATGTAGGTTTTTTGCCCAACAAAAAAAAGTCAAGTGAAGATTTTGAATTTTTTCCTTGGAGGGATGTGGCTCCCCCACCCTCATTAAATGGCACCGTTGAGGCTGAATGGCTTATCCCATCACAATTTTTGCTGTTTCTAGGAGTAAGAGTACAACATTTCCAATAAAATCAGTCCAGTAACATTTTTCATAAATATTGCTGTTACTGGTTTAATTGGCGGAAAAGGTTGCGAGCCCATCAGAGCAGTAGCTAGGTAATTAATTATTATGCTGTGAAGTCTGCTAAGATAATCTTTGAGCTACTAGTTATAATTCTTTTAATTAACAATATTACTGCTATGACATACATATTTATACATACTTATTTGTACTACTAACTGCCAATCTTGTTTTCAACCTCTTTTGACATTGTTTTCAAGTACATCAGTAGTGTAACGTAGGAAGGTGGTACTTTTTTGGGCGTGGCAAAATATAACAATAATAATATCTTGTAATCTGAACTAGAAATTTAAACAATTCCTTTTCACATTTTTGTCATACTTACAATTCTGACCAATTATAATGAGTACGGAACTTTTTATTATTTAATTTGTAATAGAAGTGGGGAAGCCCTTTATTTAAGTGAGTTTAGTCATCTCGCTCACACTAATGACTGGCAACACTGTCTGTATTAAACACTTGCTTTGCGGTAATTCCCCATGTTTTATTTTGTGCTCTGATTGTTCATGACAACTTTTCAGCAAGAATTAATCCTTCCATATAATGAATATAAAGTTCAATCTTAACAACTGTAACATCAGTCATCCAATTCACGTTAACTCAATTAACCTGCTACAATTCATGTTTTCTTTAAGTGTGCGTTATGATTTGTGATTGTTAAATTATTGAACTTTGTTGAAAAATTGCATGTAAACTGTAAATTGATGGTCTAAATGTTTCACTCTTGGTATACTAAAACCATGTGAATATTACAATTTTTATATTTGTTTATCGCAATGTTGTTTACAACATTTTCATTGACTACAGTGAAAATGTTTCTTTGAATGTCTGTTAATTTTTTCAGCAACCAAGTTGATTTGAACATCACAATATACGTCAGCATTGCGTATATACCACAGAGCTTTAACAATGTCTTGCAAAATATTACTTTGAAAACACTGTATATATTGACATTGCTTTTTCTTGTGCAACCCCATGTTTGGATACCATAAGTCCAGACTAGTTTTAATAATTTTCTTTTTCACTGCATTTATTATTAAAGGGAAAATGATTTGTGTTTCACATTCTATTTGATGTTATTCGTTATGTGTTTATAATTTTATATTATAACTTATTCTTGTCAACACGTATCACACATTTTGTGTATATACTGATAAGTTGCATATGTGAACTTTTTGTAATGTGTTTATTATATTATAAAACATACATATATGACTTCTTTATTTGTACCCTGTGTAATACCATTGAATATAGACATATATATTCAATGGCAATAAACAACAACAAATTTATTTTTGCCAAAAAGTTCTTTAGCATTTCTGTAAATTTTGGATTTAAATACTTTAATAAGGGGTGACGAATTTGGCCTATACCCCATGATACACCACTGAAGTACCTTTACTGTCTTCAAAAACAATTAACAAGTTAATAATCTAAGTAAAATGAAGATACTCTTTAATGCATCTTTAATACAGGATGAAGAAACATTGCTAGAACTGACAGAAATATTTAATTAATTATAGCTCAATTTTAATTAAAGAGAAATTATTACTTGTTTCAATTTTTTGGACAAAAGTATTGTTCTCAAAGCTGCAAGGTTAATTTAAAATCCTATATTTCATGTAGTTGTACTTCTAATTTTTTTATTAAATAATGTCATTTTAGGTTGCATTACAACCTCAAATGCCTGAAGCACAACCATGAAATATTTAATTAAAATTTAATTTAACTTTTTTTTATGGATTCGCAACAATGAACAAGCAACTCCTTACCACTTTCATTGTTTATAAATAAAAGAAATTATAATTTTTTATTCATTATTAAAATTTGTCTGGTCCCTCCACACACATGTTGCGAGATAGGAAGTGATATTTACTAAAATGTTTTAAACAGTATATATTGCAAAATTAGAAACCCTAGTAATGTTTTTTTTTTAGTTGTAATGGCCGCCTCGGTGGCCTAGTTGATAGCGTACTGGGCTTTCACCCCAAGGACCCAGGTTCGATTCCCGGCCAGGACTTGGCATTTTCATATGCTGTAAATCATCCCATTGTCTGCATTAGCCCAAATGTGCACAATAGTCAGATGTTAAAAAAAAAAAAAAAAAAAATTGTTGTAATTTTTAGGTACTGCTATTAGAATGTAATATAGCTTAGTATTCCTGATCCAGAGGGTCTATCAGTTTAAATAAAAATTACAAGACATCTTCAATACTTTTTTATTACAGACCGTTTGGCCTACAAATCAATAAAAAAAAAAAATTTCTATTATCTCTTAAGTACGAGGGTTGATCAAATATAAACGAGACTGATTTTTTAAAAAATTTATTGCTTACTTACAAATTATTCTTGATACAACTTATTTTTCTACATAGTCTCCCGCACGAGTAACACATTTTTCCCACCGGATTGGAAGTTTTTTAATTCCATCTTCGTAAAAAGTTCTCGGGCGTTCATTGAGACATTGGAGCACGAAGGTCTCCACCGCAGAATCGTCTTCGAAACGCTGGCCTCCAAGCGCCTCTTTGAGTGGCCCAAACAGGTGATAGTCGCAGGATGATAAGTCTGGACTGTATGGGGGATGTTCCATTGGTTCCCAGCCAATTTGATCGAGTTTAAGCCTCGTAGCGTTCGCCGAATGTGGTCGGGCATTATCGTGAAGAAGAATGACGTTTCTCGCCGGTTTAGATTTCCTTTTCCTACGAAAAGACTGTTTTGTGGCCTCTAAAACATCGCAATCATATTGTGCATTTATTGTGCGTCGTTGATGGAGGAAATCGACGTGAAAGGCGCCTTGATTGTCGAAAAATACAGTGGCCATTACCTTCCCGGCCGACGATCGTGATTTGGCGACGATCATGGCTGAGGTTTTCTATTGCTTCCCGTCCTTCGGCGAATTCCTTGTGCCAAGCAAAAACGCGAGCTCTTGACAGGGTCCTGTCCCCGTATGGAGCCGTCAATCTACGAAAGATTTCAGTCGGATTGACCCCCTCCTTGGCCAAAAACTTAATAATAATTCTCTGCTCCACGGAAACGTGCACTTCACTCTCACTCATTGTATAGTTTTATACTGAAGGGTCCGAATGGAAATGTTGCCTGTCTATGCCCGTCCCAAACCTCCCAGGCTACCTGAAACCCCACACTTTAGAGTTCAATGTCCAACGGAAAAGTTTTTAGAAAGTCAGTCTCGTTTATATTTGATCAACCCTCATACGTAGTCCAAATTTTTGAACTTCAAAACCTCTACTGCCAATATATTTTTAGGAAAATATATGAGAAGAATTCACACCAAAACCTGACTGTGGTTTTGGTTTTGTGGTATCTCTGTAGTCCATTCTTTTTTAATTGTTTTTTTTTTTATATAAAAGAACAAACACTCATTTTGCCTCATTTTTATTCAAATATTCAAAAAATTAACTTCAAACATATTTTGCTAAACATTATGAATTTTTATATGTACATTTTGTGTTCCTTGGAACAGATTTTTTTATGTAATTATAACTCCCTAATGAGTTGAAAGATATGTTTTTTACTGCTTGCACTCAAACAGATTTTTTGAGGGGATAACAAACCAACTTTTTGTTTGGGTGCTTAAAGACTATGTATGAATGAATTTCATTATAATCATTAGAGCCAAATAAATATGTTTTGTAATTGCTTTAAAAATTTACATATTTAGATATGATAATTTTGAGTGACTTTCTTGCACCATTAACTTGAACGAGAATTATGTTTTATAACTAACTTTATATTGAATGTATTGCTTCACAAAGATTCAAAATTATTCTATTTGATCATTTAAAAAGTGTTCATGGTGGCAACAAATGTGTTCCTTGCCTATTTTCTACAAAGTATGCAGATTTCAACTGTTTTTTTTTGATTATTGTTAATCTCTGTTAATAAGTTGGTTTCACCTGCTCTTTAGAAAATATGGTGGTATTTATAAAATATGCTATTGCTGTATTGAACACCATTGTGGCTTGAATAGTTAATAGAGAGTTAAATCTTAAGCACTTCTAGATTAGTTAACCTTCAATGTGAAATAAGATCCAATTTTTTTAGGAACATGAATAAATAAATTCCCAAGAGACGAATCAAACCAAAAAACGTTAATCTCATTATATCCTTAAACTTCCAGGTCAAAAGAAAAATCACCAATATAATAACAACTGGAAAAATCTAAGCAACCAAATTTCTCAAAATCTGTTTGGCAGAGTTTGCTGAAATAATTGTGTCTCTTTCCAAATTAAGTGTCTTTGTGTCTCTTAAATCTATTTTAGACAGTTGAAATGAGACACAATTATCTTGCTTAAATGACTGGTGGGTAGGATATTGACAATCTATTTTAGACAGTTTTGTAAACGTAAATTTCGCTAGACTAGAAATTGTGTTGAAATTGCTGACGTCTGATATTCGATTCTAGAATGACTGCAGGCCAAACAAACCGAAAACAAAAATACCATTTCTATAACTATATTTTGTTTTAAAAAAATATCTTACTGCAAAAGTAGGTAAAAATTTGCAAGTTTGGAAAATTAAAACAATTGTAACTGAGATTTTATGAAACAAAACGAATATATTTCGAGGATTCTATTTCATCAATATTTCATTGTTACCAGAATAATTACGTCATGTTTATAAATTCAATTCATAATTTGAACTAAATCTGAAAAATAAATTACACTGAAATTACCCATCTATAAATTAATTTCGCTTCCTGGCTCGGTGAGTGAGCGAGCTTATAAATTCCCGTTATGCAACATAAACGAGGTCCAGATAACTGTGCCGTGTAAGGTATGCAAAGCAAAATAACAATGTCCGTATCCTGTACACACCTCATACATCATATCGAATACCAGGACCCTTGGTTCTGCGATTTGCTTAACTTACTTTTTAATTCACTTTCGTTTCCGGTTTAAACCGAAGAGAGGTTGACCTGGACAGAATGAGTCATCCTGAATTTCTAAAGAAACCTTGACCTAAACTCACACACATCCAGATAACGGGGCTTCTTATTCTAGGCTTGTACAGGTACCTGATTTTAACGCTGACTTTCCTACATAACGTTAATTTAAATTCTTTAAACCTGATACACTGATCTAATTCAATTTTTGAAGCATGAGATCTTCACGATCTGAATAATTAAATTTGAACTTTCATTGGTTTTATCACTGTTGTCTAAAAATCAGTTTTTAACTACTAGTAGTGCTGGATCAGTGTGCTTTTCGCCTTAAAATAACAAAAAAGATTTCTCACGACTAATCGATGGAAAAGCTAGGTCTGCAACTAGGTCATAATCCCAGGTAACACCACATTATAAAAACTTCAGTACTGTATTATTTTCGTTCTGTTTCTTTCGATTAGAATACTTAAACCGATTGTTTCCAGTCCACGAGGGTAAAATCACTTTTTTTATATACACTACAGTCCAAGGAATGAAAATTATTACTATTTTTTTTTTTTTTTACTATAGTTGTTTTGATAAGTCTTTGCAAAAAGAATCAGGTAGTCTTTGTTGTAGTAAGTAGCTAATATGTGAGTAAAATCTATAAATCATATTTCGTGAAATTAGGTCTCTTAGATTTTTCCCGTTACCTATTGTTGTCACTATCTCTCAGAGAGCGACCTGGTTTTTTTTTTAGAGGATCGACCATTTTTCTTTTGTGCAGATACAAATGTGAGTTAGGCATACATGTCAGGCGGAAGAATTGTACGAAAACGTGTGCAGTTATTAAAATGCCTTGGGTCATTTATTTCATTCGTTCACTTACTGATTAAAGTAAATTTCAATATTAATTAGTTTTTTATGAACTGTTCACTTGTTTTTTTAAAATCTGTTTCGAATGTTAAAACTTGAGTACGCTAATACCTAAGCCGATCTTTCCCGTCCAAAAGGATAAAATCACTTTTTTCACAAACATTACCAATCAAGAAATGAAAATTATTACTATACAGCAGTACTTCAGTAATTCAGAACTGCAGTACTGCCTAAGCTTTAGACCTAGTTTTAAAGATTAAATGATACTTTCCTTTAAATTCCACTTTCACTACTTGTGATTTATTTAGTATCCTAGTGTTCTATTTTAAAAAAATAACTTTAAACTTATTCATAACTTTTTATCTTTTAATTTATTTTGTCAATTTTTATACAATTGTTATATTTTAATTTGTTTTAAACCTGCTCTCTTAATAAGTTCAATAGTTTCCTTTTTAATGATTTAAATTTTCTGTTTATTGTCATCTTTATAAAAAATAGTTGTATCCTTACGTAAATCTTAAAAAGGTAGCCTAAATCTGTTTATATCTGTACAAAACTTTCAGTTTTAGAATTAACTCCACATGCCGAGCTCTGCAGACGAGATATCATCCTGGTTGACTGTTAAATAAACAATCAGTGATCTTGAAATATTTATTTGAGAATGTATGCACGATTTGCGAGACAAATGAGCTATTCACAAACAAACATTTTGCCAAACAGATGATGAGTTTGGATCCATGGGAGTGAAAATATGAGGCAGATTTACTCTGAACGGAGGCAGACCAACTAAAGAATGTTGAACTGTACGAAGGAGAAATTAAATTTTCCAGTCGACTGAATTTTTATTCTGAAAATTCAGAACTGAGACATGAATTTGGCTGTAGTTACTAAATATTATTTACAGCGAATTAAAATATGAAAATGTATTTAGGCTATATTATAGCTTTTCTAAAGTGAAAACAAATTTAGATTATTTTAATAATTGTATTCATGTAACTTCACATAAAATACATGCACCATATGATACTATTTAAAATTACAAAATTATAACCTGTTCATAATACGCCTGTACTAACTTATTTAATTTTGAAGGACTCTGTGCAATGTTTTTATGGAGTTTTAACATACGTTCAAGCACACGCACACGCACACATGCACGCCCAGTTTAACACAGCCATTAAATTTGTTTTGACTTCGCCGTTCATGTGAAGTTGCAACTTGGTGCGTGCTTGCCCGCGGACTACAATGACCTTTTTCTTTCACTGAATAAATTGAAACAAGTTCAAGTTTAGACTCTGAAGGTAGAAGAACAACAAACAATGAGGGCGTGGAGGCGAACGAAAACTTCGTAACCTAATTTCTCAGTTTGACGTATTTGAGAGCCAATGTAAAACAAAGCTAACAAAGTAAAGTTTAACCTGCGAGGTAGTGATGAAAATTATTGATCAAGGAATCACAGCTTGAAATAAGGAAACCTCCGCACGATTCTATTACCCACGGGTCACCGGCATTAATGTATATTAACTGATGGGCCTGTTCAGTACTTCGGTAAAACGTCAAACACTGAAGTCACGCATACAATACTTCAGCTGCTAATTGCAGTAGGAAGTGTAGGCCCACTGAATTAAGGCCATCTAAGGTAAGTTTTTTGCGAACATTGATAATCAGGATAAACGGGAGGGTGTAAATCTTGGAAAATCGAAAATTTTCATATAGGGTATCTAAATGACAAGTACGTTTTTGCTGTATCTTTAAAAAAAAGCTTTTAGCTTTATCTTTAAAAAAATGATTTTTACAGGAAGTACAAAATAAGAGTCCAGGAATCCCCAAAATGTGGATTTTTTACAAATAAAAAAAAACACTGAAGACATATAATGGCAACTTTATTATTATTTTTTAAAATTTATGTTGGGTCTTAAAATAATAGATAGTTTTACTGGAAATTCATAATAGTGGTGAGGGAACCTAAAACGTGGGATGGAAAGGAAAAATTGTCTAAAATAAAAATTACACAGACTTTGTCTGTCAGTTTTGTGATAAGCGATTACGTATAAATAAATACAGTAGGGCCTATTATTCATAATGAATTCACGGTCTTCTGCTATAATATAAATTCTTCATAGTTATTTAGCCATAATTGATTAAAACATTCAGAGGCTGCTGAAGATGTTTCATTTCTGTATTTATTATGTACAATACTAAAATATATGAGATATTTTGTTTACTTAACAAGATTTATTTTATTTAAACTGTTAATGTTAGGTTTATACCTTAATTTTATTTTCCAAAAGTAATTGTTTAAAAAAATATTGATCTCTTTGAATGATACGTTAAGATTTTGAAGGAGGGTGTTTAGAATTTAAGCGCTAAATTTTAGGTTTTAAGAAAGTAAACCTACATTTTAGGTTTAAAGTATTTTTGAAATATTGTACGAAAAAATAGCCTTATGTTGATTCAGCCAAGTTATGTAATGTGGCACACGCCCAGAGAGGTAGTGACATCCTTCTTCCTCCTCGATTCTCGAGTGAGAGTGCGTTTACCGCTAGACGGACTCATGACAGCTCAGCTCCGGTAACAATGATGACGTAGGTCAGCATGTAGGTTAGACTTTAAAATAAAACTTTATTGCGTTAACTTTTCCAAATCAAATGTATACAGTTTGTGTTGTCGAATGAAAATAAATGGGAAAAAAGTTAAATATTTTACGAAAATTCTGGTTCGAGAATGATTATCAAAACACAGGAAAATAAAAAATCTAAGTAACCCAATTTCTCAAAATAACTTCTACACAAATTTTTGTTAAAACTGCGGTTTTATATTGAGATTCATAAATTAATCCGCAAGCATACTTGGGAACAATTTTTCAATTAAAAATTCATTTATTACTCATTAAATCACTTTTATTAATGACTCTTCCAAGATTTTCAAGTTAGATTAATATGTCATGCCATAAATATGGAATCAATAAGATAATGAAAAATTCAGGAATTCATTCAGTCAGTTGTGCCGATACAGTTAGAACACGACTTCAGGCTAGTCCGCCATGCAATAATTTTGAAGTTAATCGGTTATCCAAAAATAAATCTAGTTAGTTAATTAATTGGGTTAGTCGATGTAATTAATTGTAGGCACACATGCTTACACACTAAACACTGCAAGATTAGTCCTTCAGATTACATATTTACGGTTAATCAGTTAATTACTTAACAAGTTAAAGTCACTTGACAAGAACGTGAGTGTAAAATGGGAGTTTATGAGAAGTGCAATACGAGACAGTCCCTGCCACCGGTTATCCACATTCCAAATCTAACGACACTGGTAACCGTTAATTCACACCACTATACAATAATGTTTTTTCCGTGTCGTCTGTCTGAATTTCCGCACTCATTAAACTCCACTCGCCAGTGTTTCGGAGTCGGGTCAGATTAACATCGTCGATCGGGTCAACGTCGAGCTAAATGTAAAAGCCATCTTTTAGTGCTTCCTTAATGGTGAATCCAGATAAAAGTAGAAATCTATCGAATTCAGACATATCCGAAACATACGAAATTCGAGAAACTGTTTTTAAACATGAAGAAAAACAGTTTAGCATACATTCCGAAGGATTGAATCTGCTACCAAAACATGAACGCTAATTTAATCGGTGGACGTTAAAAAGCCGCAGTAACAAGTAAAACAAAATGCCCTTAAATGAAAGCTCTTCCATGCGGCATTTCTAAGCGTTTACAACGCTCGTATGATAAGGTATAATTATTGTATATGTGCATGAAACTATTGTAAATTATAATAATATTTTATGAGTTATTGGGGTTATCTTTAAGTCAACCCCTCCTTTTTAAATCGGCTAGATAAGCAGTGGAAACGAGGGACATTTAGCAAGGGAAGAATTGATAATGAAGAAGAAGAAAATACTCGATAAAAGTAATATATTGGCAAGGCTTTGGTCTTGTTGCTGACTATGAAGATGAATTCAGACCAATGAAATCCAAGTTTTGAACTCAGGAAATGTCAAAACGTTTACATTTGTTCAAGTTTTCCTATCCTATAGCTTAAATTTTCTATGCTATTTATGGCAAATTACATTTATTGTAAGTATATAACTTCTACTAAACCTGATGATATACTCCATTTCCCTCGGGAAATTCAACATTAGGTTAACCTCGATTTGACTCACCTCCATTCACCACTTGAGGATTCCACACGGGCGTTGAAAACACTGATGTAGATGAATGGCCAATGACCACAATGAACAATACTAGGGCCCATCTTATGATAGCATCAATCATTTTGAACGTGAAAGAAATCCAAAATGATTAATCCTAGCCTTTCTGCGATTGTATTTACATCATCTGAAACATTAAAGAATTTAAATAAACATTTTGTTTCAATTAACAATTTCTTAAATAAAAATGTCAAAGTTTTCCTTTTACAAGTGTAAAGAGGACTTTTGTAACGAAAATGAAATATAATTGACATGGATTTAAATACATAATAAAAAACGTAGCCTATATACAAACTGAAAGTTTATCTGTGTGTGTTCGGGATGAAAATTTTAATCTTTTGAGATATTCGCACCAAGTAGCATACGAAGGTCTTTAAGGATCTGAGGAAAAATACTGTGTTGCTGGTGAACCTCCAAAATCGCTATTTCTCTAATTTCAGTGATATATTTAAAAAAAAGAGATATTTGTTCACGATCTTTAGCAGTGTTGCTGGTCTTCACGAGCCCTAAAATTTCCCCGTAGAGATTCCCTTCTCCATAATTTATAAATAAGACCATTTAAGTTATTTTTAATATGATGAGTTTTTATAATTTTATTTTCTTAAATTTTAATATTTTTTCATTTCATTTTTATATATTAGTATTTATTTAGTATTACATATATATATATAATTTATTTTTAAGTTTGTATTAGTATTTATCAAATTTTTATTAAGAATTTTTATTTATTTAATTTGCATTATTAATTACGTATTTTGGTTTCTTTACAAAAAAAAGATGAACATTTCACAGAACCTACAATTTTGTTTCAGTTTTAGGTCTATAGATTTATTCTCGTAAAATAAATTTCTTTTAATATTTTTTTAACATTATTTGTTCGGCATTTCAGGAAAATATGTTGAACGAATTTGGGGAAATTATGTCACTTATATTTTTACCATTACTGATTTTTCAGATTTTTGTAGATAGCAAGAGAATTTTTAAAGCGATTCGGCCTACATTCATTCTCTTTCATTGCTTGAAAGGCATATTTTAAATGAAATTTAGGAAAAATTGTTGATTGCTCTTTTAAAAAATATGTATATTTTTTTAATGATAGAATATATCTCATACATTCCCATATGCAAATATACACTTATATATATATATATATATATATATCCGAATGAGAAAGTACTCCCATTCAATAGGAACATAAATCTAAAAAAGCAGACCCAGACCATCGTCGGGATTTTTTTATTTAGTTTCGAACAGTAAATTTCTTGCGCATAGGAACAGAATAATCATTCTACATTCTAATTTTTCCATCTTCCCTTATCATTCGTAAGAATACACGGAGGAAAACTCATTCATTACGTTTACTGGAATCATAAAAGACGTGGTATTTTGTTGAAGTAGCCCACTCCCCATGGACAAACAAAATTTTCCCCTACTTTTAAAAGATTTTATTACATATAGGTTTTTTTCCTGACGTTTTAGGGGCACTTGGGCTTTAGGGATCCCGTAGTAGTAGCCTAAGTTAACAGGAAAACTGGTTGTTATCTGCTTTAAAAAATTTGTATTTCTAAGAAATATCTCTTTATAAAATCTTACAGCGATAGGCCCTACCACCGATCTAGCATGTAGGCCTATTTTATAAGTAGGTTAATATTTCGATGATTTGGCATTCCGAACAAGTCTGCTGACTTTATTTCACGAGATTTTATTCGGTTACCGAACAGAGCTTTGTTCACGAAGGGACCGGTTACATATTCACAACTATAGGGTTTACCTGTAATAACAACTTTACAGTTCTGTACAGGTATTTCAAAAAGTATTACTTTTAAGGTTAGACAAAATAGTGTGTATCAAACAGTGGCGGCTGGTACATTGGCAGCACCCCAAAAGAAAAGTAAATAAATTTAACATTTTATACTTTTGCGTACAATAAACAGCAATATGACAAGTTTTTAAAATGATTGAAACAGCTTGTTCAATGAGATTGTTGAAATACGCATAGTTGTAACCAGAAGGAAGGCACTGCGTTGAACGTTGCGTTCGGTTAGACTCGGCAAAACACGTCGGCATTCGATTGTCTTGAGGTATGGCCAGAGAAGAGGCAAATCAGCACTGCGAATTCTGCAGTGTCTTTCATTATTTTTGTAGCGAAATAGTCTAACTAAACATGTAAGTTTATTCCGGAAATGAATTTCACAACTCAAACGATTTCATTTCATTGTTACTTGCATTCAGTGAAGGAAACCTTTCATGTGTGTTTAGCAGTACCATTAAACATATTAAAATATTTGTAACAAATCCAAAGACAATGGCAGAACCAGAATGATGTTTTAGCCCTAAAAGGGGTTAAATCGCATTTAGGGAATGCAACGAACAGTATAAGTTACAGGGCTGAGCAGGCTACATCAGTTGAGAAAAGTACGGTTTCACAAATAATAAACTTTAACGAAACGGTTATTGTAAGTTTTTGTCAAAGCAAAAATAGAAGAATGGAATTTATTTTTATAGAACACGTTTTATAATATTCTGTTAAATTTGTTATCTTCATAGTAATAAATTGTATAATACATCGGGTATTTGGGAGGGGGAATTAATTTTTACACATAACCCGTTACTAAAATACCCACCGGCGATCACTTGATCAAAGTATCTCTGGAAACAAGTAAAATAACAAAGCAACACACAACAAAAATGCCAAAATAACTTTATACCGGCAACATAAGAACTCGTGTGTTACAAAAAATTTAATATTTTCACTTATATAAACTTGTGACGTTAAAAATCACCAGAGTGAAACTGATGCTAGCCGTGAATTACTGGTTATATAACATTGTTATAAATTGTAGATAGAAACATGTGTATTGTGTTTGTGAAGCATGTGTATCTACTATTTTAACAAGTGAAACAAGGAGCCGCACTAACACACATTTATACATGTAATGATACCGTAACGGGTAATTTATAAAGATTATACAATAGACTTGTCAGTCCGAATTCGATCCTCGAGCTGTAGGTGAATCCGAGTTACTTACAATACGAAGCGATCCTAGTTGAGAAAACTAGAACTACGGACTGGGGAACCCGATGCAGGAGTCACGTGTACCCTCTATAAATCAGTTATTTCAATGGGTTGTGGCATCGAAGATTTTTTTAATAAAAAAATCTGCCTTGCCAGATGAACGCGTGCTGACAATGAAACTAATTTGCTACTTATAGTTAAAATTGACCGAAACTAATTAAAGCGGTTTTTATGAAACTCTTAAATTTTATATTTAATTTTGAAAATTTGTTTACAATAAAAATTTGTAAACGCCATATTTTTTATTTCACAAATAATCGAATTGCAAATTTATGTTTTTCAATTTATTACTTGAGCGCTAAATATGTTACAGACAGTGTGCGGGAAAACATAAGTTTTCCTTATATATATATATATATATATATATATATATATATATATATATATATATATATATATATATATAGAGAGAGAGAGAGAGAGAGAGAGAGAGAGAGAAATTTACAATGTGCCAGTGAACTGTTAGTTATCACGATTTACTCCAATCCGGAAATTTCTTTTACTTATAATTTGGAGCAATTACACAGGTTATGTCTACATCCGAAAAATTGAGAACGATCCGTTGAACCAATTTTGAAAAAGTATTAGCGCTGGGTTTAAATTAAGCTCATGTGAAAGGATTTTATCCTTCCTTCCTAACAATAAAACGTCGACTTATACTAACCAAAAAAACACAAATCTAAACGAATGACTGAGGTTTTCTAAATAATTATGTTTTACTGTATGTCATTACAAAGAGAAAACGTTATAGGACGGGCAGGAAAATCTATTAAGGGTTTTCTTCGAAGATTTCCTCCACTTATAACATCTGTCTGTTAAGGTAAATTTTGAAATTAATTTTTGAGGCACTTCTTCGAGGTAAATTTTCCACAAACTTTGTACACATGTTTAATTAGGATACAAATCGATATTCTAATACAATTTTTAAGTAATATGTAAAATCATTAATTATAATTATTAATTATAATCCTTTCAGTGACATCGTCCCTTAGCCGGATCTGATGTTTGAAAATGTGTAAAAAACCGGAAATTGCTCCATACGTTAAGGAAATAATCATAAAAAATGGAAAAAGTAATAGTATTGTTATTTTTTTTTTATATCAATAAGCTAAGGAAGCTAAGCTAAGGATATTTACACACAATATTAATTTTGTGTAAAAAACAGTGCATTTTTTATTTTGGTACATTGGTATTTTTAACACATATATTGAACACATTGTGTCTTTGAGTTTTAGGTTATATATTTTTTCTGCCTGATTTCTTCAAACAAACAAAATATCTTCAGAAATATTTTTAAGGTAAGCAATTATATTTTTTCTCTAATTTTTTTGGTAGATTGCAAGGGTTTTTAGAATAATAGATATTATTAATAGGTTTATTAGAAGAAAAACAAAACAAACAAATTATGATGATACCTTATCAACTAACACAAATACAACCTTTTTACAAAATCCCGAAAAATAGATCGACCTTTTTGGATACACTATGTGAAAAATACCTGGCACTTGTGAATAGTGCATGGAAAAAAGTTCCCGGCACTGAAAGAATAAATTAATTATTACTGATTTCAATTTTTGCATGGGAAGATTGTTCTAGAATGGAACCACTACGGTTAAAGCCACTTAAGAATAGCCTAGAAACCTCACTAGAATTTTAACAGACCGTTAATATAGTTCTTCAATACATACAAACTCAATGCTTAAATTTTGTTTTTTGCAAAAAAAAATTCGAACAACTTTGAAAAATGGATAATTCATCAATAAAATAAAATTACAAGTCAACTGATATTTTCACACTAAACATTCCTGAATTATAACGAACAACATTCGTTGAGCGTTAAAAACAGTGGACATGTTATTACAATTTATTGCTAAAAACTGAAGATAAGGTTAGAAAAAAAACATAAAAATTGATTGCAAAATTTCACTTTTACTATATTTTAAAAAAACTTCTTAATGAAACTTACTAGTGTATTTATTTTAAGGTTAATTTCCCAATTCTTAATAGATTTGTCTTTCATTGTAAAATCGACAGAGTAAATGACTGGACAGATTTTGCTTAGGTTACAAAACTTTTTTATAAAATTAAAAGTAAATGCCATGAGATAAACTCGTAAAATACATTTTGTTAAAAACTTGCTTAAGTAACATTTTTTAAGAATAAAACATGTTGATGCCTCTCAGAAATTGAATTCGGAAGATTCAGACGAAAAGGTCAACTCGTTTACTTTTAGAGCTGAACGAGGTATTTCGCACAGACACATTTTTGTTTAGTTTCTTGTCGTTGCTATAAACATTTAATGTTCTGAAAACGATAAATTCGTTTGTAGGTAAACAAAAACAAAACAAAAATGATAATGATAAAAGTGTTTCGCAAGGAGGATACAAATAACAGGAACTGACAATGTCAAGTCAGCTGTGATATTGAAACCTGCATGGCTCAGCCTACGTCCTACGGGCTAACGGATTTCTGATAAAGTAGGCCTAGGCTATGTGGGTACCTGCCTTCTGCCTCGTGCCGAGAGTCTATTCGCATAAAAGTTTACGATTCCGGTAAATTTTAAGAAAATTGTAGTATAATTAACCTCAATTACATTGAGCTGCAGAATCTGATCAGAGATTAAAAAAACAAGAACAACTAGTATAAGTTTCCATGAGCTCATCACTTCGATCACAGATTTAAAAACAAAATCTAAATATTTGTAAATTCTCTGAGTTCTTTATGTTTGCCATTCATTCCTTCATTTCTACAAATCCCCAATGTATAACTAAATATAGCATCTACCCAAATAACATAATTTTAGATATATTCTTCACAAAAATATTTCCATAAAGGAAAAGTTTTTTTGCACAAATTATTAGAAGTTCCAATAATATTTGTAAGTAATAACTTATTTGTTTTGATATCGCAATCAATTTATTAATGCAAAAATTCCTACAGAACCTAATAGATTCACAAAATTTACATTAAATCCAAGACTTAAGTGCATTTCATTGTGAAAATATCTTACGAATTAGCCTTATCGCTACATTAAACTATATGTGGCGCAAAGCTATGTCTGCTACAGCAAGGGTGTTAAACTCAATTAAAACATTAAAACATTGGCCATTCAGTGTAAATGATAAGATTCGCGCTGGCCACCTCATGTTTATAAATTTTCTTAAAATTATATTTTGAAATTAGGATTCAGGAATAATTATAGAAATAATAGAATAATTATATAACACATTATGTAATTAAGTGAATTTATGAAGATAATTTATAATATTCATATTAAATTGTTTTTATTTAAACATTTGTTTAATTTAACGTATTGACATTTATAGAACTAATTTTTTTTACGGAAACTTGCCAGAACTTCCTTCCTATTCTGTATTCTAAGGCAATCTTCATTGTGGCAGATAAATGTTTATCAGTTAGTCTTGATGTGTAAAACGTTTTTCATTATTGTGATATAGCCACCGGACCACATATTCAAATGATTAGGATTATGACCTATTCTTCCCGTCAGTGGTCTATCCACTCACCTCATTCATAAAGGCTACCGCGGTTTCGAAACTCTATCGTTTCATCTTCAGGCCGTTATAAAAATTGTTAAATCCCTCTGTTGAGGTTGTCACAAAGTCAAACAAAACATTAAAACATACATCACAAACACTGAGCACAATTACACGTTTAAAATACTCATCATGAAATTCGGCTTGGCCAAACTACACACGCGACTCGTACGTCGTTACAGGCAGTCCGGAAACCCTAACGTTTTTTAGTTGCTCGCACTACTACCTACTTCCAAAATAGCACAAGTCCGTGCATCACTCTTTTAATTTCCTGATATTTTTCACCTAAATAAGAATTTGTTTTGGGAATCATTACTTCTCGATATTTATCTTTTAAAATTTAACCGTTCTGGAAATCAATCATTTCCAGTTGTATCGAAATTGGAGCGTTTTAAACTACAAAAGAAAAAGGTGATTATTTCGTAACTCTTTGAATTCATTAGAACGTTAATCGAATTCTTTTTTTCCCTTCAGTTTCACCAAAATACAGTACTGCGAAAGTCAGCAACTTTTGTTTTGTAGTTTTAACAGCTAAGACGTAGGAAACATTCATCTACATTCTTTTTGCATGTGACTCTATAAAAATTCAGTTTTTGTACAAAACTTGACACTACATCGTGTATATTCGTTATTAATAAATCTTTGTCTTGCAATGAAATATTAAGATCATTCAGATGACCTTTAATATATCTTAAAACTGCATCTTTTCCCACAAAGGATCTTTTATAATCGATATATTTTGGTTTTTTTCAGCTTTAATTTTATGAAATAGAATTATTTCCTCCAAAAGCAGATAACAGCTCTTCAGTACTTTTTGGCAGAAAAACCAACGAACTTCCGTGCAATCAGAAAGATCTTCGAATTCAGATTCTAAATCTTTAAGGAACGATGTACATTTTCTTCGTAACATATTGTTCGGTTTTCATTTTGTTTCGGAGTATCGTGGGTCACAAAAAATATCTTGGGGGCCGCCAATTCGACACCTATATTATAGTATACTATATATTACTGTACTACCAATTAGGGCCTACTAGTTACCATAGTAATACAAGTGAATACACAAACTACAAGTAACAAAACTGAATTATCGTATACAAAATACAGAGCTTCACAGAACTTGTTCCATCTGGATTTGTAGACTTCAGTTTACAATTTAGTCTTTGAAGTTCTGCAGTGAGCCGAACGATTCAGAATATTTTTCAAAATGATCTACAGCACGATCCCAATTTGTGCTGATCCAGTTTCCTCTCAGCCTACTCTTTTTTTACAAACCGAACGCGTTTTTCAGATAGTTGCGATAAATAAAACGAACTACATATCCTAACATTGATTCCATTAATTTTGAAAACATAAGCCAACATACAAAATTTCAAAATCAAGAACATCCTGCGACATATGGGACCGTTAGGTAGTGTAAGAAATAGGTCGCAGGAGAAACAAGTCCTGCAAACCTTTGCTTTGCCGCTATAAAAAATTCATTTTTTTAGAAAAAAATAAAAATTATTTAAGGAACACTTCTTGATATAAGTACAGATCTCAGGCTCGATCGTAGGCGTATCCAGGGAGTTTTGGGGGTTGTAACCACCACATTGATAAAAAACTTGAAGATTTATAACACATTTTCTAATATTCCAACTATAGTTACGTTTTTACGTCATTATTTGTTTTGTAACAAATCCCAAACCCAATAATGAAGCAACTACCGAATTACTGCACTATTATACTATTAAATATTATTAACTTTTGTATTGTACGTGCTTAGTGAAGTGTACTAGGCTTCTTCTCTTGCAAGTATAACATCAGACAAAAAAACACAGATATTTAGAAAAACGTTTTTTTGCAAGCCTAGTTGAAAAACCGCAACTTTTAAAAATGTTTTAATAACCTAAAAGTATTTTAAAAACATCCTTATGTCTTACTAATTACTCAAATTATAGACGTTTTCCTAAAAAAACATAAGAATAAAGTTGTCCTCAGAAGGCTTTAAAACTCGTCATTTTAGGTCTGTAATAGACTAGTTTGGAAAAATTTCCATTGGATGACCCCCGGTATTGGTATCCCCCCCCATTTGACCATCCTAGATACGCCTATAGGCTCGATTACCTGTAGACGTTAAAAAATAATCTTCACCTTCGGCTACGTTTTTGTTTGCCGAATTGTTAGGATTCCAAAGTTTCCTATACATTGTTTTACTTTTAGTTGGCACTGTAATATATTTTCAATCCTTCTCTACTTTTTGAAAAATATACTGTCTTAAAATACATTACAACTATTTTTGTTTGCAGTATAATGAACACGCATATATCAGCTGTTTTACTGGGGAAAAACAAGCAACATCTACTTAGTGTATAACTGTGTACATATACGTGTGTATAACACGTACCAACCTAACAGTTCAACATGACATTCTTGTATATGCAAATTATGTAAAACACATTTTTCATTGTTCACAATGAAGGCCTCTAGGCCTATACACCCTTATTCCAGCTGTAGCCCCATTTTTTCCTCTTCAGAAACCCAAATTTGCAATTACAGCAAAAATGAATCTATTGTTATCGAGAAATGAATCACTAGGACTAGTCAGGTGATTGTCAATGTTTAACTCCTAGGAGTTGGGAGAAATAGTTATGTTTTTATTAAAGTTAATATTAGTGATAATGTTGTGTTGTGTTGAAGCATTTTAAGTGAGTTGAGGAAATTACACGGACTAGTCTATGCTTAATTACACGGCGTACCTTAAAATGCTTGGTAATAGGTAGATTACAGGTCATATTAAAACGTATTTATTTTGAATAGAATCGCGGATGGTTTAAAGTCTTTCCCATTAATCGTTTTCTTTAAATAGATTACAATTTATGGCATTACTTAAGTTTAAAATAGATCTACTGTCAATTACAATATACGGTAGGCCTATTATGTTTAATAGTAGGCCTATTATGTTTAACAGTAATAGACGTTAATGTTCGTGCAGTCTATGTAATGTAATTTCTCATTTTGTCTAGACTGCAAAGCTCGAATTGCTCTATTTTTACTAATTAGGGTATGCAGGCTTATGAAGCATTTTTGTGTTTTCATCATTGTTTGTTTGTAATATTTCTCCAGCTCCGATATATGCTGCTGTAATATTTCTCCCGCTTTAATATAAGCTGCAGTAAATTTAAAATATTTCTCCAGCTCCAATAAAAGCTGCTGTAATATTTCTCCAGCTCCGATATAACCTGATGTAATATTTCTCCAGCTCTAATATAAACTGATGTAATATTTCTCCAGCTCCGATATAAGCTGATAGCGTATGAAGCATGTTTATGTTTTCATCATTGTCTGCATGTAATATTTCTCCAGCTCCGATATATGTTGCTGTAATATTTCTCCAGCTCCAATATAACTTGGTATAATATTTCTCCAGCTCCGATATAAGCTGATAGTGTATGAAACATGTTTATGTTTTCATCATTGTCTGTCTGTAATATTTCTCCAGCTCCGATATAAGCGGGTGTAATATTTCTCCAGCTCCGATATAACTTGGTATAATATTTCTCCAGCTCCGATATAAGCTGATAGTGTATGAAACATGTTTATGTTTTCATCATTGTCTGCCTGTAATATTTCTCCAGCTCCGATATATGCTGCTGTAATATTTCTCCAGCTCCGATATAAGCTGGTGTAATATTTCTCCAGCTCCGATATAAGCTGGTGTAATATTTCTCCAGCTCCGATATAACTTGGTATAATATTTCTCCAGCTCCGATATAAGCTGATAGTGTATGAAACATGTTTATGTTTTCATCATTGTCTGCCTGTAATATTTCTCCAGCTCCGATATATGCTGCTGTAATATTTCTCCAGCTCCGATATAAGCTGGTGTAATATTTCTCCAGCTCCGATATAAGCTGGTGTAATATTTCTCCAGCTCCGATATAACTTGGTATAATATTTCTCCAGCTCCGATATAACTTGGTATAATATTTCTCCAGCTCCGATATAAGCTGATAGTGTATGAAACATGTTTATGTTTTCATCATTGTCTGCCTGTAATATTTCTCCAGCTCCGATATATGCTGCTGTAATATTTCTCCAGCTCCGATATAAGCTGGTGTAATATTTCTCCAGCTCCGATATAAGCTGGTGTAATATTTCTCCAGCTCCGATATAACTTGGTATAATATTTCTCCAGCTCCGATATAAGCTGATAGTGTATGAAACATGTTTATGTTTTCATCATTGTCTGCCTGTAATATTTCTCCAGCTCCGATATATGCTGCTGTAATATTTCTCCAGCTCCGATATAAGCTGGTGTAATATTTCTCCAGTTCCGATATAAGCTGGTGTAATATTTCTCTAGCTCCGATATATGCTGATTAATTAATATAATTAAGTACAGTTACGATTGAGTAGCTAAGTTAAACAAGTCTGTTGTATAAAATCTGTTAATTTCTTTATGTGGTTTCAATAATTTTAATAAGTAGTAATTTTAATAATTACATGTTCCAATGGCAACGTTATATACTATCGTATTAAAAAAATACACAGTTAGGCAATGTCATAAACAGTTCGTGCAAAGTTGATCAGGATTGAATGATGCCAAGCAAACATAGCTAAACAGCAGTCATTGCGGTTTTGGCGGCTGTTGGCTTACAGTTTGTTATGCAAAGTTTTTCAGATAGGATGATGCTAAGCCGATTGAGCTTAACACAAGCGATTGTAATTGGTGGATGCTGGTGGCTTACAGTTTGTTGTACAAAGCTTTTTAGGATAAAGCCAAGACTTAACGAAAGCCTTTAGAAATGTTGGATGCTGGTGGCATACAGTTTGTTGCACAAAGCTTTTTAGGATAAAGCCAAGACTTAACGAAAGCCTTTAGAAATGTTGGATGCTGGTGGCTTACAGTTTGTTGCACAAAGCTTTAGGATAAAGCCAAGCCTTAACGAAAGCCACTGACTTCGGTGGCGGCTGGCGGCACACAGTTTGTAATGCAAATCTGTTCAGTATAGGATGAAGGAAAGGCAACTGAGCATAACGAAATGGAACGTAACTGAAGCGAGAACTAGAGAAATCCATTAAAGACGAAATATTTTAAACAAAAGAGAATCGGACTGAAAAAAGATTAACAGTAACGGTAAAATGTACAGCGGAAGGAAGATTAGAAGATACTAAACAGAATGGTAAGCTGAAGGATCAAAGTGTCGTCAGTCATCTTGCATCAGTATAATTCGAAGACAATGTTCTAACTCTAATAGCTGCAATGTGTGTTTATAGGCGGCGTATACATACATAAAGCTGTTAATTCACAGTGAACATAATACACTTTTATTTTTATACATTTGTTAAGTATCATTGTATTAGTTTAATAAACATCAAACAATCTTATCTTTTGTTATTATTTTTTTTGTAAACAAAATCATTTAAAATAAAATTGCGTCAATCATTAGAATAAACGTGTTGAGAGAATAATTCAATTTTCATATGCATGGACCTAAACGAAACTAAATAAAAAGTTTAAAATAATTAAGGTTCAACAAAAAATGTTCCGAAACTACTTATTATGCCAGTTTCAATGGCTTGCATTAAGCTCAATCGGCTTAGCGTTATCTTATTCTGAAAAGCTTTGCATAACAAACTGTAAGCAAACAGCCACCAAAACCTCAATGGCTACTGTTTAGCTCAGTTTGCTTGGCATTATCCAATCCTGATCAACTTTGCACAAACTGTATATGACATTGCCTAACTGTGTAGTTTTTTAATACTGTAATACATAATGTTGCCACTGCTACATGTAATAATAACGCACACAGAAGAAAACATTTATTTTGAATGGATTCTGTGGAACATTTGTGGGAATTTTTTATAATGAAAAGTAAAAACTAGTTTACGTTTTTAGACCATAATAATTTTTTTTTTTTGATTTTGAATACATTCTACAAGCAAAAGAAAAAAAGATTAAAACAAAAAATTGTATCAGGTTTTCTTTATGTCAGTTACACTAATGAAGACACATCACACGGAAAAACCGACGGTAGTAACTAGACCCGAGTCTGCGCACATGTTCGAGTTCTGGCAAAGTGTAGGCTATCCAACCGACTGAGCTACAACGCTCTCAGAAAAAAAAGTTGAACTGATTTTATAAAATTTGTATATATACTATACTTACTTCTCTCAGTTTGTAAGGCTGGATTTAGTATTCATAGCAAACTAGGTAAAAATATGTTTAAAAAGGTATTTTTAAGATTTGAACCAGATATTGAAAGCTATATTGAAATTATTTTTATTTTCCTAAATTAATACATATTTTTTTCACAATTTATTCTTTAATGTTTCAAAATTGTAGCTATTTAATGAACAGTATTTACAATTAATTGTCATGCGCACATCATACGCGTATGTTGTAAAATACATTTACAATTATTTTACTGCGCACTTATAAAATAAATAACGAATAAATATTGTTTCACAGAAAAATTGAACATTATTTCCTAAATTTAATTAAACAAAAAGACGGAGAAGGTAGCTACTCATTTTCTTCGTAATTTCAAAGCCTTTATTAGAAATGAAATACATTTAGCCTATGTCAAAACACTGTTCTCAGAACCATAAGCACAGTTAGTAGACCTAGATTTCCGTAAGAACATACAAAATCCCGCAATACTACAAAATTTCAACCCACTAAAGTAACAGAGCCGAGAAGAATGTTTATAGATTAGTAATTTGTATTTACATTTAAAAATATCAACTTTAAAAATATTAAATTAAGTATGCACAATGTATTATATTAATTAAAATACAGTAACGAATACGGGTATTCAGCATATATGAGCGAATAGCGCCGACTGATAACGATATTAGGTCTCGAGAACATAATGCCTAAGAAGTGAAATATTACAATAGTGATTCCTTAGGCGTACCAAGGTTTTTAAAACCCAACCTCTAAGTAGTTAATGTAAAGGTTTCGATTTAGAAGGGCATGGGTTAGGTTCGGAGACATGGATGTTAAAAGAGAGCATTGCACCAATGGACTTCTTATGAGAATTCCGTGAAGCTGCTGGGAATCGAGTGTCACAGTGTTCTAGACTGGCTAGATTGTTCCTCGAATGTTCTAGAATATTTTACAGTTTTGTAAAATGTTCTAGAAGTTTCGAGAATGTTCTAGAATGTTCCAGAACACTATATAATTATTCCATTATATTCGACAATGTTCGAGAATATTCTAGGATGTTTTAGAATGTTCCAGCATTTACTGGACCTTTGAAAGGACTTCCTGTTTCAAAATGTTCGAGAACGTTCTACAATGTTCTGGAAACGGGAAACGGAAGTCAAGAATCCTCTAGAACATTCTTGAATAATTCATAATTTGGTTATAGCAGGGTTAAGTTTCAGCTCAGACGTTTATGTATAAGTGATGACCAAAGCATGAGTCGGTACACTTTTGGAAATCGATTATGAATGCTTTAGTATGTTCTAAAATGTGCTACAAATTAAGCATGTTCGAGAATGTTCCAGGATGTTAAGTCGGTAGAACAGCTACCGAGTGCCGAAGTTGTCGAGACTAGCCAGAAGATTTCTGAATGTTCTAGACTATTACAGTGAGTTCTAGAATGATCTAGAATTTGAGAATCTTGTAGAGTGTTTCAGAGTGTTACAAAATATTCCAGAAAATTCTTTGAAAATGTTTCAAAATATCCTACAATTTTCTAGAATGTGCTGTAATTTTCAATAATGTTTGAAAATGTTCTAGAATATTCCAGAATATCTATTCAAGAATATGAAGAATGAAATTCAAGGACATTTTACCAACATTTAGCTTAAAGACTTTTTTTATAACTATATGTTTAATCATATTTAAAACGTTTTAATTTTTAAACGATTGGAATAGTCTGAGTGTTCAGTACAAAAGAGCTGCACACAACAAGCACAATCTGTTTACTTTTTCAAAAATAATGTGCTAATGTTCACTTTCTTATTTTAATATTGTTTATATTCATACAATTTATGTGTAATTTGACATAGTATTTCTGTTTTATAAATATTCAAAAATCTTCTATTTACGCAATAAATATTTTCACTTTTACGTTGCCATAATGCACTTTTTCAGTTGCCTAATAGGTAGCGTTACTGCTGCTGCAGAAAAACGTGAAACTAGTACTTCAAAGAACACTATGTATTCTTTTTTAGAACACTATGTAGAGCAGTAGACCTCGCAGTATTTTTAATTAATATACAGAGCGTTCCACAACAGCGCTCGTAATCTTTTCCGCCAATTAAACCGGTAACCGTAATATTTACAGAAAATGTTACTGAACCAACTTTATTGGAAATGTGTTTCTCTTTTCCCACGAAGCGGTAAAAATTATAATGGTTTGCTGTTCAGCCAGCGTTACAAGAAATAACCTGCAACTATACTCTCAACGTTAAATCAGAGGTGCCATCTTGAAACGGAAGTGAATGGGGAAAGAATCATATATAAACGTCTTTCGAGATTTATACAAGGTAACTCGTACAAAATTTCAAAACAATCGGCAACGCATTTCCAAACCTACGTAATCTTTTCATCGTTAAATCAGAGGCCGCTATCTAGTGACGGAAATAAATAAGAAAAAACGTTATAAATATGCCATTGGGGCTTTATACAAGATATCTTCGTATCAAGTTTCAAAACAATCGGTTACTGCGTTTAGCTAAAACTGTGTACACTCGTCATTTCAAATCAGAACCCGCCTTCTTCAAACGGAAGTGAATAGGGAAAAATTCTTACAATAAATCGTACGGGCTTTAATAAAAGGTATCTTTGTACCAAATTTCAAAACAATCGGTTAATGTATTTGGATAAACCGCGTACACTCCTCATCATTAAATCGAAGACCGTGATCTTAAAACAGAAATAAATGAGGAAAAATCTTACACATACGTCTTTTGGGCTTTATAGCCTACACGATATTTTTGTATCAACTTCCAGAAACAATCGGTCAATGCTTTTGGCTAAAACTGCGTACAATGCGTATTGTAAATGAGAGTCCGCCATCTTGAAACAGGAGTGAATGGGGGGAAATGTTACACATACGTCGTTCGGGCTTTATACAAGGCACCTCCGTGCCAAATTTCAAAATAATCGGTCAATGCTTTTGGCCAAAACTGTGTAACAAGTTTCTGTTGTAACAAGTGCGCTACAAACACACAAATCAAATACCGACCGGTCAAGTTGAAACAGAAAACTCGCTTCGCTTGGTCAATTATGTTGTTTTTAACAAATTTTACTTATGAGTATTTCTATCTAAAATATTTTAATACTACTTTTTTACTTTAAATTTAGTAAAAAGAATGGATTACACAGTTAAGGATATAATTTAGCTCAATTAGTTGTCAGTTTAAATTATTAGGAACATGTGGTTTAAATATTTTTTGTCATAGTTTTTTTGGTAAATGAGTTAAAAAAATAGTGTAGAAATTGTAGTTTAACTCCTAACACAAGTTTTTAAGATAATTTTTTTTTAAATTCTGTATAACTTTACTTTAAAATTAGTCAAGGTAGAATGCTGTGATAAAATAATATTTGAAAATAATCTATAAGATTAAAAATGGCAATCACTCGCTGTTTGTCCTATAACTATATCTCTACAACCTAGATCTTTACTAATAATCATGTAATTTGGTAAAAAAACTTCCTCTTATTTATTTGGGGTGAAAAAAATCATTTATCAGTTATTAAAAAGATTAATTCATTTAACAACATTGGAATTCATGTCTTAAGAAATTCTTCGAACAAATTTCAAAACGGCGGTTAAAAATTACTTTTAAATTTATAGGTTAATTTTCACTTTTCTATTACAAACACCGATCATTAAATATTTTTACATACTGATATATAAAAATATTAAAATAATTCGGACAGCAATTTTTCTTAGTTAATATTCCTGAATATTTCTCACAGTAAAGCAATTTATGTTCTAATACAATAAATCCATAAAACAAAATATTCTCACAACCGTACTTTTATTGACCGATTTTTGTGAAATTCGTAATACAGACTTTTATGTTATAAATATAAATCGTTCATTATTTTTAATTATCTTGTCGTTATAGGGTCTACGATTAAGAAAGATAGAAAAGTTTATTTTTCTTAAACCTAAAAAGTATTTTTTTCTTCTTTGTTAAAAATAATATGATAAAATACAAAATGGCAACTAAAAAAATATATTTTGTATTTAAGAGCATATTTTTATGACAGTGATAATTATAGATTTTTAAATTAAACGTGAATTATTCATTAATTTTTGCAATGTTAGTAGCTTTATAAGAACCTAAAACCATTCTCAGCATTCGTTTTTTAATATAGACTCGCACTGTAGTTTAGTTTATATATATATATATATATATATATATATATATATACATACAATTTAAAACATGTATGAAATACATTATTTATATACATGTAAGTTGTAATACTTATGAACAAAATTATAAGTAAATGAATTTCTCATATAGTTTTAAGTAAATATGAAAATGAAAAATTTAAATAAGAAATAAAAGACCAAAGGCCCCATTGCACCAGAGTTCTCAATCTTTTTTCTGACACAACTGAAGCTGGTATTGCAAGTTCGCATTAATATATCGTGTCAGGCGGTTGTAGTTGTACTAGTCAATTCACCAATTATGTAGCCTAATGCGCTGCATTCTGGGAATTTCTCACTCCATTTTTCTTCCACGAAGGAAAGGTTTTTTTCAACTTTACGGATGAAAAGAAGCTCTTTGAAATGGAACAGGTCGAAGTCGGTTTTGAATCTGTGAAGAATAACGCCAGAATATGAAACTATACATGAGAAGTAAAATAAAACACCTACTTCGGACACTGACCTTTCCAGACTGGCTGGAGGTCGCTGAGAGCGGTGAGCGGTGAACGGTGAGCAGTTAATGTGACACCAAGAGATGCACTCAAGTTTCCCGAACAGAATTCGGAATATTCGCTTGTTTCTAGGTCACAACGATACCTAATACACGACACTCATTTTGTCCGGAGGTACTTTTCAAAGTGAAGGCTTATTTTTAACTACACTAATTAAGTGAATTACTTTTACTTAATTTACTTTTACGAAGAAATTGTTTTTGTTAATGGTAGGTTTAGGTATTTTGTGGGTCCAGCTAATTTATTGCTGAAAGGCCTATACTGTATAGTTGAAAAGCCTCTACCAAAACAAACCTCACGGTCATCGTTTGTTATGATTTAGTTATGAACCATAACCTCTAAAAATATTCTCAGATTAGCTAATTGGATTTCATGGATAAGGGAGTAATTGAGACTTAGTTAAATGAATTCATGGAACTTTTATTTCCTAAAAATAATTTTTAAAAGAAAAAAATGATTTAGGCCTACAGCAGAGAAGGTTTAGTAGCAAAATAAATTATGTCAAATTACTGCATAAAATTCCTCGCATACAGTTTGATTAGTCTTAAATAAATTGCATCATATTTAAAAACTATTCTCAAGTACAAAAATAAAATGTATCTGTTACTACATAGGCCTACCCTACACAAAAAAAAAGAAAAATCCGGCTTGGTAATTTAAAACGAAAATCGGAAATCGGCCAATTCTTAAAATTGTTTCATCAAATTTAGTTCAAAAATAAACATTGCTGAATGAATAAGTTCGTAGTGTTACTATTAAACTGTGACTTTTGTAGATTTATTTTGCCCTCTTTCTATATTCCTGAGATACTCAGTTACAGCGCCTTCTCCAGACCTAGTCTTTTCATAACGTTTAGGATTTAGAGGAGATTCAAGGTGAGTAGCTCTCCTACTTCTAATTGGTGACTGCCCAGTTCCTTATTGAGGTGGTCGCAGATGCTTGCTCTGTTAATTCCCTTTCAATTTTTTTTCTCTTGACCCTTATTACAGAGGTTCTGCTCCATTTGGCCAACCCTTTTGTTGTGTAGTGAGTCCCGCTCATTCAATTTTACATTCTTACTTATGGGAACACCCACAAGTAGCTAAGGAAATGACGTCCGCCCACACAGAGCCCCGCATAAAGGGGAAAGGCTAAACGTATGTACACTGCGAGGTCGGCAGTTTTCCCAGGGCTCCGTTTGATTAAGCCGGTATTCACCCATCAGCACGGGTGGCTTTACACTTTAGAGTTAGCCAAGTTATGTAGAGTAATGAATGTGTGTGCATGCTCGCACGTGTGTATAGATAGGTAGAATAGGTAGATAAGTAAGTAGATGGCTAGATAAATACTTCCGATGTCCTTTTCATATGATAAATCTATGCGACTTGATATCCCTTAGAATACCGCAGTCCAGAGTCTATATTATTTCCAGGCTTTTCATAATCCCAATGCATTGGACCATACATAACAACGAAATAAATTAATTACGAAGTATTATGGTTACCATAAAGACTAGGGTAGTTGGATTAATTTCTTTTTTACGCATTTTCTTGTCCAAACAGGATCTCCTTAAAAAATGTCACTTATTAAGGATAACAACTTTTAAAAAATCAAGTTATCTTTCACAATTATTCCCAAAAAGAGATACAAATTTCACTTGCATACAATAATTACAATGTTTGTAGAGTAAAACATATCCTAGATGTTTAAAATTTTATCTTTTAAATTTGCAAACCCGGACATTTGGAACACCCTGAATTAATATAAATTAGGACTATATGAAAATTACTGTTTTCTTGTAAATCGAAACCGTCAATTTCAAACATCACAGGCTATCATTTTCAGCCTCCGGTAATCTACAGGTAATCTGTTTATTTCAATCTGTAGATAATCTGTAAGAATCTGGCAAATTAATCAAGCAATAATTTTTTCCATTTATTGAGTGTGGTTAGCCATTGTAAAATCATCATCGGCAACAGTGTTAAAATTCCTATAAATATTCAGAAAATCAGGGTATGATAAGCCAATAATAATTTTGAAATGAATTGAATGCATAGATTTCTCAATACCGTGTTTTATTTCAAGCATGTCAAAATTAATCAGTTAATGACGACGTTAATAAATATAAAACATATTACCTATAATAAATCATCAATATATATATATATATATATATATATATATATATATATATGTGTGTGTGTGTGTGTGTGTGTGTGTGTGTGTGTGTGTGTTTTTTCACACGTAAATACTCGTATGCATTTTAACTCACTAACATTATTGCAGTTTTTTTATTTGTTTCTCTTAGGTTTCCAGTTCGGTTTTCGTTTAAAAGATTTGTATATTTATTTATGTTAACATTACTATTATTTATTATTATATTATAGGTTATGTATTATTATATTATTATTTCCTCCCTTTTCAATAAGTGAAACATCGTCTGCATTAGCCTAAGTGTGCACAAAAGTCGGACGTTAAACATAAAAAAAAATAAATAAATAAATAAAAAAAAATATGAGAAACAAAGTTAAGTGAGGTAACCAATTGTGAACCTATAAAATATTCGATTTTGAAAAATTGGACTTCAAAAATTTCTCTTTTCACGATTTATTATATACGATAATGCAAAAACGTTACAAAAAACTTTTCACACTCATAACAGTTGTGTTGTTCAAACAAATCACATATTTGAACACATCCTATTTAACCAAATAACGAATTCTAATTTGGGAGCTAAAGAAATCTCCTACGAGGAAAGATAAAACCATAATTCTATAAAATATACTCCATTTGTTTGGATAATATAATATAAGATTTCATATAACTGTAGCCATTTTGCTGGAAATTACAGTCCTTAAGTAACTAAAAAAAACCTACAGGTTTAAACGATTTACGTCTTGCAGCAAACATAGTCAGGACAGCAGATATCCCTATCTTACTAAAAATCGTCTCGGATTTAAGCGATTTGCCTCGTCCTGCAGCAACCATAGCCGTGACAGCACATATTCTGATTTTGCTAAGATCTTACTGGGATTAAGCGATTTGCCTCGTCCTGCCGCAATTATAGACGGGACAGCAGATCTCCATATTTTACTTAGATCTTCGCGGGATTAAACGATTTGTCTCGCTCTGCAGCAATCATAGTCGTGACAGCACATATTCTGATTTTACTATTTAATCCCAGTAAGCAAAGGTCCCAGTCTGCTTACTGGGATTAAGCGATTTGCCTCGTCCTGCAGCAATTATAGTCGGCACAGCAGATCTCCATATTTTACTAAGATCTTCGCGGTATTAAACGATTTTTCTCGCTCTGCAGCAATCATAGTCGTGACAGCACATATTCTGATTTTACTTAGATCTTCCCGGGATTAAACGATTTGTCTCGCTCTGCAGCAATCATAGTCGTGACAGCACATATTTTGATTTTTCTGAGATCTTACCGGGATTATGCGATTTGGCTAGTCTTGCAGCATTTATAGTCGGCACAGCAGATCTCCAGATTTTACCTTAAATCCTAACGGGTTTAAGCGATTTGCGTCGTCCTGCAGCAGTCATAGTAAAGACAGCAGATATTCTGACTTTACTAAGATCGTCCCAAGGTTAAGTGGTTTTCCTTGTCCCTCAGCAATCGAAGTAGGGACATCAGATATCCTGATTTTATTAAGATCGTACTGGATTTAAGCAGTTTGTCACTTTCCGCAGCAATCCCAGCCAGGACGGCCGATGTCTCAAAATGTACCGCGACTGTCCTGTGTTTAAGCGGTTTACCTTGTCTCGCAACAAGCACACTCGGGACTGCTGTTTACCGTGACTGCTCCGTGTTAAAAGGTTTGCTTTGTCTCGCATTAATTTCAGTCGGGACGTCTGATTTTTCAAATGTATCGGGTTTAAACCAAACGGATTGGGATCTGATGGGGTTGGTACAGGATGAGATTAGGACAGTATTTAATTCTCTAAAATCCACTAGCAGTGAATCGTAGCAGACTGTGGGGATAATGGGTGAGCCCACCCAACCCGTATTAGAAGAAGAAGTAAACTCTTGGAAACTTACAGAAGTGGACACGGGGAGTGAGAACTTGGAAAAGGAGAAACTGGAGTTGCACTCAATCCTATGGAATCCACCAGCAGTGAATCACATCAGACTGTGGGAATGCTGGATGGACCCACCCAACCCTTAATAGAAGAAATAAAAAATGAGATCAAGCACCTCAGAATCAGTAAGACCGTCTTAAAGTGTGGGTAGCAGAGGGTTTCCAGTGAAAACTGGAAGCAGCAAACCTATCCAGAATTAATCCATGGATTGACCTTTTCCTCAAAACAAGGAGATTAAGATCTAGGAGGAGTATCTCAGAGGCTGAAGGAACTGATGGGAAACTGAACTCTATGACTGGAGGGCTGCCAGTCAGGTCAAGTCCATAAAGTTGGAGATGTTATTAGTTATGATTGTATTCCAGATTTCAACAATTGTGAAGGTGTCTGGATCCTGAAACACCTGGGCAAGTTTCCACCATAATCCTGGGCTAAAGGCAACTCAGGACATGATGTGACTCACTATAGGGCACACTGGTCTGACGGTATACATGAACAGGATAGGAATTTGCCAAGGAGTAATCATGTGTACATTATGCAGGAAGTAAGAGGAAACTACAGACCACATAATATATGATTGTGAGATTCTTGCTAGTAGGAGGTTAAGAGTATTTGGCTTCAGGATCCTGGCTGAGTATTTGGCTGAGAACCCCCAGCAGAATAAGTTAGTTGTGGACTGCTAGATCTCACTGAGGGCACCAGTCTGCTGAACTAGTAACCAAAAGGCTTAGTTGCAAGATAGGCCTTTTGATCGCAGTGCCTGAGGTTTATGATCCCTTTACCTCTAGTATTTAAACTAATCTAATCTAAGATATAATATAGCTCCAATGAGTTAATATCAAATTTCCTTATGTGAGTTTATTATATTTGTTGGTTTTTTTAAAGTAGACGATTAACAAAAAAACTCGCTAAATAAAACAACTGTGCAAAAATTTTTCAATAGCTGCATAATTGTTGCCCCTTTTGCCTTACCTTTTTTTAAAAGAAATATCATGTGAAACAATGGCAAATAAATGAACCATTTCAAATTTTGACTTTTACCTGAGATTTGAATTTTACCTTGTATCAACAGAAGGCAATTTAACATTGATTTCACTATAAATTATAAATATTTATTTATGTTTTATGTTTCAAAGAACTAAAATATCTATAAAAACATAGAACTTTTACCTTCTATAGAATTACCTTAGCTTTAGCTTTTTTTACCGACTTCAAAAAAGGAGGAGGTTCTCAATTCGACCTGTGCTTATCTTTTTTTATGTTTGTTCAGCGATTATTCTAAAACTACAAGGCCAATTTGAATGAATCTTTTTATAAATGAAAGAGAATAATCCCTCGGTGTTCCCATTCAATTTTCATTTGATTCTGTCTACTTGAAAAAAAATTATCTTACAAAAATTTCCAAACACCCAATCAAAAAAACTATAAACTAATAAATAAATAAAAGGAATCTCACGTTATTACTAAAAAGCAAAAAATAAAAAAAAATAAACCACTTCCAAAAAAAATTACATTAACTAAAAGTAAAAAATAATTGCTGCATGCCAAACGTATTATTTAAATAAATACGAAAACAAATTTTGAAGTCGTTGCGAAATTTTCAATGCAAATGTAAATAACTAAATGCACGAAAAAAATATATAAGGGATATAGAAGAAAGGTTACCCTGTTATATATATCCAATTCAAAAATATAATCAAGCAACCTTTTGGGACATACATTTAATACAATTGATTCGTACTTTTATAGCAGGTATACCATTACATATATATCAGTATATAATATTATGATAATTGCCACATAGCAGATAGACATGAAAACAACGGTCACCATTTATTTGCGTGCTGTATATATTCAATATTTCATTTTCTACTTTTGTTGTACCGTGTTGAATGAATTGCAAAAATTTTATATTAGAAAATTTAATATTACAAATAAATTAATATTTGTAAATATTAATATTAGGGTATTGCATTCTTCTAAAATATAAAATATAAAAAATATAAGTGAAATTATGTATATGACAAATACGTCAGGATTAATTATCTATTATTTATTGTAGCTAAAATTTGGCAACGACTTCAACAATATTTTTCATATTTAAAAAAATTATGTTTGGTATGCAACAATATTTTTTTACTTTTTAGTTAATGTAATTTTTCTTGAAGGCAATTTATTTTTTAAAAAAATGTTTATTCTGAGTTTTTCTTTTGTCTTGGAAGAATTAGTGATTTCATGTTTTGGGTTTTCACCTCTATTGTATGTCTTTAGGCAATGAAGTATACAACATAAACCATGTCATATGCAGAATATAACTACACATTTAGCCTTCTACATTTCAAAGGAATGACTTTCAGATTTTATTTGTTTACACCAATTTCAGACCATCAATATATAATGGTAACATGTAAATCTATGTATATTTTTTCAGGTTATATAAAATATATAGTGTAACCAATTTTAACCTTTAAACTGTCTCATAAGTGAAAAGTTATTTTCATAATGAGCTCTCTCTCCTCCCTCTCTCCCCTCCCCTCCCCTTCCTCTCCCTTTCTCTCCCCCTCTCCCTCCATCTCCCTTTCTCTTCCCCTCTCCCTCCCCTCCCCTCCTCCCCTACATCTCTCTCTCTCCATCCATCTCTCTCTCTCTCTCTCTCTCTCTCTCTCTCTCTTTCTCTCTCTCTCTCTCTCTCTCTCTCTCTCTCTCTCTCTCTGATTTACTAGATCAATCATCAATAAAATCAGATCATTCATGATTTACTAGATTGTATATAGTACATTGTGATTATAGTGTTCACAGTCATTAAAACAGGTTGGCAGAATTTTTTTTTTTAATACTAAAATTTAGAAAATTAAGCATTTTTTCTTTGCTATGGTATTAAGTTAAACTAAATTAATATTTTTTTTCTTCTAATATATACCATTTTAAAAAAATGTTTATTTATATTTATATATTGTGTAATGGCTATTTGTCTACATAAATGTAGACATTTATTACATTTGTTTGTTGAAAGTTAAATACAGTATGTTAACAGATTCAATGATTCATCTAGAAAAAATCATTAGTCTAAATAAAACTTGGAAAAGCTGTCAGAGGAATTATAAGTTGTTATATTTCAGTGTGTTGCACAAATTTTTATGTTTGTTTAAATTTCTATTTTTATTGTAAAATGTCATTTATTGTATATTTGTTTGTGTTAAAAGTTATATAGGTAAAACTATTGATTTTTTCTAAAGACACTTTAAAGCATTAAGTTATAAAACCTGTCAAGAATTCAAATTGCTGAAAATTGTATATTGGATAATGAGTTTCTACAATATTGAATAATAATAATGATGAAGATATTTCTGAAGATTTTAACTATTTTACTGAAATATAAATTAGGGGAATTTACCCCTCATTACCTCCAAGTTAGTTCAACTTTACTAGTTTTATATAAAGTTTAAATATTAAATTAGTTTTTATTTTATGGCAAGTATTTTTCCTTCTTATATTTGTCATATAAATATATATAAGTACGTTAAAGCTCTGATTTATTTAAAGATTCATTAAGTACCATAATTAAATAAAAAACGTATTTTGCCAAAAATTGTTATTCTATTGTTTATGGTCATTGTTTATAGTAGGTAAAAGCATTTATTTATTTAAAACATTTGGATTAATTCATTAAATTCAGAAAACCAATTGAACATACTGATATATTATTTTTGTTTGTTGTGGGTATTAGTTATTATAAACATAAATAAATATGTAAGAATATCTATAAGAATGTGTTGATTTATCTTGCATAAGAAATGATACACAGTTTTAAAAAATAAATATAAAATTGTTGTTGTTTAGTATCAATTATTTTTATTACTTTTATAAACATATTTATAAATTGATTTATAAACGTATTTAAATATGTCAAACTTGTAAGTGTTAATTCAAAATGAAGTTTTTTTTTTAATATAAAACTGTTCACACATTTTTAATACTGTTATATTAATTCATTTACATAAGATTGTTTTATTTATATGTGTTTAATACACCAGCAAGTTAAAATAAAAGTTTTGATCCTTTTTAATTTAAAATCTAGTAAATATTAAAATTTTCAAACCTTTCAACAATTTTTAGTACATGTTTTTTTCGTAATAGGATTGTTTATGTAGCCTACATTTTCACACTTATATTTTAAATGTATATAAAGAGGTAAACTAGGTCAAATATTCTACCAAAATTGTATATTATTTAAAAAAATATGATTTATAATGACATTAAGAAAAACCTGTCAGATTTTTTTTTTAATACATGTATATATATTATATTATTACAGTAAATATTTACACAAGTTCACATTTAAAAATACCGTATTAGCATTTTAATATAAACACTCTAAGAATCTTGAAACAGATTTAGCCTGTAGATTTTATGCTGTATATTTGTGCAATATAACTCATAAAAATCGATTTTTTGTATTTTATTAATTATTTATATTTAAAAATGATAACTGTAACATTTTATATTGATTTATAACTATTTATAGTTTTTAATTGTCAATTAAATTTTTTTGATATGTTTAATATTATAATGCCACAAAATGGTAATTCATTTTTTTCTATTTAGTTTCAAAATATATAGTTTATATATTGATAAATATAAACATTTATTATTTACATTGAAAATATTTGTTTTGTAAGTCTTTAATTAAGTTTTAATTGTACACTTTTATTTAATGAAGACATCTCTACATGGGCCCTTAATGTAACTGATAATGCAAACTGCGATAAAGAAACAGATTATAAACATTATAAATCGACTACTGGTTGAGATTAGATGCTTAGTTACAGAGCATCCGGTTAACTTACGAACAGAGAAATATGAAAAGAAAATCAGAAATTCAACTTACGTGAAAGAAAGAGGCACCTGCAAAAATACAATAGACACGGTTCGAAGCACACAGAAACAGTTAAGAATAAACAAGACACTGGTCCGAACTAGAAGTAGAGCTGCGAGAGTGCCGAGTTCCGAGCGTGTGTTTATGTCCTTGCCGAACAGCTGACTGTATGACTGAGCGCTGCCTCGCCGGTGGTGAGGACCGATGCCGTTGAACTCTTGCAACTCAGTCCTCATTCGTACATCTATTTGTCCAATGGAGGAATCTACTGACCCGCGGTCCGTTATTTGGGATGCCACCAGTCTTCTTGCATTCCCTGTTAATTGTTTGCCACGCAAGCACTAACTTTAGTTTGCTCCAATAGTCTACTATAACATGACTTTTTTATCAAAAATCTTTCTTGTTAGAAAACTGAACAAAATATTGTAGGATGGAATATATATACATGTATGTATGTATGTATGTATATTAAACCAGCAAAGTGTTAAGCTAATTTGACAACTTATAGCAACGTGAAATTTGGTTTCCTGCAGCAAATAAAAAAAATATATTAGAAAATGTTTTCTTTTAGAAAAATTGTTATGAATGAAAATTGTTATAATATAATGAAGTATTTATTAATTTCTTAAATTCAAAATGCCTAATATTGTACGGTTGGATAAACAAAAATATATTCTACTTTGTAGCAAACTCGAAATTTGGTTTTCTTCCGCGAGATAAAAAGAAACATTAAAAAACTGTTTTTTTCCAAAAATTTTATAAATGAAATTTTCGAAAACATTTATAAGTTTGCATAAACATTATTCTTTGAAACGATGGAATTAATATATGCCTTTGTTGATTTCCTCAATGTCTTTTTTCGTAAGAAATGTCTATGAGCTAAACCTCTTTGTTATTTTGCAGGTTGAAAAATAATGAAATGAAAAACTTTAATTCTAACAAATTTTCTAAATTAACGAACAAAATTTGTATAAGCAAACAAACACAAAAAGATAAAACACTTGAACTTTATCTAGCCTACCTACATAAAAAAAAAAAAATTATGGGGAATAACCAAACGCAAAAAGATAAAACATTTGAAGTTTATAACCATACTTTAAAAAAAATCTTAACGAAATATTTTTTAGTGCTGACTGTTTTATACTTGAAGTGTAAATAAATAATTTTGTACTCATTGCCCACAGTACATTATTTATTAGCGAATTTCCATTGGAAAATCAACAATTGTAGCAGCAATCATGGTACGACCCAACCTCGAGACCTTGAAATGAATGCCGATTCTGACCTCTGGATTGTGGGGTCGCAAAAATTAACCAATTTTAAAGGTCCACGTTAAATTGAAACCTATGAAGATAAAAACCGGTACTGGACTTTTTATTGTTCAGTCTTTTTCGAATTAAACTATTACACACACACACACACACACACACACACACACACACACACACACACACACACACACATATATATATATATATATATATATATATATATATATATATATATATATATAAACAGTATAACGAATTTTAATTAATATCTTTAGTAGTTAAAAAAAAAATCTAAAATCGTTAGTGGAAAAAATCTTAAGGTTTTAATTTCTCAAAATGATTTTGCTAAACTTTTGAAAGATTCATAATCCAAGTATAAATAGACCAAATGTGAAACAAAAAGAAATTTATGGTTGAGACTAAATAAAGAAATGTGTTATTAGATCTAGTTGCATTTTTAAAAAATCCAATGCAAATTTGCTTGTGAATGAATGATGTTCATTGAAGACCACATTCCCGCGTACATTCTCAGAAATGAGATATCGAACACAATTTTGTGTTAACAAATAACGAAACAATCTGAATCGCTAATTAACATTAGTCTTATAGGGAATAGATTCAATATGGCCGACAGGTTCCACAGAGCTTTAGTAAATGCCCTATACAACCACAGTCAAATGAAATGACATTCGTAAAATGATCCTGTTTTATCAATTATATTATTATAATATAATATATTATCTGACTACAGCGAATCCAAAAAGAAAGTTATGGTTTTGGCAGACTATTTGTAGATAAATTTCTCTAGCAGCTTTTAAACTACAGAACCGGGTTTGACAAAAATTGTTAATCGAATTCATGTTGGTCACAGCCGTGTAATGGGAAAAGTATTTAAGTTGAAATAATTGTTACCATGGATTTAATACTGCAGATGATAAACACAATATAGGAATGATTACAGGAAGTTATGGATTGTTCTCTTGTACCTGCTACACCACTGAACCGATTTTGACAAATTAGGGTGACTATAAATTCGTCTGGGTCACATGCGTGTTACGATGTATTTTATGTAAACGTAAGATCAATATGGCGGATGAAACACGCAAATTATAAATACTTTATAGTAGCTTTTAAAAAATTGAATTGATTTTGATAAATAAAGTGCCTATCGTACCCATTTGTCTTTCACAAGCGTATTATAATGTATATTACTTAAAAATGGGATCAATATGGCGGATGATGCACGAAAATTATAAATATTCTCTCGTAGCTTTTAAACAATTGAACCGATTTTGATAAAGTGTCTATCGTATCGATTCGTCTGTCACACGCGTTTTATAACAGATGGGCTTGTTCGTTATGGCAAGAATTCAGTGTAACATATAAACGCAAATTACGGATGTTTCCTGGTAGGTTCTATTCTGATAAACTATTTTAAGAAGACATAAATCGATACGTTTGCTCACAAGCATGCATTAAGGGTAGGAGTATAGATTACGTCACTATATATTCGACATAGCGGATTTTATAACAGAAATAACTGGTTACGGATTGAAGTTGAAATGAAATCGTGTAGATAAAAACATGTATCAATAAAAAATGAAAAAGTATCATACAAGTTTGATTATCATTACAATTTATGATAAGAAGACTTTTAAGTTCTGAAGATTTTTATATTTAAGCATACAATCACTATTATTAATTAAGTATAATTTGAAATCATTACATTATAAAATAATTAATTACGACTATTATAAATTATGAGTCATTGCTGCTTCCGACATTACACGCTGCAGTAACATAGTAACTCATTTTCCATTTAGGTAAATTTAGGCTCGTATAATAAAATTCCGGGGTTGCACTTAATTTAAACTCTGTGAAGCATTTTTTTCACCTCTTAAATTAATTGCGTAATAAGGTTATATAAAATCCAAATAGCAGTCACTCATCACGAAATCTCCGTAGCTATAAAACCTAAAAAATTAAAATTTGGCATGTATATTGGGCTCAACTTCTAAGTGCGTGCTAAGAAATGGTTTTTAAAAATTTAACCCCCTAAACAGTTAAAACTAGGTAAGACTTTAGGTTTTACCTCTGTATCTCCAGATCCAAGAGATGTAAATAGTTTTAATTTCGTACACAAATTTACCTTAGGCTTTGGGAGGTGCACAAAGAAGTAGCTTACAAAGTTCCATCCCTAAAGCATTAAAAACGAACTTTACATTTTACCACTGTATAACAAAACACAGGAGGCAGAAAGATGAAAGTTCATAAACGGATTTATTTTATGCTTTGAAGGGATGAACAAGTTTTCAAAAATGTCACCAATAAAAGGTTATTTTAATAGGAGTAAAAATGAATTTTATGGGATTTATTATTATTCCATGAACTTTGAAATTATTATTATGAACTTAAGGGTTTTTAAAATTGTCTTTGTGTTTTCGCATTCAAAACATATAGAAAGATGAAATTACTTTCATTACCTGTACCTGGTATACAGGTTTACTTCAGCCTTTAGAAGTGAAAAAAAAAGGATTTTCCAAAATTCCACTTCTTAAGGGTTAAAATGGGAGTGAAAACAAACTACATTCTATCTCTGGGTCTTCATATCCAAAAGTTGTAGAGAGATAAAATTTAATCACAGGCTTATCTTAAGCTTTGAAGATTCACAAAAAAAAAGGTTTTCCAAAATTTTACCCAAAAAGGGTTTATGTGGGCTAAGTGTTTAACTTTAAATTACAGGAGTTAATATTTGGCGTAAACAATCTTGGGTCCTAAATGATTGCAAAAAAATCGTTTAAAAAAATTTTTAAACTAAGGGGTTGAAATATAGGTTAAATTGTATAAACATTGTATAAAAATTGTAAAATCCCATTAATCTACCCACTGTAAATCTACATAAACAAAGTTCTGACTAACTGATAATCAACATGCATAATATACGTTTGTTCAAGCTGAAGACTTGAATTTTTTCAGGATACCTCCATATTATTATATTATGTATTATCTACATAGAGGTTCTTAGTACCTATGATTAAAAGTTTTTAGGTACATGCTTCTACCTGTTTTTAAACTTAAAAAAATGCTTATTTAATTAACTTGTAGTACTTTAAAAATTATTTTTTTTAATTTAATTTAATTTTTTAGTTTTTATTCTTTACATTATTAGTTTTTCAAATTAATTTGTTTTTAAATTTAGTTACTTAGAAACAGAAAATAGGGTAAATTTTCAATTGCGAGTATTTAAATTTGGTGTGAACAGTAAAAACAGTGTAAAACATTACTTGGGACCTAAGTAGTTTCAAAGAAATCATTTCTAAAAAAGATTGATTGTCTGACTGTTAGGTAAAATGCCTAATTTATCTGCTTATACTAGGACACTGTTTGATAAACTTCAATGAAAACTTTATATTTGCTAAAGCAATTCTATCATGCTTTAAGCTACTTTAAACTGTTACAGGCAACACTTGCTTGAAACAAAATGGCAGCCACTCAAAATGCTTGATTTATTTTAAATGAATTTCTTAGGTAAGTTTTTTTTACATTTCATGCATTAGAATAGTCAAAACTGATATTAAGAAAATTTTTGTCTGAATGTCTGTTGTTACTTTGAAATGCCAATTCTGCTGTTCACTGCAAAACCATTTTGACAGATTTTAGTGGAAATATGTACATTTGTTAGACACAATAATTATTGGTTTTAGGCTACCACTGTCTCAAACTTTCATTCACCTATTTGAAACAAAACAGCGAATACTCAAAATGCCTGATTTATTTAAAAATGAATTATTTCTATAAGGTCTTGCAGCCAAACAGGTTGACCAATCATCAATATGGTTTTTCATGTAGAGTGTCAGTTGTCTGGTTACAGTATCTTAATGCCAGGGGGTGTGGTGGGCATTTAGGGCTTTAGCCCAACAGTACAAGTGTTATTTTGTCAGGAAAATTATTATATTCTCCCAATAACAATAATTTGCTTTTTAATAATAAAAGCTTCTTTCTCAAATATACCAAATTGCTGTGTTTACATTAAAATAAAAATTTTAAGTCAACTTTCAAATAAACCAACAAAATTTTTATTTCCTGAAAAATACTGTAGCGAAGCATGGATACACAGCTAGTTAGTTAGACATATTTTAAACTGAAAAGTTTTGAACTCATTCTACAGTATGTTTTTAACTGGTTTAGTATTGAGGTAGAGCAAGCCTTAGGTTAGTGGAGCACTCCTTAATACTAAAGCTTAAGTTAAAACCTAAGTTAAAAACAGACTGTAGGTGTAAAAAAACAAACCAATTAAAATTAATGGGTGTCAGTGAATGTCAGTGTATGGCAATTACAATTCAAAATGTCTAAGCTTAATCTTAGCCATTTAACTCAAAATCATAAAAAAATATAAGGAAGAATATAAATATTGATATAATATTTTTAAACACAATGTTAATATTTTTCCACTTTTTACTATAACTGTATTAGTAGTAAAAATGATGTGTATTTCTTTTATTCAATGAAACTGTTAGTAGAATACCGTAACTTATAGATTTTTATAAATACCATTAATTTTTATAGATAATTATTAATTTATATGTATAGTAAACCAATTACGTTGTATTTATATTAAAATGCCTCATAAATTAGGAAGACTTGCAGGAATAGACTCAGGCCTGAGTAAATTAAATGAGATACTGTATTTCTAAGCCGTTATTTCGTAATAAATGACTGTTTTGACAACTCTGATAAGACTGGATTAGGACAAATCACTTAACTACTTCAATAAGGTTAGTTGCAGTTCCTACCTGATTTTCTTTAAGATAGGTAGAGTTTAAGATTCTACATTGAAACATGCAAAAATATTTTAATTTTTTAAATAGCAATTGTGGTTAAAGTTACTCACAGCCATACAAGCTGTGAAGTAAATAATAAACAACTACTACAACAGTTTCATTGTAAAATGAAACATGCCTTTAGTGGATCTTACGAAAATTGCAAATTTCATTTAGTAAATAATCAAATGTCATTTGAAAGGTAAAAACTTCTCTTTTTTCCAGAGCTGCAACATTAATGGGAGAAAATGACCATATGACATACTTTTCAAATATCTTATTCTAACTGGAAATAAAAAAAGGCTCAGCTTAAAAATAGGGAGCCAACAGAAATCTTTCATCAACTTAAAAAGTTTTGATTTTAAACAATGTAAAGAAATTAAAATATTTATTGAAATTTTATCTAATGTTGTTACAATAAGGTCAAATAACAATCATTGATCGATGAAGCATAAACATAAGTTATGTTTAATAATTAATACACTCATTACAAGTTTTTTTTATATTATTATTATTTGGTCTTTAAAAGACATTTGAAGTAATATACAATGTAAAAAGTTTTACTACTTAATATAAATTTTAAACAAATTCCCTGGAACATCCCAAAAAGGTTGATTTTTTTCTACAACAAAAGTTAATGTAGTTGATCAATATAAAATATCCTGAAAGTTGCTGGAACAATTTTAAAGTTGATAAGGGATCAGTATGGCCAGCTATCTGAGCGCGTGGAAACTTTGTTATTAACTGCACCAAAAAATATAGCTGAGTTGAGTCGTAAAGCTTGTTTGAGTTTCAGACTGGTGAGACAAATATCTAACGTTTTCAGAAAAACGTCTCCTCTCCCTCCGCCTGCCTGGCGGCTACCACCATGACTCACACTCTAACCAAACTGCTCAACTGTACCAAGATGCTAAAAGGATTCAGACGCCAAGAATTAGAGAGGTACATAAAAAGCCAGTAATAAAAAGTTAACAATTGATGAGAGAAGTCAGAGGTAAACAGAGAAAGGAAGAAATCAGAGGTAAACAGTCTGACAAATGAAAAAAAAAACACACCAAAAATATCAGCTGAAGAAAGATATAGGAAGGGTGAGGATAAAGGAATACTCGGTAAAAGTGAATTGTTAATGTAATTCATAGAGGGCTGAATATAAAAGGACATTCATACAAAACAGTTAAGTAGAAGTCATACTGGCACACAACATGACTTTAACATACTTTAATGAGACTTCTGTAGGCCTAGGCAATTTGAATTTAAAATCACAAATGAGTAAATTTACTTTTTGCTCACATTAGTAGGTTATTATACTCGTAATTTAAATGCATTTTGTCCTATTGATAAATATTTCCAAGGTTGCTTTGAGTAAATAACATTAGTTAGTGTTCCAATGTATACATATTACTATATTTCATTCATGTTTTTCATAAATTTAAATAGAATTAATTCAGCAAAAATTTCTTTACATTTCTTAAGAAAATCTACTGTAACAAACCATTTCTTAATAATTAAGAGTAAAAATAAGTCTGCAAAATGAAATGCTATATTGATTTTAAGACTGATACGAAACAAAACTTGTCTTTTAGATCTAAATAGTTTTTAGAGGTTTCTTTGTTCAATCATTGAATGCAAACGTACTACAAGAATAATACTTATGAGAGGTATGTGAGCGCTCACTGTTGCTATTATCTTGCAGCAGAGTGTTCAAGTACAGTTAAATAGATAATGTTACTGTATATTTTCCCAAGTATTCACCCCGTTATTGCAGTGTTCATATCAGTAGATAGTCTAATTACCTATATTTTAGACTCTGATGTTGAGCAAGCTATTTATAACAGTGGATGTATTTCTAGTACATACCCTGCAGGGGGGTGCAGACTAGCTGCACCTATAGAGAGGATTCCCTCGCGGTATCCGAGCCTAACACAAACTTACACTTACACTTAGCCGCCGGGTTCGATTCCCGGCGAGGGCTTGGCATTTTCATACGCTATACATCATCCCATCGTCTGCATAATAGTCAGACGTTAAACACAAAAAAAAAAGAAAAAAAAAAAATTATATTACTTATATGTTTAATAGTTCAGGTTTTACCTTTTGAACAGCGAGTGTGTCTGTACATTTCATCACACTGGTTTTTTTAAGAACACACATACATATATATATAAATATATATATATATATATATATATATATATATATATATATATATATTTATATATATATAAATATATATATTAGATTTGCACTATTATTAATTCATATTTATTTCCTAAGGCCAGGAAAGCTAAATAAAAATGTTTTAGCGTTTCACAATTTTCTGGCAACACTTGGATGCCAAATGGTTACTGACAAAGAGAAGCTTACAGAAAAATTGAAGCCTCATCACACCTTTAGATCAGAGGTTTCGGCAATAATAACCTTAAAGGCTTTTTGCCACAAAAAAAAAAAAAAAAAAAAAAAAAAATAGACCAGAGGTTGCTGTGTGGCATGTGGTCTGTTGCTGTCTACTCTTTTTTGAAACCCAAAGCCATGTTCAGCCTTACAAACAAAAATCCTAAAAATCATAACAGAAATATTATTTAAAATTCTGCATAGTGGAGATTAGATGAGATTAACGCTTGAGGTTAAGGGATTTTGTACCCTCTGGTGCTGCAATCAAAGGACCTATTGTACAACTAAGCCTTTCAAATTCTATTTCAGCAGACTGGTGCCCTCAATGAGTTTTAACAATCCACTGACCAGATCATTCTGACGGATATGCTTAGGGTCCTGAAAACCAAATACACTTAGTCTCCTACTGGCAAAAATTCCATGATCGTCTACTATGTAGTCTGTAGTTTCATCTTTTTTCCTGCATAACTACACACAGTTTTACCATAGTACATTCCTATCCTGTTCATTTGTACCTTCAGGCTACAGAATCCTGAATGAGTCTCATGGTTTTCTTAAGCTGTCCTCTAGCATGATCTAAGCCTAAAAACCCATTGTCGATAAATGAAAAAGCCACAAACAGATATTCTAGTCATAATTCAGAAGTAGTTCTAGTGACAAGCTCCTTATCTTTGTTTATGACAATGCCAACCATCTTTGTAGGCCTGTCAAATAATATGAAATTAATGAATTATTTATTTCACTATGGGCTATGAGCAAGACATCCTCATCACCTTTAGCAAATATATTCATCACCTTTAATTCACCTAGAATACTGATTAGTGGTATTAGGTATAGATTGTTCTACGTTTAAATGTATGCAGAATTATTTATGATGTACTATCAACTAATATGACAATATATAAACAGCATACTAAAATTCACTAAAGGTTACTCCAAGATAAAGCCAAATATCGACAAGGAAGCAAGCCAGACCTCTCACATTGAGCTTAAGTGACTTTCCGCATGTTTCTTACTTTATGAATTTATAATAAATTAATTATATTACAGACTTATTTAAATATTATTTTAGTTATTTAATATTAAATAATAATAAATATTTGTTAAACAGCACTTTGCAAAGTTTGATTTTCGAAATAGAAAAGTGTTGTTTAAAAAAATAGTGAAATAAAATAGTTTTGAAAATAAATACAGTTTATATGGTAGGCTTAAGCACCATTTTTTGTGAGTTTATATAATGTTCTGCATGTCTATAGTACTACACATTGCTGCCCACCACCCTAACCTAAGTCTTTCATTTTGCCCTCGATATGACAAAGCTTTCATCTTTGTTGACAAAACCTCATTGGTAAGAAATACCTCCTGCTTTAGATCATTAAAATCAGTTTTTGTAAATTTTTGTTAGAAAATAATATTCAATTGAAAGTTATGGTAAAAAATGTAGCAAAATTTACCTGTCAAATAAGATTATTTTTTAAATCTATAAACTAACTTTTGAGTTATTAACAGGCTTCCCAATGAACAGCAATTGGAAAGCATTATATTTTCTACAGGTTCCTGAATTACTGTATATTGCACTTTTTGTAGTATATATTTCCAGCCTATAATGTAAACAAATATGTCACTTTTTGTGTAACAAGTATGATCTTTGAGTGTGCTAGTTTTTCTTAGTGCTTGTAATTAAGGATTTTTTTTCTTTGAAAACTGCAGGCTCAGTCAAATTGGTTTGGTTAGGTTAGGTTAACTATGATTAATTAACATAACTGTGAGCATCTTTTGATCATTACAAACTAACATGGGCAAACCATAATATTGTAAGAATGACCAGATATGGTAGTATCAATATTTTGTTTATATTGTATTAGTAAACTACTATTCCCATCAGCCCTGCCATTGCAGTCCTATAAGGGTTGTGTCCTCAAACTCAAGGTTTCATCCCAGAGAAATCTGCTTCTAGGTTTAATTAGAAGCCCTTTTGTTATTGTCTCCATTCTTCTCCGTTTCCACTCCCAAAGGTATGTGTACATCTACATCTGTCTCATTTGAGATATAGTAGTTTGTCACCTTCTTGATCTGAGATGTTTTAACCCTCAACTCACTCTCTCCACCTTCTCCCACTGCAGACTGGGTAGGTCCACCTAGCATTCCTACATTCTGCTGCAATTCACTATTTGTTGGTTCTATGGGGTTAGATACAGCCCCCAGTTTCCTTCCCTCCATGCTATTTTTATTCCCCAAGTCCACCTTCAAATCTGGTGAGGAGACACATGCATTGCCCAGGACACCATTAAACTCAAACCGGATCCTGATTATTTGCACAAAAAAAAAATAATAATAAAAGCATTCATAATATGATAACCATTATCTAAATAGATAAGATATTATGCTTAAGAGGGTTTGATAGCCCCTGGTTCAGCGACAGAAGGGCTTGTGTTTAAAAGAAGCCTACTACTAGGTACTAGGACAATAGACTAAATACCTCAATGAGTTTTAGCAGTCCACTAATTAGCTCCAGCTAGAAGTCCTCATGGTCCTGGAAGACACTCTTCATCTCTTGCTGACAAGAGCCTCACAATCATAGATTATGTGTCATTAATCCCACACAATCTACACACAGTACAGTTCAACCACAGTGTCCCATATTGATTCCTTGATTTTTCTAAGTTGAGCTCTATGTAGAATCTCTACTATCTCCAAGTCCACCTTTTAGGAACCTCTTTTGGTAGATGTTCTTGGCTGACAGTCTTCCAGTCTTGGAGTTCGGTTTCCCATCAGCCCAAAACTCTATAAGCGTTGTATTTCTCACACCTAAGATTTCATCTCTGGAAAGTCTTATGCTTCTAGACTTAATTAGAAGCCCCTCCTGCTAGTGCTTCCTCTCTTCTTCATAAGTAGGTTATAAGACGTTAAAAATCCAACACAACACAATATTAATACATGTTTATTAATTATATTTTCATTAACATTATTATTTTTACAAGATAAACCACATGAAGCACTACACAAAACTAAAATTGTATAAAAATTATATTGTAAAACTTCTTGAAATATTTTTTTATTTGCTTAAAATGAACAACAAAATTTAGTATATATTATGTGTGTGTTTAGGAGTACAGTACTTAAATATTTTGACTAAAATTATTACTTTTAATTTAATTCCGAAATAAAACTAAATTAAGTGTTTTTTAAAGCATATATATGTATTATTGTATTAGGTACATAAAATAAAAGAATACTTTTTAATTGCACAAAATAACTTATAGTGCATAAATAACTTATTAGTACATTTTTATAGTATTAATGAAAAAATATGTTTATAACATCAAATAGGAAAATACAAACATGGGCTCATTTTATGGTAAATGTTAATAAAAGTAGCAAATAATTGCTTGGTAATTGTTACTTATGAATAACTTAGTAAATAGTATTAACATATAATCTACACAGACATATTAGTTTTATTACTAGATTATTGGTAAATTACATGGAGAAGACTAGTGAATTAATTTTTAAAATATAATTTCTAACTAAGTTACCTATTATAATATCTTACAACAGCCCTGGATGTATTTGGCATGTTAAATAAAAAAGTTCACGACTAGCTTACTGTTCCTTTTTATACCGTACACATTTCTTTACATTTATTTAATCAAAAATATATATATCCAGTTAAACACAAACCTTTGGTATTTTGAAAAATAAATTTTGTTTGAAATTTTGGCGCAAGAAATATCTAAAAATACAAATGAAGGAATAGCTATTTTGTACCTGGTAGTTTATTTATACGATTATATACAACTTCAAATTGCAATAAAGAAATCTTTTCGAATATTGCCATTATGATAGTAAGCCTGCTATTAAATATTAAAGCATAGGGCCTACCCATTTCTTTATTATACAATTTTACAGAAGATAAAGCTCCTAGAACATGTTTTTTAAAAAAACTGTTTTTCGATTATATTTCACATTACATTTGTCTAGTAGAGTTTAATAATTAATCTATATTATAAAAATAAAAATACAACTGTTTATTATATTTCAACATAATATAAGGTTTATTTATTATGTTGACTATTGGCAGTTAATAATATTTAGGTTCTATATTTTTGCATACAATTGTTTATTTTGTTTAAGCATTAGTACAAAAGGAATGTTTCTTTTATATTGTTGATTATTTAATATAGTACTAATGAATATTTCAGATGAGTTACAATAGTTGTTATAAGGCGAACTACATTAATGCGAGCATTCAAAGAGCACATTTTTCATATTTGTATGCAATACAAATTTTTAACTAATTAAAGGTAAGCTAAATAAATATACAGTAGTGAATTAATTTTTAAAATACTCAACTGCACTATAAATGGAAAGAAAAATATGCCATTTTGAATAAGACTGAGGTTTAATGAAGGCAGACATTGAATAGTATCAGCTAAGTTGGCTGACGGCATTTGGAATAATTTAACACAAAGCAATTTCAGTGTGTACTGTAATTTAATTATGTTGTTAATTAATTATACTTTCTTTTTAATATATTGTGTTTAGGAAATGAATTTTCAAAAGATTTTTTTACAATAATGTTGATTGTAAAATGTTTATAGCTTTCTCTGTGTCAGAAATGTTTTATACGAGACATCTATGATTGTTTACCTCCTCAATCTTTCTTTTTGTATAATGTACCATGTACACATTTTTTAATGTCTGAAAAATATGTTTCCAAATTTGTTTTTAAACTGATGTTGATTCTTTAATATTCCTATGTAAATTCCTTACTGTCCAGGGGTACATTATACATTTATGATTATTTACTTTGTTTCAACAAATATTTTCAGGAAGGATATTTTTCTTACATTTATTAATGGTGTTCCTCTTTAATCCTTCCTAGTGTTACAATAACACCTCTACTATAAACTATTGTTTCATAACACAAAAAACAAAATAATGTAATCAAATATTATTTTCAAACAATAACTTTTTTTACATTGTGAATAAGTCAATACTTATGAATCCTTCACAGTGTTTACGTATTTATATTATTAGATTATCGATATATAAACACACAACTTTACAAAGAATATTTAAAATATATTTTATTGTCAGTTTTATATTACAACATATTTAAGAGTATTATTTAGGGACTTGATAATAATATTACTTTACACAAGGGTTAAACTTTTCACGTCTATTATTGTGTGGTTGCTTACTTTGTTTCATTAGCTACAAAATAAACTGATATTTTATTTTTATATTATGTTTATGCTTTAATTATTCTTATAATTCTCAATATAAATTATAAACATATGATGGTATAGTATACTAATATATATGTAACTTTTAAGGTTAAGCTTAAATATTGTATTCAGCTCTGCTACTATTGTGTTATTATTTACAATAAATTTGTAACTGACCTTTAATCGCTTTAAAGAATTAGAGGTAAATTTAGTATTAAAAAGAAAATACTTAAAATCTCACAATGTTACCATTGTTCATTTTATTACACAAGTGCATGAAATTATTATAATTAATAAACATTACTTTAAAAACAGTGCCATATAACAGAGTAATATTGAAAATGTGCAATTAACATTTAAACGTTTCAAATTATAAATATTATTTATTTATGAAATCTAATTTCACACTCACTTTTAAACCATAATTTAAAAATGATTTGGCACAACTGTTTATTCTAGACCAACAACGTGCAATATAAAATAATTTCTAAAATAAATATGAATTCTTACTAAACATTATACAAATAGCCGCCCTTGTATGAGTTCAACGGATATTGAAGTTGTGTTATAACTTATGCAATACAGTAATACATGTCTACGTTGCTAGTTTAAATTAAAAAGAGCTACAACAGTATCTTGAACACAGATATAAACAATCAGGCACTTCAAAAAAAGTTATTTTGGTTGAGATTTAAATCTAACGTTTACAAACATGTATAGAGCTGCCAGTAACATTATTCACCAATTAAAAATTTTGATTTAAAATATATTTATTGTTGTACTTAATGACTACACAAATATTTAAAGATAATAAGCTTAAACTGAAAATATTTGACAGACAATCTCAATTGTTGAAAAATTAACAGTTATATTTATTTTTACTTGAAAATTTACAAATTACTTGTATTGTGGTAACAAAACAATGAATCTATCAGTACAGAAAATTGCAGTGAATTTATAAATTTTAGAAAATATATATAATTTTGATAACTTTTTAACAAATTTGTTTCTTCTTTTCAAAAATCTAAACTCTTGTCTGTATATTCTATTAAAATTGCAAATTTTGTAAATAATCAATTAACAAGTATTTTTCTTGTAAAAATACAGATTTCCTCTTTTTTCAACAAGAATGAGCAATACAAAAAATAATAATAAACATTTGCCTTGTGCTAAATTTAAAAAAATATTTTCAACTTCATAAAATATACAAACCCATTAAAAAAACAGATTCAATTAAACAAAAACTCGTGTTGGTTTGTCTTTACCGTTACATTTTTTCAGATAAGAAAAATCTAAATTATATTTTAAAAACACAAATGCAAGCATTAACAATAAATAAAAATAACGACAATATAAACCATTTTCAAATATAAAAAAATATAAGATCAGAATTTTACATTTTAGACTAATTATTTATAATTTATAGTATTAAAACATGTAAATTTAATACAGTAATAATTTCAAAAGTAATTAACGAAAAATTATCAGATATTTTCAAACTGTTTATTACAAAACTCAAACAAAACGTACACAGTACATATTTAATTTGAAGAATATAGTTAATATTTCTCAAGCACATTAATTATATTTTGTTGACTTTATATACAAAATGAAAATCAATGTTAATAAAAAAAAATTAACTTTTGAAATATTTATATAATACATATACATTAATAATTTTTTTTACTAGCTCTTAAATTATCTGAGCATTCTTCACAACTCTGTTAAACAATCTTCAGAAACATATAATTATACAGAAGATAATCCTTTATTTGCTTACACAACACAGTATGAGTGAGTAGTTTGAAGAAAGCTCAGAAAGGCAAAAACTTTCAATAATGTGTTAGAAAATTAAGATAATAAAAGAAAACACATGAAAGTATGCAGAATTATACAAAAATTACAAATCCTATTCTTAAAATGATAAATTGAGAGTTAAACAAATTGTAAAGAAATTAATAACACAAAACTTAATCATAAATTTCCCTGTTGTACAACTTTGCCAATGAGAGTTACGTTGTACAATAACCTATAATTGGTCAGTATAATATACGCCAGAGGAGAATATGCATTGCTACCTTGTCTCTTCTGTAACCAGTTTTAAAGATTTTGTTTAATTTAGCCAATTTTATAGTTTATTGTACTTACAGATATACACACAAAGAAGAGTTAAATCACAATTAATTGAAACAAATAACATTTAATTGTTTTGAGCCAATAGTGATGAACAAACAAAAACAATCAGCAACACACAATGTTAAAAGAGTAATTTATTTCATCTTTTGTTCGCTAAGTTGTATAAGATACCATACTTTTTGTAATCTGTAACTTCAACTAATAAGACACTTGTGTAAATACTGATTATTGCAACAATTAAAAAGTTTTTTTTGGTAAGTGAAAATAAAAATTCTTTTTATTAAAGCTTCAGATTTAACAAATTCTATTTGTGTGTGTGTGTGTGTGTGTGTGTGTGTGTGTGTGTGTGTGTGTGTGTGTGTGCAATACAGTATTCTAAAAAAATTCCTGAGCAGCTTAAACCTGGTTTCAATAAAATTTAATAATGGCACGAATGGTATTTTGTAAAAATTGACTGCCTCTATTTACAGGAGTTAAAAGTTGGAAGCAATATACAGCCTACGTTGAAAGTTAATAAAATATGACTTTTCATTACTGAAAATACAATTAACTAATTACTTTTTTAAATTGCAGAAACATTAAATACTCAAATTGAAATTTTTATGGATTTAGAAATTTAAGATGGCTTAGTTTATTACATATTTATACAATTTCAAAGAAAACATCTAACATAATAAAAGGTTTAAAATCCAGCCTATTTAGAGAAATGTAAAATAACCCAATTTTTAAATTCATTAACTATATGATATACAAAGACAATTATAATCTTCACATAGAATTTTGTGATACAGTGATAAAAAAAATAGATATAACAATCAAAATCATCTTCAGGTACTTCATGAACTAAACAATTAGTTCATTTTACACATTTTTTCTACTAACAAGCTGAATGTTAACCTTTTTAATGATTCTGATATCTTTTTGTGATGACAGTAAAGATTAAAACTCACTTAAGATTAAAAATGCATTTTTTCATTAAAACTTTAACTATTACCACTGACATTAAATTATTTTTCTAAAACAGCATTTACCTAATTTGTTTCTATTTTACGGAAACACAAAAATGTTAATTTGTTTTTTATGAAATTTTGGAACATTGTGCATACTGCACTTGACTTTCGATTAATCATGTAGGTAGTGGAAATCAATTTCTACAAAATGTAACTTATTCCATGTTACTATCTTTACTGGAATCGGAGATGTAAGACTAGTGTATACTACTTGGTGTGTGTGTGTGTATTTGTAACATTTACGTATTGGTGTGTGTATATATATGTATGTATATATATAATTTTTTATTATGAGATAATGTAACTACAGTTTATTTTGATTGATATTCAGTCGCACAACTTTTCCTTCTGAAAAAATTAGCAGCAAAGTTGGAGACTGAACTCAGATGTTACACTTGAGTACTACGATATTGAGGAGGATTCTCTTCCTGTCTGGATGCCTTACGTTCTCGTTTTGCAAACAGGCTGCCTAAGAAGGATTGTTGATGAGTAGAATGTTTGACTTGGGTCTTGTTATATATATTCTGCGGAGAGGAATCTCTGCTTACTGTACTTGCACAATTGGACTGGAAGGATACCGACATGCCAGAGTCCAGAGAGCCTACACTGCCCCGTCTCTGAGCTTTGTCTCCTACAACTAGACCCAGGACATATTTCCTATCACACTCAATTCAAAAAAAAAAGAACAGTAAAGTACACAAATGTTTTTAAACTAGATGTTACCCTCCAGTTTCTGCACAACAGCTGACTGGAGAAATTCTCTATATTGTTTATAGTTTAATTTGAAGTAATGATTGTTACATATAACACTTATTGTTTTAATTACGGCATCCAAATATATTCAATTAATTTCTTTTATCTTTTAATTAACTGCAAACATAGTTTTGCAAATCACATGGACATATTTTTAAATAAAGAGTTCTTTTTTTACTTAGACGTTGAATTTATCTGAATCAAAACTTTTTTTTGTATTAACAACTTTAAATTCACCAATGAATTCTAAAGATGAAAAGTTTCAAAATATCACATACTAAAATTGATAAATTTAATAAGATTACTTTTAAAACAACTTGAACAATTATTTTATTTTATTTTAATTTTTTTAAAGTGTTTTTAATGTTTTCAAAAATTTTCCCTTCATAAACCAATAATGATGATAAAATATTTAAAACATAAATATGCTCAAAAAATTGTTATCATTATTAATTTAGAAAAATGTCTCTTAATAAGAGTCAATTTATAATGAAAATAGGAAAAATAAGATTTACTAAAACATTTTTGCATCTTGAATTTAAGTCATTCATGTTAAAATGTACTGTACACAGAACAACTTCAACAGCTGAAAAACATAATCTCACAATAATAATATGTAATATAACTAATTAATTCATTTAATCATCACCTTACAGTTTAAAAAAGTTATTAACCCATTGTGAATCATCATCCATTATCATTTTGTACATTTTCTATTCTAATAGTTTAAAATAATACTAATGGTCCTCTGACCTGATATCAGTTTGTTTACATATTGAGTTTTAGATCCATTATTGGAGCCAAGTTTATTGATCAGTTTGTAAGTGAATATTTAGTTGTAGTGATGCATAAAACACACAATGGATTTACAAGTTATATTTAAGGTATTGTCAGACAGTGTTAGTCAAATATGTAATTAATTATGAACATAATCACAATTATTTAGTTCTTTGTTCCTTTTTTAATGCAAGGAATTCTACAAGGTGTTCACGAAAAAAATGATTTAGAAAAACTAAAACAACTATTCCATCTGATTTTTACCTTTGTTTCATCCACAGACTGAACAGGTTTTGAACTTAACAATAATATGCTGTTTCAATTTAAAGGATTAGTACTCATAGATATCACATATTGTATAAAATGATTCACAGTGGGTTAATAATACTGAATAATTTGTGGCGATATTATTATTATGCATATATTTGTCTATAAGTGATACATAACATTTCAAGAGTTTGGATTAACTACCTCATTTTCAAGTGACTAAACTAGTAGAACTCTCTCTACACCCTCCTTATCTGAATACCAGGTATCCCCATGATGTCACAATTACGAATGCCATAAGTATTAGTTTTTTATAAATAAACACAAATGATATATTTATTAAGCTGCAACCTAGATAAGAACTGATAATGGTGTATATTTATTATATACACCAATGATTAAATTAAACATCAATGACATCACACTAGCTGTGTTCAATGTTTTAATTAGAAAAACTATTTAGTGATTCGTTTACCACCTGTCGGAAACACTTATGATTAACAAGTTTAAAATAACTAAGCACACAATATGAATGTATAAAACTTAATTTTAATTATTTGTATTCATAATTCATAAAAAGTTAAAACTTTAAAGGCAAATTTATTATATGGTTATCAAACTCAAACAACTGTTTCATGACAACTCATATTAAAAATACTCATTTCATATAAATCATACTAAAATACATATTCAGCTAGCCAACAGCAAATCTTAAGTTATCCCTCTAATTACAAATACCACTATATACTTGTTAAGGGCCTGTACTGGTTTAACAGAATTGTAAAAATAAAGTATTTCTAAAAAGATGCAGAGCTTTGTAGCTCCATGCTTGCAGAACAGAAACAAACTAAGAGGCAGAGGCAGGTTAAGCCAAGAAAGCAACAATACATAGTTACACAGCTATAAGCTTTTAATAGGAAAATACAGCCAAAGATTCCTTAATGGAAAAATTAAATAAGAAATTTTTAAAAGTTATTACCATATTTGTTGTGTTAGAAAGAAAATAACAAAATGTATAACTACAGTCAAACCTGTATAACTGGATGGAAACCATTATAAGTTGACTAGCATCTGCAATGTTTAAATTACTACTAAAATGGCGTAATAGGTTGGCCACTAATTTAAATTGATTGGTGTAATATTTTACTGAAAACTGTCGAACATAAACCACCATTCAGACAAATATCTACAAGTGTCCTTTATTCCTCCAATTTCATTGATGTTTAGCTTATCACTTGTGAGTTCAGAATAGCCAAACATAAGTTAATTTTTTTTTTTTTTTTTGGTGTTTAACGTCTGACTATTGTGCACACTTGGGCTAATGCAGACGGTGGGGATGATTTATAGCGTATGAAAATGCCAAGCCCTCGCCGGGAATAGAACCCGGATCCTCGGGACAAACATAAGTTAAAAACATTGATAAAGTTTTGTCAATCAAACTCGTAGAACATTGCTTATGAGATTTCAAGCAGTAACTTGACAATTTTTTTTTTAAAATAAGAATGAACTTCAAAAACACAACTGGTTGTTTATTTCGACTATCAAAAATATGTCAATTCGATTTGTAATAAAATGATTGTTTATTCCACTATTGGATAGTTTTGGTCCATATAATTGTAAATATATTGTTATTTTAACGTTTGCTTTTCTTTTTAAAATTGGAAATCATTCTCAGCTATTAAAAAGCATGCTTAAATCTTGATCATCTTTTTTGTTTGTCACTTGAAAAATGTTAATCTATTCTTATAAAATGCAATCAATCATATTTAAAACTGATATTTGCCAGCAATAACAGCAAATATTTGAATGATCAATCAATATAGTTTGAATTTTTTTCTTATATAACTTACTGCTGTGGAACAATGTAATCAGAAATTTAATTAAAATAATTACAATGTATTCTTCAATTATTATCTCATAGAATAATAATTCAAACAAGAAATGCTTTAAATAAATAATGTTTAAATTTTTTTAAAACTAAATTAATAGAAAGAAATGAGTAATTACAGGCTGACTAGAACATTCTCCAACTCACTGTGATGGTGAAATTACTTAACATACATTAATAAAATAAATATAAACAAATGCATACTATACATAAAGCACACCATACAAAAAGATTAATAAACTTTACAACATCAACACTAGTTAAGATCATAAATAGTAAAATAAGATATTTAAATTTAAATAAATACAAACAAATAGAACTGTACATTAATAAATGTAGGTTTAGTAAGAATTTAAAGTATTTTAATTGACTACGCACAAGAATGGTTAAATAAAATTTTAAAATACAAGCTATGTCAGAAGTTAAAGCTCACAATTCTCTGTTTCATATACAAGAAGAGTAAAATTGTCATTCAATTATATAATTACTTACTACAAAAAATTTCAGATGTGACAGCTGTAAAGAATCAACTTACTTCATAATGAGCAGTGGATTAAAGTGAAAATAATAATTAGTTCCTTAATGAGCGATCTAATTTTAAAGAATGCAAGATATAAAACAATAACAAAAAATCTATACTTAAAAATTTTAAATACTCTATAGCAGTGGCTCCCAAACTATAAGTCACGAGAGCAATTCGGGTGGCTCGCAAAAGGGTGGACGCAAAATTTTTAAGTGTTCTTTCAACTTCAAAAAAAAGAACATATCTCGAAAGATACATTCTATAATTCCACAAAAACTGCTTCACTGCCACAAGAGAGTAAGAGAGATGGCAAATACAAAATAACGAATAAAAACATAAAAAGAATGAAGTTTGGATTACGTAAAGAGGAAAATAAAGAGAATGGAAAAAATGGGGGCACCATGTACAGATGGGAAAAGGAAAGAGAAATTAATAGGGATGAAAGGTGCAGAAGAGGTACTCATAGAGCAGTGTTAAAACCGGAAGAATGGAAAAGCACCAAGAAATTAGAAAATGGAGACCTCTCACTACAAGAACAATGGCGATTACTGAAGAAAGGGAAGCGGGTGTATGAAAGTGCATTTACACCAGAGAAATAAGAAAAGGAAAGTGTAGTAATTTGGCAGTGATACAGTTGGATCTTGCCAAGGCTTTCAGTAGTGTTGTTTATCGGCAGGCAACATATGAGGTGGAGAAAAGAAGAATACCAGAATGTCTACAAAAATACAATAAAGAGAATCTGCATGAGGCCTAAAACAAGAATAGAAATGACAGTGCGACACACATCTAGACAGAAATTCAAAATTTTGTCTTTTTAATTCTGTTGTGGTATTAAAGTAATAGAGTTTATAGGAAGTATGGGAATTTTATTTTACTTGTAACTTGGGTTTTAACTGGGGTAGGAAAAACATTCTAAAAGGGTGGTGTTCAGAGGAATTAAGGGGCATGGATTATGATGGCTATAGAATGTTTCAGGGTATAGAGATTAATAAAAATAGGGTTTGGGATATTGCAATTTTTGGGTTGTTTGGGTGATAAAGGTGACCCTTAAACTTTTGTTTGAGAGGGTAAAGCCTGTTAGAGTTGATTAGGGGTAGATTAAGAGTGATTTACAGGGTCACCAACAAAGGAGAATAAGGGATATATTCAGAGGTAGAGTGGGTAAGATAGAAGGGACAGAGAAAGAATCTTGGAGGAATTTTCAGACATGTTAGGAAAAACGTTTTGTGGGAGAAAAATGAATTTTTTTCAGGGGGCGAAGTAAAGAGATTAGAAAAATGAGGGATGTTATAAGGGAACAAAAAAAATGGGGAAGATAGTAGAAGTTTTAAAAGAGGGAAGGGGAAAGTGAGGGGTAAGTGAAGAGGAGTTGGAAGATAAACAGATGGGGATGGTTAAAATGTTGGGAAAATTGGTGAGGAAGGAAAATCAGGATGTGTATAAAAAAATTAAAGGGGAAATAGAGAAGAAGGAGAGGTTGAGGGGGAGCAGGATGAGCTGAGATAGAATGATGTAGATGGTTTTGGGAGAAAGTGTGTAGAAGATGGAGAGCATAGTGGAGGAAGGTTTGAGGAAAGTGAGGCAAAAAGTTTGAGGAACATGGTAGACTTATTTCAGGGACATATTGCAGTTACAAAAAGGGTTCAAAAAAGGGGCAAATTAAGAACATGAAGGAGATCCTCAAGGGATGGGCAGGGCAAACAATGTAGTGTAGAATGTTCGCAAGAAATTACAGAAGACAGGTAATTAAGGGGGGCTGAGTAAGGGTGTGGGGAGGGAATAATGTGGACTTCACGGCATGCAGAGGCAAAATTTTTAATTTTTCTGTACAGTAACAGTACATTACTATTACCAATACAGATTGGTTAACTCTAGGAGGTGGCCAAATGTAGTTCAGAGAACTTAAACAGGAAATAAAGAATTTAGTGAAGACTCAAATAAACTATAGTGAGGTATATTTAAGATGGGATAAAACTAATGCAGAGTAAGGATCCAATAATAAAAGAAATAGTAATGGAAACAGGATGTGACATAACAACAAGAAATAAAAAATAAAATAGGACTAAGGCGGATGATGATATTAAAGTAGAAGCCATGAAGAGGAAGATGATAGAGGAAGTACGAAAATGGGCAGTCCTGGCTTCTCAAGGACAAGGAAACAGAGTTTTGGCAACAATAACAGTTACTTTTGGCTGCATAGTAATGATGTCATGGAAGAAGGTGAATTCATAGATGCTCTGAAGTTGAGGATAACAGGGGATGAATGTCTCTATAAATAGGTAAAAGAAAAGAGAGGAAGAAGACATGCTTTGTAGGAAATGTAAACTAAAAAGAGAGATGCTGGGACATGTAATAGGTGAATGTTTTTATGGGAAAGGAGCAAGGATAAAAAAGATGTGTGATGTCGTAGTACATATGATTGAGAAAAAACTAATAATGCAGGTATTGTAATAAGAGAGGAGGCATTCACCTCTGAAGGAGGGGAGCAACTCAAACCCGACCAAACATTACAACACCAGGTGGGTGCACAGTAACTGATGTTACTGTGAGGTCTGAGAATGAAAAATTGCTGAGGAAGGAAGTCATGAAATAATAAGGAAATATAAGATGAGGGAAATATTAAAAGGGAAATTTGGTAAAGAGAAGTTGAGAGTTGTTCCTGTGGTCTTTGATGGAGATTTGCATGACTGTGATTGTGTACACAGTTATCAACTGCCAAATGTAGAATATTTTGTTTACTCTGGAAATCATGGGCTAATGGCCTTAACGGAAGCAATAACCAACACTGCAGCAGGAATTGGATAATTTAAAAATAAAGGAAATAGAGAAAAGGTAAATGATACTGAAGGTGATATAAATTTCTCAATTTATATATCATGAGAGGTCATATTGACTATTAGGACTATTTATTTCTTGTGATAGGGTATATTTATTGTTATTATGTGGAACATACATATTATTTATTATTGTTGCCTGTCACTTAATTGTACAGATACATTTGTTACAAATTTAAAATTTTGTTATTTTCTTTGATATTAGAATAGATTCCTTACTTTACATCCTTGCTAAGGCAGAGAAGAGTAGGTCCCAAAAAGGGGCCTTTACACCCATGTTGGGAACGAAGGAAGGAAGGATATAAAACTAAATAAGAGAAGAGGAATCCAACATGGACCCTTTACACTCATGTTTAAGGATAGAAGTAAAGAAAGGAAGGGGAAGAAAATCTGTTAGTGAATGTCAACCAGTAAAGAAATAAAAGGCCAAAACATTCTTATACCTCAAGGTCAGGGAACCCTCCAGATATTAAACTACTGAGTCTAACAGCTTATTTCTTATAACAAAAGACCTGTTTTTAATTTGAATAATGAAAATTTAGTTTTTTCTATGCAAATACTTCTAGCTAAAAAGTGCTTATGAAGACCTATTAAACACAATTAATCTAAATTTAAAAAATCAATAAATTTATTTAGATATGTCTGCTATATAAACCTAGCCCAGTTTTTTATACACCAGTTAACTTACGTACCAACTGCCAATATTTCTGTAATTATGTCACTATATTTTCTGATATATTTTGTAGAAATTCACTTTCAGAAGAAAAATAATAAATTTAAAATCTTAGATTCATCAGAATGTCAAGGATGTGTAAAAACATTATTATAAAAAAGAAAAATACATATAAATTCTTAATAATAAATACACTACCTTGTGATTCACCGGACCAAAATAGGCATGCACTAATTAGGTACATAAATAATAATGCTAAACTCCAGCATATATACATTTTTGTATTTACACAAAGATGTCAAACACAAATTTGAAATGTCCCTTCTAGCATAGAAGTTTAATTTGTTTATATGATTTATTGAATGTTATGTGTCGTTAAACAGCCAAATGCCAACTCTTTGGCTTAACTTGTAGCTGTGATCTTGCAGAAGCAAACAAATAATGGAAAAAGCAAAGTTTAGTTTAGTTGGAGCTGAAGTTGATGCACATTTCTTAAAACCTAATGTTATTAATATCATTACAGACTCCGGCAAAGTAATGTCAGATGTTTTTTTTTTTTTTTGTGGTAACATAAGACCATTTACTTTCATTAACAGTAAGTACTCCAGCAGCTCCAGCACTGCTGATTTTACAGCAATTAATAGTCTGGGATTCAGTGATTAACATGTTTGTAGGCTATAGATTTTAATATTTGGAATATCACAGAACTGCTGACAAATCATAGTATATAGTCACACAACACAACAGATGAAAGCACAAATTTATAATTTATTTAGTTCTGGTCATGGTCTCTTTGTATAATGTTTTACAGTAACAGCAAAATATAACTTAGGAAATTTAGCATGTGTTGTATTAATTAGCTGAATAATTTCTAGTAAAAAGTATAAAGTTAATGAAGAGTTCCGAGCATTTCAAGAGAGGTGGACTACTTCATATTTTTTCATTGATCAAAAATGTGTGTTTGTTGTGCCAATGAATCAGTCACAGTGATAAAACAGTACATACTGTCTTAAACCACAATGAGATAACCAAACATGCTGCAAAGTGTAACGCTCTTTGTGGAGTTGATAAAGTTGAAGAATTGAAAAGAAATCTTCATAGTCAACAGTTTACATTCACAAACAAAACCAAGGAAATGATACAAGTGTTACAGTGAGCTATATTCTATCACAAAAAATTACCCTTAAATCAAAGCCTTCCTCTGATAGTGAATTTATTAAAGAATGTATAGGACCTGCTCCAGAAGTTTTGTGACCAGTACAAAAATATTTGTTTTCTAAAGTTAATTTATCACCAGAAACTGTTACCAGAAGAACCGATGATCTAGCAAATGTCATACAAATCACTGTCAATTTTGCTAGAGGTATTAACAACAGTTTTGAGATTACATAGGAGTTTTTTTGTATGTTTCCTATGATTATGATTCCTTAAATTATGTTAACTTTATATATTACTCCCAAATAATGTCTGTTAAGAATAATATGTTATATAAAGTGTTATACTTAAAGATTCAATAACCTAATCCTTAGATTTTATGCTACCATTTAAATTCTTTTTAAAAAATATTTTACTAAACCTAATATTTATAACAAATCCAAACAATCTTTGCATTCACTTGACATTATAAATATTTAAAAAGAATTAATGGAACACTAACTTGACCTGAAATTTTAAATATTATAAAAGTAATAACTGTTCAGTTTCTTTTTTAACCTAGTAATAAATCTGAGATTTAAGTTCTTGCAAAAAAATTAACACAAGTGAAAACCTACAAGTTAAAAAAATAAATAAATACCAGATGTCTTAATGATATAGTTTTGTTTAGCTCCACTACTTAATGGCTTCACAGAACAATGTATGGTGGGGTAAGTTATGTACTTGGTATGCAGTTAAGATATAAGTTAGTTTTCTTGTGTGACTTTGTAAGATGTGAATTTGATTTCTTACGTAGTTTTTACTGCAAATTACAAATGCTTGCAGACTGTGGAAGTGTAAAAACTGATTTGCCTATTAAACATTGTTTTGATAAAAATTTGTATTTGTACTGAATCAGTAACACGGTAAATACAATGGGTAAATGTTCAACGTATATCAAATTTGTTTCATGAAATGTACACTTACATTGTAAACAATTTAATTAAATATTAAATTTTGATTATGGTGTACCAAAATCTACTGCAAAGAAATTTTGCTTTTGTTTTTACAAAAAAAGTACCTACATTCATTATCACAAGTTAATTATCTGACTATTCATGCACTATTAAATATTTTATAACTCAAAAGTGTTGGACAGGCACTCACATTGGTCATGAATGTCAATTAAAGAATTGCTTAAAGCAGAACGCTTAAGTGTGGTTGTCGAATGAGCTATGTCTAATGGAAGAGGTTTGTTGCCCTGTGGGTGAGTTGATGTTGGCGTCTGACTGCAAGCACATACCTCCACATCTGCTACACCACTGTCTCTGTTTTCTGTATTGCAAGCAGTTGATGACCTAGAAAAAAATTAATTCAAAGTGAATTCCAGCTGTAATGACACTGAAATTATCTTTGATAAAAACTTCTTAAATATTCTCTTTAAAATAATATATTTTTATGATATCTTGATTTTTTTATCCCTACATCGTTCTTTCAAAAAAGCCTTTTTTACCTTGCTATGTTTGACAGAATCAAATTTTTTTTAATCATCTGACCTTAGACATTTAACAAACAATTTTTATTGAAGATATGTTTTCATTTATGTATCTTCAAATAAATAAAAACAAATTCAATTGTAAAGCAACAAAGTTTTAAATTTGGTATTTATAAAAACATTGAAAGACTGTGCAATTCACAAGTAACAATAACCTCTGTGAAGTGTCTGTACATTGGTCTCTTATAACATAAACTCCTTTAAAAGATGGATGGAAGACCTTCTTCCTTTTAGAAGATTGGTGGGATGAAAGACATATGCAGACTCAAGAGTGGACTTAAGCACCTCAACCTGGTTTAAGGTGGAAACAGACCACCCGGTTTAAGATGGAAACGGATTGATGCTGGTCTGTAAAAAGCATTCCTACAATAGGGCTAAAGTGTATGAAAACACACACACACACACACACACACACACACACACACACACACACACACACACACACACACACACACACACACACACACACACACACACACACACACACACACACACACACACACACACACACACACACACACACACACACACACACACACACACACACACACACACACACACACACGCTTAGGTGTGCAGCCAAGAGTTAAGGGATAGCTTGGCTTCTAGTATACAAACTCTGGATACCAGGCTACCTCCAGTTATAATTTAAACCTTACCCTTACAAGCAGGTTATGTTACCATGTGGGTGGACACCTTTGCCCTAAATACTTGTGGGTCCTTAAGAAGAAATTAAATAAACTGAACAATAATAAAAACCCTAGGGAACTTTCAGAAGTGTACCTGGGAAATTAGAAGGTAAAAAGGAAACTGTGGTTGTACTTAATCCCATGAAATCCACCAGTTGTGCATTGGAGCAGACTGTGGGGATGGCTGGACAGACCCAACTCTCTTTGCAACTGATAAGAGAACAAATAACCCTGGGTATCTTGCGGAAGTAGAACTGGGGTGTAAAATTTTGGTAACCGAGGAAACTAATCCTGTGGAATCCTCCAACACTAATCGCAGCAGACTATGAGGATGTTGAGCAGACTCACTCACCTATGCTAGGAAAAGTGAACAATCGGGGTTGAACGAATCGCTATCACAAGAACCGCACAGAAACATCTGGTAGCATAATGGCACCGACTGAAAAGACAGAATGCGGTAACACAGGTGCTTCCAGGTAAATCTGGCAGCAGCAAACCTATAGGGGGAACCCTATGACAAAACGTGGAGGTAGAGGTTGTCAGAGACTGTCCATAGGGGTTTGTCCCTCTTCTACGGAACCTGGTGGTTTAAAGTGGAAGATCATGTGGTGGTTAACCCTACTGACCTTGTATGTTAAACAGATGGCTCCAAAACAAAGGACTCTTGATGCTGCGGTGATTGGCTTCAGACCAGGGATGAAGAGTGTCGTTACTCTGGGACAGTACACCACAGTATTCCAGGCAGATGTAATGGCCATCAATGACTGTATTCAGGAGAATTCGAGGGCTCAAATTCACACTTATACTCAGGCAGCGCTTAAAGCACATGCGGATCCCACAATTCGATGGGGCTTATTACATGACAGTGGTTTAATAGTGCACATGGTAACGAGTAGGAATGTACCACAAAAAAAACTGTGTGTAGTTTATACAGGAAAGAGGAAACTGCAGGCCACATAATCTATAATTTTTGTAATCCTACCAGCAGGACACAAAGAGTAGGACCCTGAGGACCTCAAGTGGAATGAGCTAGTCAGTGTACTGCTAAAACTTATTAAGTGTACCAGTCTGCTGAACTAGATCCCAAGAGGCTTAGCTGCACACTAGGTCCTTTGATCACAGTGCATAGGGTAATATAATCCCTTTCTCTATAATCCCCTTTTTAATCTTAATAATAACAATATATAAATACTGTAACAAAAAACAAGAAGAAAATGAAAAGAGCAGGTATAAACCTTCTTTGTACAGTTACAAATAAAAAAGTAATCAATGGCTCATTTTCTGGATAACATACTACTTTCATTCACACCTCTAATCCATGCTGTAAGGCTGGTGCAGGGGCAGCACCGTTTAGGCAATATAAAAAATTGTACAGAACCCTCACTACTCTAGTTAGTTGACACTATCATTTTTTTTTTTTTTAATTTGTAAAATGTGATTTCAATCTTCATGAGACTTAAAATGATTAACAGTAACCAAAAGTCTGATTATATATTTTCTTTTGTTTTGTGTTATACATAATACAGACTCTGCAGAAATAAAAACTAACAGTTTGATAATAATCATATTTTTTAAAATATGTTTACAAATTGAGATTTCAAACTCATGACGGACTTAAAATTATAATAATAACCAGAAATATGATAATATTAAATGATAATATATTTTCTTTGCTTTGTAATATAAATAATATAGCCTCTGTAGAAATAATAACGAAGAGTTTAATAATAATCATATTTTTTTAAATTTGTTTGTAGAATGTGATTTCAATCTTCATGACAGACTTCAAATGATAAAAATAACCAAAAGTCTGATAATATATTTTCTTTGTTTTGATATATAAACAATGCAGGCTCTGTAAAAATAATAACTAACAGTATAATACTAATCATATTTTTTAATTTTGTTTTTAAAATGTGATTTCAACCTTCATAACAGATTTAAAATGACAACAATAATCTAAGTTCTGATAATATTAACCCTTTGCCTGCTGGCCTGCCCAGTAGCATGCACTGCCCACAACTGATAGTCTTATTTTAGCCAAAAGGTACTTATATAAGTTTATATTTAAATATATTTACTTACTACTCTAAAAATCTAAAAAAAACACTCTTATTGTAGATAATGTATAAGTATTTACTGGTATAGTAATTCTTTATTTCAATAAAATTTTAATTTAAGATACAATTTTTACTGTCTGATTGAAGAAATAAATTTTAAATCATTAAGTTTGAAGTACAGTAAACCACTTTATATTACTGAATATCCTAATTTGACTGGTTGTCATATTCTCTGGTAAATCCTGAGCATTTTTATATATCATAACATTTAACTGAATTATGCCATTATTAACACCAAACACAAAGCATCATGATTGCCAGCCATTTTGACTACCAAATAAACAAAATTTCAAGGCCAACGTTATGTTACAGCTTTTGTTTATCATTTCTGTAACTCAGAAAAATATGAAAGTGACAGAAAAAATGACTTACAATGATCAGTTAATTTAGTTAGGAGAGAAGTAACATACCTTTGTCAAAACAAACAGATATTAAATTTATGTTCTAGCTTTGCATTAGAATTTATTATAGCTATACCTGTGGTATTTAAATTTATTCCTCATAAACTGAGTGAAAATTTTAACTGACCAAATTAAAGCCCATTTTTATTCAATGACTGACTGTTCTAGGGTTTCCCCCCACTGACTCTATATATCATGGCGGAGACACGCAAAGCAGCATATATGCTGCAGGATAGTGGAGTCTTGATATACCCCCAACTTTAGGGCATGCTAGTATCACAGGAAAGATTAGAGCCAATGCTAATGATGGAGACTGATCAGATGACCAAACAACACATGGTTTCTAGACCCTTTAATGTCAAGATGACATTTGGGGAGAAAGAGCATATGTTGGAAAAATCTGGAGACCTAATATGGTATACAGATGGTTCCAAAATGACAGGCACTGGTGCTGAGGTGTATTACCTAAGACCTAAAACAAAGAAAGCTGTAGCACTGGGACAGTAAGCAACAGTATTCCAGGTTGAAGTAATGGACTGCGTTCGGGAGAATTTGAAACAGGCCTTCAAGAAGATTCATATTTATACCAATAGTCAGGCAGCAATCAAAACACTTGTGGGTCCTACATTTTGGTCCAAGCTGGTCTAGAGGGTTGGAAGAATCTCAATGTTTTGTGCCTAGTTACTCTTCACTGAGTACTGGAATATAAGGGAGTTGAAGGTAATGAGGAGGTAGACCAACTAGTTGGACTGTGATCTGCATCTGAGTTAATCAGACTCAAGCCAGCTTTATGGATCTCTCTATCGTTGGTCAGGTCTGCTATCAATAGGTGGAATAACAAGCAACACCAGGCAAGTTGGGATAACCTTTATGGGCATTCCCACAGCAAGCCCCTCTTGTTCCTCATGGAGGACTTGGAGTTACAGCAGACGTCTTGGGCAGAGCAAAACTCAGGAAAATGATAGGGCTCACTAATGGGTATTGTGGTTTATGGGTACACATGAACAAGATAAGTATGTACCACAGAGAAACCATGTGTAGGTTAAGCAGTAAATAGGAGGAAGAAACTGCAGAACACATAATTTATGATTATGAGGCTCTTGCTAGCAGAAGACTAATGGTTTTTGGTTTTCAGGGCTCTAGGGACCTCCAATAGGATAAGCTAGTTAGTGGATTGTTGGAACTTACTAAGGGCACCAATCTGCTGAACTAGTTGTAAACTAGTTGAACTTAAAAGGTTTAGTTACACCAATAGGTCAGTCAATCACAGAGCCTGGGATTTTATAATCCCTTCTTTTTTTTATGTTTAACGTCTGACTATTGAGCACACTTGGGCTAATGCAGACGATATAATCCCTTCTTCTAGTATATAATCTAATCTATTCAGTGACTGCCTGGCTAAGCAACAGTTGTTACACAATTTATGATCATCACTTCACAGAGTGAAATAAGTTGTATATTTACATATTCTATCAATTTTAAAGCTATGGAGTGAAATGATATTTTTTTAAAAATACTAACCTGCCTCTCCCACTCTTCTGCCTCTCTAACTCAGCTTCTATTCGTAGACTTTCCATCTCATCCATTTCACTTATGTTTTCACGCATATCATCAGCAAATTTACATCGGTCATGATCATTGCGTGCATTAAATGTTATTAGTACTCTATTGTCTACTCGTTGAGATAATCTGATTCCATAAGAATAGTCTAAACACAAGGTCATATGAAATTAATATTAACATTTACAAATATAGTTTTAGCAACATTTATTTACAATAAAATTTTTAATTGTTGAATCCCAGCTCAGGTATTATAAATTCCAAATTCTTAGTTACAACACTATGAGTTGGTTATTACTACTGTAAGTTTAACAATTATTAATCTGTATTTCACAAATATTAGTATACACTGAGGTACTGCATGGTGCTAGCTAAAAGTTCAAGGAATGTGAATTATGTACACTTTGTTCTTTTAAGAAACAAAGAACCACCATTAAATTTTGCTTTAAGCTTAAAAAAAAAAATGCTGCAGAAACCCATCGTACACTTGTGAAAGCATTTGGTGAAAACACTAAAAGTCAAATTAAGTAATTGTGTAATTGTGGTACAAACACTTCAAGGATGGACAAATATCTGCTGACGATGAGTGTTCCATCATGGGGAAAATGGAATCACTGTATCCATGGTCAAAGGCACTATTTTGAAGAAAATGGTGGAAACTAGGAGTTATGATAATCAGTTTTAAATTTATGACAAAATTCCTCGAACTTTTGGGTAGCACCTCGTATGTCTCTAGTCTTAATAGACATCATATTGGATGTGCACCATACACCATATTTCTTTTATAGTTCATTAATTTTGGAGCAGTTATCATTTTTAACAAGAATTAAAGTACATCCCTTATATGCTCTCAAAAATTCTAGACAACTCTTTACTTTTCTTCAATATTAAATGAATTGTGAAGATTTAATCTGCTTTCTCCTTTCCTAATTTTCTTTCCATTCCTAAATTCAATCTGATGGACACGTTCATGTACGGAAAAGAGCAATAGTGTTGGTTTTTAATCAAAATTTGACAATTAACCCATTATCTGCTGTAAATGAGATATTTTGTTTCCAGCTGTAGTGCCCTTAACCATTACTCCTGAGAAATTAGGTGTTTGTTAAGAGGTAGATTTCTGCTAAATGTGGCAGGAGACTTTGAATAGTTTATTTAGTTCACCGTAGTGCTCTTGCTTTTATATATTCAAAGTTGGTGGTGACTGACACGTTTGGCCAGTGTGATTGAGTTTGTTATATAAATACCTAATAGATTTTTTTTGTTTCTTCTTTACCAAAAGATTATGTTATTTGGTTTATTTTATATTTATTATAGTTGTTATGTTAAACAACAAAGTTAGGATCAATATTTAAAAGCTATCTGGAGCTGCTTATTTCTGAAATTTGTGAGAGAACCATTTTTAAACCCTGCAAAAACCCAGTGGTTAATAATCTAAATTTCGCTATTATTACACAAGTTTAAAATTAAACAGAAAAAAAGATAAAATATTTTCCAATGTGATTAGATTGGAATTTGAAAATATCTTTACTGAAATATTTTAAATTACTTATAAAAAGTACTAAAATATGGGGTCCAAATATCATATCCTCATATAAAAGCACAAACAATTTATATTTATCTACATAAAACGAATAAAAGAAAAGAAAATATTAATATTTTTGACCTTTGATGGTAAATGCCTAATTCTATATATTTAGTTAAAAACATAACAAAATAAGAAGAGTTATTAATTATGTATTTGATATTTATACAAATAAAAATGTCATGCAGGATAAATAAATATAACATAAATAATTCATAACTACAGAACTATAAAAACTAAATAAACCTAAACAAGCAATATATATATATATATATATATATATATATATATATATATATATATATATATATATATTTCCAATTATTAGTAAATATTAGTGTGATATATAAACTGAGTTATAAATCCCAATGTATAACTAACTTTTCATATGTGTTAAGCCAATTTTGAGAAAATTTTAGATTTCTCAATCTGTTGAATTTGAATTATGTTTGGAAAATATTAGGTTTTGTTTATCATCAGTTATTAGTTTTTCTTACAAATAAATAGAAGACTTTCTGTACTATGCTGTTCTATTAGGACAGTGGTTTCCAGTCTATAGTGTTGTTTACCTAGTTTATTTTGCACTAGTTAAGACAGATAATTCTTTGTTCAGTGCATGGCAATAACAGAGTTGTATCGAAAATAAAATGTGATCTATATTTATACAAACAACTTAATACTTCAGTGCATTAATTTAGTCAAAATGCATATTTTTATTCAAATTATTTAAATTATATTTGATTATATATATATATATATATATATATATATATATATATATATATATGGCTTATACTGCACCAAATTAAGTCAAATACTGAAGAGATTTTAGCATTTAATTAACCATAAAAACAGGAAAATAAATACTAACATGGCACTTGAAACAGGGAAACAACTAGACCGGAGAGAGAAAAACTTTGACGAAACGTGTATGTTACAGAACTTTTTTTCTTGCTGAGTATCTTGGTAATAACAAGGAGATCATTAAACAGGAATACTTCTCTTTGGTGAACACCAGGACGTTCTTTCTTATGCAGATCTATAACTTCATACAGTCTACAATAGCAAACAAGGCGTCGGTGAGGCAAGGCCATATTCTGCACATAGCAAACAAGAAAATTATAACTGTTATTGAGTAAACTAAAATTATAAGGATATATATATATATATATATATATATATATATATATATATATATATATATATATAAAAATTTGATAGATAGTATACAGTAGTGTTATACAATATTCACAAGAAGGTTGTTTATCCACTGGCACAACTGAAAAACCCAATTGATTAGTATCCTTATGGTAATACCTTGAATTTTTGCATTATGTACAGACATATTGTCTCTACACCCGACAAATACTTTTTAAAAAAATGTTTTTTTTATATTTCAATTCACAATTACAAAAAAATATTAAACATGCTGAACAGTAGGTCATTACTTTTACGCACAATACATTAAAAACTAACATCCATTTTCCTAAATTATAAAGGAGAGCAAGAAATTACAATTCAGTTACATTCAACAACAAAACAAACATTTTTTAATGAAACATAATTATGAAATCCCCTGTTTTAAAAATATTGTTTACATTTAGACAAAAACTGTAATATAAATTGCTGGGTTTCATAATAATCACCGAACCGATAATATAAGCACCCAGTAAATATCTGTTACACTTACTGGTTTCTTTCCAACTATTGTAGACTGTACTTTCAATACTTGGGTCACATGATCAGATCCTGGTTTGAATTCATTTGCTTTCACTCTTTCATAAATGCCAACTAACATATCTCTATCTATATCACAACAGTCATCAATACCTGAAAAAATTGCAAACACAACTTATCATTTCAATATATATAATGTGCAAAAACATTTTATGTTTAAATTATTACTTGAAAGAAACAGAAATAAATTCTTTGAGACATCCAACAAAATGTCAAGCAAAATACTAAGGTTTATTTTGGTATTATGAATCACATATTTTGTCTGAATTATTAAGGGTTTTATATTTGAACTCAATTTATTCAAAATTCTTAAATTTTGATTACTTCTGAATCCAACTGGGGTTGTACACAGCAATTTTTTAGTTACTTGAATTTCTTATTAAAATTAGGATTTATTGCCAAAAACTAAGAAAAGTGTAGAGCTGAGCTATACAATAAGGGTGCCACTGTGCTTGGTCAGCCTGTGCTATGACATCAGCACACTGATCAATGTCTAACGCTGATGTTAATCTTAGTATTTTCCTCAGCTGATATTTTATTGTTTCATGACTCAGTAAAGTTTGAACTTGTCATTATAAGTTATTTTATAATAAAGATTGTGATTTTAGCAACATTTACACAAATTTAATAACTAGTTGGATATCATATTGTTATACTTTTTAATCTGCTTGTGACTGCAATTCTTACATTTTTATTGCTTGTAACATTAGCTTAAAGCCCTAGAAAATGTAAAAGTACTCAATAAATATTTATGTATTCTTACATACTCATATTATTTTAGATATTCTGATCTACACATTGCTGAAGTAAATCAAATCTGAGGTAATTTGCACATAAAATCTAAATTAAATTTTCATATTGTCATCTAATATTACTAATAAATCACAAATCCATAAATAATGTATTATTTCTGTACATTGATGTAAGCACTAATACAAACAACACAGTAATGATAAATTTAATTTCTTTTTAATTTTTAGAATGTTGTATTACATTGCATAACATTACTTCATTACTATTAATAAGAATCTTACAACACATACTAATAAATTTAATAAAAGAATCAAAAATAAAATAAAATTCACTCATATTTACCTCTAAGGTTTTTGATGAAGTCGTCAAGTTTCATCCGCCTTTCAGGTTTTATATTTGGAGTGTGCAGATCGGTATTGAGCATTATAATCGCAAAAGCAAGCACAAACACTGTGTCCAAGTTGCGTAGCCTAGCAACTACATCTCTGTTACAATGACAATAGCGGTGGCTAAAAACCTCCATTAACCTTTCTATTTTTTGGGCTTCTCCAGGCATTCGGAAATATGTTTGAAATTTGCGTAATGCAACATCAACTTGCATTCCAGAGAGGTCTAATTCCTGAGCAAAGCACCTAACAAATCGTATACCAATGAGCCATATGGAATAACAGTAAAAAAAGTTTAGAAATTAAACCATTGGACAATTTTTTTGGAAAAAACCTTTTTGGAAAAATACTTAAAATAATGAAATCACTTACTCCAATTATTTATTTATAACTTAGGTAACTAAGAATGTAAAAGTACAATGAGTTACGATCACTTCATTGTTTAGCCTCTGAAAATAAAGGCTCCCACACACTGACAAGGCCACAATGGCGGTGGCGGCTACAGTGATAATTGCTTTGGCAATCACATTTCCACACACAGGTGATGATGTGGTGTTAAAACAGTTTTAACACAAATGTAATAAATGTACTGTAAAAGTTATAATGCTTAAATAAATAAAATAAATGGCTTATTGTAAACAAGAATTTTTACAATTACCATTGTAATTTTCCTTAACAATTGTCTGCTTACTATTCATCACAAATAGCTTAATCAGTAATCATAAATTCAACATTAAAAACTGAAAACCAACATCTTATTGTAACCTCAAAACAAGTTTCTAACAAAGTAAATTTAAGAGAAAAATTGTGATAACCTATAGGTGCAATTTCACAAGTACTTTAAAATTTTAGATGCCTAATCCCTTTTGAGAATGGTGAAACTGTATTGAATTTACATCCTATACCAGTACTGTGACTGTCGAGAATTATCCTGAAACGCTTTAAATTTACAAATAAAGAAGTTTAAAAAAAAAAAAAGTTTAACACAACTGCCAAACAACAAGATGGGAGCCCACAGTATGGTAGTTAAAAAAATTTTAAACAAAATATTCAGGTTAATAAATAAGTAGATTAAACTACCTTTATTTGAAGCAAAAATGAAGTTAGGACTTTTCTATTTAACCTTAATAACAATAACAATGGCGGCAAGGAGGGTCTCACTGAAAAGAAAGAAGTGAATTTCCAAATGTTTTTTTTTCTCCCTCTTTTTCGAAATTCTAATTTCACCATTATAATCAACATAAATATCTACATATATTAGCACTTTAAACTTCTAAATTACACAGAAAACACAAAAATGAACCTAATCATCATCAAATTGAATTTCTTAAATTCAACTGATTTGAAAATTTAAAATGCAAATTTATGTAGTTTTTAACACTAATTACAGTGGTGAAATACGATTAAAAAAAATTGAGACAATAAAAGTTATAAATTTATAAAGATTTGAAAAGGCCACCCCACCATTTTGGTACTGCTGAATAGATTTTGTTGTGTAAAAAACTTGTCCAAGCTATTACCACAATCAATGTTTGTATCAAGTTTAAATTGAATCAGACCAAAATTATGAATCACTTACTGAATGCTAATAAACTGGTTAGTACTATTTTTAATTTAGAAAAAGTTAATCAAATATTTTAGATTGAAAATTTAATTTTTTTTAATTTGAGTGGTTTTTTTAAAATAATATTTCACTTACTCCAAAACAGCGCTATTAAATGGACTCTGCAAGTTGCCTAAGTATTCACCAATCATTTGCTTGCTAAGACCTTTTCTGGATATGAGGAATCTTGCAACTCCTTGAGGTGAATTTTCCAAAAATCCTTTGCGAACAAGGTAAGTGATACCTTTCTCTGGTTTCTTATTGAAGAGATTCAATCCCACCCTGTATTGTCGTTTTCTAACGGTTTCAGACACCTGAAAATCAATTCAGAGTTATTTTTTCAGCATAAACCCTCCCCCCTTTACAAAATATTTCAATGATGCTTGATAACTCAAGATCATTAATTGTTATGGTATTAAGTAATAATAACAGCTTAATAGTAATGAATCCGTAGCTAATCTGAACAGAATATTTCTCAACCTATAAAATCTTCCTTATACTTTGGAAGCTTCCAATTTGTCCAGGTATGAATTTAAAACTTCCACAACATAAATTACCATATTTAATACTAACAATTTTGAAAATAACAATTTTATACTTACTGCCATTATAGAATCAAACTCATTGGTAATTATATTATAGACTCCCTCTAGTTCGGCCACCTTAGGACGTAACCTCAGGTCAAATAAAAAAAAATACCTGCCTACAAAACATATGCATGCACACACACGCACGCACACACACACACACACACACACACACACACACACACACACACACACACACACACACACACACACACACACACACACACACACTCCACTCAATAGCAAGAAAAGTTCTGCACTGTAAACAAATGATCTTATTATAATTTTCCTGTGTTTGAGAACACAGGAAACAAGTGCTACAGAAAAAAGAAGCAAGTGACAAACTGTTGCTGGCATAGCTGTAAAGTTCAGCATTAGATACTCAGGTAGTCGGCAGATTCACCCAAAGACTGAATCAACAAGGCCGCACTGCAGGGAGTCTAGTATTTAGGCCTATCTTTTACGATTTTATAACAATTGACAGAAAATGAAATAATTTTTACTCATGATACTAAAAAGGTTAGAACTTTTTTCTCTTAAATGGTATTTCATTACAATTGAAAAAGGAAATTATTTTCTAACGCAAAAGAAGTTTTCAAGTAACATACGTGGTTAGAATATATCCAGCATGATATGTTGGGAGTCTTCAAGTACCCTATAACCCACTTGGTACAGAGTTTTAAAACAACTGTATTTGATGTACATGTAGAAATAACCTCTTTTTAACAACTCAGCAATGAAAAAAAAATTAAAAACCCAGGTTACTTGAATTGCCATAGATTGTGATAAATCTGCCATCTTTTGTATAGATGTAAACATGTATTTGTGTAGAAACACAACATTTCAAGAGCTTGAATCAACTCTCTAGTTTTCATGACTAACTTTAAACAAAACTTAAAATCCAGAAAATAAGCCTGGATGTATTTAGAAAATAACACATCAGATCAAATTAAAAACATTACTTTTTTATTTCAGGTAACTAAAACGTTTTAGATGTATGGAGTCTTTTCTAGAGAGTTTTAAAGTTCACAATTTATAATGAACCTGAATAAAAAAAAAAAATTTATACCCGCAGAAAACAAAATATTTGTAAAAAAAATAACATTCTGTGTGACCTTTTGAACTTAAGTTCTCAACAATGACATGATATCGATTAATTAGGATTTTATTAAAATATCAAAGTTGTACACAAAAATTTTCTAAACTTGAATTTTTCAGAATATTAGTTTGTAGTCAAGACAGCTTAGATACATTGACAAATAATGAATAACAACAACAATTAATAAATTCAAATGTGTATTAGTACAAGATATACTGTTAATGTGAGGAAAGGAAGGTTGGGTACCTTATAGAATGTGTGCTGATCATGTGGATACCCAGCACTGGTAGGGCATTGGTTCTCTTTTGTATCCTGAGGTTCAGGTGAACTCATCTAAAACAAATATATTATAGCTAATAATGTTTATCAGTCGGGAGACTCATTCTGATTATTAACTACACAAAACTTAGATAAGATCTTCACTATTACAACCATTGGAATAGTCAAGATAATCCCACGATCATCCATTTTTCAGTATCAGTATCAGTCTGAAACTTGTGAATACATAATAATCTCTGGAAAGGGATCTAGTTTTAATTTCACCATTTACGTTTAAAAAAATGTTTAGTTTATAAATTATATGAAACTAATTTAATATGTATTATTATTGTCAATGCAAAATTTTAAGGTTATGTTACATCGAATATTACAATAGTAGTTCAAAGAACAGTACATCTCTCAGTATCTTCTTAATATACAGAGAGTTCCACAACAGTGTTTGAAACTTTTACTACCTACTTAACCGATAACCATAATATTTATGAAAAATCTTACTGGACCAACTTCAATGGAAACGTGCTCCTTCTCCATAAATGGTCAAAATTATGACATGTCTTGCCGTTCAACCAGTATTACAGGAAATAACCAGCAACTATATTCTCAACATTGAATCAGAGTCCACCAACTTGAAACGGAAGTGAATGGCAAAAAATCTTACACAAAAGTTTTTCGAGTTTTATAAAAGGTACCTTTGTACCATTTTCAGTAACAATAGGTCAAAGTGTTTGATTAAAATGTATACACTTGTCATTGTTACATCTGAGACTGCCATCTTGAAAAGGAAATAAATAGGAAAAAATGTTGTTCATATGTCATCTGAGCATTACACAAGATATCATCTTACCAAATTTCAAAACAATTGGTCAGTGCATTTGGCAATCAAACAAACAAATTAAATGTCAAATGATTGAGTTGAAACAGAGACCTCTTTGCTCAGTAAATAATCAAATAATCTATGAATACCATAGATCAATCGATAACAGGCTTTACTGATAAAAACAAAATTATGATTTTAGTAGTTAGTAACTCAGTCGTTTTAAACATACAAAAAAAAATTATTAACTCCGATTTTATTTATTGTTAATGAAGGTTATTAATTTGTCTCTTATGAATTTTTCTGTAAAATTGACAATGCAAGATATTCCGCACTAAACAGTTTAACCACCAGTAATTTTAAAATATGCACATTTTTTTTTTTTTTTGTACTGGTAAAAGATAACAAAAAAACATATTTATTTCCAAAAATTAAATTTGTAAACAATTAAAATTCCAGATAAATGGAAACACAATATTACCAGACTTTGCCCAATATGAAATATTTTTTATTATTATGATAAGAGTAATTAGACTTATTACCTCTAAGTAAATTAATGAACTTAAATTATTGAAGACTTCTTCAGGAACACCTTCTACAATTAATTTTTATAATAAAAAAAAATTTTTTTGAAACAACAGCATATGATATAAGAAGGTCATCTACAAAGTAACCTACATTTTAGAATAAAAACAAATTAAAGTGGCAGAAAATTTGTACATATACATTTGATAGCCTAACTTTTAAGCCACTTTTCAATCAATTCCTGTTCAAATTAAGGCACTTGTCATAGCAGTACTAATGCTTGTTGATACCAGCAAACTGGTGTTTGTTGATACCATTGTCACAGAATTCTACCACCTGATATTTCAATTATTCATTCACGCCTTCCTGCCGTTACACGTCTTCATTAAAGCATTGGGTTGCGAGCCAGGTCTTCATGTGCGGAACAATAAATCACTTGGTGCCAGATCTGGACTATATGGTGGATGGTGGAACACATCCCAACCAAAGTCATTTAAGAGCTTCTGGGTGCAAGTGTCCAAGCACGGGTACGCATTGTCATGAAAAAACAAAACCTTTGAACTCAGCTTTCCACCAACACTTGTTTTGAATTGCTTTTCTCAATTTGTTTCATGTTTCACAACCTTTCAGGAGGAAATTAACTACAAGCACACCTTACCTATCACAAAAAAATGTAGCAATGTCTGCAAACCTTGGTTTCCTGGGGTAACTTCTGTGTTCCCACTCCATACACTATTTTTTTTTCTTACAACTGACATGTTTTATTGAAAACTTATCCCTAGTTACAATATAATCAGGAAATGAAAACCATCATTGTTGTAGGCCTCTAGAAATGTCAACTATGCCACCATCTGTTGTTTTTTATGGTTTTACAGCAAAAATTTTGGTACCCATCTGGCACAAAATTTATAGCAGCCTAACTTAGCCTTTTCAATTTCATGCAACAAAACTTTGCGAAATTTGAGGAAAATGAAACAAGAGCTCCATTGTAAAGCAGTGGTTCTCATGAATTTTGTCATTAACTTTCAACACCAGTTCATCAGTCCCATGCTTGATCGGCCACTTTGTTCTTCATCATGGCCATTTTTAAATATAATTCACCACTGACTCACATCACCTTCACTTGTTACATCATTTCCATACATTTTACAATGTTTTTGATGAATTTCAATTGATCTGTTTTCTGCTAACAAACAACTGATCACAGGTCACACTTTAAAACTGACAAGACTTTCTATTGCAGTACACATTTTAAAAATGCACAGTTCACTATCCAGAAGTGACACAATCTCACGCTACTGTAACTAGATGCGCACTGAGAGAATGCCTAAACAACAGCATGGCAGTGGTAGCCCTGCCCCTTGCCACCTCAGCCCAAAATATAACTTGCTTTCTAAATAGCCCTCATATTTTAGTGCTGTTCACTATTATTACATACACTATTCACAAAATGAATCAAAGAGTTATTTTAGAATTTTTTTTTCTTTAACATATTTACATGTCAGTCAGATTAATGAAGACTGAGGATTTAGGTAGAACATAGAAGAGAGAGCAGTAGTTAACTAAATACAAACCTGCATTCAGGTAAGATTTCTAGCAAAATAACTGCTATCATACCAATTGAATTATACGACAATATCCTAAATTTTGAACAAGTTGCATAAACTAAAATATTATTACCTGAGGTTTCTTATTCCACGTTGTGTTAGCAGTGGCTACTGGTGGTGCAAGTGTCACATTGCTTGAATCACTTCCTGATGATTGCACACTAGATACACTCCCACTGTCTGAAGTTTTGGTAAGTGCAGCTGGACTAGAGTGATCAAGTGATCGCAGCGAAATAGAAGACGTACGTTTAGGAACTTCTGGTGGAACTCTGCGTGGGCCCAAGTTAGGATGGTGATGGTATCGTTGTGGGGGTTGTATATGGTGATAACCACCATCTGAGCCCGGTGAAGGAGTTGATGTGACCATAACATCACGATTGATTTCATTTTCCTGCAAAAAATTTATTCATGACATTAATACATTTACATACTTCATAAATTAATTATTTTATAGGTTTATAGTCCTTTTCACACAGCTGATAGTTATAAAAATTGGCTTGGATATGCTTCAAACATGATATACCAAAGCATAAAATAACACACAAAGAAATTGGCCTAATGCTGAGCTAGTGCCCCCTGTAATTAGAGTTTATATAAAAAAAAGGAAAGGGGACAAACATATTTAAAAATGCATAAACTATTGTAAAAATTAGCATTTCACAAGTTTTTAAGAATTTACAATATATTTTAAGCTTCAGCAACAGAACTGCTTAACCCATGATTTACAGACTGCTATTGGTAATCCGAATTATCAGAAATTAAATTAAGTTCTAAATCTAAGACATTCTAACCTTATGTATCTTCATATATGATAATATTTTAAGCAAAATCTAATGTATTGATTCCGAGAAATTTCATATAATTATATTGGATATATATTTGAGGGATAAAATGTTAGAAAAATATCTGTCACAAATTTATGGTTTGATTTACCACCTTCATAAGAGAACATTTATCTTGCAGACTGTACAGATATGTACAATTTGGAAAACTCAGAGATAAAAAGTTCTGATTGGCCAATAAGTCCTCCCCTAAAAAATGCAGGTAATAACTAGTTAAAACTAAGATATATCTTATTCTTGAAATCAAAGCAATAAATAATTAATTTTCAATAATTTTTTTTTTACTAATTGTAAACCATTGTAAGCTCTAACCAAAAGCACATTGTCATACATTTTATAATCTTAATTCAGAGCTTCTAAAATTATGGACCAGAAGCCATTAGGCCCAGTACATCACAAACCTTAAAATGGCTACACATTTTAAAAATAAGTGCTAGGAAAACCTGAAGAGTGATACTACAACCCTATGTCCATTCAATATAGCTGTTATTATATTAAGATGACTTACTGTTATAAATTTTGGGTGTTTGCAGTTAGTTGCCACATTATAAGTTATTTAAACCCTATTATAAGTTGAGGTCTGATATTTCAAAATTGCCAGATAAGTTTCAATCTATAAACAAAAAATGAACACCGACAGGGCCAAACCCGATTAGCTTCCCAAGCTATGTAACACAACAATAAACAAGTTTGCACTTTTTGTATTACCTTTGATATATCCATGAAGACATCTTGAGGAGTGTAGTATAACATTTGATTTGATTCACAATAATAACTGAGATCACAACGACCAGAATGAGAGCGAGGTAAGGCTGGAAGCGGTGGAGAAGACGTTGATTCAGTTTCAACACTCCGTCTTTCTCTTACAGACATAGAACGGATAGGTATGGAAGATGGACCAGGAGTAAGGTAACGATCCAAATTCATGCGGTGGGAATGATTTTCATTGGCATCTTCTGGGAAGCCCACCATACGACGGCTGAGCCGCTTTTCTGCTTTAGCCATAGCTGTAATAGCTGCAAATTTTTTTAGTAAAGTATAGCGGCGAAATGCACGTTGTATTGTCAGAGCAGCGTTTCTAGCCCTATCCCCTCCATATTTACGCTCCAACATTTCAATCTGTTTATCGAGTAGATCTTGTGATAATTCATATCTGAAAAAAATTTTTTTTATGAAATTGCATTCAAGTACAGTTATTTAAATAACAATCTTTAATTATCAAGGTAACCAGTTTCTGCAATCATTTTAAAAGTCTACTTGAAGTTTAGTAAAAACTTTGTGATAAGTTTCATGGAATAGAAAAAATAAATCTATGTATCATCATTCTGACTTTAGCAGAAAGAAACTGATAAAATAATTTGTAAAATTAGTCTAATCACAATTCAGTTTTGTAACAAATATGTTTTACAAATATATCAATATGAATTGCATTACAGACAGAAACACACGCAAATTTATTAGGACTCTTATGAAACTTTACAATTAACCAAAGTAAATGGGGGTTGATTGAAAACCAATTTTCCCTAAGAAAGTTTGAGAAATATTTACAACAAAATAATATACTATGTAGGTATCAATGTCAGCTTTATCAATGCTTAAACTTACACATTTTGTATGCGATATCGTTTGAGAACATCGCTATTACTGCGCAGAGAACCTTTCTTGATACCTTGAGACCAAGCATGACAAGGAAATGTGGAGTTAGAGTTGGAGTGTATGTGTTCTCCATCTTGTTCATCTCTGAAAGTTTTTTTTTATGTAAGTTAACAACCATTATAATTCAATGCAATTCCACTAAGAACATTTACATGGGTCATTTTTAAAGTAAGAACCATATGCATATCATGTCCAAGCAGTTGTCACATGACGTTTATTCAAGGTTAGTCACTCTCGGCCAGTCCCCAACTGTTCCAATATTACGTTTTGTGTCTCTGCTTGTGTTGGTTGTTACGTAATACTGCTTTGTTTATCACTATATCAATAATGACTCCCGCCAATTGTGAAAAGTGATTTTACATTTAAATACAAGAAATATTTATCATGCTGAAATTAACTGGCAGCTTGAAGTTTATGAGAAAGGTGTAAAGAATGATGGCAATGTACACAAGTGGTGTAGGCTTTTTAATGAAAAAAGGAGAAGTGTTCATGATGAACAACCAGACGGCCTACTGTTACGAATGAAGAGTTGATACAAAAAGTTGATGAGGAAATTCACAAAAACAGACACTTCACTATTGACATGCTTCATCAAAAAATTCATCACATTCAGTAATTTGTGAAAATGTTTCTGAAAAACTCCAATAAAAAAAACATTGTTTGAAGTAATTGCCAAAAATGTTGACAGAGGAACATAAAACAAAGCATATAAAATATTCTTTGTCATTTTTGGAGTGCTATAATATATTGTTACGAACAAAAATTCTGTTGGATTAGAGAAAACAAGACTGGAAGAAGTATATTAGATTCATTGCAGATTTTTAAAAAATATGAAATATTAAGTACTGTGTTGAAACGTTTCTAATATGTTGTAAATGCGAGCTGAGTGACATATTAATACGATACTTAATTGTATATGAATGCGTCTTCAAATTCAATTTTTCGTGTGAAAAATGCAAAGTGAACTGCTTTTTCCTAGGTTGAAGTTATGCCAATGTTGATAACCATAATGTATTTTGTTCATTTGTGTCTGGATTTTTCTATTACAAAAAGTAGTTCAATGAAGAATTGAGATGTAGAAACAAATACAAGTTTTGAAATATATTGACAAAATATTGTTACGGACCAAAATTCTGTTGGATTGAAGGAACAGGACTGGAAGAAGGTTAGTAAACCCATGAGTGTGTTACTATAATTTTAAGATTTCACATTATTTATAACTTAGAATATTAACAATTATTGTACATGACAAATAGTTGGAGGACCAACAATTACTTTTATAATAATTACTATATTAATAATAGTAAACTGAAACTAATGTATTAGTATTAAATTTTTACATATCACTAAGATATCAGTTTATTTTTAATATTAAAGTAGGCTACTTGGTTGTAACATTGGTAGATCTCGTAATATTTTGCAAATATCTAAATAATATGTCTATGTCTACTTACAGACCAAAGAAAACTTACAACTAAGCATTATAGTCTAAATATACTTTTTTTCTTATACCTACTACTGTAATGGGGTGAGGTTAGTCTAAAGTAGGTTTTTATGTGAAAATGAGAATATATTTACAAAAAAGTATAAAATATTCCTAAAGCTAACATTTACAACTTATAAACTATATTAAGCTCTGTAAGGACATAACATACTTTCTTCTCTTATTTATATGATGGAGAAAAGATAAGTTATTTGTGCATTTAATATGCCTCAGGTATAATATAATTACAATATTTTTATAAAAATTAAGTAGGCCTAATATTAACCCACACAACATTTATTAAGTAACGATTTTATACAATTTTTAACAGAAAAATTTTGCGACATTATTATTACATTTTTACATTACACTGAGCATGGAGGATTTACTTTGCAAATTAGTCAGTAATTAATTCAATGCAAGTTTTTGAAGTAACAAGATGATAGGCACTAACTAATTGTGAAGTTTTTTCAACACTTGTTTTTAAGTCTAAAATATAGCAATATTTGTAGAATTCATAAGAATAATTTAATGTTGCTACCAGCATGTTATTGTTCAATTAAAAGCCAAATGCAGTCAATTTTTAAAACAAAATATAGTTTTATATAAAATGATGATTACTTATTATATTAGGCGTAACTATTTTTAATTTCAAATCTATATTTCACACAAACCCATATTAAACTAGTTAGGTTCATTTTTTTGTCTTTCATTCATTTGCGCAAAATGACATTTTGGATTTTTACATATAGGCCTATACATTTAATTAAATTAAGTGTTTTGGCAAAAAGCATTAAAAAGTCAGCTGAGGGATAAGTATTAAATACACATTTATAAAAAGTTAATATGGTTTAAAATAGCTAATGAATAAACTAATCCCAGGCTTACGAAATTGAGGCTATGTTCTTCTTTCATAAAGAACTAGATAAACTTTAATGACTTCTACAAATTCAGTATAAAATCAAAGTTTGTAACAACACGATTTAGTTTTGCTTTGACATTTTCTAGGCTAATAATAAATCTATTATATAGGTTACAATACGTATAAGTAAAATGTGTACATTAATATAAAAATTTAACAGTTTGGATTGTAATTACCTCTCAGGTATGTCTGACTTTTCGGAACTTTTGCAAAAATTATGATTTTACTATTTTTTTCCTTTTATTATATGCTTTGTCATTTCGTTGAGAGATATTAATCCATGGAAGATTAACTTTATTATGATAAATTATGACTTTTAGTAATTTGTTACAAATCTATATTCCGACGTCCATTTTTATTGTATGCTGTGATACTACTAACAACAAAGATTAGTACATTTAAGGAATATAAGTTATATATGTAATAAATGAGTTAACACCCAACAGCTAAGTTGAGTTAGATTACCAAGTTCTTTTTTTAAGAAAAAAATTATATTCTTTTGATTAGTAATAACATGCGTTTCATTAAACACCCAACAGTGAGTCAAGTTAGGTTATCAAGATCTTTTTTTAAAAAAAATTATGTATTCTTTTAATTATGAAAATATACTTATCGTTATTATGAAACATTTATCGTTTTTACCATTAAAATCATGTTACCTACTTTCGAACAGTAGTCATTTTGAGGTTATGTTGGTAACTTTTATTTTCACTTTTTTGTAAATTCTACTTGTTTCTTTATTTTTATATTTTTGATAAATTAATATTGGTCCCAATAACTCAGTTTTACCATCTCTTGTTTATTGGATTGTTTGCTTGTTAATTAATTGAGGAATATTATATTCCTTAGCAGGTTCGGAATATTGTAAACCATTTTTCCAGTATATTTTATAATTCCACAAGGAGAATACCACTTGATATAGTTCACAAGTGACTAGCATTAAGAAAATGTATATTAATTTTTGCTACATATTATACATATACATGTCCTACAATAATTAATAATGTTCGTTTACATGTTGCCTTTTTAGTTTATTACTGTAGGTAGCCTAATCAAAAATTACAATTGGTAAATGAAGGACCACACAAAATTGGCCTTCATGAAATTATGACCATGTGATTGGAATAAAAGTTTTTTTTTCAAAAAATGTCAAGGCATTTGTATAAATTATCATTTGATGGACTATCATGACATTAGGCTAGGCTATATAGAAAATATATTTTTCAGCGAGTTATTTTTTTTAAGAGAAATATATGTGTTGCAGGTTAAACTTGAGAAACCTTTCAACTACAAGTTTTAAATTACAGTAATCATCACCTAGCCAAAGATATTTTGGATTTGAACATTTTTGATTTTATCAAATCGAATATGTGAATATTTCATCAATGAAAAGAATAAACAACTCGGTAAGTACAACTTTGTTCACCTCAGCCTTAAATAATATCAAGTTTAATAATTTTTATACGTACACAGTTAATCAGATTTCACTCTAGGTAAAACTTGTAATAAAGTCTTAAGTGTATGTGTGTTTTACGTTAAATCAAGAAAAAACACTTATAGCCTATTGTATATATTTTTAAATCTGCATTAAATGTAGTGCTGTTCTCCTATTTTGTAGTTTTAAAGTTATATATTCTGTTACTTGAAATTGAGGTGAATATTTATATTGTTGAGAAAAAATGTTAGCATTACTAATTTATTTGATCAGCAGTTTTATTATAAAAATAGAACATTAGCTATCAGTTTGATACAAAAGTACAAATAGTTATCAATCTATATACTACTGCAAAGTGTAACAATTTTAAGTTCGTAATTAAAATTAGAGGTAATAGCTTTGTATAGTTATAATATATATTTTTTTCTAGGATCAGTCTTCAGTCATTGAGAAATTGGTTTGTCATGGACAACATGCAAATACTGGAAGCTTATAACAGAAGAAACTCCTGAACGTCTATTGATTGTGCTAAAATGATATACAAAATATTCTACTGATTGATTATATGAATGATATATATAAATACTGATTGTACCTTTGCTGCTCACTATGTTACAAATAAACCGTATGGGCTATTCTTAAGAAAGATGATTTACCTTGTGCTTTTACATTCATAATTATACCAACATCTAGCCATAGCCTACTAAAAAAAAACTAACAGTCCTAAACATTAGTCTTCTTAACATATCTTAGAAACATTTTTAACAAAAAGTTTGAAGTATTTTTTTCTACAGAAAAGCTTATTTTATAATTATAAAGAAGTAATATTTTCATTTTTGTTTTGCATTTCTAAAATTTTTTGGTTTTAAAAACTGGTAAAAGCAAGAAATAGCTGGAAAACTGGTTATTACAGTGCTTCAGTCTTGAAGTTTTTATGACTAAAAGAAATAATTTTAGAAAAAACTATAAATAATGTAAAATAAAGTAACCTAATATATCTTACACAGTATTTATTAAACCCATTTATGCCCACTTTCATCCATTCGTATTGGGCTAAAATCAACACATGTTGATTTTATTATAAGTAATTCCATGACCAGCATAAAAGTCTTTAATTTTAAATATTAAAAAAAAATTATATTTTTCTACTGGCATTCTGAGAAAAGATATGAATGTTAACCTTCACTTTATAACTTGTATATATGACAACAAAAATTGTATGACACACTCTACCCTTACCAGATCCCTTCACCTTGGTAAAATACTTATGTACAGTTTTGTCTGATGAAAATAATGCTTAAAAATTATGTATTTATAATGGATCACCACATATCATGATACCTCATACATATTAATCATACTGATAACATATTGATCATACATATATCATCAAAAATCACACATATTTATGTACGATGATTATACTACATTTTTGTTGAATTTCAAATTGTATGACAAAATTAAGTAATATAAACATGTGGTACATTTTTTTAATTTATGATTTTATGCAATTTTTAAAGAACTTTATACGTTAAGACATTATATTACCATTCACAGCATGCATGAACAATTTATTATGTGAACTATCACTCTTGAAAGTAGTCTGTAGTCAGTAAACTGGCATGAACTCCAAATATGATCACAGTGGGCAATAAAATAAGGTTAGTAAGCTTCACACATCCCCATAGTTTTCAGGTTTTTCAATTGTTTGATTATTTCTTCAATCGGACAAAAAATTGTTAAGGATTTTTATTGATATGCTGTACATATACTTAAATGTAAGCCTAAATATTTATTTAAATATACATGAATTTAGCATTTTAGGATAAAAAACTGGTGGTGAACCATTTATTTTATATTACCAAATACTATAGAATTATTTAAAGTATCAGTAAGTGAATACTATGGAATTTAGTGGCAGTAAATTTTTAAAAATTTTTTATTTGCAAACCTTTTAATTACATATAAACCTTAGATATAGCATAGGTTAACAGGGATTGCAGCTGTAGATGTACCAGTAGGCCTACTTCAAAAGTCTCCATTAGTACATTATTTCTTTTTAGTTTGCTTTATTATGAAGTATCAAGGTTTTACAATTTTCGCTCCTGTACCCATACATGTCAGGACATTCGACATTAAAAATAAGATTTTTCTGTTATATGTGGTTATTTACTATTCTATCGTTATATTTACTTTGAATTATCAATACTTGGGTTTTATGAGAACACAGTCTACGAAAACTAGGCAATTTAAAATCATTTAAGATTACTATCTCCTGCAAAAGTGGAGTTTTCCCATTGAATTGTACTGCACCATTATTCACCTGCAAGGTGCATTTTCTGCACTTGTTTTTTGTTTACAGGGTGGAAGACATTTACGACTTATGATAGTGTTGCACTTTCACATGTTATTCTGTTTTGAGGATGTAATAACAATAGTACACACTTATTCATAAGTACTTAACACTGCTTTTGTTTCGGTTACAATCACACTATCTTAGGTACTTTATTAAAAGCAACAGTAAGTGATAAAAACCTTGTATCAATTCCAGGTACATTATTGGTTATATATATATATATATTTTTACCATACCATGTTACAAATTATAGTCATGAAACCATTCACAGCACCCTACAGATGTTAGCCTAGATGGTAATTGTAATATACTAACACACCAACCTCTCTGGCATTTTTCGAACAAAGTAGCTTGCGTAAATATAAGTATTAAATAAGTTTAAGTAGCAATAGTGGTCACTAGACAGCATGTTTATTGCTACAGTAAATAATTTGAGTTATATAAAAAAATGATATCAAGGTAGGCATATTATAATTTTTTTTTTATGGGTTATGATAATCCAAAACGGCATACTGCAGCTGTTAGGTTAGATTAGGTTTCATATCGAAATGGTGCTAGAATATAATATTTCTGCTTCTTCTTTGTTGTTCATTACTCTTTTTAACCATTTTCCAAGGGAATCATGACCTCGTATAACTTTTTGGAGCAGGCTATTATGAGTTGTACTGCTTATCGCACCAAGGTTAAATGAAATCGAAAACAAAAAGACAGCAATATTTCTTTCCTATGTTTGTTGGTTTTATTTTTTTTATTAGCGCTACATCAAAATTCTATATAAAAAACACTCGAGGTGATATTTTGGTACTTAGATTAAAAACTTGATGAGCAAATCGAAATCAATATTTAATACTCGTCCGTTAAATTTTTCTCATACTTAGCTTATGATAAAACTTGAACTTAGTTGTTTAAATTTGTATTACCAAAGACATTAAAATTTTTAAATGTATATTTGTACCTTTTATATATAGCACCTGTATGTATTTATTATATAGGCTAATCACAATAGGCTATATTGTGATTTTATAGCTAAATAGCTTACAGAACTAAAATTTGGCCCAAAATATTTTAATCATATTTTTTTATTATTATTATTATGCAAATCAGTTTATTAAAAATCAATTCCCAAGACCTAATGAAAAACATTTTATTGTTTTGGAAGTACAGTACTTTCCTCTAAACTACAAAATTTAAGTAGCCTAAAAAAGTGGCATGCCTGAAAATAAACTTTCGGCAAAACTTAGATCTACAGTCAAATTAGTGATTTAAAACATATGTATATGTATGACTTTTATATAAAGGTAGGTTTTGTAATATTAACTACAACTCTAACCTAATGTTTGAACTGTCAAACCAAAATTATGCAAAAGTACAAGAGCCACAAGTTTCGCCATATCTAATGATTACAACAATAAATCTCAAAGAAAGAACAAATTAATTGGTTTTATGTGTAGGGAAATAGAACTTTACAGTTTCGGTATATTTGTAGGTGATAAAACTTCAGAAACATAAAACATAACCTCAACTATATACATAGTAGTGTTCAGTTTGGTAAACAGTTTAGACTGGAGGCAAGGTCTAATGGTATATATCTGCAAAGTTAGACATCAATTATATTTAACGACATCCGGAGGCAACAATCCATGTTTGACAAACAAATGTTTTATGCTAACCTTACATCTTGCCACCGGGAGGCAATATTTGATTAATTACATAACAAAAAATTGTATTATACATTAGAGCATATTGGAATAAATGTCTTAAATGTGTTATTTGAACATATACTCAAATATAAGGCTGTGAATGTGGAGGCAATATCTAAGGATTACGGACATGGAAGCATATTCTAATGAATGATATATATATATATATATCCACTACAGGATTGTAACATGTTACAATCCTTATAGATTACATGCAATCTTAGATAGTAGCAAAAACTAGATGTTGTCCATATAATTTAATTTAAGAATGAAAAAGAACAATTTAAAAAAATGTACATTATAAAAACCTGAATTAAAACTTTTAAAATATTTGTCTGCTAGCCATGAATTACTTTTGCAAGTTTTCCTCACTCAATCAAAATAACTTAGATTCATAATTATCTGACTTACAAACAGACAAGTAGGACAATAAAATGTTCTTATTGTAACTTATAAAATTTTGGAAACTCAAATAGAAAATAATTTTATTAGCCTATTTGTTACCTGTTAATTTCTTACCTTTCTTTGTTGCCATTCATATTACAGTTACTAATATAACCATGATGGACAAGTCTATCTTTACTCAAACTTCCAGGCCTGAAATGTTAAAAAAAAATCATTTTCCACAAATAATGCAATTCAAAATATTAACAACTGAGTAAATAAGTAACAAACAGCTGCATAAAGTGAAAGTGGCCCGCATAATCACTTGCAATTACATGACAAATATTTTTAAGTGGTTAAAATAAAGTTGTACCCTTTTCACAAAAATTGTATTTAAAAGATGATCTTGTATCTAGTTATTAGTTTTCTAGTTTTGTATCTATTTGTTTATTTATAGTTGTTTTATTTGTCTACATAGCCTAATCTGAATAATTATTGTAATCAACTAGACACTGAGATTGTAATTACCACAAACTTTAATAAAATTCTGTTTTTTAATTTCTGTTTTAGAACAATACAATTGTGAATCAAAATATTCATAGTACTCGTTCACATTATCTGTTAAGATATGATAAAAAGATGAAGATTTTGAAGCATTTAAAAAAAAGTAACTTTTTTTTTTAGTTGAATAATACTGTTGTATTTCCATCAAAACGGAAGAATTAAAACATATGTAGTAAAAATTTCCCCAGGCCTTTATGTACACAGAACACTCTGAATTAAAATGTTTCTCAAAATTATTTCACTTGATATGATTGATAATGGCGTAACAAATAAGTACACTGAAATTAAAGTTTATTGAGACAGTGCATATGCAGACTGCAAATTTACAAGCATCAATTTACAAGCTCTACTTGGATACTTGTATCTCATTTCCACAAAAAAAAGTGGCAGTCGGAAGACTAAACAGAAGTGAAAACTTAAATAAATTAAAGTGCGTTACAAATTGGCACTCATTTTTAAAATGTGTCTTTTAGAACTGTTTGTACATACATAATAAACAATTATTCACAATGAAAAACTGTAATTAAAAGTATAAAACATTAATCTTATACAATATATCCAACTGTTAATGTTTTAACAATAAGCTGCCTCGGTGGCCTAGCTGATAGCATACTGGGCTTTCACCCCGAGGACCCGAGTTCAATTCCCGGCCAGGGCTTGGCATTTTCATACGCCATAAATCATCCCATCATCTGCATTAGCCCAAGTGTGCACAATAGTCGGACGTTAAAAAAAAAAAAAAAAATGTTTTAATAATAGTGATGACAGCTGAGCATGTTGTACAACAGCTAAGGCCTTCAACAGCATTCAGTTGTAATTGATGTATTTATCATTGAAATTATTTATATGCAATATGCAAGACACGTAAAATCTCTCTATTGCAGGTCTCTTCATATCGGAAATTTCTCTATAATGGCAAAATGTGATGGTCCCTTCCTATTCCTATAGTAAAATCATGTATTGTAACTTTCTCCATTGAAACCAACACAATTCCAAAAATCTCTATATAACAGCAGAATATGTGCACACTTCCTACTCTTCTACACCATTTCACAGTATGCCAACATGACATTTGATTGTTAAAAAGTAATGCATTAGTTTTTTATACTTTTACAATATAGTGTAATGGCACCTAAATGAAAAATATCATTAGATGTAAAGGTTAGAGTTTTGCGTGAGTTAGAGAAACAAGTAGATATTTGCTGACATTTTAATTTAGCTAGTTCTTCTGTTGGCAAGATATGAAAAAGCAAAAATAAAATAATGCTTCAAGGAAATTAGAAAGCCAGAATTTGAAAAAAATTGATGAAGAGGTTCCGCAGTAGTTTCAGCAAAATATTGCTTTTTTCTCACAATTACAGTATTTCATTCATTCAGTATTATTTAATAAATACAGTTTTTTAAAGACTATATGTCATATAGTTTTATTTCAATAACATCTGCATTCAATACTTCAAACTGAAAATAGTTTAATACATTTTACAAATAAAAACACATTTTATACACATTTCAGCTGAGCTCTCCCTTTAGAGCAGCAAAAACTGACATTCCATTAAATGCCACTATAGAGAGAGATTTTACTGTACCTCATATTGGTTTTGTTCTGCTTTATCCTAATTTGAACTATATTATTCCTCTCTTTCATTTGTTGCTGGCAATAAACCCGTGCTTTGCTATGCAGACAATTTTTTCCAAGTTAAAGGTAATGATAAATTTTACTAAATTTTTTTACTGATAGAATATGAAAATTGATTGTAGGCTACTAATTTCTAGTTCTCTAGGTTTTGGCATATATAGTTTTATGAATGGCCATTTTTAAAGGAGAAGTAAAAAAAACGTTTGATACATTTCAAAGAAAACAATTCTTTCTTCTTAGAGAAAAATTAACACACACACACACACACACACACACACACACACACACACACACACACACACACACACACACACACACACACACACACACACACACATGCACGATGCACAGACGCCAAGACTCGCACGCCACTGACACACACACACACACACACACACACACACACACACACACACACACACACACACACATATATATATATATATAATACTCTCAACATGTCTTCTTCAAAGAACACAAAAACAGATAGAATACAGAATTGGTGAGTACCAGGCAGGCTTCCGTCCGGGTCGCTCGTGCACAGAACAAATTTTCAACCTGAAAACAATATTGCAAGTAAAAGCTAAAAGGAATGTCCCAGTGATCTGTATGTTGGTAGATTTTTAAAAAGCGTACGATTCCATTGATCGAAAATCTTTGTTTAATATCCTGGAAGAACATGGACTTGATCCTAAAACACTGCGACTGATCAAACACGGACAGGCACAATCGCTAAGGTGAAATTTATGGGGGAAATTTCCAAACCCTTCCTGATCACAACTGGAGTTCGCCAAGGAGATGGACTCTCGCCTCTCCTTTTCAATCTGGTGTTGGACAAAGTTATCAGCGAATGGGAGAAAGAATTAAAAATTGAAGGGCACTGGAAACCAGTTCGACTTGGAAGACCTACGGTCAACACAGAAATCGCGTGCCTAGCTTTTGCAGATGACCTGGCCATACTCACAGATAATGAAACAACAGCGATTAAACAGATAGAAGTCCTAAAGGAATGTGCAGAGAGGGTCGGTCTACAGATCTCGTTTAAAAAAAACAAATTCTTCTGTACAAAATTAAATATTCAAGAACTAAACACAAAATATGGTAAGATAAACAGAGTCAAGCACTTCAAATATCTGGGAGAAATTCTTGAACCCACAGGTGGCGAGAAGGCTGCGCAAAAGGTTCGGCTACTGAGAATGAAGAGGGCTCTTGGTATAACGCGTGATATCTACAATAAGAGATGTATGTCGATGCACACAAAAATCAGACACTACAACACAGTCATAAAACCAGAGGTATTATATGCAAGCGAGACGCTAGCACTCCACACAAAAGCTACCATGGAGGGTATTTTGAAGGAAGAACGCAAAATCTTGAGGAAGATCCTTGGACCGAGATTAACAGAAGATGGATACAGGTTGCACTCCTGGAAGACCACAGAGAAGATATCGAACCTGGCAGCAGATATCAGAAGAAGGAGGCTTCGGTTCTATGGACACATCAGTAGACTCCAAACAACGAGACTTGCCAACAGAATCCTTAAGTATATACAAGGTGTCAAATCAACAACGTCGTGGATCGCACAAGTCAGAATAGACCTACATGACGCAGGAATAGACTCAACAGATGTTGAAGATAGACACGCATACAGGAGAAAGATGCTCGGTTGGAAGGTCCCAGAGAATGAAATCCCAAAGAGAGCAGGGGTAAAATGGACGGAGGAGCGGAAGAGGGTCCATGGGGACAGGATGAGGGAGGTGTGGAGGATTAGAAGGAACAAGACATGAGTCGGAGTGCTTTGCGTGATCCAGCAGGGTCTGTGCGCGGATAATAATAATTATATATATATATATATATATTCTTAAAAAATAATATCACCACAAATCACTCACTCACTCACTCACTCACACTCACACTCACACTCACTCACTAATCTACGTAGCTTGGTTAACTCTAAAGCGTAAAGCAACCCATGCTGTTAGTAGTAAATGACACTGGCCTAATGGTGTATTAAACAGAGCCTTGGGAGACTTGATGACCTCCCAATGTTCCTTAGCCATACCCATACATGCAAGGCTCTGTATGGGCGGATATCATTTCATTAACTATTAAGAGTGTTTTCATAAGTAAGATTATATAATAGAATAGAATGAGCAGGTTTTCACCGCACAATAAAAAGGTTGGCCAAATGGAGTAGTACTTCTATAATAAGGGTTAAGAGGAAGAAAAATTGAAAGGGAATTAGCAACATCTGGATCAGATCAGATCTGGATCTGGATCAGATGTTGCATAGCAAAAATCTGCAAATATCTCAATAAGGAAGTGGGAAGTCACCAATTATAAGTGTGGGAGCTATCCATATTGAATTTGGAACAAATCCTACCCCGCAGTGGGCACATACTAACTGCACCTATTGAGAGGATTTAGACATCCCTCGCAGTACCTGAGTCTAACACACACACTTATGACCAAAACTTTATACTCACTCGTGTATTTAGGGAGGCGATAACAGCCTCCATGTGCTTTTCTCCTTAAAATAACAATAACAAAAAATCTCAAAATTCTACATTTTATAAAGAGACTAGGACTGGAGGTGCTGTAACTATGCATCTCAGGAATATAGATAGAGACACAATATATCTACAAAGTTCATAGTGCAATAGTAAACCTACAAATTCATTCATTCATTCCAACTAAGAACGAATAGACCACCTTTTTGGCTAATAGAACTTATGGAAGTACCCTGTTTTAAGTAACTCATGCATTTTGAGTGGCCACCATTTTGTTTTAAATAAGTGTATAATAGCTTATAAGGTGGCCTAAAACCTTCTAACAACTGTATTTAACAGAAAGCATAAAAATTTTGAAATCTATCAAGCCATGTTCCAGTGAAAAGCAGATAAATTACACCTTTAGGAAATTATACATAATTATGAAATTATCCCCATAATTTCATTACAAATATGTATATGAAAGTGAACAAATATCTCAACATAAAAAACAAATAAAATCAGGCATTTTGAGGGTGTGAAGCCCATTATTCTGTGAAAAGTGGTAAATGAGTACAAAGAACCTGATTTTCATGTTCTAGAAAATTTCTTATAAGCCACTTTAAAAGATCATTTTTTTAACCAGCTTTATACGCACATATACGGAGCTATATACATGCACATATACATGCATATACGGAGCTATCAAGCAGAATTCAACTTTGTAGACCTTGTCATTCTTGAGATACAGTGTTCAGTTAGTGAGTGAGTAACTTTTGCTTTTATATTTATAGTAACTTCTTGTAAGTGCTAACTGTAAATTTTTCTGATATTTTTTACAAATTACTTTTATTATTAGGCGTACTTTTTACCATTTAGTAAATATTAGTTTATGAAAGGGGTTTCCTATTGTAAGGCGTATTTTACTTTTACTTTATGGATGAATGTAGGCCTATGTATTTCTAACTTGTAACAAGTCTGAAATTCAGTTAAAGAAACCATTTTAAATACTTTATAGCATAGAATTATATTTAATTTATTGAACGCTGTGAATGTGGTATACAGTGCTGTACAACAGACAATGTAGAAGTTAAAATTGCAATTGCTGCAAGATTATGTTATTAAAAAACAAGATTATTTCATTTTTTCTATAAATTCCCATCTTTTAAGAACTTATAAAGGCACTCGAGAATTTCCCACTTTTCCCTCTTCCCACTTGCAATATTACCCGCTCATATCATAAGTGTTGATATTCAATAAAACTGTTATCAATTTTTACCAAAACAGACCAATCAAAATAAAAAAAAAGAAAGAAATTCCAAAAAATAACCTACTTTTCACCATATACATTATAAATAACTTCAATTCTTGAAAATATAACCAACATTAGAACAAATGGTGACTACTTTAAAAAATACTACTACCTTAAAAATAATACTGTTATTACAACATATCTTTTCTAATTATGGAAAAATACGCAGTATGTTTACGTCATGGCACACATTCCTGTTTGTTTGCTACTAGACATGAATCATTTCAATTTCACTTTGTGCACCTCTACAGTCCAGGACAACTGGTGTACTCTTGCCACAATTATTGCCTGGCCCACGAAAAAAACACACCTGAGTTTACGATGAAATGAAATAACACTTAAATCGATTATTATATAGATATTACAACATATTAAAGCATTTTCTTTTGTCTATAAGTCCATTAATATATTTTCAAACGTCAATTTTATTTTATTTTAAAATTTACCAAAACATATGATTTTCACATTGTTTTTCTACAATTATTCATTGTCAATTTTTACTCTACAATAATGTTAATAAGGTATTATAGTAGAGACATTTGTTAATGTTTCTGCTGAATTTGAAGGCTTTAGTAAAATTTTTAATTATGAGGTCTTCCTTTAAAAAACATAACTTTATTACTCACAACTTTACTGAAATACCTGTTTAAAAAACATTTGTTATTTTACAACATTATCAAGACCAATAATTGTTTGTTTTATAAAGAAGCTCACAACATAGCTTCGCTGATACTAGCTATTAAAGAGCAAGTTGTCAGAGGGAATGACAACAAAGGCAGTGATCACCTTTACGAATATAGGTTGGCAACTGTCATCAGAAAAAATGATAGAACACCTCTCCCAGTCTAGTTTCAGCTATCCAAAGTCACAAGCCTAGTGCTGCCTTTTCATTACAATAATCAAGAGGCTACCTTGCAAATATAAACATCAGAGCTGCTATAACTGTGTTTATACATCCTATACTAAAGTAGCAAGCACAAAATCAGGTGGGTAGTTTCACACGTTTTTCTCTGTTTTCTAAATATATTATTTTCTGGGAAGAATTAATATAAATACACTCACATAAACTGTATGTATATAAGTATATGACAAAAACTAAAAAATTAATCTGTATTGTATTAACTATATATTATTTATATAAATATAAATATGTGACAAAAACTGTTATTTCAAACATAAAGCATATTATTTTTTACAAGAATAAACATGCATCTTCCACAGTTTGTAATTAAAATGTATCCTGTTTGGCCTATTAATCAACTAGGTAAGCTAATTATTTACTAATTTGTAAATATGTAACTGGAAACCACTCATTTTCCCCTGTCAAAATGATTTAATTTATATATGTTCATAAATAACAATCTAGTATATAAAACTGAAAAAAAATTACAGAAAAAACAAAAAATTGTTTTTAATTACTTCCATAACATAAATATTACTAGTGTGTGAAAGTTACTAACATTTTTTTTTCTTGCAAAAATTCTTTATTAGCAGCTGCCATGTCTCAATTTATTGTAGCCTACTAAGTTATAACTATAAAAACTGGCAATATAATTACAATGTGATTTACATTACTCCAATGGTGATTTTGCCATATGAAATCCTGCATGCTCCATGCAATGTATCACAAAATAGTTCCATTAAAAACTGCATAAAACAGTAACTTAAAAAATTAATCTTCCACAGATTAATGAAACTTAATTTAATAAAATAGACAATAAGACATAAAAAGCAGTTTAAAATCATGAAAATAAGTGGTGTGCAGTTATTACATAAACATCTAGACTAATATTTTTAGCACGCTAAAGCTAAAAATACATAATTTTTTTCTGTATTGAGATTTGTTATTTATTTTTGCTTTATAAGGACAGATTAACATGTTTAAAAAGCCTTACATTATAAATATACGCACAGAGTGGTAAAAACAAGAAAATGTGAAATTAATTCAGCCAGGTGATCTATGAGATGATGTTTCCAGTTACCATGTTCATACAATATTTTGGACGTGAGATGCTCTCATTCCCCAGATCATCTTTTTTTAACTTATGTTGTTTCAACTGTTTAAACATATTAATCTGTTGTAAACAAACAAAAATGAACAACATATCTCAATAAAAAAAGTTGCTCATGACCGCTAAATATCAAAAAATTAGGTCTACTCATACATAGTTAGTGCAATTAAAAAGAAAATTACAGGTTGTTCACTGTTAATGACAGACTGACATGTTTAAAAGTCTTACATGATAAGCATGTACACAATCCAAAAAAACAAAAGAAAGTGAAATAAATTCAGCCAGGTGACCTACGAGATGTTTCCATTTTCACTTAGAAAGGTTAGGTGTAAGTGTTATAATCTAAATAAAAAGTAGACCTATAGGCCCTAACTTCTATCTTATCCATTTGCAATAACAACTTATCGATTCTTGACAACTCATATAACCAGCTACGACTACTATGGGCCTAGTCCATTCTAAAGTCATATTTCACTGCTCCTCAGGACTAGTAATATTAAGGTGCATTTAGTACACCTTCAAAGACAGTACAGTATTAAGCATGAGGGTGTCACAGTTCATATATTCTTTCAAAAGTAAATTAAGCCTACAACTTGACATTTGGTGTCAGTACCTAGGACATGCAATTCAAATGTAAACTAGGTCTCTTTACATAATAAGTAAGCTACAAACTATTATAATATAAAATTCTAAACATGAAAGATTAATTTAAACCACTTTTGTAATTAGCAATCGCTTATTTTCTGAAATCATAAGACAAATCTTACCTGTCATCATTTATTCTTTTCAAATCAGCAATTTCAAGTTCAAACTTTAATCTACTAACTTCGCACAATAATAAGTCCCTTTCAGCTACAACTGCTTCCAATTTATGCTTTAGACCTTCAATTTGCTGACACTGTTCACTTATTATCATAAAGTTCTCATCTGTCGTGCATTTACTCTCGCTACATTCACCTACAACACTATTGTCAAATCCATGTTCATTTTCACTACTCATGATTAATAATTGGCTATAATATCCCCCATACATCCATTTCATTTAATTAGTTTCGTCAGCAATATAAAACCAAGCTTTTACACTATCACTACTATAAAATTACAACTACACTAAACTAAACACAACCGCCATGATGAATTGATTTTAACTTTCTTCTCTGAACTTTCAGCCTTCATGTTTTTATAGTTGATGAATGTTGGCTGTTGTTAGCTTGCAAGGGCAAGGGGCAAGAAGTTACTATAAACATAGATCGATTATTCCTCTATTTGGGAATTTAAGCAAAATGTTTGTTTGAAATCGATAACGTCAATCGAGAGTCACGGAATATAAAAATTATCGAAAGTTTACAATTTTATCTATAACTTGCTACAAATTAATTTGTATTCATAATATATATATATATATATATATATATATATATATATATATATATATACATAGTAAAAATTGTAAACTTTTAAATATAAGTGTAAATATATAAGTATAAATTTTTACAGAAATTAAATAATAAAATTATTATTGAGTTGTAATATAAATAATGAGCTCTTAGTCTTTATTAAGATAAAAATAATTACTTTTTAAATTATAATCATAAAAGAGATAACCTTGATCCAGTCTGTCAAGTCAGCGGAGATAGTTTAAAAATAAATAGTAAACAATGTAAAAGTTTTAAAACCAGTAGCTACCCAGAATTTTATTTTGAGGGGATAGCCAGAGAAAATTTTGAAAATAGACAGCAGACTCGACATTTTAAGACTATATTTTAGCCTTTTAACCCTTTGAAGTTAAGTACTAACCACAATTTTCAGAACTTTATCAACCATTAAACTTTTACTAAATATAGTAGTAAATTGTCTACGAAGTGTAATATGAGGTAAATCAGTTATTTGTTTAATTTTGTTATTATAAAAAACACTTCTGCTTTCATAAATGACTTTATTCTAGTTGTAAAGCATTTTCTTTATTTACCAAGTTACATTAACTTAGGACTAAGTATTATTTCCAGTCGCTATATTTTTATATATTTAAGAAATAATTAGTGTGTTAAAAAAAATAGTATTTCTGTCGATTTAGACCGCCTTAGGCCTTTATCAAACTGAAAAAAAACTGCAGTAGACAAGTATGAGATGCTTGAAACATGTGACTTAAATTCCAAAGATCTGCAAAGATTAGTTAAATCTTACATCATATTATTGTTAGATTAGAATCAAGGATGTTATATTATTGGAACAGGTGAACACTACAAGGCTGCAAAGAAAACCATTTCAGACAAAAAAAAAAAAAAGATTTTGATGCTGACGAACAAACATTTTTTTTATATGTAATAAAATATTTAATATAACATTTTTTTACAGTTAAAATTTTTGAGGTAAAGTTAAACCTAAATTACTTTGGTGTATTTGTTTTTAATGTTTACTTTGTATAAATTGTGATCACTACCCACTAAACTGAGAAATCAGTGTTCAATATTTTTTTCAATATTTTTAATAGATAATAAATCAAAGTTGTTAGTTATTCCTGCCAGGTTTCATCTTACTTCTTGGCCCTGATGGCACAGAACACATTGAAATCTTACAGATCGTTAAAATTTCTAACTCCTAGAAATTTTGCGGTGTTATGTAATACAATGTATTCCATAACTATTTGTGGGATATTTTCAAGTTTTGCAAGTCATATATGTAGCAGAATGGGGAATATCATTTTAAGCAGACCAGAACATTGTTCTATAATTATTATTTCTTTTTTTAAAAAGCTTATTATACTTTCTTTCAATCTGATTGTTAGGATTTTCAAATGGAGTCATGAGCCATACTTCTATAACATAACCGTTATAACCTAGGAGTACAGCACTACAACATAGACTTAGCCTAATAGCTGAGTTCTTTCACATTCAAAAATGTACTACAGACTCTGGCCAACTTATGTTCACTGTTCTAAACATTTACCGGATGTTGCAAGTACCTTGTACATTTAATGTAGGTTTAATGTTATGGTTTAAACATTTGTCTCCATTCATTGTACATATTTAAATACCGATATATTCCTTCTACTAGACTAATTACGATAGGAAAAAGTTATTTACTTTGCCATAGGCATGTTGCCTCTAATACCACTTAGTCTAGCAGGATATGTAATCCAATCAGATGCTTGTTCATTAATACTTATAATGACACTTCTAAATATGTTCAACACTATAGACTATTCTATACCAAGTTCCTCACTAATACCTTTTTGATATTCAGGCTCAGCTAAATAATGCAAATATAATTCACCCTTTGTGAGTTTCTTCACTAGTGCTTAGAAACTTGTTCATTAGTTACTTAGTTACACTATAATTCATACAGTGTTTTAAACACATTTAGAAGTGTTACTATAAGTATTAATGGACAAGCGTCTGATTGGATTACATTTCCTATTACATCAAGTGTGATATTAGAGACAAAACACTTATGGCAAAGTAAATACCTTTTTATTACAGCAATTTGTGTAGTACACTGTACATATATTGTTATTTAAATACCTACAATGGAGACAAATGTATAAACTGTAAAGGTAAACCTACATTAAATGTGAAAGTTACTTGCAACACCCAGTAAATGTTTAGAAGTGGAGACATAAGTTGGCCGGAGTCTGTAAACAATTTTAAAACATGGAAGAACTCAACTATTAGGCAAAGTCTATGTTCTACTGTACTCCTAGGTAATAATGGTTATGGTATAGAACCATGGCTCATGACCCGATTTGAAAATCCTAATAATCAGATTTTAAAAAAGTACAATAAGCTTTTAAATGAAGAAAGAGTAATTATTGAACAATGTTTTGGTCTGTTTAAAATGAGATTCCTCATTCTGCTACATGTATGTCATGCAAATCTAAAAAAATATCCAACAATAGTTGAGATAAAAATTTTGAATATCTGCAAGATATTACTGTGTTCTTTGCCATTGGGGCCAAAAGTAAGACAAAACCTGGCAGGAATAACTAACAACTTTTATTTATAATCCACAAAAAGTATTGAACAATTGTCTTCTCATTTTTGTTAATTCAAATTAAATTTTGTACTTTGAAGATTTAAACACACTGTAAAAAATAAATAGAAAACTAAATGTTTGTCATAAATAAAAACCATATCACATTTTTTATTTGTTCATTTTTTTCTCTGAAATATTCTTCCTTGCAGCCTTGTGTTCAGCTTTTCCAATAGCATAAAACATCATTGATCCTAATCTAACAATAATACAACTTAAGAGCTTTGCAGATCTTTGGAATTTAAGTTTTGTGTTTCAGGAATTTTATACTTATCTAATACTTTTTTTTGTGGATTGGTAAAGGCCTAAAGTGGTATAACTAGGCAGTTAAAAAACTAATTAGTTTTTTTAAGACTAATTTGTTAAATAACAATAAAATATTTTTTAAAATGTTAGTGATTTGAAAATAATATTTAGGCCTAGGCCTAATCTAAAATGGTAAATACAAAAAATGCCTAACAACAAGAATAGAGCCACTTATTAAAGTGTTTTTGGTACTAATGAAATTAACAGCACTGAAAATTTTACTCAATCTTCCAACAGAAAATAGAGAAAACTACCTAGAATTTTGTTAACTGAATAGGATTAAACAGTGTTGAAATAAATTTCTTTACTGAAAACTAATTTGTCTTATTAAATTATTGATTACCCAATCTTTAATATTTTTCATTTTCGACAATTCTGAGAATCATTTCAATTCTTCTACAATGCAATGCATTTCACTGTTAGCTTTTAGAGAATCATTTTCTTCACCTCTTGAATAAGACATAACTTTTCAACATTAAATAAACGTTTGAAAGATACACAAAATTAACACCAAACTAACAGATAACCAGTAAGGTCTTTTCAGAAAAACTAACAAACAATCAATGTTTATTATGAACAATGAAAATGGGTAATAAATTAATTGAATCACATTTGATTCAAGTTTTTTTGGTTGCTCATTTTACTTCTCTACTGAAGGATTTACTTGTAAGCAAAAGTTAATCGTTATTTCATATGGAATGAAGGAATAGCTTTTGCTTCTACATTTTACCTGAAACAAAACCTTTTACTTGAAGAATTTTCTTTGGTTTTATGCACGGCTAACTAACTCTGCCATGACAACAAGGAAAATATAACCATTTACTTCACAGGTTAATCTCCTACTAAATAGATTCATCGCTGTTAAAGTATTTGCTTCTCATTTAGAGTAAATGCTTGGTTTTATTCATAGCTATTTACTACTGACTAAGTAAATGGATCAACAAAAGAAAGATTTGCTTTTACTCTAAAGCAAAAGGTTTTACTGATATTTTTGTTCATATCAATTGAAGGAAATCAATTATAGAATCATCCAGCTTCAGATTTTGTGAATTAAAGCTATTGATTCTTTTTATACATAATCATAAACTACTCATTGCTCCTAGGGTGTAGTTAAAACATATTTTGAAAGATATTTTATTACCATAAGATCCAAAGAAGGCAATTTTTTTTTTAAATATCATTCAAAATCATAAATTTTAAAATGGTTTTTCAATAATACATGAACAGTTATTATTGTAAGTCTGACTTTATCAGTCACATTTATAGTTTGTTTGTTTAGATTGTACAATTACAATATGACTTTTTTAATGTGGGATTCCAATAATGTTACCATTGTCTTCCAAAATTTGTATGCTGACATGAGTAATGAATCTTTATTATACAAATAAAATGTCTGCAAAATAAGATGTATCAAATTTAAGAAATCAGGCCTTTCTTCATCTTAAATCTTTTATCTAACAAATTTTCCTTATTGCTAATTTCTTTGAGCCCTTTTAAAATAACTTCACTGAATGAGAGAAAGATTGTGCAATGTTTGTATCATTTATAATTACCAAGTAAAAAAACACATTTATTAAAAATACAAACACTATTTATTGTTCAATAATCAATTTTTCAAAACTTATTGTATAATGAACAATTAATTAACATAAATGTACAAAAAACACTGTGGTGGCTTTTATATGAACTACTGAAAATTCTACCACATTAGAAATAATGATTAATTTATGTTTAACACTTCTTTTCTACATTTTGTGTATTCTAAAATATTATAGAAAACTTTCAATAGTTCATTTAAATAACACATTAAGATTAATTAAATTATAAACATTATTTAGGAGTTAGAGGTATATAATTAACATGAAGTAAAAAAACTGAAATTAAGAATAAATATCAAATTAAACACCTGTAAATACAAAACTTATGAAAAAGATTGGAAACGTCATAATAGAGGAGAAAATTAAATCTTGTCACTCTTTAATACAATATTAAAACAATACCCATGATTTTTCATTTCTATAGCTGATAAATATTAAAATGAATTATGAAAATTACAATGTAATATTTATTGAAACAAAATTTTGTTTTACATACATAATTTAATTTCAATACTAGTTGTACATACAGTAAACCTCTGACATAAAAAACATATATGGTACTCAGTGTTCTGAAGTACCTTAATATCAGTGAGTACATTTAATAGAACTGGAATAGTGCAATAGAGTTGATTATATAGTGTGATACATTTCTTTATGTATCATCATTCAAGTAAGGTGCAAAAAACAACTTACAAAACGTCAGTAGCAGTGGACTGATTTCAGGATTAGATACCTTGATTTAACAAAATTTACTGTTAATGTTCATTTAAGAACCAGTATAAACAGATTAAAATAATAACAACAATCATTGTAAAATAATTTGAAGCACCTTAATTAAGTGTACTATAAAAACATTATAATAGAGTAAGCTATAATATTTATTTAGAGTTGTCATTATAAACAAATCATTGTGCACATATGACTTTTAAATAAAAAAGAAGTTAGAACACTATATAAACTTAGTTTTAACACAATTTTCAAAGTACAGTAAATAAAAGTCATAAATAAACTTTAAAATATTTTAATTATAATCATAACAAAAAATACATAAAGTTTTAATTTCAATAGAAAAAGAAAACAAATTGTCTAAAATTTAGGTATGCATTATTATTAATTTAGTCTTTTATTCACATTTTTCATAAAAAATGATGATCATTACCTGTGTCTCTAACTTTTCAGAAGCAAAAAATGGGTCATCATCCCATTTTCTTGGTGTTCCACATATTCTATACATTGTTTAATTGCAGTGAAAGGTTCTGTTGAGTTCAAGCATTGTATATAATGTATATTAAAGTTATCATATCGATAATGTTATCATCATTAAACTCAATTTTCTCATCTCGCTTTATCAAATTCATCACTGCCAGTGACAACCAAGAACTTGAATCAAGAAATTTATGAGTTCAAGATCCAAGTTTCTTGGATTTTCTCTGTCTCATTTTGTGAGTTGTAATACTTCATTTATACATTTTCAATAGCTTTGTGAGCAACTTTTTCTAAGATTTTGTCAAAGCGATTGACTTTATATTGTCCCATGCTTAAAACACCCAGATGAAAACATCCAGCAAGTTCATAACTTTCAAACTTTTACCAACATTTTTTTACAGTATAGATACCATTAATAGTTTACAATGAAATACTCAGTCAAGCAAGCATTGGTTCATCGGCTGACCCAGTGCTGTTAGGTTTGGTGGTATAAACACAAATTTAATGTCACTTTTTTTGAGTTCATCTGAAAAAGAATATAAAGTTGCATTATGCGAAGCAGCTTCAACTTTTGCTGTAGGTTGTTTTTGTCCAAAACCATTTCCACTGCTGGAATGAACTGATTGTGAAACAATTTACTGATAAGGTTAGAGGTCATCTATTAACTACAATCAGCTAAATATAACATTGGTAGTGATTAAGTCTCTTTAATGTTTAAAATCCTAGACCTCTACAATATTGTGATGAGACACAGCAGCAGTTTAAATATTCTTGTCACATTACTGTGGCTAAAATCATCACATTTTTTTTTTTTTTTGTAGGTACCAAAGAGTGTTAACGTTCTTTTCTTCTTTTGAACCTAAAGTTCATTTAGCTAGGCAATGCACGTAGAAAAAACTTTAAATTTGTTTACACCCACTTCTCTAGCATTAAATCTTTTCTCTGGATTTTGTTGCTCCCAAACACTATATTGATTTTTCCAATTCACTAGCCAACCAAATTGCTTTGAATTTGAAGTTGTTTTATATCACTTTGTTATATTTAAGTGCTTGTTCTTGTAATATTGGTCTCAAAATTGGTAAACCTTATAATCTACATTAATCTACCATTAATACCTCTAGAGCCTCATCACTTTCTGTCATTTACTGCCTTATTCTTCATAATCTTTAATGCCACTAGTTTTAATTTAATGTTATTACCATGTTTTTCAATGAAAAAAATTTGATAAAAGAAACATGACTCAATTTTTTCTAATTTACATATATTTTATTGTAGATGTGCAAATGGGCAAAGACAGTAATAAAGTTTTACTTATGTAATAGCAGCTTGTACATGCTGATCACAGCCTACATATTAAAAAAAAAACATATTTGAATACCACATTTGCTTACATACAGGAAGAATTGAATTATTTTTTTTCCATAAGAGATTTTTTTAACAAACTTAAACAAATAAACTGAATTAAAAATTACTGTACTCAGTATAAAATTGGAATAAATGTGTTTACATTACATACATTCAAGCTATTGATGTGTTATAAACTAATGAAAATATAGTGTTATATTAGGTACATGAAAATTATTAATGTGTGGTTTAAACCAAAATTATGAGAGGCCAGTTAAAAAAAAGGAATCTTTAAAAATGACTTCTTCGAAAAGTATAACTTTTATTATACAACATACTCTTTACACATGCAAATTTTCTATTTTTTAAATACACTAGTGACACGACTATCCACATTGTGTTTATCCAAAATGAGGTTTTATAAATTTACATAAGAAAAGGTGTAGATTTCTGTCATTTACTCAATGATAAAAGTACGTCTATTTTTTATTTTACTGTGTTTATAACCCAAGAATATTTATTTAACAGGCATCACTAGTTGATATCACTACTGTTATGTCATAGCATCTAACCATGGATATATGTTAAGTAAAACATAACAGCAGCATAGTGACAGTAAAGTTGCATGTGTAACTTTGACACCCAAACTTTTATTTTTTTTAATAGACAGTTTTGAAAACAGTAAATTGACTATCATGCTGCATACAAGGTGTGGCTAAAAAACAAACAGATTAATAGCAGTATCACACTCTTTGAATTATTTCTTCACAACTTTAACATTATCCCCTTCAATATATTCCCCTCCACCGCTCCATGCAAGTTTTCTGTTAATCAAAGCAGTGTTTCAAGTCATTTTCTGAAAGCATGTTCATGATCTCCATTGCTTTTTCTTTTTCGCCTCAAATCTCACTCCTGTCAATGCTGATTTCATTTTTGGAAACAAAAAGTAGTCATACAAAGCAAGATCTGGTAAGGTGGGTGGTTGTTCCAACATAGAGATCCTACGTCTTGACAACCAATAATATTTATATATTGTACATACAGTAAAACCTATGGGCATGAAACTTGTCAATATGAAGTCTTTTGCCTTTATGAAGAATACATGACTTCTTTTTCCATATCTCAGGTAGCTTTCTTTATACTTGTTCACAGAGAGTAGTTAGAACCTCAAGATAGTAATTCTTACTCACTGTTTTACCTACAGGTACCCAATCCCATGGATGCCTAAAAATATAATCATGGCTTTGAATTTTGATTTGGCCATTTGAGCTTTCTTTAGTCTCAGTGAATGGAGGCTTTCCCAGTTCACTGATTGGTGTTTAGTTTCTGGATTGTGAATAAAAAAAAATCACAATTCATCACATGTTATTACTCTTTCCAAAAGTTTAGGATTTTTTAAAATGGATTTCAAATGTCAGCACAAATGTTCATTTAAAGAATCCTTCTCTTCAGGAGTGAGATTTTTGGGTGTCATTTCTGAACAAACGTTCCTTATATTAAAATGTTCAAGTAAAATCTACCTAACAGATTCTTTGTTGATTCAGACGATCACAACTGACAGTCTTTTGGATTAAATTGCTGACTTTTTCAATGTTCTCATCCGTCGTTGACATTGAAAGTTGTCCTGGATGTTGGTAATTGTCAATCTTTTCTCATACTTCTTTGAACCATTTAAACCTGAGTGTATGATTAACATTCATCACTGTACACTTGTTTGAACAAATAATGAGTTTCTGTGGTGGACTTTCTGAGTTACACTTAAACTTTCACATTGCATTGCTGTTTTAGAACTTTAGACTTTTTTCGACCAACACCTGATGCATGATCTAGTATGAACAAATCTAGTATGCCACAGCCCAATTGAAGGACCGGCAGTCATATGAGCAGCAAAATTGGGGAGAGATGTCATGTAACTCGGCAATATAACTTTTTAGCTACCACGTATTATTTTGAAATGTTACAACTTTGTTTATTTCATTTTGTTAAAATAATTACATGCTATCTTTACATACACATGTTGTAGGTTTTATGAGGCACCTACGATAATGGTTACTCATATAGTCTTTACTATACAATGACAAAATACAGACGATAGGTTGAAAAGTATTTTGGTCTATAAATCATGTCCATCTATAGCAGCTCATAATAATGTTATCTAGTGCTGCAGGCCCCCTGAAATGAGGTTTTTATAGTCATAAAACCTTTATAGTAAAAGTATTGTTTCAATGTGATATGAAATATTTTATTTTCAAGTAAAAAGAATTTTTTTCTGAAAACCTTCCATCTTATTTTGTGTTCAGTGAGCTAAATGAATTTGTTGTCTATCATTGAAGAGCAGACAGGATGGGAACATACTGTATATATTGGGAATGACATTTAATGAAGGTTTTGCTCATTGTTACTGGTGTTACAAAATTAAAATGAATAACAACTAAAATACTTCCTTGACTTAAATCTATGTTTCATTAAATTACATACTAGCAGCACCATAAGTCTCAGTCTTAAGATTTTGTCATTCCTGCAAGCAATCAATAACTAACAGCTAAAACTATTGAAGACTAGAACAATCATAATAAATTTTAATAATTTTAAAAGGAACATTAACCGTTATCTATAATCAATACATTGAATGTCCTACTGTTTAAATCGAAATACAGTGGTCACCAGATATAACATGCATTTTTGCAGACAAAGTAAACCTGCATTATAATGCTAACCACGTTATATAATAAGAAGAGAAAAATTCTATAGATAAGCTGGTATTATGTAAGTTATACCAGAACATGTTGGTTACATGTTTACTGTGTGTATTTATGTTCATTCTTCTCAAATAGTAAATAAACAGTAGACGTAATGATTATGTTCTGGCATTAGATGCAACCTGGCATGTTCATGTTTTATACAGAGTTATTAAACTGAGTGTTATATTACAAGAATGGGGCAAAGAGAGAGAGAGAGAGAGAGAGAGAGAGAGAGAGAGAGAGAGAGAGAGAGAGAGAGAGAGAGAGAGAGAGAGAGAGAGAGAGAGAGAGAGAGAGAGAGAGAGAGAGAGAGAGAGAAATCATCTGTTTTAGATTGCAATATTTTCCAAAAAAAAACTGGTCATCCCTTTGTCTGCAAAAATTTGACATGTGAGTTATTTATATCTATATGAGTCAATACATGTTAAAAAGAGAGGGACATGATGGATAGTTAAAGTTTATCTTATTTGTGACCTTGTTTCACTTTTTTGACAGCTGCAGTTTGGTTATTTTCATGGTTCAAGCCATTTATATTAAAATACTTGGACATTTTATGTTATACACCAGCATGGCTCTAACTATTTTCTGTACAAACTATAACACTAACTATTGCAAAGTGGTAATAAAATGGTGTGTTCTGATACCAGATAATTTTTAATTATTTAAAACTAGGAAACAAAACTTTTAAAATATTTATGTAAATAACTATTCATTGTTCAGGCATCCAAAATGCAACAATATCTTGATAAATTTGTACATGGAGATCCATATTTTTGTTTATTTTACACCAAAGAAACAAACATTTTTGTTTTATTTATCTTCACATATGTAAGAATTCAGCATCTCTCTTGAAGTATCAAACTCCTTACAATTTTTGCTTTTGGCAGATGCCCAGAGCAATTCAGTGCATTGCATATAGGAACCCCCAATCATTGTCTACAAAATTTTCACAATGATTCACTGTCACATGTTCAAAAATATAATGTTTTTTATGCTGGAATACCATTTCTTTGTCAGAAATAATTCTTGTCATGTAAAATGTACTCACCAATAATACTAACTAGTGTACTGGCCAGTGATCCGTAATAGCATACATAAACGACTCTTTGTCTTCCTTGTATATTTCTCTGAAAATCCATATTGTTCAGGATATTTACGTCATGTGATATATTTACATATATTTCATCAATTTTAATAGTTTTGTCAGGACTACAGATTTTTCATACATGGTCAGCACATAACTCTGTAAAAATTTTTTCAATCATTAATTCTGGTTCGGCTCATCCGTAACTTCTCTTCACAATACTATGTATGTATTTGTATACATATTTTGATCCATGAATGATCACAATACTTTCAATAGTTAAGTTATCACTTTCTAGCTAGGTGCCTTTTCATAGTCCTTTCATTCTTTTTTTAAATAACACCAACAATCTTTATCAGATAATTTTAAATTCATACTGGGTCCCTTCTCAGAAAAAAAATAGTATGCAAAACACCTCTTAAACATCTCTTAAAAACTTCACCACTTTTCCTTTACTTCACAAGTTAACTGAAATAAAGACATGACTGTGTTACATGCATCCTAAATGAACTGAGTGATTGATGTGACATCAGACATGTAAGTCATGAACCAGACAACAATGCTGCATTGATAAGATAATGTTGCATCAAGCAAATTGGAAACATGTCTTAATACAAGATCAGGTTTAGTTGTGTTAGGTTACTTTGTGTTATAATTAATGGACAAGTTCTGAATATTATGTTGAAAAAAGTTAGAGCTGAGCTGGGACATAAAAAAAGACTAAAATATTTAACAAATTATATATATATATATATATATATATATATATATATATATATATATATAAATATATATGGTATGTTAATTCTTAGAAAACATGTTCACAAATGTACCTGTTAACAAAGTAAAGTTTGAATTAAACTAGTGGACTAAGTACATTGTGAAGGAGGGATGAGATAAGATTTTTTTAGGGAGTTTTGTTTAAATTAATTATTTTGTTACATAGATAATGTGAAATGGAATTCAATTTATAATTTAATAAATTTAAAGAATACTTATATCTGAGAATATTATTTCACAATTTTTTTAACAGCCACAGTTTTGACATTTTCCAAACTGTTACATCAAAACACCGAACACATTAAATATGTAATGCAGATTACTATATACTCTTCACAAATGCATCTTGTCACCAAAGTCAAGTTAGAAATAAACTAGTGGACTGAAGTACAGTAGAGTCTCGATTAACCACCATTCTCAAGAATGTTAGAGTGACGAATGACATAATAGACGGATAACAAAAATAGACCACTCGTACATTAAGTGACCGATAAAATAACATACAGTACTCTATTTATAGCACAGAATGTGTTATTATTATTATTTTGTAAAATGAGTAAAACTTAAATTTTCTATTAACTCTAATTATACATTATAAAAATTTTACATACATACATCTTTAATACAGAAAATTATCCGTACTAAACCTTGTCACCAGTATTCACATAACTGCTACATCACACGAATGTGTGTGTGTGCGCGCACACACACACACACACACACACACACATGCACAGCCACTCGCACACACAAATAACAAAGAACCCAACACATAGACCTACGAGTAAAGTGATTGTCAACAATCAAAACAAAAGAAAAGAAGCTCAGTTGTTTTGTAAAGCATATAACAGGTTTAGAGAAATCCAGATAAAACTAGTTATGCAAAAATAAATAAAATAGTTTCACACAAATTTTGGTTATGAAACAAATATCTGACAAATAATACATTTAGTATAAGTTTATAAAAATAATAATTAACCGAATATTAAGTCTTAGCAATTCAAGTAACAACAAATCAAACAGCCATAGTTGAACATTAACAATAAATCTCTAGGTGCAACATGAGTTACATGTATCTGTATCAAATGAATGAATAAGGCAAAATAAGGAAAATGTATTAAGTAAAACTGTGTTAATAATTAGATTTAATTTGTTATTAGAGTGGAAATGTTGAAAATAGATTGAAATTGTTTAGGTCTTAAACAACTAATTACAATATATTTACATAGATTAACTTTTTAATAACATTAATATTAGACAAAAAAATTGGTAATAACCGAGCACTAAGTAATTAAGAATAAGCAATAGACTAAACTATGCTTATCAAGAATCAAATACAACGATAAAGAACTAACTTCTGAAAGAATAGGAATAGAAACATAAATCAAATTTCTATAAACTCAGGGTGAGAAGCTGAATAATATGACACCCGGAACATGAAAATCAGCCAACAGGAAGCAAAATTGGAAATCAGGATTGAGACCTGACTAGCAGGTAAATAATGGGTAAATGAGGGTTGCCAGAACTTGTTCTTGTCCAGTGGTGCCAGATCAACAATATGCTAGCAGGGAATTAATTATTTCAGAAAAATAATTAATAATTTAAGTAGGGATGTAGACACTGAGTTCAACCAACATTAGGATCTTGAGGGAGTATAACGCTCAGCCTTCCATAAGTTGTTCTGGATACAAAAACAAGAAGGGAAAGTTTCCCAACTGGGGAATTTCAACTCTGAAATGTGGCAACACTGAAGAGTGTAGCAATTTTCTCGAGTGCACAAAACAAAACCGAGGGTTTTTTTCTGGAGGTCTTCGTCAGAAGTGAATGTGTCTTAGTGACAACTAAGACTGCCTGTGTGTTTAGAACCAATCTACGGGTGTTAGCGCTTATTATCTTTGAAGGTTACAAAGAATCAAATAGTAACCTACAAGAAACAAAATTTGTCGATGCGTAAAATTAAAATTGCCAAAAAATTATTAATTCAATTAACCGGTTGTATCGAAAAAGTGTACAACTAAATAATCAGCTCACACTTGTTTGTGCTAACACTGGAAGTCTTCAAGAGAACTTCAATTGGATCAATCAATTTTAATTAATCAGCAACAGGAACCAAATGTTCCAGACTCCACAGACTGGATAAGAGGACAATTATTGTTATAGCAAGCATAAATATAACAGTTACAGACTATAAGAAAGTATCCAGAAATTTATGTAGATTTGTATTTGCATTAAATAAATAAAAGTTAAAAAATCAATAGACTGCATATTTGTATAATAGAACCCACTCCAAAGAATGTATCTGGGATGAAGGTGTAATTAAAAGAAATTTTACTTCGACTCTATAAGCAGACGAACTGTGTTACAACAACACATACACACACAAACGTTTTATATTGTAAAAATCAGGACCACAGAAAATAAAATGAAATAAAGACTTTTTATTTTGTTTGTGTCTAATAATCAATTCATCAGAAGAAAAGAGAAAAGAAATTGTATAAGTGAGTAAAAAAATTAAATAAATAAATAACTCACCTAAGCCACTTTTTTCACAGAAATAAACTCTACAGCTGCATTGTCCTATTGCCCTGTTGTCAGATTTTGAAAATATCTGTTGTGGTATAACTTCACAGTTGGCACTGAAGCAGCATGTGTGTGGATTTTTGAACACAACTGTTCTATCCACACACTTCGGATTTGTACAGTGTTTTGTTTTTTTTATTTTTTGTTTTGTTGTTTTTAAAAATGTTATTTTTATTATTTATTATAAATTATTCATTATGGAAGACTGTCTAAAAATGTCAGATGACTGAACTAATATGACAGGGTGATGGTAAATCGAGACTTTACTGTACATTGTTAAAGATTATGTTAAAGATTAAAAACTATGACAACTGCATATTGTGTGAATGCCCAGACACCATCATGAACAAGGACCATCTCCTGGTCTGCAGAAAATTATATGAAGAGAACCAGAGAAGAGGAGACCTCCCTGGCCTCTACTGGGAAGCAAGATCAAAGATAGCGTGAGCCAGCGGAAGCCATTGGAAAACAACAACAACAACAGATTAGAGGGACAAGATAAAAACTGAAGTTTATAATTTAACAAATTCACAGAATTATTTATTCTTGAGTATTTTATTGTATTTGATCTTCTTTTTATATTCATACTGTAACTTTGACCATATGCCAAGGCACATTGAAGAAGCCTTTGTGTCAACAATAACAGATGTTTTAGCAATGTGGTGTTGCTCCTGGATGATTTTCTTAGCCTTTTTAAGAAATCCTCTTTGTATTAAACTGAGACTAAAATATAATCTGCATCGCAACACAATCATTGGATCACCTAATTGCAATGCAATTTTGAATTGGCGAGCTGATATTTTTCCAGCTACCAGAGCCTGAAAAAAATGAGATTGCATTTTTAAATAATAAGTATAAAATAATTGTGTACGAGAGTAACATTAGATAACATTACAATAAACATGGTATCAAGCTTAATCTCTGTAACGTACAAAGATTTAAAAATACTATGTTAATTCCAGTTAGCATTTGTTAAGTACATAAAGAATCAATTTCTTATATCCTAATAAATAAATAATTAAAAACTTTATGTTTAAAATGAGACTTGAACAAAGATTTTTTTATTTCAAAAATCAACAAAATTAAATACAAATTATCTCCATGTAATGAACATTGTTTAAATTTTAATACATATTACACATTACAATCTCTATAATCAGATACCTATGAGATCAAACACTGTCGGATTACAGATAGTCAACAGAAAAACATACATTGTACTGTACTATATTTGAACTTTAAAGAAAATGAAGGCAAAAATACAAAATATATTATTTTAAAATATTTACTGTATACACTAATCTCTTGCTAACGTAATCTAATATTTCTTTTATTAATTGCAACACTAAAACGCAGTATGGAATCTACAAGGCAGGCTCTAAACACAAAACGAGAAACTTCTTATTTTTATAGGCAAATTTAACCCAGATAATTTAAGTAAATATGCTTTTAATTACCTATCTACAGAAATTTGGGTAAAGTAGCACTTTTGGGCCTCATGTCTTTTTGGTAATTTTTACTCTAAAATGTTTTATTAATAATCCAAAATATAAAAGTATGGAAACAACAGGAAGTAGTTGAAATAAAAGTGATAAACATAATCTCAAAATAACTAGCAAGTAGGTCGTTATGTTTTTCACAGTGAAAACTATTTAAAAAAAAAAAGAATTTCAGGACTAACGTGACACAGTTGTTGGGTAAAACCTTACTGCGTAAGTGTTAAAGGAACTTTCCATTACAACAAATAGCAATAATTGACAATAATTGATTTATTATAATGTGCATAAGCAGTACCTCGCTAGGTAACACAGGCACAGTAATCTTGTGTAGTAAATTTAGCACATTCCATGCAAATAAACAACAATGACATCACAATATAGTTTTATTAAAAAAACCTTCAAATTATATAACTTATTGAAATAAATTGGATTTTCCTCAGGTGAATATGACTTACTGTAATAATAAAGTACATAATAAAACAAAAAATTTTGTTGAAATTATTACTTTAGCATTAGGCCTAAAAGTGCACAAATACTGTTTGTGTGTTATCATTTTCACTTGCACAGAAATAATATTTTCCTTTGACACTTACTTTTTTATAAACACAACCACTTTCTACCCTGACTTAATTACTCTGTTATTGTTGAGGCTAAAAATTTACACAATACACATTACATTACAATCAACCATCAATATATAATTACATCAATGTAGTTAACAAAACATTTACGGATACAACAATTATCAATTATGTGGTAAAGTTGAGAATGTGTAGTTTTAAGTTGTACATAATAAAATAGTTGTATCTCTATTTGCTGAATTTTTACTTCAACTTGGAGCTTGTGTAAAATGAAAGTAAAAAATTGTTACAAAGGCCATGTAATGAATGCATTTATCAGCAACTACAGTATATACTTAAGAGAGAAAATGGGTACTTCCATGCTCCAAACTAGAATAAATACCCTTTGGCTGGTGGCCTGTCCAGTAGCAAGCCCTAACCACAACTGCTGGACTATTTTAGGTGAAAAGTACTTATGTATCTATATATTTAAATACATTTACTATTTATCATTTTTTTAAATCTGAAAAAATCACTCTTATTGTAGATTTTGTGTAGGATATTTTGTGGTATAGTAAATGTTTGTTTTAATTAAAAAATATTGTTTTTAATTTCTGATTCAGGAAATAATTTAGAAAACATTAAGATTTAATGTCAATAAACCTTTTTAATTTAATGAATGTCCTAATTTAACTGGTATGGTTAAATTCTGTGATAAACCCTGAACCTTTTTACATTAAAATCATTTAAGTTATCATCAACACTAAAAACAAATGTGTCACAACTGCCAGCCATTTTGACTATCTAGTAAACAAAAGTGGAAGGACAAGAATATGTTACAGCTCTTATAATTTCATTTCTGTAATTCAGAAAAATATATCAGTTAATTGAAGAATATAAATATAGATGCTATCTACTGTTTTTATTTTGTAAAATTACCAACTAATGTATAGCAACGATATGAGTCAAGGAACCTGAGCAGTGTTTACTCAGTTGAATGACTGGTTACTGCTTGGGTCTCAGGGGCACTGACTGTGCTCAAGACTGATAAAATGGTATGCATAAATTAACTGCGTCCCAATGCAGTGAAGAACTGCGTCCAGCACGAGGTGACCCTAATGGACATGGTCCAGACAGAATCCAAATGATCTAAGGAAGTAAACCCTGAAAAACAATCCCTAATCTTAAGGTGAAAAGTACCTGTGCTAAAGACATGAACGGCACTGGTGACGTTTCTTTAGTGGGTGAAGCTCTCTAGGATACTGGGTGCTCTCTCAGAGTATATAGCCTTACCCGGACATGCAGGCTCTGTTCAGGCTGACTAACCTTAATAGGTAATTGTGGGATTTGTATGGATAACCAAAAAACCTACAAATAAACAATAGCAAAATTGGAGGTAAACCAGCTGAGGTCAGTTTTATGATCTTAGCTGATGCATCTATCTCTTGTACACTGATGGCTAGCAAAGCCAGAACTTCTGGGCTTGAGACTTCAATTAGTCATGGGAGATTGCTTCTACCCACTCTGTTGGAGGCCATCCGAGCTTCAAGTCACAGGGTGAAAATCAGGCTATACCTTGATGTAGGATACCTGGTAAGAAGGAGAATAAGAAACCACAGATGTTCAGTTCAATCTGCAGCACAGTAAAGCTGCTTTGACAGCCATCTGTCAAGTTTTCCTGAAGAACAGCATTGACATAGCCTTTATATAGGAATCATGGATTCACCACAGTTGAATAGTTGGACTAGGAGATGCAAAAGACAAGCTAATTTATTGTAAATCCCTGACTAACATAAGAACTTGCATCATAGTAGGTCAGAGGATACACAGCTTTCCAATAATGAACTTTTGTTCTAAAGACATCACGACAGTTCAGGTTAGCTGGGGTGGAATGGTTGCCTACTTATGAGCTCTCTATATATCCCATATGATGCTAAATCTCTTCTAATAATAAGGAAATTTGAACATAGTGTTGCTGGTAGCAGATGATTTTAGTACGCTGCGATGACAACTCGCATCATCAAACAGGATAGGGAAGCGGGGACACAAACCAGAGAGGTGAGTCACTACTGTTTCCTTAGGTCAAACAATTTATACATAACAAATTTAGGCAATAAGCCAATCTTCAAAAATAGAATAAGAGAGGAGATTATTGATTTTACCTTCTGTTCTGAGAACATGTTACCACTGGTTAAAGGGTGGCATGTTTCAGAGGATTTCTCCCGATCAGATCATAGGTATTGTTAGGAACCCGGGATTTCCTAACTTGGGTCCTCTAAAGAATTAATTATTGGTAGTTCAACAAAGCCCCTTAATATATTTAATTACATTACATTACTCTTATGTTATCATGGCTACAAGTACAGTTGATAAAAGCCCCAAGAATGAACACTATTGTATTAATCTATCAAAATGTCTCCTCTGAAATATGTCCCAATGTATATTAACCAAAAAGTGAAAAGGGGGAGTAAGTGCACCCAATAACGGCCTACTTACATAGACTGCCAACTCCTTCCCCAGCACTGCCTGACTGGAATGTCTTATTGGGTGAATTCTGACGTACAGTTATCCTACAGCCCTTCGGTCTCCTCTGGAATCAACTGACCTTCCAGTCCCCTCAGAATTGACTGTCCACACCCTACTTCTTCCCAAGTTTTTATTTAAACTGCTGTTCTACACACCTTGATGTATATTGCAACAGGCAGTACATCAGCAGTTTTGTAATTTTTCTATGTCTTTGTCAATAGTGTTAATTCTTTGACTGTGACCTCATTACAATATTTAAAACTAATATCTAAAATTACAATTTTTTAAATTCCTAACAGTATGTACAATTTCAATTGGATGCGGACCCAATTGTAAAGTCCTTTAGGAATCTGCATATGACTAATTGGATTCAATATTGCAATGACCTTGCTAACAGCATGGAATCATTAGACAAGGTAAGATTTTTGGAGATTTAGACATTTTTACGTTACAAGTTGGAGGCACCATAATAGACTGCTATAATGATAATTACAATTAGTACTAAGAAGGTGAGAGGTAGAATGAAGATCTTGAGTGCCTGCAAAGGCAGTCTCGACATCTTTTTAATGTAGCAAAATGCAGCTGTGAGTAGAGGGCGTATCACCTAGCTCTCACCGAATATGGAAAAGCTATTAGGAAGACTAAACAATTCTTGGAAAGGGTTCATTCAAGAGTTGACAATCTCAGTGATGCAACAAGACTGCAACGAGTTTTGGTCGCCCATCCTTTGAATCCACTGGGCACCTTAATTACGTTCATAGAGACAATATACAAAAATGGTAAAGGAAATGCTGATCCTTCTTTTCAAGATTCAATTTCCCAATCTGTAATGAGGAGCAATGCTAATAGCAGACACTGGCTACTGGAGATCAGCTCTTGGTCAAGTGCGACTGCAGAAGGTTGGAAATTGGAAAGACGAATCGTGACAGTATCAAACATTAAGAGGCTGTGCAACGACTCAGCCATTTTAAATCACCGGATGGTATATTCCCCTTCTTATTGCAGAATGCACCAGACTCTTTTTGTTCAACCTTGCAATATCTTCAAAGCTAGCTTAGCTTAGGCCAAGGGTTCCCAACCAGTGGTATGCGGGAACATTTCAGGTGGTACGCATTAGTCAAAGCGGTATATGTAAAGCGAGGACAGTCCAATGGGGAAACCGCTCGCTTCTTTTTCATAGCGTCATCTATTGGATGTGATGCAACATGCTATTAGATGGGGCAAAAGCTATGTCAGGAAGATTGACAGGCCTAGCAGCAAAAATAAAGGAAGTTGCTCCTGAATGCAAAAGTACGCATTGTGTCATCCATCGAGAAGCATTAGCCGCTAAAGGTATGCCGGAAAATCTTAACTCCATTCTATCAGATGCTGTGACAGTTATTAACTTCATAAAAGCTAGGGCTCTAAACACAAGATTGTTCTCCTTGATGTGTGAAGAAATGGGTGGCAAGATCAAGACTTTACTCCTGCATACAGAAGTGAGGTGGTTATCTCGGGGGAAAATTTTGAACCGTCTCTTTGAACTAAGATCAGAAGTTTTTATGTTTTTAAGTGAAAAAAATCATGACATGAAAAAATTCTTTGCTGATGAAGAATGGTTGTCAAGATTGGCTTATCTAGACGACATTTTTGACAAACTCAACATACATAACTTGGGACTTCAGGGACCAAACACAACAGCCTTCACAGTCAGTGACAAAATAAACTCCTTCAAGAGAAGGTTGGTCCTGTTTTGTTCACAAATACAGGAGAAGAATTTATCTGCATTTCCCACTCTATCATCATTTTTTTTAAGAAAATGAAATACCTCCAATGCCAGATGTGGTTGCAGATATCATTTTACACTTGGAAAGCCTTCAAAAAAGCTTTAAGAAGTATTTCTCTGAAGATTATTCAAAAGTGGACTGGATCAAACATCCTTTTTCGGGAACCTCACCAAATAAATTGGAACTAAAAGAAAGTTTTATCAATCTTACAGAAGATAGCTCCATGAAAGATTATTTTAAAGAGAAATCTTTAATTGACTTCTGGATTGGATGTAAAACCAAGTAACCTTTGATCTTTCGACAAGCTCTGCTATTTTTATGCAATTTGTTAAAAGTTACTTGTGTGAGAGTGGATTTTCTGAACTCTTGTATATAAAAAATAAACATAGAAACAGAATAAGTGTTGAAGAGGACTTAAGAGTGAAGATAAGTTCCATTACTCCTAATGTTGATATTTTAATTTTTTTTTTTTTGTGTTTAACGTCCGACTATTGTGCACACTTGGGCTAATGCAGATGGTGGGGATGATTTATAGCGTATGAAAATGCCAAGCCCTAGCCGGGAATCGAACCCGGGTCCTCGGGATGAAAGCCTAGTACGCTATCCACTAGACCACTGAGGCGGCTGTTGATATTTTAATCACAGGCAAACAACAACAAATTTCGCACTAAAGATTATAAAAGTATATTTTGTATGATGATTAATTTTTGCTGAGTTTTACTAATTTTTCATTTGTATGTTTTTAGACCTATGGGTATAATAAATAAAACTGTAAATTAATACCATTTTCATCTTTTTATTTCTCCTTTATTATAAGCATGTTATAAATAAACAAATATCTAACTATTAAAAAGGCGAAAGATTTATACGATTTGAAGGGAGACCAGAGCTCCCCTCAAATATGAAGTTTTCTCAGGAATTTAATTCAAAAAGCCTTTGAACACTTTCAGAAGAGTAAATGTTATACGTTTATTAAAATATTTAGGTCTGGTGGTACGCCAAAATTTCTCAAAAAGTCAAGTGGTACGCAGGTGCAAAAAGGTTGGGAACCCCTGGCTATGTACCACGGGCCTGGAGAGTCAGTAGAGTTGTATTTATTCCAAAGCATAGTCGTCCAGATCATACCCACCCAAAATCCTTTAGGGCAATCAGTTTTACTTCGTTTATTCTAAAAACACTAGAAAAGCTGATAGGCAGATATATATAAGGAAGTGGGTTCTGTCTGGAAATTCACTTCATGGAAATCAAAACACACACACACCAGCCAGGGAAGTAGTCCTGTGAATGTGCCTCCACACAAAAATTGTCAGCCCTACATGAGCTGACTAGTAGAGTTAAGGATTCCCTTGCTACAAAAGAGACGGCAATGTGCACCTTTTTAGATCCTGAGGGTGCTTTTGACAACGTCTTACATGATGCATTACACAATGCAGTGTAAAGTCATGGGATTGATTCCAGTGTACAGGTGGATAGACTCCATGCTGCATTGTAGACAAGTGCAATTCTCCCTAGGCAAGAGGCTCTGGAGGTCATTATGACCATAGGCTGTCCTCAGGGTGGTACTCTTTCATCTCTAGGCCCTGTTAGTGGACAGCCTCCTAGATCTCAATGGAGCAGGGATGAGATACACAATCCTCTGTATAAACAAGGATACATAGATGGCAAAGTCATTATAGTTCAATGTAAGTTCCTTAACTCACTTAGAGGGGCTAATTCATTTCTATCTGCAACATGTTAGTAACTAGTGTTGGAGGGAGAGCCTTCAAGTCAATCCCTCCAAAACAGTTGTTTCATTTAGTAAAAAAAGGAGCCACGAACAAGGAGAATTTATGGCTAGAGGGAACCAGGTTGGGTGTTTCTGAGACAGTGAAATATCTGGATGTGATCATGGATAGAAAGCTGAAGTGGAATGCTCATATGAATCATGCATATATTGAAGGCAAAAAACTGTCACTGATGGTGACAAGATGCCTTATTGGATATGAATGGGGACTAAAGCTGTGTTGCCCTCTGGATATACGCAGCTCCTGTCAGACGTCAACTAACTTACAGTTCTCTGGTACGGTGGCCAAAAGCTACACAATCTACAGCAGGCAGCAAACTGGCCAGCTTGCAGCAGCTTGGAAGCATGATGGTCTCTGGTGCTTTTAGAAGCACTCATACAGCTACCCTAGAGGTTTTGTTAGGCCTGTCGCCTCTGGACACATTCATAATGTTGGAGGCAAGACAGTCTGCCTATAGGCTTCACAACCATGGTAAATGGAAGGGGAGCATCCTTGAGGTGTGACACTCCAAAATCATCAAAAAAGTTCTAAAAGTCTCGGTGTTAAACGTGCTAACTGATAGCATGTATACTGGAGTATGTCTTCACTCGACCCTTCACAGTTGACTCATGACAGGACTGAAAAAATGGCAAGTGGACCAATACATCCAGGTCAGTTTGTCGTGTATACAAACAGATCATTGCATGATTGGTAGTTTGGGTATAGAGGATACTCGAAAACCACTGGGGAAACATTAGAAGCTAGCCTAAGAAGGTATTCTGCACATTATTCCAAGCCAAGATTTGCGCAATCTCAGCATTCGTACATCGAGGATTAGAAGGACTTACATGTAAAGACATTCTAATACTTTTAGATAGCCAAGCAGTAATAAAGGCTCTCAGCTCTATAGAAATTCATCCAAATTGGTATGGGATTACCTCTACTCCCTCTGTGTCCTGTCAAATGTTAATATGGTATGCTTGGGATAGGTACATGGGTATTGTAGGATTGAGGGGCACAAGAGAGTGGATCTGATGACCAAAATAGGAGTTGCTGTTCGACTTGAGGGAACAGAGCCTGCATGAAGGATAAGTCAGACAACTGTGAGAGGTGCAATAAAAAAGTGGCTAGGGAAGAACATAACAAATGATTAAGGCAATTCCCTGGGTAACGATTCTCTTGGGACCAGATCCTGCACTGTTAAGACATTTGTTCAGGAGGTCGTTACCATGATTACCAGACACGGCCACATCTGGAGTCTTCTACATAAAATGGGATTACCACAAATCTCCCTTGATTGTTGTCTGTGCAGACAGGAACCTGAAACCACAGTACACACTCCTTGAATGTAAGGCCCTGGAGTTCAAAAAAAGGAGACTCTTCGGACTTTAGCAACCAGACAAGAAGTTTTTACAAGAACACAATATACAAGATTCTGGAGCTCACCAAGGGAACTGGAGTAGATTTAAGATGATGTATAAGGGGAACACAAAAAGCTTATAGCTTTTTGGAGGCCAGCAGAGCATCAATAGCAAACCTATATAAAAAAAAATAGCAACAATAGAACACTGTGGGGCATTTCTCACTAGTACATTACAATGACAATAGGTAGTTGCATAGCAGCAAAAGGGTTAGGTTTTGGGGATTTTTATTTTAAATTTAGTGCTAAATCCATGATCCTTTAAGGTTATCATCACAGAGGCACAATATTATAATTTTGACAACAAGTAAAGAAGACAAATAAAAATTAGGAACACTAAAAAAAACAAAAAATAACAATAATTAAAACAAAATATAACATAAAAAAAAATTATTGTAAAGCTGTAAAATGGCCTTACAATTAAAAAAAAAAAAATAATAATAATAATAATAACAATAACAATAAGAAGAAGAAAAAGGAGAAGAAGAAAAAGAAGAAGAATAAGAATAATAAGAAGAAGAAGAACAAGAAGAAGACGACGATGATGAAGAAGAAGAGAAACCAAGAAAGTAACCACAACCTCTTCTCTAAGACTTGCACGTATTGACGACCCCCAAGGATGAATAGTATTTTTAATTACCCTCAATTTGTTACTACTTGTAACTGCCCATTCATTTTCCCACTGTAGAAGAATTAAATGTTTAACATGAACAAGTAGTCTGAAAAAATCACATGTTGTGTGCATGGCAGCAGACCAGTTGCTTCCAACTATAGCGGAAACCACAGTGACCAGGAATTCAGAAATATGATACTCTAGCACCTCGTAGTCTATGGACGGAGCACAGAATATCTTGAACCAAAGGCTTTACCTAATATATATCCTGGATTGCCTGGAGTGCACTTTTTGAATCGGAACAAACTTGATAATGCAAACAGTCGAATTCAATAGTGTTCAGAGCCTTTAAGATTGCAAAGAGTTTGGCAATAAAGACACTACAAAATGAGGGTAATTCATACTTATAAATTTCACCCACTGAGTAAAACACACACCCAACATTATTATTCATCTTAGAACCATCCGTAAAAATAAATTTAGTAGATGAACATGAATTAATCAGTCGAGAAAACTCATGCTGATTCACATGTTAGGAGTGTTGTCTTTCAGATATGTAAACAAGGAGAAATCTACGGTTGGCATATTAATTATCCATGGTGGAACAAGAAAAAAGGACCTTTAAACATTGCGAGTAGTTCAACACGCAAGTCTTCAAAAACACAAGATGTTCTAATGCCAACAGGGACAGTAGCATGCAGTTGGGATTCATACTGTTGGAGCTGATTATGGAAATTGTATTATAAGCAGGATGCCATGGTTTACAAAATAAATTACATACATAACTTACTTGTAACTGCTGTACATATGGTACATATGGTATGGTACGCCCACATTGGCGAGAATACTCACAACAAGACATGAACAGAAAGCACTAGACACAAGACATGTTGCAGAATTATGGACAGAATCTAGCTTTTTCAAAGTGGATGGTCAAGCAGAGGAATATACAATGCTGCCATAATCAATTCGTGAACTAATTACAGCACGATAAAACAGCAAACAGGTCCTATCAGCGCCCCATCAAGAACCCTCATCATCGAGAATCTTGTTGCATCATAACTTTAAATCATGCATGTGAGGGTTCCAGAATAGCCTTTCATCGAATATTAGACCCAAGAATCGAACGTATGGAGAAATCTGAAGCTGTATACCATCAAGACATAGCGAAGAAGCTTGGACCTGTCGACGGCGACTAAAGGCTGAGTCGCGACACTGACTAAGTTTTAGCAGCAGAAAATTTAAAGCCAGTAGATCTTGTCCATGTCTGCAACCTATTTATTATCAGCTGATACCGTAGCTTCAAGACATATCCTAAAGTATTTATTAGACAGGAAGTTTTTAATAAAAGCAAGAATCCAGCCTTGTATACCCCATGATTTTAAAATGTTCAGTATTCCTCTTCTCCAGGCCATGTTGTATACCTTCTCCAAGTCAAAAAATACTGCAACAAGTGTCTGACGCAAGAGAAAGACTTTTTTTAAGGCGAAAAGCTCATTGAGGTTATTATCGCCTCCATAAATGTAAGTGAGAGTGTAAAGTGTTAAAGTCATAAGTTTTTTTTGTTGTTATTTTAAGGCAAAAAACACATTGAGGCTATTATCGCCTCCCTAAATGTAAGTGTGAGTGTAAAGTGATGAAGTCGTAAGTGTAGTGTGTAAGTGTAAGTGTTAGACTTGGCTACCACGAGGGACGTCTAAATCCTCTCAGTAGTCCCTCACCCCCTGTAGGGAATGGCATTTTGTATTGCAGATTCTAACAAAATCAGCTGATCCACAGAAGATCATCCTTGTCTAAAACCACACTGTTCTTTGGAGAGTAAGTTGTTGGTTTCTAAGTAACAAACCAGGTGATGATTTATATATTTTTTCTACCAGCTTGCATAGCATGCTGGTAAGAGAAATAAGATGATTGCTACTTGGACTTGTCTTCTCTTTGCCTGGTTTAAGAATGGTAGCTTCCAACAAATCGACAGGGAATGTATGTTCCTCGTACATACGATTGTATATTTCAAGAAGAAATAACTTACCTGATGATTTAAGATTTTTAATCATGGAGTAAACAAGGTTGTCAGGATTGGGAGCTGAATCCTTGGTGGATATTAACGCAGATTCCAGCTCATGAAGAGTAAACAGACTATTCAGAGGAGAATCTTCAGAAGTACAGACAGTGAACAGCACTTCTATTGTACTTTTGTATTTACAAAATGCAGTGTTATAGGCTGCAGAAGAAGAAAAACTTGCAAATGATGACCCTAAAAGATTTACAATGTCGGAACACTCAGATACCAATAATCCATTCGATTGTTGACATCCCATTAATGCGATACATGATACATGAGGCAGGACCAGATATTGAACATAGTTTCTTCCACACAACAGATATGGGCGTTGTTCTACATTTTTCTCCGATGTATGGGGTCCAAGAATCCTTTCTGCTTTGCCTAAAAATTCAACGAGCCTTTGCTTGAAGAACTTTATATCGCTCAAGATTTTCATTTGTCAGACATCTGTTGCATCTCCTCTGAGCAAATACCTACATCGATGTAATACCTTCAAACACTTCTTGTTCTACCAAGGGACAGGTGGACATGACAGGTATGCTGACATTTTAGGAATGGTAATCTCTGCTACTTGTAGGACATTTTGAATGAATTTGTTGACTGTTGAGGTTATACTGTCATTAATTTCAATGTCTGGTGATACAAATTTGTTTTAAAATTCTTCCCGTTTCACTTTATTCAGAATCCAACGTGGTAGGTGTTGATTCAGACGAGAGAAATTAATAAATGAAATATTAATGGGAGTATGATCGCTGGGTAAAACCGACCATTCAACCTTTGTTGCCAGAACCAGACTACGAAAGGACAAATCGACAATTTTCCATCCGCTAGTAGAAGCCACAAAATGAGTGGGGAAACTGTCATTTAAAAGACATAAATATAAGTCAGCTCTTATTTTATCAATATGTGTTCCCCTAGGACTACAAGTTGAAGAACCCCAAGAAGTATGATAGGCATTAAAATCATCCATCAGTAAAAGTGGGGTAGGTAACTGAGATATTAAGTCAACGAGGTCATTATTTTGTAAGTTATAATTCTGCGGTAGATAAAGGCAACAAATGATAAGTTTATATGGAACGGCAATCTGAACAGCTACAGCCTCTAATAGAGTCACTACATTAACAGGAACCGAATTAATAGAGTTGTGGGTTAGAATGGCAACGCCACATTTGGCCCTTTCCTCTGCAATGAAATTGGATCTGAAAATGGAACAACCCTTCAAGCTGAAACTGTGAGATTCACAAAGATGAATTTCTTGAAGGCACAGCACTAATTAAGATGAATCTCGCACAAGAACTTTCAAATGTACAATATGGCTTCGTACCCCATTAGTATTCCACTGTACTATGTTATAATTTAAATTTCTAAATCCATGGATCAAGAATACATTATAGAGACAGTGGTCTTAATTTCCCTTAAAGTATTTATCTTTGTACAAGGTTCAAAAACTAGTCTTAAATTTTGTTTATTCAGACTAGAAGTCATAGGACTAGATATCCTTAAACTATTTTAATTAAACCTAGTGGAAACTAGTTTCCCTGCCCAAAATGCTATACATATTATGCATGTGCTACTTACACCTTATTCTGCACTCAGTGACTATAAGGATATTTGGTCCAATACTTTTAAGCCAAACAAACAACTTCCACAAGCACAATTGGAAAAAACCCACGCACTCAATTAGCTGAACAGCACACTTGATGAGTTGAACCGAATTATTGTCATACATGAAATTATAATAAATGCTTGGGGTAGAAGAAATATGCAACTTTAAGAGTTAGTTTATCTTATAAAACCACCTACTCTACCTTATAGGCTACAGTTTTTTCAAAATGATTTTTTTAGCCAAAAAAACCCTTCGCATGAATAACCCTTCAAAAATTCATGCAATATATCTGTCGTATACTCTTAACTACTCATTTACTAAATAAAATCAAGTTTCTGGCTAAAGTTAAAAAAAACATAGTTGTTACAATAACTTTTATTTATTCTGCTTTGTAAAAATGCATTACAACTTAAATATATTTATAATTAATTTACAATTAATTAATTAATACAATTAATTAATAATTTACAATTTACAATTAAATGTATTTATAACTAATAATTTACAACTTAAATGATTTATAATTAAAGCATTTATGCATAGTCTCCCAAAATATGGTAGGCCTCAATGCACTTGTCAAGATATGGCAAATGTAATACAATTTGCATCACAACAAAAAGCGTGGGAATGTGTCAGAAACAGCATTGGAATCAGCAGAATTTAATGCAAATACAAGACACAGAAAGGACACTAATAATTGGCTTAGTAGGCCTATGTGAGAGGAGGGAAGGAACAACTAAACTCGTTAAGGGATGGAGCATGTATAAAATTAAAAAATGGTTAACACTAACCATCAACAGTAGAAGGACTGTGTACTTTAAATAATGTATATATCCACATAGCACATATACAACAAACATAAATATGTAGATATACCAGTATGCCGCTCTTAATAAAAGTGAAATCATGCGGCCATATCTGTCAAACACTGGCAAAGAGTTAACAAACTTTTTTTCTTATAAGATCAAAAAAGTCTAATAAGAAAATACATAATGTAAATTTTATAATAATAACAAAAGAATCTAATGACATCAGAAAGATTTAATTTAGCATATTGGGTCTGAATTCTTTATTGAATAGAATAAGTAAAAGACTTATTAAACCTATTAAATAAACTTACAAAATTTTTATAGTAATCACCAAGTGCAGAACAGGCTCCTCCTAGTGTTGATAGCCATGCCATTGCATTGTCTAACTCTCTGCGTTCCAAAACTAGATATTCCATTCTGGAGTTCCTAATAATTAAAATTATGACAATTTAAAATATAATAAACTATTTATACTTATTCTCAAATCTGTTTTATACTTATACAAAAAATTGCCTTTACATTAGCCTAAATTTCTTAGTTTTATTTTTTTTATAACAAACAATATTATTAAGAAAAATTTAATTGTTTTATATAATGCCATGATCATTTAAAATAACATTTAACTCAGAAAGGTTATGTATGATAAAACAACGGCTGCAATTTTGAGTTATTTACAAATTCAGTGAATCAGTAGGCATTAACAATGTCAAATATATAAAGGCTTTAAGACAAGGTCACATATATAAAAATTAACAAGACACTGCTACATTTTGGTCAGCTATCAGTCGATGTAAGAATACTGGAACTATTCTATCACTATTATTAAATGTTTTATTTATACAAATTATTTAATAATATTCTATAAATTGTATTTTTGAAAAAGTGAGCAAAAAAGTAAACTTTTTATTTTAAAACAAATTTCAATAAAATAACAAAAATATAAGAAAAGCATTAATATATCTGAAGAAAGTGATAACTATGTTTATGAAAAATTGTTTTAGGAATAATTATTTTGATATAGCTCTAGTTAACTAAGTTTAGGGATGTTAATTATTGTAAAACCATTGTAGCTGGTAACTAGAAACAGCATGTTTCAGAATTATCAGAATTTAATATTTTTTTCCTGTACAATAATTATTCTTTTTCAAAATAACACAGTAAACGAAATTTTTAGTGCTCTCAAAAATGAAGGCACAGAATTTTTTTAAAGTGATATCTTTACAAAAGTACAAGTTGTGATAAGTTTAACACTAAGAGTTCAAAAATATTAATAATAATAATGTTTTCATAACATTAAAACTTTTTATACACAACATTTTTAGTACACAGACTGCTCATTAATTATATATGTTACATATTATATACTTGCCATGCATGATCAATTATTTCTTGTCTAGGAGTTTTTAGATTAATATGAATTGTCAAAAAATGCATTACTTTTACTTTGCTCAATATGCAGTTAACTGAGTTGTGTAGTTTGAGGTTGTACTGAATAACCAGATTTCGGAATTGTGAAGATGAAATCAGCAAGTTATAGAAACGAGATAATACATAACCATCTATAGTATATGATCCCCTACATTGTGGAAAACATTTTCTAAATGTTTCTGCGTATAATGAGGGGTCTTCTTCAAACAAAACTTTTAAAACATTAAATTTAATAATACCAAAACCTAAATATTTGGCTTTCAGCAATTTTTTCATTGGAACTGATTTTAAATCAACATTTTCAGTAATGTTATCCCAACCTTTTTCTTTAAAATCAAAATAAATCAAACCTGGTTCCTTCATATAATATTTCGACATTTTATTCAATTCCATTAGTCCTGATTTATTAGAATCCTTCATTTTTGTAAAAATCAAAACAAATCTGTCATATAACATATCACTCTCATATATTTCAAAAACTAATCCATTATACAGTGGTATCATTATTTTGTTATACAGTAGACCAAGATAATCAGTAAAGTAAAATAAACTTCACACTTTTAAATAATAAGAACTATAATACTCTGTTAAAAATAGACTGCAAGGGCAGTACCACTACAACCATATCAACAGACAGCACCAGATAAGATCAATATGGTGATTTGTAAATAACAAATTGTTCCAATGTTGTTACACATTCACCTGCAATGAAATAATACACAAGACGTTTAGCAAATTACAGGAAATATATTTTTTCAGGAATTGCTGTTGCAGAGATCTTTGTGTGAACAATAAATGGTAAACACAACACAGTCAATATTTCAATTAAATATAGAAGTAAAACCAATTTCATTGCAAAGTGCAAATTCAAACCAAATTTCAATTTCACCGATTCAATTTAGAATTGGTACATTCTCTTAACAAATTACATTCAGATGTTAAGAAAACAGCTGATGTACTTGACGAAAATAACTTGCAAAAACATTAGTGATGGCGTTATCGATAAATATAATCGATTACGGAAATTTTATTCGATTAATAAGCGGTTACGCTTCAAGGCTCTACTGTTTTCCTTCACTGATACGGCTCTCACAGCCTGATTCTGATTACAATTACAATATGAGACCCGATTAATAATCGGTAATACGTCTACTAATAATCAGTAAAAGTAACCTTTTAGGCAATGCAAAACATTGTAAATGGACATGAATTATTTACATCATAGGAGATAGCAGTTGACACTAAATATTACCTAAAAAAAAACATTGATAATCGAAAAGTAAACTATCCTATCATCTTCGTGGAATGAGATAGAAACAATTCAAATAATGTTAACCAATTTTGAATGAATACAAGGATGATTCTATTAAAAGATAAACACTCACATTATTTACGATAATACCATTCAAAGAATAAGTCAGTCACGTGAGGAATTCTCACGTGCTGTACTCTTGCATATGTTACACAAATATTTGTCAAAAAGATAAATAAGGATAATTGTCTGTATTGAAGGCTTGCACAATTCAAATTTTTATAGTATATTATCAGAATTAAACAGAATATTTAGGTTTTACTACATTTTTCAAAATAATAATAAAATGACAACCATGGTGTGCTACAAAATAGTACGGTATTTTATATTATTTTCATTGGTCGCCAGAGTAGGAGTGGTCAATTTTTGTTATCCGTCGATCCAACGGTCATGAGAATTGTGTGTGTGTGTGTGTGTGTGTGTGTGTGTGTGTGTGTGTGTGTGTGTGTGTAATTTAAACACATATATGTGTGTTTAATAGCTTTCGTTACATTACTTAGTACGTTACGACTTTTTAGTCAAGATTCAATATGTTTCTGAGCCGTAACTCAATTATCAGAAAATGTTAATCGTTCCGAGATATCGTCGAATACTGAAACAAATTACATTTATTCGCTTATTAGACTATATAATAAACATAAATACGCGCGCGCTCGTGGGTGTGTATGTATGTATGTGTGTCGTCTGCATTAGCCCAAGTGTGCACAATAGTCGGACGTTAAACACCAAAAAAAAAAAAAAAAAAAAATGTATGTATGTGTGTGTCTTAAAGATGGCACTACAACAACCGAATTAAAAAGTTATAAAATCGTTTATAAAAAATGTACATTTTATTATTTAACCAAATTACAATGAAATAAACGGCAATTGGCATGTTTTATCTAACCTACGACACTATGAGCTTATCTATAGAATTTCATGAATATAATGGACTGCGCTACAAATTTAGTACTTGGTTTGTTTTAACTCACTGTCAAAACGATGGAATGAAATGTTTCAGTTATGTTTATATTAAACTAAAACTGAATCATATTACACGCAATTAATAATAATCGATTATTAATTCGACTACTACAATAATCGATACAAAATAATGTATTACTAAAATAATCTATAATGTCAATCACCAAATAAAATTTAAATCCTAAAAATTGATTTCAGGGAACAGCTATTTCATCTTTACAAATTCATGTAAAGTATATAATAATGCCACAGGCAACAGATATGCTGCATTTACATAAAAAAATACGTTATAGTAACTTTTGAGTTCTGACTTCATGACCTGTCTCAGTTCATTAATGTCTTTCTTACCATTATTACTGATTCGAGGACAGAGATTTAATTGTAATTTGCGAATAGAGTAGTTCCACAAAACGGTCTTATCTTTAGGTCAGCCGCTTAAAAAACAGCATGTTAAGAAAAGCGTGGGTAAAGAGAAATATGTATGAGTGAGAGGTCAAGTCACCATTCTCTCACAACAGTTCCCTCCTTCTGTCTCTTGTTATCGCTGAGAAGTGTTAGTTCTCAACTGATAAAATAAACAGTAATCAGTTTGTAGACTTAGACTAGCAGACGTATGTGTCACTGTCTGTTGGAAGAAGCTGGAAGCGAATTTTCCTACATGCGTCTAAACTAGCATACTTCATTAGAATAATTGCAACAAAAATTTTAAAATAAAAAACAAAACATGAACGGACGAAATAATTCCATTAAAAAATTTAGACCAAGATCTTCAAAATTCAGTTATTTATAACATTAGTTGACAAAAATTAAAAAGTACAGTAAAATAAATAAAACATGGGAAAGATCGGTAAAGAAGAGAGTTTGGACAAAGAAAAAAGATCAATCTATTAGCGGCAATGAGTGTGAAAAAAATGTTCTTACCATTTCAAAATTACTAAATTTAAACTAAAATGAAACATTACAAATGAAATTCCTTTTCAATACATAACTCATTTAAAATAAAAAGAAATTAAAAATTAAATAATAAAAGTACAATATAAAATATAATAGAGGCAAAATATTAATTAATGTTAAGTTTTGTAAAATAAATGTTAGTTATTTTAACTTTAGGAAAATAAAACTAAAAAATTTAAAAAATTGTCTAAATTTTCATTTTTCAAATTCTGACATAGCCAAAAGATTGATGGAAACCCCGAAGTCAAAGGCGCTAATCCTTACATCTAGCAAAAAATCTTTAAATATCAGTTAGAATAAAAATAGGTAACAGAACAACTGGTGTACAATTATCTTTTTCAATAGCCAGTATACAGTGCCTGAACGGCAGAAGTGGCAAAAACCATACGATTAGGTCTATATGTAGAGAATCGGAAGAGTTCACACCTTAAATATCTTAAAGGGACTATTCTTTCGAGTAGTATTATAAAAAAAACACACAAACATTTAAAAGAGGTTTTTATGGTATGTCAGAAAACGTACACACGACAACCTTTTTCACAGAATACAAACATATTTCAGCTATAAATATATACAGCTTTTCCTTTTGATTGGAGAATTGAAATATTGTAAAAATAGCTAAAGAAGACAAAAAAATCATGAAAAGAAGATGGAGATTGACTAATTAAAAAATTCGTCGCTCTAATAAAAATAGGAATAAGAATTACATTAAACTATAATAAATGATAAGAAGTATTTACAATTTATAATAAAGTTCACATATACAATTTATCAGTAAGTATATAATTTCGTGCCAGCATGTGATGAACTCGACACCTTCTACACACACAAACAAAACCAATACTATGTAATCCATTCTCTTTTCAGAGACTATTCCGAAATCTTCCCAAAATCATATTCCTTGTATTATAAAATTAGAAATGTACATATTACAAAACACAAGAAGCAAGAGAAAATGCACAGTTTTTTTAATACACATAAATCATGAAGTATAATACAAAATATATTTATACATCTATCGAAGAAGTCAATAAAATATTATACTGTACCATTATCATATGTAGAAAAATAGTACATTTGTCATATATAGACACTAATATAGAACTTTTTCTTTTGAGTCCCATTTTTTTGGGTTGCCTATTTACCCTTGAGTCTATACACGATTGGGTCACCCTTGAGTCAATATACAAGATTGGTAAAACACCAATCTATGTAATTATGAAGTATAATACAAAATATATTTATAGCCCCTATCGAAAAAGTCAATTAAATATTGTAGTGAACCGATCTACATAGAGAAATAGTCTACATACGTCCAATATCGTTATTTTCGATACATCGACATGTGAACACTAATACAGTACTTTTACCCTTGAGTCTATAGACTGAAGGCTTTTAAAATCTATGTAAAAATCATCAATTCTGCAACTAAAGGACTAATTCTTCAGGAAGTAAACATTTTTATGAAGTTGCTAATGATGCACTAAACAAACATCAAGATAATTCTTGATGTTACATTTTACAGTTTCTGTTTTCATATTCACATAATATTATGTATTTGAAAACTTAAAATACATTAATATTTGAGTTATTTCTGATCCTTTCATTAAAAGTAACATAATTTTAGGTCGAGAACAAAGACAGGTCACAGTTAAATGTAAATTTTCCGTCGCCTGTATTTGTATTATTTAAAATTGTGTAGTATTGTATATTAAAATTTTCGTTAAGCACTTTGCAGCGTATCTGACTCACCATTTGCATGTCAACATCAACCCCTCACAATGAGGAAGCGCTAATGTTATTATTATAAGCTCTTGAACTAAATTATAATATGGAAATAACTGACAAAATTATATATCCATATCATAATAATTAAATTGTTATTAAAATATGTGAACAAAAAATAATAATAAGAAAATTTCTCAAAATTGGAAAAAGCACTCACATAATAGTTCCAAAAATATTTAGCAAATTTTGTAGAAGCTTAGAAAATTTCTGTAAACGGGGTTATTTAGTTTTAAATTTTTGGTAATGCCAACCGGCAGCACTGCTCATAGTTAACGTTGTAGCTGTATTAAAATATTGGAAGGTTGATGAAAACATTGAAAGCGAGCAGAGTAGTTTGTTTTTATTTGAACGGTACATTTTGGTTATAATGGTAGTTTTTGAATTTACATTTGGAATATATAACCCATATTTTAAACGTAATTTATATATGTGTAATTGGATTGGATTTAATATATATTTATCAACAAATTAAATTTTAAAATGTAGAAATACTCTATATTAGTATTAATTTGGTTTAGGCTTAACCTAAACTGTAAGCTAAAAGTGTATATTTTTCTTAAAGATAATGAAAATGTGTAGTTAATTTGAACTCGAGTGCTGTGCTTAGTAAGAACATTAAAAATTTAAGTTATTTCTAAAATGTCGACAATTGAGTATGATCTTGACACAAGTGGAGGCTTAATGTCTGTAAGTATTTGGAGGTTAATTCACTCAATATTTGAAGTTAATATTTCAATTTCTTTGCTTTGTTTTGTGCTTTTATGTTTGATTTGAATGTTTAAAATGCCTTTAATATGTTTTATGCTATTAGAACTTATAACAGTTATTCTAGTTTTAAATTATGAGACTAATGTTTGTAGTAACAAAGTGTGAAAAAAAATCATTTTTACATTTTTTCATGCATAATAAGTGTTGCTGTATATGGAAGAAGCATTGGCTACATAGTACCAGAAATTAATTAAATTCTATCTTGCCATAATAATGAAGAGGATATTTGATAATTTATTTACAGAATAAAATATGTTACATCCTATTTCTTTTTCATATGGGAGAAAATATTTATTTGTGTTAAGAAAGTCAACATTCATTTATTGAAAAAAGCTAATTTTGTTAAATAGAGCCATCAGTAATGAGAAAGGATTATTTTATAATTATAACTTATTTGTGTATTCTTTCTAGCCTGATGATAAGTAAACAGTAGAAAGTTTTATATTTCAAATTTAGGTGAAACTTAAATCTTGACTCTTACTTATAACCATATTGACAGTGCTCCAAGCATCTGTTAGCATACTCTCTAAAATATTCAACTTTAAAAATTAGATTAAGAATTAAAGTATTTTTCAGGAACAAAAGAAATTCAATTTTTAAAATAAATAATTTAAAAATGTTAATTATTATTACTGAAAGGAGGTAAACTACAGACCACAAAATTATGTGGTTATTAAGTTTAATAAAAATTATTAATGGCAAATAATTGAATATAAATATATTTTAATTTTTTTAAATTAATAATTTTATATGCAGAGTAATATGTTTTCTATTATACTATGTTTTCTTAATCTGTTTTGGGAACAAGTATTATATTGACAGTTGACAGCAGCAATTTCGCATTGTAAGTTATGCGACTTTATGATATTAGGCTAATTTGTTGTAAGAAATCTTCTTATTCAGTAACCAAAAGTTCATCTTTCTATAGATATAATGTATCTAGCAAAAGCTAAATTAAGGAAACACAATTATTGTTACAGCTAAATTTAAGTGTGGAATTTTTGATCCACAATTGTTTTTATATCTGTGCATTTACCTAAACTTACTGTGTTTATATTAGGTAATGTTTAATGGGGTGTTATTTTAAGAAATAGTAGGCTACATTTCTCAAAAACCTAGCGTGATAAAAGTCTTGTCTCAATTAAATTGTTCTTGAAAACATATTTGACATATTTTGGTTCTTGACAAAAAAGATGTAACAGCTTTTATTAAATGCACTAATGATGGTCCTTAGTTTGGTTTTATGCGATAATCATTTATAACTCATAAGCTTGTAAGAAACTTGATTTGACTCCCTCAGAAAATAGAGTTGCTATCTAATCAGATCTTATTAATCTAGCTTTGTTAATAAAGTGGGATGTAAAGAGAGAAAATAATGGGATTAGGCCTACATGTAATTAATGCCATTATAGGATAAGCCTACTATTGAATTACATTTTTTAGAATCTACTAGTGCCTGATAGACACTTTTGTAAAAATCAATATTCTCTCACATAATCTAAATGTCTTAAAAAATAAATATATTTAATTTAATTTGTACCTAAAGCTTTTTTATACAATTTTTGCCTTTTTCTGAGAAAAATATTAGTACAATTGTATGGTTGTACTAAGCAATATATAACTTATACTATACTTTAATTCTTGAACTCAATTATGTGATGTAAAATTTGTTGTGAAATAATCTAATATCATTTATGCTGCTCATTCGTAGAAAGCTGCTGCTGAAACAAAGTAATCTTAGCTGCACTAGCTCAAATAGTAATTTTGGAGTGGCCTAGGCTGAAATGTATGCAAATGTTTGAGCAAAATTCAGTAGTCATATTCATAGCATTATGGTTTTTGTTACTATACGGTATTAGATAAAGATTTACATGTTTATGTAACCTATTTAGAATTGAAGGCATGATTAATATTGCAACATGGAATCAGTTTTAGGTTTAATATCGTTACTTAACTGACAGTAGAGCTACAGTGGCAGTAGAATAATTATAGCTGATCACATTTTTTAAAAGCTAAATTAGCCTGTATTTCTTTTGCCAGAAGTCTAAGAATTAAAATTTTTGTAAAATAATAGAGATGAAATGAAAAGATTATATACATAATAGAGATACTACTATTCTAAATTGTTAACAACAGCCGTGGCTATTGATATTGTTTTTGTAATTGAATAATCAATTTATAAGTACTTCTGTATTTTGTTGAATTATGTCTAATTGTAGGTCTACTAAATTCGTAACTCATTATGTCAATTTATAAATATTTGTGAGTTATTGAGAGCAGACTATTAAAATTGTTTTTTTTATGACTGGGTTGCTTATAAAATATATGTACCTACTGATCCTATACTAATAATTCATAGGACTTCTAGATTATAGTAACATATTCACCTGCGGAAGATTCAGTTTATTATGATAACATATGATTTCAAGTCCTTTTTAATGGAATTATATGAGTGTGTCATTGCTGTGTATTTACATGGTACATGCTAGATTTACCACACAAGATTTACTATGCCTGTGTCACCCAGCAAGGTATTGCTCGTATGCATTATGATATTATAATCGAGTTGAGTTAATAAATAACCAGCAACTAGGTCAAGTTAGGTCATAAGTTATTATTTTGTAAAGTTGTTATTGTTTTCATTATCAATGACTTGCATTTAATTAATTATTTTTGCGATGAAAAACACATACTTCCACATGCTACTTATTTTGAGGTTATGTTTGACACTTTTATTTTAATTTTTTTCAAACTTCACATTGTTTCTGCACTTTCTATATTTTGGATTATTATTGTTGGGCATATAATAAAGTGTTCTAATGTCAAATTGACAGAAAATTACACGAGGCCCAAAAATTCAGGTTTACAGAGCCATTTTTAATGGATCTATATTGTTATGTCATTGAAGTTTACTTTGCATGCAGCATGTCAGATTTCCTATGCAAGGTTACTGTGCCAGCAAGACTTACCAAGGTACTGCTTATACATGTTATCACTTTATAACAAGTCAGTTATTATCTTGCTTTTTAATTCTTGCAGCAAAAACATTGTGCTTAAAGGTTTATGAAATAAACGCAACAACCAAATTAAGTTAGGCAACACTCAAATCCTGAGTCTAGTTAGGTTCTTAATTTTTTTTAAGTTTTTATTCTTTTCATTAGTAATATCACATATATAATTACTCGTTTTCATGATGAAAAACATGTTACCTACTTTTGCGCATAAGCGATTTTGTGGTCATTTGGGAAACTTTTATTCTTCATTTTTTCCAAACGTGCTGTAGTTTCCACACTTTTATATTGTATTATTATTGTTGGGCATGTAATAAAGTATTTTAGCAAATAAATTATGAAAATTGACAAATCACCCGAAAGTGCAGATTTTCCTCATATTGCGTGCCAACTCCATTACTTAAATTTAATATATCTGTCAACAAAATGGTATAGAAGCTATCTATTGAAAAACATTAGGAAAAATTTGAGGTTCTCAAAGCCTGCTTTACACAGGTTGTTGATATATATAGGAATTATAATTTTAATCAATGATTTGTCAGTACATGCAGAGAAAACAAGAAAAATACAATGGTAGATACATTATTATAAAAAAGCCTATAAAAATATTGGTATTATTATTATTATTATTATTATTATTGCTCTGAGATAGAGATAACATATTGATATATGATGTCAAATATCAATTGAAAACTTTCTGCATACATAATTGTTTTTGTACAATCTCTAACCTGTATAATAATAACAACTGCAAGACATGAATATACAACAAGCGCAAAGATTTATATTTTCCATTCATGTTATTTTTCAAAAAAGTATTTCATCAAAGGTTACTGTTTGAGTTTTCTATTAAAAAAAAAAATGAAATACAAAAACAAAATATTTAGAGCCTACAGTTAAAATTGACTTAAATAAACAATAAAGCAATAAGCCTAGGATTTATTTATTTACTTATTGGATTAGATATATTTGTCGGATTTTGCCAAGGTAAAAATTGTGTAAATTTAGTTTAAACAAATTTATTGTAATGCCTGTTTATGGATTTTATACCTCACTGGTGCCAGACATCAAATAAGGTCTAAAAATAAAACAGATTTTAAGTGAAATGTTTTTAGGTGGGATTAGCACTTTTTGAATGAGGAAAAAATACAAACTCATAGTATGCAAAACATATAAAAAACAAAGCTTGAGCTTGTCTAGTACAAATAATCAGTATTTTTGAAGTGAATTAAAGTGTAATGAGTTGATATTTTCTAATGTGTGGATTTTTTTTATTCACATGATTTCTTATGATTTCTGCTGGTTGTGAGTTCAAAATCTGCTATTGATTCATTTTTGTTTACATTTAATAATCATTTGCCTAAAACTATATATAATATAGATAAGTTCATTGATAAATATTTAAAGTATAATTAATATCATTACAAGGTTGTATTCAAAAGTTCAGGGCATTTGAATCCTGCATGCAAACTGTTTGTGGTATAACCTGCTATCGGTAGAGTGGACAAACAGTACTTGTGAATTTACCAACAGCTGTGATGGTAAGTGGCTGCATTCTTGAGTTTCATGCATTTGTAACACGGGTTTTATATTTTTTAAAATTTTTGTAAATGGCAGATTTTAAGGAGCTAAGAACTTGCATCAAATTTTGCTTCAATCTTAAAAAAACTGCTGTAGAAATCCATCAAATGCTTGTGGAAGCTTTTGTATCATTGCTGTGAGTCAAAGTAAAATTTTCTTGTAGTACAAATGCTTCAAGAATGGATGAATACCTGTCTCCAACGATGAGTGTTGAGGACAAAAGTGCAAGAGGCTATCGTAAACGCACAGTTCATGATGTTTATACGATTGCAAGAATGTCATGCAGGTCAATGCAATGCATCTTGTCTGACAATTTGAGCATGAAACGCATTGCTGTAAAATTTGTACCAAGACTGCTGAGCAATGATCAGAAAGATCATCGTGTAGCTGTCTGCAATAAATGAAAAATTACAGCAAGAGATAACCCTTCATCTTTAATGTCGTAACTGGTGCTGAGACACGGATTAATAGTTATGACCCTGAAACTAAACAACAATTGTCACAGTGGAAGTCACCATCTTCACCACGGCCAAAAAAAACCATGTCAAGTTTGCAGCAACATGAAGTTCATGTTTTTTTACATTAAGGGCTTTATCTACAAGGATTTTTGCCCCTGGTAAAATTGTCAGTGGAAAGTTTTATCGTGAAGTTTTGAAGCAGATTCATCAGCGCATTAGGCACAAATATTCAGAACAGTGGGAGAACAAGAGCTGGGTTCTTCACCACGACAATTTGCCTGAGCACACATTGCTTGCCTCAGAACTTTTTGGTTTCCAAAAACATGGTAGTAATTCCCCACCTACCCTGTTCAACTTATCCCAGCCTGTTCTACTTTTTTCTGTTCTCCAAAATAAAGTTGAAATTGAATGGGTGTTGTTTTGACACAATTAAGGAGATCTATTCAGAATCCCAGGATGTGCTTCAAACACTTACAGTTGCAGACTTCCAGGAATGTATTGATCATGGAAAAAACCCTGGTATTGCTGCATCCATGCCCAAGGGAACTGTTTTGAAGGAGATGGTGGACACTAGGAGTTAGGACGAGCAATTTTATTTTTATGGGAAAATTCCCCAACTTTTTTGTAGCACCTCATATACTATATATTCAACCCATCTAGAACAATTTTTTTAAAACATACATTTAAATATACCTTGTACATTGTATATAAATAACTGCATTAATAAATATTAAAATTATTAAAAAATCACCGTTGCACTACATGCCTAGCCCAAACATCACAATTATTATTTCATCGGCAGTTGTTTGTGTTATACAGTTTTGAAGTTTTACATTTGTGTAAGATGTAGGTAAGTTTGGTGGTCATTTTTTTTAAATATCAGTTTATAATTTTAATTTAACAATCAGATAATTAATATTACAATACTAAGCAACAGTGAACACTGATTATTTTTTTAAGTTTTCACTTCAATCAGTTACATTTCACCTCAACTGCTACATTTTTTAAAATTTAGTATCATATTTTTATGACATTTATACAAATTTTTGGTGAAGTAAGTATATAAAATGATATTGTAATTTTTCTTTACAGAAAATATTTTAAGTTTAGTGTAACAGTGTTATGCAAAAACAAGAAAGGTCTCATAAAATCACCTTACCAAATTTAATTTTACATCTTTATAGAAAGGTTTAGTTGTAGGACAAGTGAAAAGAATGTTGTATGACATACTAACAAAATTATTTTATATACTTGAACATGAAGTCAATATTTTAAAGTTAGGTTACAGAACTTAAATTTTGTTTTTGTTTGTCGTTTTAACCAAAGAGTTATTTAATATAAATTAAAATGATTGAATAATACTACATTGTATATTTTAAACCTACAGCAGCTAATGTAGCAAAGAGTTTAAGAGCTTCGTATGCTTCATGTTTTGCCTTCACTTACAGCATTTTTAATTTAACATTAATAGACACAACTTAATTTTTTTCAAATTAACCCTTAATAGGCCAGTGACATATTCACTTAATTTAAAGTCGGCTTATGTAATGGCTGTTGGTGGATTATTAATTTATTTACTTTAGATACAAGCTAACCTTTTTACAAAATTGCATCTATAAATATGATGTTCAGCCAGAATATTAGATTTTATAACATTAACTAATAATGATAATAATAATAATAGTGATAAGAACTTTTTTTTTTCTGAAATTTATAACAAAATTAAAATTATAAGTTTTAGCATTACACCTGATCATTTATCAATATTGCCCACTTTAAAAAGAAACAAAAAAATATGCAAATGACACTAGTAATTAACACATATAAAACTGACAGCTCACATATTTAAATAATATACATTATTGCAATATAGTTACCAGACCACATATTTAAATATGACTTATTTTTTCCATCATGAAATAGGAAATAGATGAGGTGTCTTTTACTCACCTCGTAAAGGGTATCGTGGTTTTGAAATCTCACTGTTTCATCTCCAGGCCGTAATACAAAATGTTAAATCCCTCTGTTGAGGTTGTCAAACAAAAGTTAAACAAAACATTGAAAACACATGACAAACACTAAACCCAATTACACGATTAAAATACAAATGATCAAATTTGGTTTGGCTAATAATATGTACAACTTATATGTCGTTATGTTCCAGACTGCCTCCAGATGTGTGTGTGTGTGTGTGTGTGTGTGTGTGTGTGTGTGTGTGTGTGTGTGTGTGTGTGTGTGTGTGTGTGTGTGTGTGTGTGTGTGTGTGTGTGTGTGTGTGTGTGTGTGTGTGTGTGTGTGTGTGTGTGTGTGTGTGTGTGTGTGTGTGTGTGTGTGTGTGTGTGTGTGTGTGTGTGTGTGTGTGTGTGTGTGTGTGTGTGTGTGTGTGTGTGTGTGTGTGTGTGTGTGTGTGTGTGTGTGTGTGTGTGTGTGTGTGTGTGTGTGTGTGTGTGTGTGTGTGTGTGTGTGTGTGTGTGTGTGTGTGTGTGTGTGTGTGTGTGTGTGTGTGTGTGTGTGTGTGTGTGTGTGTGTGTGTGTGTGTGTGTGTGTGTGTGTGTGTGTGTGTGTGTGTGTGTGTGTGTGTGTGTGTGTGTGTGTGTGTGTGTGTGTGTGTGTGTGTGTGTGTGTGTGTGTGTGTGTGTGTAGTAAGTCGCATATCTTGCCATACGTAATGTGTATCGTATATGTGTGCATATGTGCATGCATGCATGTGTGTGTGTGTGTGTGTGTGTGTGTGTGTGTGTGTGTGTACGCATGTGCATGTACAGTTTTTTTCATATTTTTGTCATACCTTTAGAAACTTTTGCCATACAGTCTAACTTAAGTCTAAATACGAAGTTGAAAAAAGGAACATTTTTTAATTTCTTGTGGTTTGAACCACTGTTTTTGAGAAGAAAACCCCACACATTTTCCTTGTGTGTTCAAACATTAAAGAAATATTTTGAGTAAGAAAGACTGCAACGATGTTGTACTGTTTATTTTATTTTTTACTTATGTATGATTTCTTTGTACTGAGAACTGAGATAAATAAATCATCTCATAGCCAGGCACATCATCATAGCTAGTGGAAGAAATTATTTTGAAAGAAAATTAATAATGAAACACATTTAAAAAATATGCATTATAAAAAAATAACAAAAAGGTAAATAATAATACCTGCATATGGGTATTAACTTATCTATGTAGGATGAACCTGATGTAAATTTTGTAATGTAGTGTGTTATTAATATTTGTTTATTTACAGAATTAGTAGACACTGAAATTTCCTAATAAAAACTGAAAATAACTAATAATTGCTACCCATTCGCAAAAAGTTTCAAACTCAATGATTAAAAGAACTTGCCCAATTGTTTAACTTTATAATAAAAATAAATTACTGTTAAACTATGTACTGTTTATTTTACAAACAATGTACAATGTTACTGTTAATTTACCAGTATTCAAAAAAATGATATGTTTGTCAAAAGGGTTAAACAATTATACTTTGTTTGCAGGAAATTCAGACACTAATAGCTCCTCCAGTGAGTGAAGATGCTACTAAAACTAAAAAGAAAGAGGGTTTGGATCTTCATCCTTATTATAGAAGACCTGGTAAAGGACATAATCATGATTCTTGTGATGCCTGTAGGGAAGGTGGTAATTTGTTATGCTGTGATAGGTGTCCTGCTTCATTTCATTTGGAATGCCAGTAAGTTTGTTTTAATTGCTTGTAATAAAACAACAAACAATTAGATACTGATAGAAAACTAAGAGTATGCAAGGATGAGTAGAAACCACATAAGGTTTTGTGGGTATTACTGTTTATTTCTACATGATGCAAAATTTATTTGTTTAATTTATAACAGGAATATGTTTAAGTATATAAAGTTTCAATTTAGAGTGGAACTTCCTTTAACGGACACTTCTAAGTAGCAGAGTCTTCTTCATAATGGACACTTTAGTATTCCCTGACCAAGATGAGTTATTCTAGAAGACCAAATATAGAAGAACTTCCAGATAGAACACTTTTATTCATAATGGACACTTTTGTATTCCCTGACAAAGATGAAGCTATTCTAAGTATAGAACTTCTAGATAATGGATTCTTTTTCATGATAGACACTTTTTTACTCTCTTATTGAGATGAAGCTATTTTAAGTATAGATGAACGTTTATATAGCGCTCTGCTCTTCTTCATAATGGACACTTTTGTATTCCCTAACCGATATGAAGCTATTCTAAGTATAGAAGAACTTCTAGATAGTGCACTCTTCTTGATAATGGAGACTTTTGTATTTCCTAACTGAGGTGAAGCTATTTTAATTATAGAAGAACTTCTAGATAGTGGACTGTTCATCATAATAGATACTTTTGTATTCCCTCACCAAGATGAAGCTATTCAAATTACAGAAAAATTTCTAGATAACGGAATTTCTCCAAATGAACATAGACTTTAAATTAAAGGTCCTTGGGCTTGTTGGAGCTTTTTAATTCTGGATAGCAGAGCATATTAAGTTAGTTTTTTCGTAGAAATCATTGATGTGTGGAAGCAAACAAAACTGTTCAGTCTTTTCTAAGCATGACCACTTCTTTGAAACAACAAGCTGAGAAGGAGCAGATGGAAGGGAAGCTGGTGTCTGTGTGCCACCATTATCACTCTCCCAGTCACTGACTGTAGGTGAAGTGAGAAAATCAGTTGGCTTGAAAAGAACACACATTTTTCAATGAGCATTGAACACTGCTATTTCTCCCTATAATGTCTGGTAAAACTCTGTGAAGATGCTAAACATAATAAAATTATTTCCCACCTAATCTTTTTCTCACCACACATTTTTGATTTTTAATATTTTGTTTACTTATTGGCAGCATTCTGTATGTACTTTTTGGTCCTGATCCCCATTTAAACAATAGACTAATGAAAACTATTCTAGAACACACAATAGAATAATGAACACAATATATATACAAATTAAATATATATGAGGAAATTTAAAATTGTATCCCTCATGTATATTGAGGGGTTATATACTGCATACTGTAAGTACAGAAAATAATTATTAACTTAATTTTATTTTTTACATGCATATTCTTTATGCAGTTCATTTCCCCCTTTTTTAAATTTATTGTAATCTAAATATTTGTTTATTCATTACTACAATATTGTACAGGGTGCAGCGTGGAAACTTGCTGATTTGAATGGTCAATAAAAAAATAAAATCAATAATAATAATAGAGATATCATAATATTTTATTTTTCTTGTAAAATAAATTTACTGAATATTTTTACTAAATAGTTGTAAAAATGACATCAGTCAAATGACGACCCTCATTGTTAATGCATTGAGTTACCTAATTTCGGAAGTTCTGTTGAACTCCTTCAAGCATATGAATGGGTATATTGGCGATGGCTTGGCATATGTAGTTCTTTAGCTGATGTAGGGTCTTTGGACGGTAATTGTAAACATTTGACTTCAGATAACTCCATAAAAAGTCACATGGAGCCAAATCGGGGCAATGGGCCAGCCACACAAGGCAGCCTCTTAAGGAGATGAGGCAAGTTTTCAAGACTCGATTCATATGAATTTCAGCAGATAATAAAATTGTGTTCACTGAGCTCTTGTGTCAGACATTTTGAAGGGATGAAAATTGAGTTCATAATAAAGAATTTATCTCACACTGCGATCTGAAATCCCCAGAACATCAGCATGTTTATGTGTTGAACACCGTGACAAGCGCAAAAATGACTGCCTCACTCTCTCAACGTTTTCGGGTGTAGTGACAGTCTGCCGACCTCCTGAACCACTTTTTTATCTCATTTCCACTCCCTCTAAATGTGTCCATCCACATAACAATCGATCGCCGATCAGGAACCGGAGCTGCAGGATGAATATTGAACTGAATACGGAACACTCGCTGAGTTGCAATAGTCGAACGGCTATTACAAAATAAGCCTAGTCGGCAAACGTACATTGCTCATTAGTCCATTACATGGCAGCAACTACTAGGTGGGTAACAAAACTTCAGGACCTCTCTTTTTGAATGAGACCCACCACATTTAATATTTTGCTGCTTGGTGCAAAATACAAATCAAGTTTTGGCGCTGCACCCTTATTTTATTAAATTCAAAATCCATTTATCTTAAAACAATGTTTTTATGTGTAAGTAGTTTTACAAAAAGAAAACTAGTTCTACTTTTGAAGGCCCAATTGTCTTAAAAAAAAAAACTGATATTGGGCCTATTACAAGATGTACATTTAACAAATTGTTATTCGTCAGTTAACATCTGTAGAGATCTTCTAGATAAGATGCATAAAATAGGTTGTAACTGTATTCCTCACAATAACAGAAACTCTGAGTACCTTTATCCATTGTTGGGCAATTTCAATGTAATTGTATCTACTTCAGTTCGTTGAAAATAAATACAAGATTTGAAAAGACAAGACAAATTAAGAAAATTATGTTAAAACTTTAAGGAATATTAATTTCTTTCAAATTTTAAAAGTAAAATGGTTTTTAATATTTTTTATATTTGTATGTTTATATATATATATATATATATATATATATATATATATATACATATTTATTTGTTTTTTTTTGTGTGTTTAACGTCCGACTATTGTGCACACTTGGGCTAATGCAGATGATGGGATGATTTATAGCGTATGAAAATGCCAAGCCCTCACCGAGAATCAAACCCAGGTCCTCGGGTGAAAGCCTAATACACGCTATCCACAAGGCCACCGAGGCGGATCATATTTATTTGTATATATATATATATATATATATATATATATATATATATATATATATATATATATATATATATATATATATATATATATATATATATATATATATATATATATTATACATTTATATTACATTATATTTATACATTTATGTACATTTATATTATACACTGATAAAATGGTGCCAAAATTTCTCACTGCAGAGCAAAACAAATCGAGAATGTACATTTGTGCTGACCTGTTACACAACATTGATAATGATCCATACTTGTTAGACAGAGTGATTATTTGTGATGAATCGTGATTTTTTTATCTATAATCCTAAAACAAAGTGTCAATAAATGCATTAGAGGTGCCACACCTCACCACGGCAAAAAAGTGAAAATGAGCAAATCAAAATTCAAGGCAATGATGATTTTTTTTGGCAGTGGTGGAATTGTCTATGCTTACTGAGTTCCAGAAGGTCAAATGGTCATCAGCATTATTAAGTTGAGGCTCTGACAGCTCTTCATAAACAAGTAAAAAGATAAAGACCTGATTTGTGGAAGAGCAATTTCTGGATGCTTCACCAAGACAATGCGCCTGCCTTTTCCGCCTTGTCTGTGAAGGTGTTTGTTGCAAAATAACGATATCACCTTGTTGGACCACCCACCATACTCACCTGACCATACCCCTTGTGTCTTTCTTTTATTTCCTAAAGTCAGATCCTGAGGTTGGAGCTTAAGGGGATGAAATTTCATAGTGTGAAAGCAGTGAAAGCAAAACAACTGCTTTGAACAATAGAAAATTTGTATGTAGCATTTTAGTGATCGGTAAGAAAAGTACATTGAATGGGATAAACTTTGTGATGTAATTGGTGATCAAAATGTTTTGTAACTCCAGCCTGGTTACTTAATTGCCACGTGCTGTATACTGTAGTACTCTGTGGTCTCAACAATTGTCACTTTTAAACAACAAGGTTATCAAGATATTTTCCCCCTAGCCTTTAATAAATTAATAAATGCTAAACCAATGTTGGTTTTAAAATAAATTAGTTCTCTATATCTCTCCTTTTTTGTGAACAAGCCCCAGGCTTGGAACTGGTGGAGTTGTGTCCAATAATTTAGTAATAGTTATTGTTATATAACAAATATATGCATTCATTTGGTTAAAAGATTTGTAATTAATTTTTTTTCTAGTGATCCACCATTGGAAGAGACTGACATTCCCTCTGGACAATGGCTTTGCCACAGCTGCAGATGTGCTGAGGTAAGTTATTCAGAATTTAATGTTGGTATTTCTGTCTACAGCAGTAGCGATTTCAAATTTATTTACCCTGCCATAAAAAGGCTTATTTTTTACAAAGGAATAACTGTTTGTCCATATAAATTTTCATCATTGTTTCTGTTATAAAGAATTCAGTTAAAAAAAAAAATATTTTTCCTGAACTAAGACAGGCTATTTTTACTTTTCTTATTCAGGTTTATTTTTAGCTTGTGTATGAAGTACTTTTTTTAATATGCTTAATGAAAAAATAAGAAAAAAATTAGTTTACAGAATATTATTGACTTTGTAATGAACTGTGATCATATGAAGCTATATTTACACACATTCACATGTGCTATATTTTTAACATAATTTCACATGTTTAATAAGTGTGTCAAAAGAAAAATTTTGTTCTTGTGCTTTCTTCAGTATATTTTTATAACCAAAATGATTATTTTCATATAGAAAAGCATAATTTTTGACCAAGTTAAATTCATTTTCTAAAAAGTTAACATTATCATAAAAATATCAAAGTTACTGTGCCACATTGTTCAGTGATTAAATTTTTTGTCAAATAATAAATCAACTGTTCAGCCAAGTCTGTAAAAATAAGCAGGCCATTATAGGTAAATTTTTAATTTTTTTGATTTTTGCTGTACATTGGCTGAGTGGAACCATTTTGGCATAAGATCCTGAGATAAGGATCAAAACTAATGTTTATAAACAATAAGTTGATAATTTCTGTTACACTTGACAAATAAACATATAACTGTGGAATAAGAAAGTCAATTACTCTAACAAAACCTGTAGACCGAACAACAAAAAATATGTGCAGAAGGAGAAAGCCTTATCTGATAACAAACATAAGGAAAGTATAAATTGTTGACAGTAACGCTGTACATTGGCTGAGTGGAACCATTTTGGCATAAGATCCTGAGATAAGGATCAAAACTAATGTTTATAAACAATAAGTTGATAATTTCTGTTACACTTGACAAATAAACATATAACTGTGGAATAAGAAAGTCAATTACTCTAACAAAACCTGTAGACCGAACAACAAAAAATATGTGCAGAAAGAGAAAGCCTTATCTGATAACAAACATAAGGAAAGTATAAATTGTTGACAGTAACGCTGAGTCAACACCAGGAGGTGTCAATCTGACTCAATAAAAATTAAAAAGAAATGGTAGTTTAACAAAAACTTCTAATAAATTTTTTTTATTACAGTAGACTCTTGATAGTCCAACATTCTTTCGTCCAACACGTTCTATAATCGACAACGCATCGGCGGCAATATCTCTCGTGAGTGCGAGGGAGAGAGCGTGACCATATTCACGGCTGGGAGGGGGAATGACTCTTCTTTCCTGTCAAAACTTGAACCCAAATCAGTTGTTTATTTATAGTTATTGAAAGCAGTGTTATATTTTATGGTTTATTCTGTCTTGTACGTTTAATTCTAATTTCGTTTACACATTAATTTTATGTAGTGTACTGATTGTGTGAACTGTGTCCTGTGTTTACAATGGATCCTCAGTCGACTAAAAAACGAAAGCATGTAACTTTAACTGTAGCAGAAAAGTGGGCGATTATTCAGAGACATGAGCAGGGAGAATCACCGGTAGTTTTAAATAACATTTTCAAGATTTAAATTGTGTTTCTATGTTAATTTAACAAATAAACATGATTATTAAAGTGGTTTGTTGTTTGTAACCAATTTAAACAGTTTTTACTTCTTTTTATCCTTTCCTGTGAGGTTATTTAGCATTTTTATAATGATACCTCCAGTAATCCATAATCTTCTATAATCCTACAGGGTCCCCATATGTGTTGGTTTATCGAGCGTCTACTGTAATTTGAAATTTTTCTTTTTTTTAAGGTTCATTAACAAAGTTTAAGGTTTATTCAAAGTTTTCTGACAACATACGAAATCCAGGGCTTATTCACATTTGGTGGTCACCTTTGTCTGTATTGTAAATTCAATATATTGCATGTTAATTTACATCATGTCTCCTAACATCCTTATTGAAACTAGGTTTATTTATGTTTTTACTGCTAAATTTGAATATAATTACTAATATCCTAAATAAATTGGGCCCTAAAATCAAATATTTGAATATAAATATAAATAGATTTTTGGATATAAGAAAATCTACTATATCACAAAAAAAAAAATCATTAACAAAAAACATTTCCAAGTCATTTATGAAAAATCTTTTAAACTTTCAGTTATTAATTTTTAAAATCATTTTGTAAAGAGAGTTGGGTTGGTACTAAAGTCAAACATTGTAAATAGAAAAACAAAGGTGGATAATAATTATATTTGTTTGTTTTTTTTTAATTTTTGTGTAATTAAAACATTTTGGTTGATGCCTTTGTCTTGGAATTTTCCTGAATTTACTCATTTAAGGATTATAACTTTACATGTTTCTTAAATAACGATTCAAGAAGAATTTTTAACATTCCATGAGTTTTTTGAATTTATTAGCAGTTTATTTCTAGTTTGATAAGAAGCATCTGTTTAGAATAGCAACCAATTTAACAAGTAGCTACTGTTATTTAGTAATAAAATAATGCTAAAAATGTGAAAGGAAATATTTTTGTTTCCAAATTTGCTTTGTTTTTTTATAGAAAACACCCGAAGAGGTTCAGGTAAAAACAGAAGCAAAAGAGCCAACAGTGGAAGAAGGAAAGCTTTCTGGGCGTGCAAGGCGTGCTAAAGGGCGAGCAGCAAAGAAAAAAATTAATCATGATGCAGAAATCTTGAAAAACGTAATGGGAAAGTTAATAAAAACAGCATCAGAATCGAATCCAATAGAATTTGAATTGCCTCCAGAAATGATAGTTCCTGTTACATTTCCTGGGACAGACAAAGGTAATTTACATTTCATTTTGTCGGTTTGCACATCGTTCATCTGAAATGTATAAATTATGTTTTATTAATAATTATAAAATAATAGTAGTTATTAATTAATTAGATTGTTGAGTTTTTAAAGGTAGAAAAAAATGTCTATTGGATTTTTTTTTTTTTTTTTTAATGTCCGACTATTGTGTTAAAAAAAAAAATGAAGTATTGATGTCATTATGATTTCCTAGAACCATATAATTAGCAACGGTTTGACTTTTAGATATGTTCTGAAGGGTGTTAAAAAAACATTTATCGATGTGTGTGAAGCCTGTTGAAAAGAATAATAGGAATTTTTTATCTTAAAAATATTAATTCTTCTGCATCAATGTTATCCCTTCAAGTAGGTCATAGTTTATAAGTTGCAACACTTATTCAAGCGCTTCTTCTAATCCTGGAAACACTTCTGGAACTTGTTCTTTAAGCTATGTGCTTTTGATCTCATCTATGTTTGCAAAACAACAACCCTTTAATGTCACTTCAGTTTTGGGAACGATTGAGTCTGATGTGTAAACCCATATATTATCACTGTTATGATACTTTCGAGTAGTTCTGGATTGTTGTTCACTTCATTCAGTATTTCCTGAGCAACCCCCATTCTATAAATGTTCTTCAGAAGTTTTACAAAAATTATTCAAAATGAAATATATTTACAATTTTAACTTTCTTGCACATAAGAAACTATATTCTGAAATCATAGTAACACGATAGGGTGCTTATGGTACTAAACTCCAGAACACTGTAACATGATAAGGTACTCATGGAACTAAACTCCAGACTCACTGTAACAAAATAAGGCACTCACAGAACTAAACTCTGGAATCATTGTAACACGATAAGGCATTCATGGAACTAAACTCCAAAATAAGTAACACAATAAGGCTTTCACAGAACTAAACTCTGGAATCATTATAAAACGATAAGGCACTCACAGAACTAAACTATGGAATCACTGTAACATGATAAGACACTATGGAACTCAACTCTGGAATCACTAGCATGATAAGGGACACACGGAACTAAACTGTGGAATCACTAACATAATAAGGCACTCATGAAACTAAACTGTGGAATTACCATAACATGATAATGCACTCACAGAACTAAACTCTGGAATCACTGTAACATGATAAAGCACTCACAGAACTAAATTTCGGAATCACTGTAACATGATAAGGCGCTGTCTAGTTTACTTTCAGTCTTTATGCAAACCACTGCTTGTAGCACTCGTATACAACTGACCGTACTTAGGGGAGAGGTAGGGTTTGCTATCTTTTCTTAGAAAGAGCCTCAGGATGTAAGGCGAATATCAAGACCGTCGACCATATAAAATGACGGTTTTCCCAAAAATCTTAGTGAGTCAGAGGTAACCTCAATGAAGTGCCTGAGGAAGGATTAAAGCATTGTTTATACAGTCTTATAACTATTTTTTTTTTAAATAACCCTTCTGTATTGTTATTATTACTCTCTTTGGCATTCATTCTTTTTGTTCAGCCTATGGTTGGTCTTGAGGTGGCTAAACTAGAGTTGGCCGCTATTTTAGAAATGTTTAATATTAACCTTCCCATTAAGTCTTTCTATTTTAATAATAATGTGGAACCCCGCAGGGGGGTGCAGACTAGCTGCACCTATTGAGAGAATTTAGACGTCCCTCGCGGTACCCGAGTCTAACACACACTTACAACACTAAACTTGCGACTTTAACACCTTAAACTCACACTTACATTTAGGGAGGCGATAATAGCCTTAATGTGTTTTCGCCTTAAAATAATAATTAAAAAAAACGTGGAAAATTTGAATTATAAAACTTACAGTTTAGTTCATAACTATAATTATCTATTTATGTCCACAGTAGTTGCTGCACCAAGTAAAATTGGTTCCCGTAGGAATTCTTCTACCTCTAAAAGAAAATCGTTTGAGCTAGATGCTTATGGTTTGGTTCCATTGCCAGCAAAAGTCTGTTTTCAGTGTAGCAAGTAAGTATTTTACAGTAATTTGCTTGAGAATACTAACATTTATAAATGAAGAAGGCAACTAAGTACAAATAATTTTTTGTTTTGACAATTATGCAGACCTACATTATAAAATTTAATGGCTTTTCTAGTAATGTTTAAGGATAATGATAAACTAAATATGGTGATTTTTTTTCAAGGGGATCACAATTAAGTACATTGTGGTAGTATAATTTAAACTATTAACTAACATGTAAAGTATAAAAACATTGGCTGTGTGTACCACAACTCCAAACTAGCTATACCAGCCATCTGACTAAAGCAAGTATAGAGTTACTGAGTCATTATTAGCACATGTATGTTTTTGGATTGTACATGTTATCTTTTCTTGTGTTTTGTGAAACTTGTATTATGTGTTTTTTGACGGAGTGAAGCAAGGTCTCTGTTTCAACACAATCTTTCAGTATTTGGTTTGTGTATTTGTTACGTAATCTTTGCCAACACACTTTGGCCAAGTGTTTTGTAATTTGGTATGATGGTACTTTGTATAAAGTTCCAGTAATATATGTGTAGGATTTTTTCCATTTACTTCTATTTTCACTTGTGTTTAAAAATATTGTCCTCTGATTTAATGATGTCAAGTGTACACAGTTTTGGCAAAATGCATTGACCGATTGTTTTGAAGGCTCAAGGTATAAAGGTATCTTGTATAAAACCCTAACGAAGTATGTGTAAGATTTTTCTCCATTCACTTCCATTTCTGGATGGCAGCCTCTGGTTTAACACTAATTAAATGTGGAAACTAGCTATTGCTAGCTGTTTCCTGTAATATTGATTGAACGGCAAGACCTAGCTTAATTTTCTCATTAATGAAGAAAGAGCATAAAATTTCCAATAAAGATGATCTAGTAACATTTTATGATTACCAGTTAACTTGGTGGAAAAGGTTATGAGTGCGTCAAGAGTGCTGTCAACTACAAGATTAAGTTATTTTATTGATTAACCCAATCCAGGATGGACTAAAAAGTGTTTTAAAAATCTTAGTCTAATTTTAAAAGTGCATATGAACTAATGTATAGTCTGATTATTGATCAACATCAAAAACTGCTGTAACCACCAAGTGATTCACATAATTGAACTAGTAAAAAAAGTTTTCATAATTTATTTTTAACAAAAGGAAATTCATTGGTTAAAAAAATGTTGAAACACAAAAGATACAACTGTAATTATATATTTATAAGAATTTATATATATATATATATATATATATATATATATATATATAATGTATTAATATATAATTATTTCTGTATAACTTAATGTACATAAATTTCCAATGTTAATTTAAATTCCCAATCCAATTTGTTTAGGAGCTGCAGAAAAGCACCACTTATTGCTTGTGATTACTGTCCTCTTCTCTTCCACCCCGATTGCTTGAACCCTCCTCTCACGAGTCTACCTACAGGTCGCTGGATGTGCCCAAATCATGTTCAGCACTTTCTGGTTGGTTCTGATGTTATTTAATTTTTGCTTTATGATTTTATATTCAACATTAAACAAGTTGATTGGTAAAAGTAGCAGACAGATTACTATAAAACGTTAAGAAATGAAATATTATTTTAAACTATAATTTTAAATTTGTTAGGTTACTTAATGAATAAAGTAGTTCTGTAATTATGTAATTGTTTTTTTCAGTATAGCAGAAAACGTTTTTTAAATGATAACCTGTACTTGTGTTTGTTTTGATATTGGTAGAAAATTAAAAATTTCGGTAATACCATTCTGGATAATTTAAAAATTTGTAACTATTTATGTGGTTCTATACATCAAAAGAAAAAAAATGGTATCTGTTTAATAATATTTACTATCTGCCAGTCTGCCTTTTTTAAAATTTTGTCAACTGATTTATATTAACTTATATTTTTTTGTAGTTTAAACTCTTTATTTTGTGACAATTAGGCTAATGAGATTGGTATTATTTATTGAACATGTAGTCAGTACTTGATGAAACTTCCATGATATCCAGGAATATTACAAAAATTATATAGTGTCACAAAATTATTTTTTATTCAGTGAAATAGGTTTTGCCGTGAGGTATCTTCAGGCATAATAAAGCTAAAATTTATAATGTACTTATACACTAATACAGTTGATGTTAAAACTGGAAGTGACAAGGTGAAGAAAGAAAGGACTAACAGTGTAAGAAGGCCAATGATTCTTCGTTACCTTGTCTTTTATAATTTTAACATCAACTGTATTAGTGTATAAGGAGACTTTGTAATTCCTAGCTTCACTGTCTGAAAATGTCTCATGACGAAACATATTTCACTAAATAAAAAGTAATTTTGTGAAACTATATAAGTGTTCTAATTTTCCTGAATTGGAAAACTTTGTGGATTGGTATAATGTATATCTATACATTATACCAATGGTAGTAACTAGATTTTAGTGCTCGGTGGTCAGTGTGGCTAAAACTACATTAAGTCTACTATATCTCTGAACTGCACACTTCAAGTTTGTACGTTTGAGATGTAGTTGCTCCTGTTGCTTTACTCTTACCGTTAACGCCGATCCCTCATCCTCATTAGTCTGTCATAAAATGTAAATGTAAGAAATAAAAAGACTAACCTATTGTCATATCTACAGAACCAGAGACAAACTGACAGTTCTGACAGACAAATTGTTATTAACTGAATCATACAGTCTCAGCTAAGTCATCCAGTAAGAAACTGTAAGTGAGCGAATTGTCAGCTTCTCGGTGCCTTTATGAATGTTATGCTCTAAAACCCTTGCCTGTGACTTTCATTTTCAATTTCTTAATGACCATTCAAGAAATCGTGCTAGGCAAATATAAAACCTTGAAATTGTTTGATTTCTGAAATGTACCCTCAATTTCTCTAGAATTTTTTTGGGTGTTCACGAACCAGAAGATCATTGCTGATGCTTTACAAAATTTTAAACCATGTAGCCTTACTCAGTTGTCATGAGCTGTGATCGGGTGGCACCAATAAGTCGATCTTATCCTCCCAATGTAACTGCCCATTCCTATCAGTATAACTAGCTCAGAAAAGAGTCAAGTATTTTTTATCCACTTTTTATTTAGTTATATCATTTTAAACATTGGCACATGTTTTATGATTTGTTTCAGGATTCTCATTTATTGAAATCATGTGGTTTGACAGAAAGAGTTAAACTTTGGAGTGAATATGATCGTCCTGTAGATCAAAATACCATAAAATGTGATTTTCTTAGAAAAACTCACCGGCGTAATCCACCTTTCAACTTCAAAGTGAGATTGGCTCCAAGAGGAACTTGCGTGGTAAATATCTGTGGCAAACAAAAAAAACTATTTTTAATATTTTTAGGACTGATATGTTTACAAAACAGCACTAAATTATTTGCACAAACTAATGTCACAAGAACTCAAAAATTTTTGATGATAGATTACTAACCTTGTGTCGTTGTGAAAAATAAAACTCTTGTAATGTCAGGTACAATTGCTATGATGGTTTTAAAATTAACAATTTAAACCATCGTTTGGTTGCAACTGTGGAAATTCTGTGAATAAAGTAAAGTCATTATCTGTCTTAAACTAGGTTATGTGTCATTTCTGTAGAATATATATCTTTCCTAGCTTTAAACACTATTTGCTGATGCGTTTTGGAATACATCCATTTCAACATTTTTTATTCTACTGCTCCCCTCAATTCTAGGTACGTCTTTTATACTATCAACCCCTCCCCTTCCTACTTCTACCGCCTAGTCAGGTATCTATTTATTGAAGCTTCTGATTGGTCCTTCTAGCACTTTCTCTTAATTGTTTCACTTGCAGTCTACTTAATCCTTGTAATTTGTGTATATTTTCAGACTTTGCAAAATAATGCTTGCTTATCAATTTATTCGCTTGTTTATTATATTTTTCCTTTTAATTTAAAGTCATATTTCTAAATTTTCTAGAATATTGAACAGCCTTCCTTTATCTTCATAATGTAATATTTTCATTTCTTGTGGTGTATGCCTGGTCTAATCAAATGTATAGCATAGTGTGAACCAGTTTTTTTTTCAGTATGAGATATGGAATACTGAGGAAAGGGTAGGAATGTGTATTTGTTGTTTTAAGATAGTCATGATAAAACATTCTTCTAATAGTCTTTATCTAATTTTGTTTTGGTGTTATCTCTTGGACTTTATCAACAAGGTATAATATAATTTGAAAATGTCATTATAGAAATAAAAAATGATTGCAAAAACATTCACTTCCTTCAAGTGGTTATCTGTGACAGCTTGCATATACAGTACATATTGATGAGCAATTCATTGTTTATCTTTTCACACAATGTTGTTGCTTTTTATTATTAGAATTAGCAGTTGGCCTTTGCATCTCTCGCAGTTGATTACAGTAATCTCTTGATTACTGTACTGAACTATATTTTTTTAAACATTTTCGCCCACTTCATGATATTGTATGTATTTTAAAATAATTATGATGGACTTAAATTTACTGTATTTTTAAAATTGTTTTAATGAAGTTTTTTCACTTCTTGTCCAACCTTTACTCAGTCTCAAGGGTGACAGATAAACAGATTCTGCTTACTTACTAATGTACTTCATCAAGCTGTTTAACATTGATCAGTAATCATATATAACAGACTACCAATTACCTAAAGGTGTAATTATCTGCAAATTATTAGCAGGGCACCAAGAAAATAACAATTTATAATAATAAATAATATTTTTTGTGATAATCAAACTTTTATTTAGTTTGTGCATATCATAATTATAACGTATTTATGAAATATAGCTTGTTTTTTCAAATAGTGATTTTTTAATATTTTTTTATTACATACCTTATTCTTGAATTAACACATAGTCACCCAAAGAAAATATTTTTTTTAAAGATTACTTACAGTCTAAGGCTGTTTTTACAGACCTACATTGTGATGTCTGTGCTGTTTACATTGCATGGAACATACTACATTTCCTACACTAACTTATTGCTCATGCACATTGTCATTTACTGTGACTTACTGCTCTTGTACATTACCACATTCTAATAGGCATTAATATGTATTACTTTGTTAGTTCTAGTAGTGAAAATGTTAAAATGGCATGAGTTCTATAAAATAGGTATTTCACCCAACAACTATGTCAGTTAGGTTCTTCAATTTAATATAGTTTTTTTTATTGTTTTAGCAATCAAGAACATATTACCCACTTATGCACGGTAGCATTTTTGTGGTTATGTGGGGCACTTTTATTTTCGATTTTTATCATACTTTTCATGATTTTATATTTTGGATTATTGCTTTTGGGCATGTCATAAAGCATTTTAGCAAAACAATTACCAAAAAATTGAAAACAACCTATACTACATATGTACCAATTTAAAACTCTTTTATATCTAAGTAAACTCTTCTGAATCATTTATAAATTCCGTCGTCAGTAAACTCAACGGAAAAAACTTAATTGACTGATTACTTTGGGAAAGCTTAAACTGTTATATAACATGTCTGAAAGTATTTTTGCTTCTTAAATGTACAATAAAGCATTTTATTTTTTATACTACTCTGCTATAGGGGAAGCCATGAAGGAGGTAGGAACTGAACATATACAAGTAGTATATATATATATACATATATATATTATTAAGTGCACGGCGATAATAACCTTAATGATTTTTTGCCAGGGAAAAAAATTATTAAGTGCTTGTACAAGATGAGGAAGATAGAAGGGAGGGGGAAATTTAAAAAAGAAAGAGGAGTAAAACAAGGATGTCTCCTATAATTTTTACTTTTTAATTGTGTTGTAAATAAAATCTTCAAAGGCTTAAATTGTCTACATAAAGGAATCAGTGTAAATGGGTGATGTTTATTAAATTTGAGGTTTGCTGATATAGTGTTGGTGACTGAGAATCTTCAGGAAAGGTTAGAAGAATTGGCTAGACTAAGTAAAAGTAGAGGACTGAAACTGAAGCATGACAAAACTAAAGTAACTGCTAATGAGGTGAAAATATCAATAGTGGTAGAGAAAACTAATATTGAATACATGGAAAACTATAAATATTTGGGTCAAAAAAATATAATTTCAGAATAGAGGCAGTAAAAAATTAAGCAACAGGATAAACTCTGGATGAAGAAAATTTTGGTCCCTTAGAAAAATCTTTAAGTGTAGTTAAAGCTATTATTATTAAGGTATTATTGAGCTGTGTGTATCGAGCTATTAGCTATTAGCTGTGTGTATCTAAGCTGACAAACAGCTTAAAAGATTTGAAATCATACAATTCAGGATAATAGAAAGTATGCTGGTATGCATCAGAAGGAGAATTGATTTTTTTCAGCCCATCACATGACATGAAGTTCAAATACATACCTTTAAGCAAAACAAACCAAAATTCATGATCAGGAGCTATGAAAAAAGAACTGAAAACATCAGTGTCAATTACTGTCACTGTGTGTGTGTTTGTGTGTGTGTGTGTGTGTGTGTGTGTGTGTGTGTGTGTGTGTGTGTGTGTGTGTGTGTGTGTGTGTGTGTATGTGTGTGTATGTGTGTGTGCGCGTGTACAACGTGTAAATCTATTTATTTTCTCCTGTATTATTTGTTAATAAAAAAAAATAATTTGAACATACATATTTCATTTATATACATTTTGGTATTTAGAATTAAAATATTTTTGTTTTAGGTTCCAGGTTCTGTTAGGAAAATGTACAAAACTAAATTACCCAAGATTCCATCTTTAGTGTATGCAAGGAGACAAGCAGAGAGGTCTCTTTTGGAAATAGAAAGGAGATCTATTCCAGCAGTAACAGCTACTCAAACTTCAACTTCATCTATAGGTGCTCCAAAAATACCAGCTACCATTGAAGAACAGGAACTGGTTAGTTCTCAGAGTGATTGTTAGAGTAATAGTTAATATGTAGTAATTAAAATTTAATGAGTACCCTTTGGTATTGCTTTGTAGACCAAGTTTTCACAATTTTCAAAACTTCACTGTAAGAGCTCTATTAACTTTATGAGACTGATATTATCCACACAAATTTAAAATATATATTTTGATGGTTTTTAATTGTTTTAGGGTAGCATGCATACTTGAGGATCAAAAAACCCAATTTTTTATAGCTTTAAAAATTCACCGTTTTGTCCAGTTTAAGAAAATATATAATATTATACACTTTAATATACTAGTTATAGGCCAAAAATTATATTTAAATACGAGGGTTGTCCATAAAATAAGGTTCCCAATATTTTTCACAATCAAAAACATGTTTATTTGCCTTGAATTATACATTTTTGGAAAGCTTACACTTTTTTTTTTTTTTCGACACAATCGTCATTGAGATCGATGCATTTTTGCATATGGTCAACCATCTTTTGTAGGACTGAGTCGAGAAACTTTCTTGCCGTACCTCAAAGGAGATTAAAACTTCTTCTTTCAGCTCCTCTCTGGTACTGAAATGCGTCCCACCTAAGTGTTTCTTGAAATTGGGGAAGAGATGGTAACCACTTGAAGCTAAGTCTGGGCTGTAGGGCGAATGTGTGACCGTATCCAATTCAAATTGTTTGTTACACGGGCGGTGTGCGGACGAGCGTTGTCTTGATGGAAACAAACTCCCTTCGTGAACATGCCTCTCCTCTTGTTTTCAATCACACTGTGAGGCTCTTTAAAGTCTCACAGTAGCGATCAGCATTGACTGTTGTGCGAGTATGCATGAATTCGCATAACAATAACCCCTTCCTGTCCCAAAACACGCTCACCATGACTTGGCCGGCAGACATTGTTTGTTTGAACTTCTGCTGCTTCGGCTACTCTGGATGTTTCCATTGATGTGATTGTTCTTTTGTTTCCGGTGTATCGTCTGCATTAGCCCAAGTGTGCACAATAGTCAGACGTTAAAAAAAAAAAAAAAATTGTTTCCGGTGTCATATAGTATACCCAGGTCTTGTCCCCATTGACAATGGAGTCCAAGAATTTCTTGACATCAGTTTTGTAGACCTGACGAAATTCATGGGACGCATCAATCTGTTGCCATTTGTAGTGGGCTGTAAGCTGTCTTAGGACCCATTTTGCACAAACCTTGATCGTATATCCTAAATGATCTGTCAAAATATTATCAATGCAGGTCTTGCTGACATTAGGGATCATCTTGAATAGCTGCTGAACAGTCACTTTCCAATCTTTTAGCATTGCTTTTTCCACTTTCGCAATTGTTTCGTCCGAAACAGATGGCCGTCCGGAACACTGTTCATCATGAATGTCTGTACGTCCGTCTTTGAATTATCTGAACCATTTGCGCACGTGTTGTATGCTCATAAATTTTTATCCGTAGTCTTCACACAGTTGGGTATGAATGTCCACCGGCGCAGTGTTTTTTTGCACACAAAAAACGAATCACAGAGCGTAATTCACACCTGGCAGAAGACATAAGTGGTAACTCCATTATTAACGGCTGCCAAGCCAAGAGTGAGCGTCACAGACAGCTTGCGGAACGGGGAATGGAAGAGCGGGAACCAAGCTGCAAGCCAAGGTCACCGGATCCCTCGTAACTGTGTTTGTAGCGACTTTAGTGCCTTGGAAACCTTACTTTATGGACAACCCTCATAATATTGAACTTGTACTTCAGCACTAAAGCTCTCTCTACACTGTCAAAATATGAGTGAAGCTTTTGTTGACACAATTTCCTTTAGGAATTTACTTACATATACAATTCTTTGTTAATTTCTGAGATTTCAACAAGAGCTTGGACATTTAAGACAATGATTTTTGCCGATCAGTTCACCAATTTTCTGGATGCTGTCTTCTGTATTTGATGTTGAGGGTTGTACAAGATGCAGATCATCTTTGGTAGTATCACGTCCCTCCATATACCTTTTAAACTACTCAAATACTTGTGTGCGATAAACATTCACTTCTGTGGATTTTTTTTAACATTGCATGAGCTTCTGTGGCAGTTTTTATCAGTTTCACAAGATGAGTTTAACTCATTGCTCCATTTGAATACTTTGCATTTTTTCAATTAAATGTTAGTGCAAGGATTTGAATGGGCAATTCCTACAGCAATACTGAGCGACATACAACCATCCCCATCAAGCTTAGGGGGAAATATCATCAGACACAGACATGTTCAAACCTGCCGAGGCATGCTTGCTGTTTGTCAGTAGCAGCACCAGTCCTATTATTTAATTGCCACACCTCGTGCAGTAACAATAGATCATCATGCCAAATTTCTTGCTAGTAAATTACAACAATGACAGATTGTTATGTATCAGCCAAAGGGTTAAATATATATATATATATATATATATTTATTTATTTAATATATAATGGGTTCAATGATGTACAAGTTTGATCATATAATTTCACTTCAGTGATAATCAACCAATGGCTATTATGGCTCGTTTAAGAGCTTTACACTGAAAACTGTATGCTTCGTAAATCTTCTGAAGCTTTCCACAGAGCTGATACTGTATATTGTATATGTAACATTGTATTTTCTGGTTAAGGAACTGTGTATTAAATCACAACTAGTAGCTTTTAGCTTAGTAACGGTATACATTTTGACTAAACATTGGAGTTCTCTTACTAACAAATTATGATTAAAGTAACAGATTTTATAGATTTTGGTACAATTTGTTTTGTAAATAAAAAACTCAAAAGAGAAATGAAAGAGTTCTCAAAACTCAAAAGAGAAATGATCATTCAAAATTGTTGCAACATTTTTTTGATGTTGAATGTTTTTAAAAAATGTCTCAAACACAAACACAAATATTCACAGTATTTCATAATCTACGAGGTGTTTCCCAAAAGTTTGGGGAATTTCAATTCTGAGTTCAAACCGTTTGTGGTAGGATAGGATGGGATGGGCAAGGAGTATTCGTTATAACTTAGTGTACCAACAGCTGTGAGAATAAGAGGTTGTGTTCTTGAGTTTCATACATTTGTGTTTTAGTGTTATGGCGATTTTTAAAATTTATGTCAATGGCACATTTTAAAGTAGTTTAGTAGCAGTTTAACTAGCAGCAGTTTAGTAGTAGTTTGGTAGCAGATTAGTTAATACTGTTTAGTAGTAGTTTAGTAGGAGTTTAATTGCATTTTAACAGTAGTTTATTGGCAGTTTAGTAGTAAATTTTTGTTTCACCATTTTATTCAACTCCTCTTCCTGGTCATTTACAAATTTATATGAAGATTGCCCAGTGTTTAGATCCAAAGTTATGTATTTTATTGGTTATTACTTGTTTTAAATGATTTTATTTCTCTAATATGATCTGTTTAGTCCCTAACAATGTTATCAACTATACTTTAAGTTTTACCCCTAACTTATAGAATTTTACACATATTTTGTTTCTGTCCCTTTTTATAAAGTTATTATTATGATTATTATTATTCAATTATCCTAATTACTTCTATTATCTGTTTAATTTATTAATACCTTATTTAATTAGAATTATCAGTTCAGCATTTTATACAGTAATCAATTTTCCTTTACAATATAAAAACCATCTGACTTATCTTAGACTCTGTTTACACACAAGTTTTATTAAAATTTGTTGTGCTATTTTTGTGACATTCTGTGAATTCGTTTTGAACCCCATTTTTCGTACCAAAATAAATCTATTCAAACATAACTCTCATACTATTACAGTTCATGTTTTTACAGCATTTACAGTTCCAAAATTGTTATTATTACACATATATTGATTATATTACGTTCCTGTAATACCTGTACAACGTGAATTTATAACCATTCAAATTTTGTTATTTATTCTATCTTTGTAAGCTTCTACTTTGTAAAATACTTAGTTTACGAACAATCTTTATTCTTTATAAAAGTTTTAGAACACTTTACTTAACCAAAGATCAATTTCAAAACCAGTTTAATTCCATGTCTATCCACTTGAAGATGAACATGCTTTATCTCATCCACTGTTTGTTTAGGTTAACGATAACTAGCTTAGCTTACATTTTAATGTAATGAAAACTACTGGTTATGGAAAACTTTTAAAAACATATATTATTTGAAACAAATTTCTTATACAGTTGTATTTTTTTCTATTCATAAGAAATTTCCTGTTTCACTTCATTAAAGCATTAGGTGTAAACGTTCTGAATAGTGGGAAAACAAGAGTTGGATTCTTCACCACATCAATGCGCCTGCATACTCAGTGCTAATTGTTCGGAATTTTTGGCTTCTGAAAACAGAGTAGTGATTCCTCACCCAAACTATTCGTCTGACTTCGCCCTGTACAACTTTTTTCTATTCAGAAAAAAATTAAAAGGGTGTCATTATGACACAATTGAGGAGATCTAGGCAGAATTGCAGGACATTCTTCAAACACACTTACAGACTTACAGGGATGCATGGAAATATGGAAAAACACACGATTTTTGTATCTATGTTTAAGGGGACTGTTTTGTAACAGATTCATTAAGATGTAATGAAGTGATTTAAACCCTAGTTTAATTAAGTTGAGATAAGCTAAGTAAACAGAACTTGATAATCTCTAATGTACAGATATGTCCTAAATAAACAAGGTAACATCTTACCCCACTATCAGCCGCAATACCCCACCATCAGAACCAGAGTATATAAGCAGCTGCACAGCGCTCCAGAAGGCAGTTGGGCTCCTCCAGCCCAAACCCTCCCTACCTTCCTATCCTAGTGCGGTACCGGTGTGTTGAGCCGACTGTACATCCATGGACTATACCAGCATGCTGAGCCAATAGTCATTCCTTCCTTGGGGTTATACCGGCGTGCTGAGCCGATAACCTACTTCGGCCCGAACCCTACCTACCGATCGACCTATCCTAGTGCAGTACCGGCATGTTGAGCCGACCATACATCCATGGACTATACTGGCGTGCTGAGCCCAAGTAATCATTCTTTCCTTTGAGGTTATACCGGTGTGTTGAGCCGATAACCTACTCCGGCCCGAACTCTACCCACCGACCGACCTATCCTAGTGCGGTACCGGCGTGTTGAGCCGACCGTACATCCATGGACTATACCGGTGTGCTGAGCTGATAACCTACTCCGGTCCGAACTTTATCCACCGATCGACCTATCGGGGTGCGGTACCGGCGTGTTGAGCTGACCGTACATCTGTGGACTATACCGGCATGCTGAGCCGAATGTCATTCCTTCCTTTGGGGTTATACCGGCGTGTTGAGCCGATAACCTACTCCGGCCCGAACTCTACCCACTGACCGACCTATCCTAGTGCGGTACCGGTGTGTTGAGCCGACCGTACATCCGTGGACTATACCGGCATGCTGAGCCGATAGTAATTCCTTCCTTGGGGTTATACCGGCATGCTGAGCTGATAACCTACTCCGGCCCGAACTCTATCCACCGACTGACCTATCCTAGTGCGGTACCGGCGTGTTGAGCCGACCGTACATCCGTGGACTATACCAGCATGCTGAGCCGATAGTCATTCCTTCCTTGGGGTTATACTGGCGTGCTGAGCCGATAACTTATTTAATTCCTCTCCTGTCTATGCTGTAACGACACACCAGGCAGTCGACTTCCGGTTCCGAAGAACAGCAAGTTGAGCCAACTAGGTCTACGCGAGTTCAGTATCAAGAGGTAAGCAACGATGTGTGATGTTAGCTACTCTTCCGTTTGAGAAGTCCAGTGCAGATCGCCAGTCAGCCGTTTCCGAATTCAGTGGTTAAAAGTGTTCAGCGAACGAAATAGAAGAAAGTGTTATAACGAAAAGTGTTCAGTGGCAAATAGAAGAAAAAAACAATACAAAGATTTGTTCCTATTAAATTAAATAAATAAAGAAAATTTAAACCAAAAACTGCAGCTCTAATATAATAGAATCCACTCCAAAGAGTGTATCCGGGTTGAAGGTGCGCTTAAAGAGATTTAAAGCATCTTCGACTCTGTAAGCAGGTGAACTACGTTACAAAGCAGGAGACTCAGTAGAGAGACTCAGGGGTGCAAACTCAGTAAGCAGCTCGGTAGAAACTCGGTATGCAGTTTCATGGAAAAATTCCCTTAACTTTTGGGTAGTACCTTGTATTTAATTATACTAATCACAATTAAAAAAGAATATAACAAACATTAGCATGTTGCGGCATTAAAATAATTATTGGTGCAATAAGAACTGTACAGGTTTTTAGCAATGTAACAAGATGTGGAATATCTGCCCTGAACAAGAGAGGAAAAACATCTTGTTTTGACATACAACGAACAACCCAGCATTTGTTGTAAGCAATAGGGTGATTTCCCACCTGAGAATAGATGAAGACACTCTTATTGTTTAATCAACAGTGTTTCATAGCAATGCTTCAGTGGCATCATCTTAACTGATGAGTTGGTTTTTATAACCAACTTTAAGAGTGAATATGAAACACTCTGTTTACTTTTGATAAAGGTCTAAAACATATATATGTTCAATATATACATTAATATATGTTTAATATTTATATATACAACCTAAGTCGTCTGCATTTGCAAGTGTGCACAATAGTCGGACGTTAAACACCAAAAAAAAAATAAATAAATAATAATAATAAAAAAAAATATATATATACACACACACACACACACACTATTCCCTGTAATTAGACCATCTCCAAATTATGCTAGTGCTAGTAGTCTCCACACAAACTAGTATCTGAATAATACTACTTTTGTATTATTCTTATTACTTTTAGGAAATAACTATCAGTAAATGATTACAAGGAAAAGCTACGTATTTCCTATCCATATCAACTTTTTGATGCCCACAGGCTACCAAAATTTGTTATACCAAATAGATAAGCAATTAGCAATCCATGTGTGTTTATTGTTTTCAGATGCTAAATACAATCTTGAAGATGCACGTAGATTTTGCGAGCCACATTGCTGCTTTTAAGCATGATAGTGAACCAAAAGTGGAGGACATTGTTCAGTGTGATAGTGAAATTAGTAAACAGTTGAGTGAAGAATATGATCAAACAATACCTAAGTCTATCTGTGATAATAATAATTTATCTAATGAGAACATAGTTTATAATGGATGTGTAAATATGCATGAAGAACAATATGAAATGGATGTTGATATGTTTAATGGAGAAACTGTAGTAGAAGTGGTCACTGATAATTGTATACAGCTGACAAACGGAGAAACTGAAATTGATTATGAGTAAGTATGACATTCATTGTTTATATGTCTAAACGTAATAGTTAATTTAACCACCTTACCGGGACACCCATTTTTAGGGGGAAAGCCTTTTTTTGAAGCAATAACTTTGGTAATAAAAGTTTTCTTACATTCATTAGCTTTATGAAACATTCAAAAAATATTTGCCAGTTTGAATAGACATGTAACCCTTTTGCAGGCATGGTGATTTAGACTGTGTGCGTTAAACTGGGCAAGACATTTTCTATCATAAACGACACAACTTTACATAAATGTTTGTCATTTCAATTATGCACTAAATAAAATGAAAAAAATACCACTAAGTGAATTCTGTAGAATGTGATGGTTATATTTTTTTAATTTATAATAAATTTAAGTTTAAAAAAATATATTTTAGCACAAAATTTTTAAAATTGCTTGTATAACCTGAGTTTGATTTAAAACAGTTAATTTAATTGTGAGGTAACATTCTTTTTCTTAATACATCCTAAAAGGCCAGTCAATTCTTAAACACACACACATTGTATTATTATTATTATATATATAATATATGTATATATATATATATATATATATATATATATATATATATATATGTATAAGTTTAGATGGCGATGATAACCTTAAGTGATTTTTCACCTGAAAAAAATCAATTAAGAAATATAATGATAATGATGTATCTATAAACTAATGTAATCTATTAGAGAAAGCAATTACTACATGCAGTGAAATAGGGTATTAACAGATTGTTATATTGCCCATTCTAGCAACAATGCTCGATATCATTATATCGTTATCTAGACCATAAAAGAGTTAATGTTGTATTATATGACTAGCATTATAACTAGCTGTTTTGTAGTATGGTGTGCAAAGAAAAACAATTGTCCAATAATATATAATGATGTATTCAGTTGTTGGTTGTCTTCTTAATTATGAGTAAGTTATGTTAAATATTATTTGCACAACAGCAGTTATTTAAGGAGTATAACACTTTTTACTGCCAATCCATTAATGGAGTTCCCTCTCACTCCTGGTACTTTTTTACTTGTTCCTCTAAACACTTTTGCTTACATACAATTTTCAAACTTTTAAGGACTATTTCTTTTATAAAATCAAATACTCTTTACATAGCTTGGTCTTCAGTCTATTCCTAATAAAAAAATTTCAAATTACACTCCACAATGATCGTAGTAGAGGATAGGCTATACCCCGTACATAAGCTACTGATCCACTGATCTCCAACCCCTCAGAAAAAAACAGAACCTGTACTCATCATCCTTCTCATTTCCTAACAGCCCTTTACAATCTCTATCCACATCCCAAGCCAAAGAAGGCTGTGTAGCTAAAAGGAAGCTTTGCTTTAAGTACGTGCTTCCTGGATACAGATGACTTCAGTTTTAATCTAGCTTTACTTATTCCTATGTGTGGATGTTTCCCCCCTAAGCTATTCTTGTGAGATTTTGATGGCTGGAAACAAACCACAAAACCCTGAGGAACTTGTAAAAGTAGACCTGGGGAATGAAAATAACATGAAAGTGGAGAGAGTGGGTCACCTAACTTCATGAACCCACAAGCATTGCAATAAACTTTGGAGGGGGGCTAGGTGGACCTACCCAACCTAAAATGGAAGAAGTGAGAGATGGGAACATCTCTAATCAGTAATAAGATGGACTATGATATATTTACCAGTATGAGGGTATGAATATCCTTCTTCCAATACCTTGAAAACCTCCAACTGAAAGAGAAACACATTCAGTGAACCAGTCTACTGATCTAAGACATAAGAGTCTTAGGTGCATATCTATCTATCTACTAACATAGTTTATCGTGTTGTTTAAAAGTGATACTACTGATCTTGTTTTTAGATAAAATTTATGTTACGTTAATATAACATTCATTAATGCAAGGATATGATATGTTAAGTAATGTTTGCCACCACTCGTAGCTTTTTTATTTTCATCTTTGCTCATAGTTTTAGAATGGATGTCATTCTGAATAACAGGAATTATAGAGTTTATTCAGAATAAAAATAACTTGGATGATGCACAGAGATTGAAAGCAACTTTGTTTCAGTTTGAAGCAAAGTTGAGTTTACAGTATTGGAATACAACTGTATTGCTTAGCCATGTAAACATAGTTTGTCATAGGATTGTAGGAAATTTATTTAACAAAATTATTGCAAAGTAGTTACAATGCTTTTTTTCTTTCTTTAAGGAAAGGTATTTGTTTCAACCATCAGAATAATATTGACAATCACCAAAACAACATTGACTCAGACGGATTGACAGAATTGACAGGTAAGCTATTAAATGTATTCTATTTTAAAACTTGAATACAATTCATATTTTTGAAGTATGTAATATGATATATATATATATATATATATATATATATATATATATATATATATATATATATATATATATATATATATATATATATAGTAGATATAGATATAGTATATAGATATAATAGATATATAGATATAAAAACTTGTGCTTTTGGCAGTCTTAGCTTGAATAAAATTGATTTGAAAATTTGTTATACCAAATTATATGTAAATGATTTTCAAATAGAAAACACAAAATATTTTACTCCCATTCAAAATTCTCATAAGTTTTGTGATTTAAAATTAATTCATTATATTTAAATAATTCATTATATTTAAGTAATAATTTATTATATTTAAATAATAATGTTTTGTCACTTGTTCTATCATTTATTCTTGTTTCTAAAATGTCTTCAGAAATGGCTGAAAAACACATGTTTAAATCTCTATGGACAGTTGAAATTACAATTAATGATGCATTGGATTTTGGAGACCCAACTACTGTTATTTCATAAAGTATTAATTATTTTAAATTGACCAAGAGTGCCACCCCCCCCCCTCAAGAAAGGTGCTTCAAATTAAAACAAAATGTCATTGTAACTCACTTTTTGTTACCGTATAAACATAATAGTTTGCCAATAAACTACTGTTTAAAACTGAACGAATAAGTTTATAAAATATTTAAAGAACACATAGAATTTATACTTTTTTGTGGCTAAAAACTCAGTCTAAAGGAACAAAATATTATCAAAGTATCTTGACAAGAAGAAAACATAAACACATTCATGTTTTGATGACGTTCTAATCCTATTTGATTATGTTCCGCATAGTAACTTTTCCTGTACGATGTTGTTAAGGAAACATCTATGATTTCGTCATTAGAGATTGATTCTAATAAGTTTTTCTCCAACTAAAATGATGTGGTTAGAAGAAAGCCATGTATTGCTGATCTGAGCCAGTTTTTTATGATTTTAACTTGGCTCATAGCTTTTAAAATCTGGTTACTGCCAAAGGTAGCAAAGCTGTATAAACAACTTTTAGTCTTACAGCCCAAAAACTAAGCTCTTATAAGGATTAGAAATCCTTATAATTCTGCAGAAAATTTGATCTGTCGAGGTTCATTTTCTGTTTCACTTTCAGAATTATCATTAGTGTCCATGATTGTTTTCCCTTAATCCTGATTCCTATTCTGAGCCGTGTCTTTAGGTCTGTCATGTTTAGTAGGAATCAAATCATAATCTGATAACATTTAAGTAAGTAGCAAAATACAGTTCACTAAAAGTGTTTGGTTCTTCATTTAAAGTAATGTTGTCTCAGATGTAAAACATGCACAAGATATTTATATTTTCAGGCAATACATTCTTTGTTGTTATTTCAAAAATTTCTGTATGTGTGAAATAATTCATTTCTTTTACCATATCTAAAATATGGTCAGAAAGTCAGTCTTAAAATTGTGAAGCTAACAGTTTTAAATACACTTCTACTTTCTTTTTTTCAATTATAGGTTTGTGTATAACCCAGTTCATCATTTTCAAGATTGTATTTAGCTAAAAACTTAGAGCAAATTTTTCCCTAAATGCTATCATTTCAATAACTAAATATGTACAACAGTTAGTAACATCTGAAAGAACTTCTCTTAGTGTTGTTATTTGTATGTTCCCCTGATAATCACTACAGTCTAACTATTTGGCAACCTAAATGTATTTCAGAAGTTCATATATTTCAATGTCTCGTAAATCATTACCCATCTGCTATTCTTGATAACCAGTTCCTGAATATGCAAAACTTACAAAAAATTAAGTAAAATAAAAACTGCATGTAGGCTGTGATATTGCAAACTTACCTGTTTGACTGTAGTTGTAATTTTTCACTTTTCAGCATATTTTCTATTGTTCTTCACTGTTGGATTTAACTTTAGTAATCTTGATTTAGCCTATTTGAATTTGTACATATAACAGTTGCATTATGGATATGTAAATTGTAACTGTACTTTTATTCTGCACTAGCAAATTATACATTTTTATTATTATTGTATGGTACTACGATTCCATCAACATTTTTCGAACACCACAAAAAAAAAATCCCAGTGACACAGTCTGTGTCATGACTCTGGTCTCTATGTGGACACCCCAGAATAGGCTATAATAAATTATGAATGAGAATGTGATAAATCATTACTTTATTTAATAAAATTCTGAATTTTGTTATATTCTAAATATTTGTTCTCTTGCATTTCATACTAACAATTTTTTGTTTACTTGGTATTGCTGTGGAGAGGGGGAAACTGCTGTAGTAGCTTAGTTTCGCTTTCCAGTAAGAAACTAAGAATTTACAAACAAGGGCTTGTAAAACCTGGCCATTCTTAACACCAGTTTTGTTTATTGGTAAAAAACTGAAAGCTTGTTCAGTTTCCAAATTACAAAATAATGTATTTATATGTTTACGAAATGTCATGAAATATGAAGTTTCCCACACTAACTTGTTTTTAGTAGTTAACGAAAAAGCAGGCCTGACAGGCCTGCTCATCCACAGCTTGTGCAATGCTCGAATAGATGAACTTCTCATTTAATTTTTATCAAAATATCTTTCTTTTTGTTGTTTTTGATTTTAGATGTCACATGTTATATTTTACCATTAGACTTATATTTTAAGACTGGGTTAATGTGTGTAGGGAAATTACTTTTACCAAACATTTTTAAAATTCCTTCATCTTGTGAGTAGAAAACATTGACAGGAACAGAATATTTGTAAATTGTAAGGACATTCAGTAATAAATTCGAAAAATTGTTATATAGGCATTCTGCAAATAGTTCATTTTTGGTTTAGCATGTAATGGTTTCAAAACAGAGTGCCTCGGTTTTCTAAATGTAGTATTGGTAACTCAAAATAAGTCTACAAAATTATGCATTAGAATGCTAGCAAAGGAAATTGGCCAGGTTATTATGTAGATTTGATTTTATTTCATCTGTATATTACTAACTTTGTATGTTGTGTTGTTACAGACAACTCTGCTAATGAAACTTCATATGTTATGATTAACAAAGAAGTTGCAAATTTCTTAGAAGTTCTCCAAACTTTACCAGGTTAGCATTGTAAACTGAAATGCATAGTAATATTTTAATACTAATTTTGAATTCAATTTTCTTCATTCATGTTAATTATATTTTGGCTTATGAAATTCAAAGATTTATTGCCGATTGACATATTGACTGCCACATCCCATACAATGGTTCCAATGTACCAACACTAGAACATAGATTTTTTAGGATAGACCGATGCATATTATAGTGATCAAACCTACAAACTTTAATTTTTTAATTTATCAATTTTGATCTCAACAGTGAAAAAAATATTTTTGTGGTCTCTGAAACTTAACTCACAAATAAAAATTTGTAAATCAAAATATATTTCAGGTAAACACTTTCAGGTCTTTGGCAGGTAGGGTGGCAGGTAAGGTGCCATTATTGATACACAGATTGTTGAATCTTATAACTGGTTTGTTTATTCATTAACACAAAAAATGAATTATTAGTATTAAAAAAAATTAATTGAAACTGGTAAAGGCTATTAAAGTTTAAAAAAATAAAAATATACTGGGTAATACAAAATTATCAATTTCTAAGTTACAACAAAGATAAACTTAAGTTAATGTTGAACAATAGTAAGGATTAGGACAAAACTATCAACTACCACTATTATTTAAAATAGACAAATTATTAATGTTTAGAGGTACAACTGAATTTTAGATTGGAATGTTCCATAGTTTATATGATCACTGACGATCTTACCATGGCACAAGTGTTAGAAAGTCCATGACTTTGTTCGACTAAAGTTTTTTCTCAATACACTACTTTAAAAATTCAATTTGACAAATAAACTCATATTTTTAACAGTACACAGATTTTTAAAAGACTTTAATATGAAAAGTTTAACGTGGTTGGTACCCAACCACAACTATATGACATGACACAACTATGTCTTTGTTTTAACTATCACGCGCAAAACACATAATTCTCATTTAAAAACTGAAAATTCTTTTTACAATCATTTTACAATTATTATTTTAAGATTTTAAATATTGTTTAACATGGAAAAATTGCATTTATAAAATTTAGTTAAATTCTTAATTATAGTGTTACATATTTTTGTGATGACTCATGTGTGCACATACAGGACTTACTGAAAGACTGAAGGTGCTAAGACTTTTGTCTTGTTTTTCTCATAATTTATTCTTTTCTTTTCTCTGATTGGTTAAAACATGTTGTTTCTAAATTTGGTTATTTGGTTAAAAAGTTGTTAAACTTCTAAATTTGTTGTTTAATATGTTGCTTGACCTACGACTAACTTTTTAAAACATAAATCATTTATTCATTTTAGTGATCTCAGTATATACATTTAGAAACATATGTTAACAAGTTTATCTAGGCTATTTCTAATTTCGTTTTTTTGATGTGTTACACAGCTAGTTAACAAAAGCACACTGTAATCTTTGCAACCATTATGTGCACAGTTCAGCACAATCTAGTATTGTTATGAACTCTGGTAACTGATAGCATTCGCTGTGTACTCAGGTGTCAACTGCAACCTATTAAAAGTGTGAATAGTTAATTTTAAAGCCACTGTGCTAAAAATGATTTTGGTAATCAGCACAAAAAGCTTGTACCTTTATTGATCACACTACTTAGTATTTTACTGAAATAAAACACCTAGTAGTGAAGTATATATAAAAAAATTACATTTTTTATGGACCCTGCATTTATACACCAATAATTATTATATTTTTATGTGAGCCATTCATTATTGGTTTAATCAGAAAATTATGAAACTACTGCTTTTTCTGGGTTTGATAAAATGTTGATGAATTATAGTCTGTAAGTACTAAAAATACATGGGATGCTATAGCTTTAAAAAAAAATCATTACAGGAGCTATTGTAAAAATTGAAAAATTGGCATGATTTCTCTAAATTTGTCATCACATTTTGGTCATCTTAGCTGATTTAATTTGTTGTTGTGAATTTGAATTTGAAAAAATGTAGTTCAGGAGGAAATAAAAAAACTTGTTTCAATCAACTTACAACTTAAGTAAAATTTTGCTTGTAAAACTAGTTTGCTCATATGTCTAGATATTTTTTTAATTTTTCAATAAAAATGGATTTTATGGTTTTAAACTTGATCAAAAACTGTTGATATCAAATTTTCTCAATATTGGCTCAACAACTTTGATCACATTTTGTTTAAATGTAGTCCATAAATATCAAAATATATTGGTCACAATTTCACCAAAAGATGTGATTCCGGGAGCTATAAAAAATCCTGAAAAATTGGCACAGATACTAAAAATTGATTCATCAAATTTCTGTTATATATGAAGATAACAAATATTAAGTCCCTACAACAAATTTGAATCAAAAGACATCTTTGGTTCAGGAAACCCTGACCAATTTTGGTTTTTTTATTTACTCCATAATTTTCTTTTATTCAAAATTTGTTACACTGACTTCACTTATGATTATTTATATACACCCTGCAGGGGGGATGCAGACTAGCTGCACCTATTAAGAGGATTTAAACGCCCCTTGCTGTACCCGAGTAACACACACTTAAACTTACAACTTTAACACTTTACACTCACACTTACATTTAGGGAGGCGATAATGGCTTTAATGTGCTTTTCACCTTAAAATAAATAAATAAATAAATATATATATATATATATATATATATATATATATATATATATAATAAAAATTATAGCAAAATCTGATAAACCAGTTTTGTGTAATTAGTCCATTTTTGGTTTTTAACTGGATTTTTTGGGTAAATACGAGGGTTGATCAAATATAAACAAGACTGATTTTTAAAAAATTTATTGCTTACTTACAAATTATTCTTGATACAACTTATTTTTCTACATAGTCTCCCGCACGAGTAACACATTTTTCCCACCGGATTGGAAGTTTTTTAATTCTATCTTCGTAAAAAGTTCTCGGGCGTTCATTGAGCCATTGGAGCACGAAGGTCTCCACCGCAGAATTGTCTTCGAAACGCTGGCCTCCAAGCACCTCTTTGAGTGGCCCAAACAGGTGATAGTCGCAGGATGATAAGTCTGGACTGTATGGGGGATGTTATATTGGTTCCCAGCCAATTTGATCGAGTTTAAGCCTCGTAGCGTTCGCCGAATGTGGTTGGGCATTATCGTGAAGAAGAATGACGTTTCTCGCCGGTTTAGATTTCCTTTTCCTACGAAAAGACTGTTTTGTGGCCTCTAAAACATCACAATAATATTGTGCATTTATTGTGCGTCGTTGATAGAGGAAATCGACGTGAAAGGCGCCTTGATTGTCGAAAAATACAGTGGCCATTACCTTCCCGGCCGACGATCGTGATTTGGCCTTCATAGGCGCCCTCTCTCCCCTCTTTCGCCACTCCATACTTGCCTGTTTCGACTCGGGAGTGTAATGGTGAACCCATGTTTCGTCACAGGTGACAATCCGGTTTAATAATGCCTCACCATCTCGATCAAATTGGGTCAATAGTCGCTGGCAAATCTCCAAACGATTCCGTTTGTGAACGTCGGTCAAAATTCGTGGAACCCACCTTGCAGATACTTTGCTGAGTTCCAGGTTTGATGTAACGATTTTTTGAACGCTACCATAGCTTAACTGGAGTTCGTCTGCAATAAATCGCAGCGATATACGTCTGTCTTTGTCCAGGAGCTTCCGAACAGCATCAATGTTTTCATCCGTGACGGAATTGGTCGGGTGACGATCATGGCTGAGGTTTTCTACTGCTTCCCGTCCTTCGGCGAATTCCTTGTGCCAAGCAAAAACGCGAGCTCTTGACAGGGTCCTGTCCCCGTATTGAGCCGTCAATCTACGAAAGATTTCAGTCGGATTGACCCCTCCTTGGCCAAAAACTTAATAATAATTCTCTGCTCCACGGAAACGTGCACTTCACTCTCACTCATTGTATAGTTTTATACTGAAGGATCTGAACGGAAATGTTGCCCGTCTACGCCCGTCCCAAACCTCCCAGGCTACCTGAAACCCCACCCTTTAGAGTTCAATGTCCAACGGAAAAGTTTTTAGAAAGTCAGTCTCATTTATATTTGATCAACCCTCATAATTGAATGTGTAAAAGTTTCTCTAATGTTTTCACATCTCCCATTAATATATATCATGAGATTATATATATGAAAATTTTATATGTATTAAAAAATCAAATAGACAACCATAAATATCAGTCTATTTTAATCCAATACTGATATATATATATATATATATATATATATATATATATATATATATATTAAAATTCAATATTATAATGATAACTTAAGCACAAGATGACAAATTATGTTTTCTCTGTACTAATTTATCAGGTTAGTAAATTAACAAACATTCTGAACAAATTCACATATATAGGCCTAATTAATACAAAACCAAGAAACCATTTTAGAGTGTTTTGTAGATCTAAAACATTTTTTATGTATATTTATAATTTTTAATTTAAGAAGTTGTTGATGTATTGAAGTATAAGTTTGAAAATTCAAACTTTTATGATATAAAATAGCGAAAATAGTGATGTCCTAGTTGATATCAAAGTTATGTACAACAAAATATCTAAAGTAAAGAAGATTAACTAGAGAGAGTAAACAGTTTGCTTATTTGAACTGGAGAAATCAAAAAAAGAAAAAAGAATGTGTCAGTTGGGGCTGGTTGACAGAAATGAAAATTTTAAAAAAATGAAGTAATTGCTGGTTTGAATTGGTCATGTAGCGTAACAATGTTCATTAATAATTTATATATATATATATAAATGAACTTGTATATATATATATATATATATATATTGTGTATATATATATATATTTATATATATATATATATATATATATATATATATATATATATATATATATATATGTAGTATGTGTGCAAGATATATATTTAACTGCAAACACTTTAAACAACTTAGTACTAAGGTAGTACAGTGAAACTTCCCAACAATAGACACTGCTGCCAACTGTACAAATTGTCTATTACTGAGAAGTATCAGCTGTTGGAAAGAATACAGTTAGAGCCTATTGTATATAGGCTAGCTGATTACTACAGCAAAATGTTAAATAAATATTTTGTGATAATGCAATTTTTTTTTTGTAAGACAAGCCTAAAAAATAGAACTTTTTTTCATAACACTAATTTTAGATAAAAATGAAATTTCTTGAGATTAATGGATGACATTGTATTTGTATTTGCAAAACAGTACAACCCTTCAAAACTGACCTTGGCATAATGGACTGTGTGTCAATCTGTTCATGCACCTATTGATGACTATATATTGACAGTGCTAGGAAAGTGGGCAATTCCACTTAGATTGTGAGCCAGTGAGCCAATTCCACTGTGAGATTGTAAACACAGTGTAATTTACAGGTCTTATGCATAAATAATAAGCCAATAATCAAACTTACACCATCAGCCCCAGTCTATATGTAACATCTGTTCCTCCTTGTTGTAATGCTCAAATGAATTATAATAAAACTTTATGGAAAATAAAACTCATATAGTCTTTAAGCTCGAGGTAAAGCAAGACAAACGTGGGTTGTTCATTTTTTATGTAAAAAAAAAGTGTGCAAGCATCGTTCCCTTACCACTCATGTATGCAACAGCATCATTTTCTCTCTCCTTCCACTAGATTTGTTCTTTTCAAACTTGTTGTTTTCAGGATATGATCTTCCAGGAAAACACTGAAAAGTAAAATTTTGTTGGCTTCCATATTTCAAGAATTTTTTTAAGAGAAAGCTGATTTCTTGTGTTCCATTGTCCGGTATTAAAAATATCCAACGAGCCCATGGACCACTGATTTAATGCCCTTGGTTGTTTTTGAGAATGTCTGCTATTTAGAAGTTTGTTTAAATTTAGAATAGCTTTATCTCAATCATGGAATATAAAACTGTTCATTATGACGTGTGTTTGTTAAACGAAGTTTCACTGTATAATGGTGTTAGTTATAATTTAAAAATTCATTATTAAACTTATTTATATACAAAATCAAAAAGACATAGATATTAAATACAGTCGACCTTGGATATAATGCAGTTGAAGGGACAAAACGTATATGAGCGCTATAAACAAGATAGCGTTGCAACCGACTTTGTAAATGACGGAAATACTATAGGCTATGTAGTGAAAGAAAAGCATACTTTGTACTGTGTACATAATTAATGGCTATTTTATTATACATATTACATAATTTTGAAATATATTTTAGTTAAAACTAATAGAAAATAAGTATTGTACAGTCTTGTATGCAACACAGTGCCTACACTGTTGTGAGGGTTCCTGGGATTGAAGTTTTCTCCCTACTATGGTGTACAGTGTGTGTGTGTGTGTGTGTGCATGTGCATGCGTGCGTGCGTGTGTGTGTGTGTGTGTGGGTGGGTGGGTGGGTGGGTAGGTGGGTGGGTGTGTGTGTGTGTGTGTGTGTGTGTGTGTGTGTGTGAGAGAGAGAGAGAGAACACTTTCAGGGGACAACACAATTTTCATTGTTTGTTTAGCCTGCAACAAAATTCTAAGAAAGAGTTTGTTTCTATTCTCAACCTTTATTCTAAAAATAGAACACAAATTGTATTTCAAGTGAGAGTGACTATAGGTCAGCAGCTTAGAAAACTACATCAGTAGGACAGAAAGAAAAAATGTGTGAGTGAGAGGTTATATCCCCACTCTGTCACCATAGTTTCTCTCTTGTCCTTTACTATGGTTGAATAGTATCAGTTTCTAGACTCAGATTGGCAGACTCTGTGTCACTGAACTGTTGGAGGGAGCTGGAGGGGAATTCTGCATGTGCAAGAAATTCTCCTGCAAGTCGTTTACAAAATGGTTGGACTGTAACAGCAGCGTGACAGCATTGTATCTGAGTTCACAAAGCTTTGTAACCGAGCCTAAAATACATGTACACTTAATATAGAATATTGGAGACATTATGAAAAAAGCTATAGCCGAGTTAGCTTTATAACCGAGGGCATTATAACTAAAGTCGACTGTATAAAAAAAATTAAGGTCAGTAGCAGGTTTTAATTAAGGTCAAGTGTCTTAATTTCTACAAATAAGCAGAATCTTAGCACTAAGCCATGAACATACTAGAAATAAGCAGTACACTGGTAGACTTAAATTCACTTTAAGAATATTATGTGTATTTGTCAAGCATGACTATTCTTTTTGTTATTCATGCTATCATGAGTCTATTTTACCCTCATACAAGAAAGTTATAGGACTGCCTGAAGAAGTTTTCATTAAAAAAAAAAAAATTACACCATCTACCAAAAACACCGGGGCCGCCTCAGTGGCCTAGTTGATTGTGTACTGAGCTTTCACCCCGAGTACCCGGGTTCAATTCCCAGCCAGGGCTTGGCATTTTCATTCGCTATGAAATCATTCCATCATCTGCATTAGCCCAAATGTGCACAATAGTCGGACGTTAAACACAAAAAAGAAGTGTTCTTAAATTTGTTTCAACAAGAGTGCATCAGCAGTTATAGGCTTATATTTACATTGAAAAATTTATTTTGTTATTGTTTTTAGGGCCTATTATCTGAATGTTTTAACAAAACATAATTTCCTTGTGATAAATAATGTTGTTTTACTGAAAAAATAATAACAATTTTTGTTCTAGATACTTGGGATGGAGGATTTGAACTGAATACTTTAAGTGAAAAAATGTTAAAACTATTGGCTTATCAACGATTGCGTCAGTTAATTGACGAGTCACCTTATAAATCTTCTGATTCAACACCTGTTTCTGAGACAGTACCAATGGCATCAACAGTCTCAACCTTAGATAGTTTTACTATGACACAAAATTCTTCTTCTTCTCCAGTACCACTGCCAGTGTCAATTGTTAGATCAAGAGCTGTATTAACACCAATAAACAGTGAGGAATCTCTCTCCATATTAATGCCTTACAGGAGTTTAACGTTTGGAACAGGTTTGTTTTAAATGTTACGAAAAGTAGTCAGATTATAGATTTGTTTTAGTTTTTATTGGAGTCATTATGTAAAACTTAAAATATTATTAGGTGAAAACACAGCCCACGTTGAAGCAATAGGTACCAACATTCAAGTCAGTTCATTGAGAACCAAGAAGCTTTGTTAAAATGGTTGGGATCATAATTTGTTATTATTTTAATTATATACAGTAGAGTCTCACGCACTTGGTTATTACTGACCAGAACTGTGCTTTATTTTTGAAATGCTGATTTATCGAGAATTAAGGCTTAAAATAAAAAAACCGTACACATTTTCGAAGGTACGTTTTCATGATTATGAGTATAATTCCATGAATATAATTTAAATTCAAAAATAAATCATTATGGTAATATTTACAAATTTCACAAATCATGGGATGTAACAATCCAGTTATCCTTATTTAGCAAAAGGAAAGGGATAATATTGCACAACCACCTCTAGTCCAGTGTAATGCTATAGAATAAACATACAGCTCAATTTTGAGAACAAATATTGATACTTTCCAGCAAAATATCAAATGTTGACAGTTGGGTTTCGCCTGTATAAGCAATACATTGTAATTTTAATGGCAATATCAATCTGCCATCTGACAATTCCTTATATGAATTCTGACAGATTTTCCCTCTTAAACACTTTCTGCAACTTATGGCTATCTTACAGACTGTAAACTATTATTTTGATAGTAGAGGGTATTGGCTTGTAACATTTGTTTAAAATTTGCTGACAGATTGTGTGTGTGTGTGTGTGTGTGTGTGTGTGTGTGTGTGTGTGTGTGTGTGTGTGTGTGTGTGTGTCTGCAGTCTGTCTGTGTCTGTTTTGTGGATTAATTTCTTACACAAACAAAAATCAGCTGTTATCCCTTAATTGTTTTTAATACGCCTATCTCTGCAAAGATTTATTTACACTTTTACTGTACATTCTGTATATAATTAAATTATTGAAATGTACAAGGCGAGTCTAGAAAAAAACCAGACCGGTGCTCTAAAATCCTTTATTGTTAAAGTTTTTATGTTTTACAATGTAAGAATGATCACCTTCATTCTTTTCCCCAGGACAATACAAATATTCCATCGCTTAAAGCAATGTAGTAGATCATTTTCTAAAAGCATGTTCATGTTCTTGGTAACATTTTTTTCATAGCTTCTGTTGTCTAAAATCTGGTTCAGCAGTCAAAGATGATTTGACCTGAAGGAATAAAATGTCACATGGGCGAGATTCAGTGAATAGAATAGAGTTAATAATGTTTGGCGTGATCCAGAGCTTTTTTCAAATTAGTACTTCCGTGCACAAATCTATCATCCTTCTACTCATATATATATATATATATATATATATATATATATATATATATATATATATATATATATATATGTAGTAGTATGAATCTTGCTAAATTTAGATTTCCAAAAATAATTGGTTGTTCAAATGATACTGTGAAGTAAATATACATATTTTTAGTGACTATGAACGACTTGACTACAATTTAAGAAATAATTCTATACTAAGAAAAGTAGTGATTCCAGTTAAAATTAATTACAGTAAGCTACGACAAGCCAGGTTTTGGGGGGGGACATTGGTTTGAATTACTGGGAATCTACTGTATATATGTTTTAATCCCTGCGATTAATATTTTTTTTAACTGTTCAAACAGTTTTGTTGTTATTGAGTTTTTTAATGTTTTTTTTTTTTTTTTGTATCAGCCTATTGAAAACAAATATATTCATCTAAAATCTAAATCTCAAAATGTCTATATTTTCTCTTGTACATTTTGTATGTTCTGTAATTATTATTTTAATTATTACAGTCAACCTTAGTTATAATGCCTTCGGTTAGAACACTAACTCGGTTATAGCACTATTTTCATTAAGTCCCCAATATTCTGTATTAAGTGTATGTGTATTTTAGGCTTGGTTATAAAGCTTTGTGAACTCAGATACAATGCTATCACGCTTCTGTAATAGTCCAACCACTTAGTAAACGGCCTGTATGAAAATTTCTTGTGCATACAAATTTTCTGGCGAAAATTTCTTTAATCTGAGTCTAGAAACTATTTTGGCGGATAGTGAAGGAAAAGGGAGGAGCTATGGTGACAAAGTGGGGACATGACCTCTCACTTGCACATTTTTTCTCTGTCCCACTGGTACTCTTAGCAGTTTTCTAAGCTGCCACTTTCACTTGAAATACAATTTGTGTTCTATTTTTAGAATAAAGATTGAGAATAGAAATGGTCCCTTTCTTAGAATTTTGATGCAGGCTAAACAAAGAATGTAAATTGTGTTGTTCCCGCAAAAACTTTCTTTCGCTCTCTCTCTCTCACACACACACACACACACACACACACACCCCTGTACACCTTAGGGGAACTTCAATCTCACGAACCCTCACAACAGTGTATGCACTGTGTTGCAGGTATATGTACTACACTGTACAGTACTTATTTTCTATTAGTTTTAGCTAAAATATATTTCAAAATATGTAATATGTATAATAAATTATAATTATAATTTACAAAGTACAAAGTATGCTTTTCTTTTACTATATGTAGTATTTCCACCGTTTACAAACTCATTTGGTGTAAATTCAATTACAACACTTTCTCATTTACAGTGCTCATATACGTTTCATCCCTTCAACTATGTTATTTTCGAGGTCGACTACATAATAAATTGTATTTCTAGATTTATTGTCTTTGTCGTGTAGGTATGGATATGGACGTTTGCTTATCTAAATATGGACACTGTAGTTACACATCTGCTAAACATGCAGCTATCTTCTATGATGAGGTAATTGTGATTTAATTTCTGTTTACTCAGTTAACAAACCTTTCCTACTAAAAGTTGTGCCAGCACTATTTTTTAGAGTAGTTAAAAAATACACATTGGCCTTAAGAAAACAAGGTGAGTCTAATGACAGATTCATACCTTAGGTAAAACCTCACAAACCTTACTTTGTTTTGAAAGTAAAAACAATTATTTTTTTTCATGAGTATACATATTTCAGATATTTTCTTAATCTTAAGTAAAAAAAAAATCATTGATCTTCATTTTCTTACATTATCCTAAGCAACACAAATCATAATCTTAACCAATTTGTAAAAGTTTATAAATGCATAAAGAAGGTAGGTTAGGACAAAACTTTCCAGCTGCAGGTTCACTATATTTGTTTATTTTTACTCAAGTAACATGGAATTAACTTTATTTGTAGGATGAGTTCCATACTCATTACCAGTTATTATATTTTTCTTTTTGGTTTTTTAATACTGAATTAAAGTTGTTAACATTCCAAATTTTAGCTATATGAATTTTCATTTCTCATCTGTATTTAAGAAATTACTTCAGAAAAGTATTTTAGAATAGTTTAATGATGTTTTGTTGTGTGCTGTACATGCTCAGTCTTATGTACTTCAGATTATTATTAAAAACATTGTTTGATATGTATTATTTTCCTTTCTGCAGAGCACACATGTATTTGAACTGATTAACTACAGTGAACACGGCACTACAGTCGACAATGTGTTGTACTCTTGTGATTTTTCTGTAAAGGACAAACTGCCAGTAGGTAACAAGTTAAATAGAACAATCAAAGAATTAGGGAAAAAGAGAAAATCTAAAAAAAATAAAAATCGACCAAAAGAACCACAAAAAAATGAAGATGATAACAGCGCCTTTGAGATAGTAAATGCACCATGTATGTCATCAAACGCATTACATGTAAGTAAAATTCTTTATATATGTTACGTTGCATATAAAAATTAGTTGCATGCTAAACAAATTTGTCATAAGACAACTGTTTAAATATAATATGTTCTTTCCTGAAGAAAGAATTGTTCAATTTTTACAATTAATTATAAAATTGTTGTATGAAAACGCAATTAAAAATTTATTTAACAGTTGTACTTTTTTAAGACTTTAATAAAGCCAAGTTAAAAAATTACTAAACAATACAGTAAATGAAATTAATCAAATATGATTAAAATTAATCAATTCATTTTAATTAAATTTTATTACACAAAAAAGAAAATTTAATTAGAATGATAAAAAAATTTCAAGAAATGCTATATCAGAATATTGGTTGAAAGTTGATGGATCCAATCATATCAAATATGTAATTTAAAAAAATTTTAAGTCAAAGTTAGCTCACCATCAAAAAATAACCAAACCATATTTTCCCAATGTTATAAATATGTACTGCTATAGAGAGATTTAAAGAATTTTGCTGGCTGCAATAAAGAAAGTTACAATACATATTTTTACTATAGATGTGGGTTGGGACCATCATATTTGGCTGTTATGTAGAGATTTCCGTTATCGAGAGATCAGCAATAAAGAGATTTTACTGTACTGAATATAAGAATGTGTATTTCCAGTTTGTAAAAAATATTTGATAAACAATATAAAAGATTGCACAAATGAAACATATTTATAATGATAGAAATGATTTACAAATACCGAGATAAATCATACAGAGTGCGAATGAACACAGCATATTTCTGTGGTACATTAACAAAAAAGCAATGAATGAAAGCAAGAAATAAATGCTTACTAACAGGTGGAGCAATACAGTGGAGTAAATGCTATTGTTTTAAAAAGAGCCCGGTATAGTTAGGCAGGGAGATGTAACGGTCCTATATAAAAGCATTTTAACTAAAAAATTTTGTTGGTAGACTCACCACACTCCAACTTTCTCTTTATTTATTATTTGTATTAAATAGTCTTCTTTCTTAGCAAAATGTGCTGTAAAATATCTACATTTGCAAAATTCATTTATAGATTGACATATGATTTAAATTGAAACTGAAAAGAAATTACAAATACAATTTTATTATATAAATTATCCAAATTAAAAACTGTAAACCTTGCTTACACTGTTGTCGTAAGCATAAAGTAAACACTTTCCCATGGAATTAAATCCGGTAAATTCCAGTTCCAGGCCATTCCAGTAAATTCCTGTTCCAGCATATTTGCCTCATACCTACTGTGTTTTCTCAGTACACTTTTTCTTTGTATTTCACACAAAGTTTTGTCTTTGTATTTTATGCAAAGTTTGTCTTCATCAATTAATAAAAAATGTATACTACAGTTACTTTTAACGATAAAAAATGTTTATTTGATTAATACTAAAATTTAAGATTTCCTAAATGTATCGAATAAGTTAAAGTCAACCATGTTTTTAACGATTAATTTTAACCAATACTTTTTTGAATCAACCTATATTTCCTTCAATGTAAATATAAAAATTTTAACCATGTCTCAAGAGGTTCTTTGCAATCATCTAATGTATTGTTTTTACTAAAAAATATCCTGGAACGTAAACCAGTGCTTTACTTGTTGATATGATCAATATCCTTATTTAAATAAGTCCCTGAGTTACTTACGCAATTTAAGAATTCTATGTTAATTAATTCAAAAGTCAAGAAGTTACATGCAGAGTAAAATTTGTTTGAGTAAAGTCTACACCAGAAGCCAAGCAATGCAAGGTTATAGTAATTTCAGATGTTTGGTTGGTATGCCTGGCAGCACACAATTTAAAACTCAGTGTAACAATATTAAATATAAGTTACAGTATTAGAAATTATATTCCCCTATGAGGTTTTTCATGCTGTCTTAACTCTTTGACCACCATGCCCTATTTGAAAAGTCACGTTGGATGCCGCCAAGGTTATTTGCATGAGACATTACCTTGTATGCCAGACCAACATTGCATAGCACTACCCATTACCACCATGGCCTATATGGCTGTTTTGATACAAGTTTGCTTAAACATTTGTAACTTTACTATTATTTAAGATATTATAATAATTTTGATTTCATTTCCTTCAGAAATAATTCAAATACAAGTTATGTGTTATAAAATCATGATTTATTTTGTTTCTATTAATGTTTTTAACTGAAATACAATTTGTATATTTTTGTTTTTATAAACAATTTTGAAGATTATAAATTATTAACACAGTTTTAATGCACTATAGAACTTTATTACTCACTGCTAGTTTTGACTTTACAGTTAATTTACAAGTAATATACTATGTTAAATTAGTACAAAGAGTAGGTTAGCAGAATCTAAGAGAGAGGGAAGAAGAGTGGGGTGATAAGTGCGAGCACTTAAGCAGGTAGAAAACAGGAGTTAAAGACCTATTAGTACAATGTATTATATATAATGGTTAATAAATTACCAATAACACAAATCATGGTACAAAGCTAATATGAATTATGACAAATGGTACATGAAAAATAATAAATGGCATGTAGTATAACAAAAATACCAAATATATAAATTAAATACTCTTGAATTGAATATTTGTACAGAAAAAATTGTTCATTGACAATATTTTCACTCTGTATATATTTTGTAACTGTACTAAAATTGTTTATTGTTATTACTCTACAGAATGATATTGAATGCAACTGTTTATCAAGCAGTTCAAACCTAATTGGAAGCTCTGGTGCTGGGTGGGAAGGCACTGCTATACTCCATCATGGTTCTTATATCAAGTTTGGTTGCATACCTTTTTTATTTAGCATTATCAGTGAAGATGATATACGGGATAAATGATAAAAGTGAACATATTTCTTAGTTACCTTCCAGATAAGTTTTTAGAACAATTGACATTTATTTAAAGAAAAGAGGTTTGTATAATCTCTCGTGCCTTATCTGTATAGTTGACATTTATTTAATATATATAGATTCTGTACTTGTACATGTCTGTGTTTAACTCGTGATTCTTGGTGACAGAAATTTTCATATTTTGTGATTTATAAGTAATGGTGTAAATATCTGTATAATTTGTTTCTTAATTTAAGTTATAGATGTATTATTTGTAACAATTTAACTTTCGTATTTACTGTATTTAAGTACTGTATTTAAAAAAATAGGTTTTCATTACGTTTATAGAAAAAGTGTTTTAGTCAATACAGCAAACATTTGTCAGTAGGTTACTGTATACAAAAATCTTAAAGACTTGTGTTTTGATATTCACAGTGGTCACAGATCTCTGATGGCATAAAAAATCTCTAAAACATTGAAATTAATAGTTTTTTCATTTAGGCTTATTTTTGAAAACAGTTCATTCAACTTGTATGTAAAATTGTTGTCTAAAACATTGTGTTAAATTTAAGAGACAAACCAAAGAATTTTAGACATTTTTAATCTGAAAACTGTGGTCACTTTTTTTATAAGTCAATAATTTATTGTTAAATTTTTTCGTATCCATATTCATGTTTTTTCAATGTGACTTGGATATGAAGCACAAAGTATATTGTTTTTAAGAAATATTTTACTTAAACATTGTGATATTTTTGACTGGTTATAAACAGTGGTGGATTTAATGTTTTGCCTCCCTTCGTGTGACTATCCTGACATTCAGTATTAAAGTTCACATATTATAACATAACTTATATAATGGTTTCTAGCTGTAACATAAAATTATTAGTAGGTTTTATTAAGACAAAAATAATAGACTTGTTAACTTATTTATATTAAGAATAAAAACCAGAGTTTGATAAGGTAACAACCATTTACATAAAAACTTGACCAGATAGGACAAACAAAAGAACTTTAATGTTCAGTCACTTGTGAGGTAGAACTAGCCAGGTCGAATCGGTACAAAATATGACTCACAACTCTTTTAAGGTATTTTTGGATTAAGATGTTAATTATTTTATTTGCATTAAAACCTTATGTGTAATGTTTATACAAACATATTCTAATAAATTACCATTTTTGTTATCCGGAGTATCCACAAAATGCAGAGCAGAGTTGTGCTGGACTGGAGCAGACTACACATTCAAATTCTTACCTATTGTTTTTAATGTAAGTGCGACTACTTAAAGTGTAACGGAACTGAGTGGTGTCGCTGGGCTCCACTCCACATAGCTTTGACTCTGTCTAAGGTTCAATTTTGAAGCTGACTCCGTTTCCCCCACTACTTTGACCACGCCTTTATTTTTCGTTACTTAGGTTACCATTGCCTAGGTTACAGTTTTAAATCAAAGCAGTTTTCTAGAATGCATTAAAATAGTCCTAAATATTTAGATTTAGTAGATACAGATATATTCTTTAAACTGACTGAACTCTGCTTCTGGTTGCCATTCACCTTCATTCTGCTACACTCAGCTCAGCGCATCTTCACTCTGCATTTGTTGGCCCAGCCTAGTACAGACATTGAACTAATTATGAAAATTTTGTTTATATTTAAAATTTTATCATTTTAAGACAAAAAATTTCAACATTTTGGTAACAACAAAAATTTTTAACATTTTGATGAGTATGAAGAAATTAAAGAGAACCATTTTATTTTAAGTGAATATTGACCCAACATATGCTATATTTAGAATGTCATGTTTAAATGTGATAGGTTTAATGACTGCCTCTATTGCAATTATTCATTCACAACCGTGACAACCATAACTTAATGGACCAGACCATGTGCATACAAATAACTTATTGCAAGATTCCCTTTAAAATAGAAAAAATATAATGGTCGTGGCCATTAAAAAAATTAATGTATACTATAATGTTTACTTTTATTGTGTTCTAGTCTATCCAAAATTTTACTATTTTCAAATATACATTTTCAAACCACATTTGTGGTTGCGTATAATAGTAATTTGCTATAATTTATACTTTATAGTAATAGTCTAATTAAATCATTTTCAATTCTCCACTCATCAAAATTGAGTGGTTGTAAATAATATTACATTATCATGATTAACTATGTTTTGCACCTATAGTGATACCTACATCATGGCTACATGATAGTGTGGCACCACCTTAACACAAAGATCAATTTAATTTTTTTTTATCCATACTTTATCCAATTAGAGTAATGAGACAAGAGAATGGCGTTAACTAACCCCTCAGTTGTAGTTGCTAACCTACAACCTTGAGGTTCACAAGTTCGGAGTAGCAGCAGACTGATTGCTGTCTTAGCAGCCACCAAATCCTATATAACTCAGTTTTAATAGCAAAACAACTTACCTGTCCCTGCATCCTAGTAAGTCAAAAGGCATGTCTCACTGGCAAGTGCCTGACTATCAAGACAAGTGTATCAACTAACAAACTTGTACATTAAAATCAAATGGTTTTAGCTTTGCATTTTATTAAAATTAGACACTTCTCTACAGTAATATGTGGGACTCATGTTGTAGTAAGACCTAAACAAAAAAAAAACTTTGAATAGAGTTGTAAGAATTGTTAAAAATCAGTTTTTTTTAGTTAGTCCCTCCTGAATGCAACCCCTTAGTGTTAAGGAGTATCTTATATATGGGTCACTAATTTCAGAAAACTTTCTAATATTTATCTTCCACTTTCTTGTAACATGCTTTAAAAAAGTTATTTATGATGACACAGTCTGTAACTATAACCAATCTCTACTGTGTATGAAAGTAAACTGTGCTCATAACAATTCTCTGGACTAGTATTTTTATGGTAATAAATATCAAATATTAGTTTTTAAGCTTTTGTGTTCTTATACATAACAAATCTAAACATTAATAGGATTAGTGCCTATAAACACTAAATTGGTGTTGCTTTTCCTACTGTGCAGCTTAAAACATACAGTAAAACCTTAAACTTAGGGTTTTATGGAAAAGAGTGACTGGAAAAATAGCTAAATGCAATACATATATAAAATTGTAATCTCATATGAAAAGAAATATACAAAGCAGTGAAGTCGTGTTTAGTTAATGCACAGGATTGAGTTCTCAAAATTGATGTTAATTAAACTACATAATATACTTATATGTATATATATATATATTAAATAGTATATATAATTATACATATATACTACATAATATACTTACTTGAAGTAAAATGTAAGTCTTGCTAACTTGTGTTCCATGGCAACCAGTACTGTATTTTTAAGAAATGAATCTTTTTTACTAGAGAAGAGGAAAGGCAAGTTACTTATTTCCTACAATTGAGTTTTGTTACTTTTTTCATTATTTTTTATTAATTATGGCTACACAAAAGGAAGATTTATGATTTCAGTGATACAAAAGTATGAAAATAGCTTGATTTCTCAGGCTCTAATGAACTTAGAAAAACCTATGGCTAGTCATTTTTAAGCTCTTGACACCAACTTATTTTAATACAAAAAAATATTTTTTTTATTGAAGGAAATTAAGTTAAAACAATTATATAATATATATATATATATATATATATATATATATATATATATATATATATATATATATATATATATGCATATATACATATATGTTACATTTTACTTTAATAATATGTAATATTTTTAACTTAATTTCTTTTAATAATAATAATAATAACAATAGTAATAATATATTTTTGTGTTAAAGAATAAATACACCAGTTATAGAATTCAACATTCTGTGTATCGATAACTTACACCTTAAAAACCTACTTGCCAAAGTACTTGAAAGTGTTTACCCAAAATATTTTGATTTATAAATATATATATATATATATATATATATATATATATATATCACATGTATGTTACAGGGTATATAACAGAACTGTAAATTAAATTTATAGTTAAGCACTAGCAGGGGAATTACTTCTTACAGTAATTTTTTCCTGAAATTAACTTTTATTAGCATCCATATAATACCAAAAAACTAAGGTCAGTTGAGGACTGGTTCCAAATATTTGTTTTGGTTTGTTAGTTATTGTGAAATATTTATTGTTAGTTTTCATTACAAATTAATAGTGAACTTGTTACACTGAGTCATTGGGTTGTGGCAATGGTTTAAGTTGGCAGTGTTATGCTTAAAATACTAGTAGACACATCAGTTTGTAGAAGCATGTGACATAATGACATAGAACATAATGACATTTATGTCATTAGATTTATTAAAGTAAAATCTATATACTAGAACCTGATAATCCGAACCCAACATAAGGATATATAGTCTTTGCTACAATCTACTATTTTTTTATGTGTTATGTTTAGTAACCATTATAACTAGAAAAAGGAGTAAAATAATTTCAAAGTGTTCTGAAATAATTTATGTTTATTATAGAAATGTCATGATTAGGAAAAACTTAGAAATACAATTTATTCAAATTAAAATATTATTTGTAATGATGTTCTTCAAATGAAGGTTAAATACAAAGTCCCAGTTTATAATTACAACAGTCAAAAATCTTTCCACTTTTTTTGCAGTTGCACATACAAAACATCTTTTTTGTAATTTCCTCTTTTATCCATTAGGATACAACAACGGCACAGTTCCTGTATATTCCTTTCAAATTAATAATGCATTACAAAGATTTGCCTAATCAGCCGTAATCTTAAATAGAAGTGGCGTTTTTGCTAAAATATTCAGAGCGATACATTAGGTGAATATCGCCCCATTTGTACTGTCTAAGCATTAAATCAGCCTTAAAACTAAACACTTTGCTAATCACATATTTCCACCACAATAACATTTCCAAGATATCAAAATAATGTTCTAATTTGTTATGTAAAATTACATGCTTTGTCATTTTGTGGCACTTTATTTTGCAGGTGTAATATTATTATTTATAAGCTCTATTTACACATAGTAGTGTACGAATTACACAGTTATTAGTCACATTAAGTTTGATAGACCGAATCACCTCCAGTCCCAGTTTGTTTGGATTATCAAGGCTTCACTGTAATACAAATATCCACAACATTATATTTAGCCATACTCAGTCTTTTACTGTTTATCTGGGAGATATAGTAGAGTCTCGATTAACCGTCATCCTTTTAATTTCCAGGTTAATTCTGTTGTCTGACATTTTAAAACGGTCTTCCTTTGTAAATAATTTGTAATAAATAATAAAAGTAACCTAGACAAAAAAAAACTAACTGGACACAACTTTTTTATAGCATAGGCCATGCAACTGACACTAATTGCTACCCTAAGTAAACGTGATAATCAAAAAGTGTACGATCATATCAGTTTGTGAAAGGAAGTAGGAACACTCCAAATAGTGTCAAATTCTAAAAGAGGGCATGAATGTTTCTGTAATAATGAATGTTATGTGGATAATTTACTGTATTAAATAAATACTGGTATAAGTAAAATTTGTATAATAGATAATTAGAGTTAAAAAGAAAATGTAAGAGTATTTTTCATTTACCAAAATAATAATAAAAAATTCTTTGCTTGAAAGAGTATGGTATGTTATTTTTATCGATCACTGAAAGTATAGGTGGTTTATTTCTATTATCAGTCTATTCTATTTCTATTATCAGTCACCCCAATTGTCCTAAAAATGATGGTTAATCAAGATTCTACTGTACTGATACAATACAGTTACAATACATCAGGGTTCTTCATTATTTAGCTGATCCAATCGCCATATTAGGCTAAAAATAATAATATCACTATTTTTTGTGCAAGAGGTAAAACTAAAATTTATTTCAACTGTTCATCTGTTTTATTTAGCATTAAATTAACTTGAGTTTTTTTTGTATTTTTAATTTCAAATTTTCATTCCATTATTTTCAATAACATGTATCAAACACCTTATAAAAAGTAAATCCAAATTGTGTACAAATTAAATTTAAAATTTGTGTTGTATTTTCTTTTATTATTGTAAATTAACACTTAATTTATACATTGGCAATTGTAAAATCTTAGTTACTAATTGTCAACAAAATATGTTAATCTATAAATTTAAAGGTTTGTCTTGCCTCAAATCCACCACTGTTTTGGTAAGTTAACTGAAACTTTTTTGTTTTTTTTTTTTTTTTTTTTTTTGTATGAATGGTTAGTTACATATCTTTTTATTATTTTATTTATTTAAATTTTTTAATATAATTCAGTCTTTCTTTTTATTTTTGAAAGGAAATAATGTTTATTATTTTGATACTTTAAAGTTATAAATGTTGTGTATGTAATTTCAAAAATAGAGTCTTGCAGATAATGAGAGGCACACACCAGTAGAAACTGTAACATGTTGGTTCTACAGTCAGTCTTTTTTGAAGAGCATGTAATTTCTATTGTGAAAATATAAAGTAAAACCACATTCTAATATACAGTTGCATCACTTAATTATGTGACATTGCTCCTCCACCATCCATGTGACACAAGCTCTCTAAGTGAACAAGTAACAGAGCTATATATTTTTGTAAGCTTTACATGTAAAATTAATTATTTAAAAATGTTTTTATTTAAAAAAATATTTATTTCCCATTAATAATTATTTAATTAAGGATTTGTATATTATTTCAGTAAAATATATATTTAAATTATATATATATTTAAATTATTTAATAGACTGTAATTTGTCCTATCCCTGGAAAATATTTGCTTGCTTAATGTGTTAAAAGTTATACATTTTAAAAGTTTTGTTAAAAGCAGCTTTGAGCACCATCATCAAAGCGACATGACTTTGATATATATATATATATATATCAAAGTCCAAAGTCAATTTTATCCAGTTGTAGTTAGGATGCAAAGATGTACAGATAATAGAGCAAGAGTACATTATAATTTTTAGAGTGATATTAGACTGTGGTTACAAAAAAACAAAAAAAATGATTGGTAAAAAGTGCATCTACCAATCAATAAATCCAAAAATGTAAATGTACAATAGTATATGGATCTGTAAAAACAGTTTTGTTATTTCAACAACAATTCTTCAGATTTAAATTTTACACACAATTAGTTAGGAATAAACTAAATTCTTTAACTTTTTTTACTTTAGATTCATTTATTTATTATATTTACTAAAGGTTCAAGTTAAACTAAATAATTTGTTAAATAATCCAATAGCTGTTGTATGTAAAATTGAAACTAAATTTGTTTCCTTAAAACTGAAGTATTGTTTTCTTTTTTCTTGCTGTTTATAAATATTCTTCCATTATTTAATTGAAATTGTTAACAATTTTAAGGTATAGATAATTTCAATTTAAAAAATTATAAAATTTAAGCATACTAATTTAAAAATTGTATTTGTTAAAAGAAAGAAAAGTAAATTATTTTTGTTCAACCCTGAAAATTGGATTTTATTTATTCTTCATGTCTGGCAGTGAAGTTTACAAAAGTGAATGTATAAAAGGTTGGTAAAACATATAAACTGTTAACAGATGAATTAGCATGACAACTTAATGGATAGTGGCAATATATTTGTTGGAGGTTTAAGTTGCAATAATGAATCATGAGTTTTTCAATACACCAATACTAAAAGCAGTATGTGATACTACTATAAACTATTGAAAATATAATTCTATATTAAATTATTATTATTACTTAAAATAATTTATAGTAGTGGACCCACTGAAGAGATATGAAAATGACCGGTCAATTATATAAAACATATTTACTTTATCTGCTGTGAAAATATAAATTAAATTAAGATTTTGTGTAATAATTTCCATTTGACAAACTTCTTGTAAACTGATCTGTAATAAAGTGTTTTATACCCTAATTAATTTTGAAGTTAGATAAGCTAATTAACAAACATGCTGAACTCTAAGGTAGACGTAGCAATTAAGTAAACAAGATAACATCTTATCCCACTCTCAGCAACAGAAGATATAAGCAGCTGCTCAGTGCTTCAGAAGGCAGTGAGGCTCCTCAAACCCTATCTTTCCCAGTACAGTATCTAGAGCCGACTGCACATCCTTCAACTACATCAGCGTGATGAGCTGATATTCATCAGTTCCTTAAGGTTATACCAGCATGTTGCGCCAATAATACAATCAGTCTTATCCGACACCACAACCATACTACTTACCATCGGCATGCTGAGCCAGTAGTATTCCATTCCTAAGGTGCAGTACCAGCATGTTGAGGGGACTACATCCATTGACTATACTGGTGTGATGAGCCGTTATTCATCAGTTCTTTTAGGTTATATCAAGTGTTGAGCTTATAATCCACCCAGTCCTTTCCGACACCACAACCATATGACATTGGTGTGCTGAGCCAGGACTATTCTGTTCCCAAGGTATTGAGCCGATATTCAACAGTTCCTTTGAGTTATACTAGCATGTTGAGCTGATAACTTCTTTAGTTCCTCTCCTGTCTGTCACAGTACTGGCATGTTGATTGTGATCCTGTAATCCAAGAGGCATGTCAAGCCTTTTATTTCCATTTCCATATTCCGGCAAGTTGAACCAAGTGGAATATTTGCCGACATAGGTGTTGTTAGGTCAATATCAGTTCCATATTAAGAGTTCAGCAACAACGTGGTGTCAGCTACTCTTCTGTTTGATAAGTTTAGTGCAGATTGACAGTGAGATGTCTCCATGTTCAGTAGCAAGAAGCGTCCACTGAATGATCCAAGGCTGTGTGTTTAGTCTTCCCTACAGTAAATTATGGGAAACCTCCACACAAGTCGCAGGGATAATTGCAGTATTAACCAGAGAATGGTTTGGACAAGACTCAGCAGCCGATAACATTGAAAGTTTTCAAGAGATTTCAGTTGGAGCAATCAACTTTTTAATTAATGAACAACAGGAACCAAATGTGACAAAGCTCCAAGGATTGGACAAGAGGTCTTGTTATAGCGAAAAGGAATATCATAAACAGTGAGAAACAATAGTAGAACAAATTCAGGAATTTGTGTAGTATGTGATTTTACATTAAATAAATTAATTAATTAAATTATAGAAAAGTTAGATTGCATATTAATAAACAGAATCCACTCCAAATACACTCTTTGGGACAAAGGTGTAGTTAAACAATTTTTTTTAATACCTTTGTTGACTGTAAAAGCAAGCAAAATGTGTTACAGATGAAATTATTGCAAGGTTGTTGAAATTTTAAATTTCATTGTTTCAAAGTATATAAGTGCATTATGTAACCTATGTAGATCTGTAAATTGTTTTTTGATTAGAAAATACTCTTTGTGCTACAAATATTGAAATTTGTGGAATTCCATTTTTATGAATAAAACAAATATTTTAGTACAAACTATTTTTTACAATTTGAGCCTAGCATATCTAACATACTAAAGACAAAAAACTATTTCATAAAAATGAGGGCTGATTTCCCTACCTCTGATAGTTCCTGTAAATGGACATTTGTGTGGTGAAAGGAGGAGGAGAGTGAATGTGTACCTCCCCCCACTATAAAACTACCACTTTCAACATGCCCCATTTTGTGCTGAATAACAGGCACAAAGAAGTCTATTACATTGCTTCCCCCATCAAATGGGAGTTGTGTAGTATAATTTGGTTTCTTCAAGCAAAAGGGAATAATGTGCAAATTCATTGAAGAATTTGTCAAGGTATAGTGAACATTTTATGAGTTCTGTATTGTGTGTAATTAATGTAAAAAAATTAAGGGGGGAACTGATGTTTATGATAAAGGGGGGAAAGATATAAGTTTGTTGTAACAGAAGGCTTTGTTTAACAAGGTGTTCTAGTGATTTGAGAAAATTGGAATTTCACTATAAGTGAGTTATGTGTGACATTTACTTATACTTTAAAACATCAAGTAAATATTTCCTTCTCTTTACATGATCAAGAGAAAACACTTATGGCAATGGATACACTCAAACCGGCCAGACAACCTTTACTAACATGCAGTTTGTGGCTACTTTATTTTGGAATCAAATTGGTGTGTTGAACTGAGTTTATGGGGTGCGTGCGTGTGTTTTGTGATGAGTTATGAAACTGAAGACTGCTATAAAAGTAGCTGTTTATTATTAATATTTTTAATAACTGGGATGAGATGGCTCTTTCCATCCAAACAAAAGAAGAGGTATGCTGATTCCTGAGGTTCTTCTGATTCATAATAAAGCCCGCTTTTATAGTTCTGCTATAAACAAGAACTTCTTCAGGAATTTCAATGGTAATGGAGGGCAGCTGTCCCAGGTTAATGATGAGGTTCAAACAATGTTATGGCTCTTCTCAACTCACTGGCAGCAAGGTTCTATGAAACGGGATTGGAAAATCTATCCACAAATATAATAAATGTCTTAATCTTAATGGTGATTATGTCAAAGAGGGTGATTATGTATCCATAATGTATTTTTTTTTTTTATATATATATATATATATCGACACTTGTATTGTTTTATTAACCATTCATTAAAGGTTGATGAACCTCACTAAGGTTGAAGGTTCATTAAAGGTAAAGAACTTTATTCTTTCTTGGACAAATATCTAAGATTAAAATCACAAAACCAATTATCAGAATTCAAAACATATAAATGCAGCTAGGTCAGTTCTAAGAGCCTACCTGTACTGACCGCCTGGTTCAGTTTCAAACTTGCTCCACAAGTGTCCACAGGCAGTTGAAATTCACTTTTTAACTATCACCACCAGCGATCACAGTGTCCATGTGTAGTTGAATTGTGCAACTGCTCAACTATTACCGCCAACGACCACAGTGTGCGTGTGTAGTTGCATTGTTCAATGTGATAGTGTATTTTCTTTTATCTCTACATCTCAACTAAATCAGACAATCAGTTTGGTGCTAAAAAAGCACTTTTCCTTTACCAGTCCATTCTAAAATTTTCCATCAGTCAAAGTCTGTAGTTTAGTGGCAGTGACTTTCTTGACCACTGCGATTGATCACTGGTGACTGTACAGTATGCAGGACATCCTGGACTTCTTGCCAAGCAAGTCAGCTAGTCTATAGGATTTTACTGATCAAAATTAATATCTTTAATACCATATTGGTTCACCATAGAGGGTGTGGCCTGAGTAGTAAAGTTAATTTTTAGAATTGATTTTATTGCTTGACTAACTCCTTTACACAACAATTGAAAAAAACAGATTTAGTACAATGGTTTGTTATTTCCCAAACTTACCTAAGTATAGAAATGTGTAGGTTGGAGGGATATTTATAACAGGTTAATGACCTAATACATACAAAAAATTAGTAGTTAACTTTGGGAAATGTCCAGCCATTGAATTCATGAATTGTTTTGCGTTCAGTCTGTTACATATTCTTGTCAATTTGTGATTTAATGTCTTTACTTTAACTTTACTAATAAAGTAAAAGATTGACATTACACGTGAAAAAACCAACAGTAGCAACTAGTTTCGAAACTGTGTAAAGGTCAGAGTAATAACGAACTCATTCATTATCCTTTTTATGACTCGTTTCATTATCAAATGATTGAGCTACAAAACTCCCCCTAATAACAAAACAATTGTTGGCTTTTCTCAAATATTAGTTATTGTACTAATACTCTTGGGATGTGATTATCTGGATCACATTTATTCAAAAATTCTGGTTTATCCAAAATGATCTAAAAATATGTTCATTTAAAAAAACGTTTTTTGTCATTTCTGTTGTGACAGAAGTTGGCCTAATTGTATAGAATTTGTTATTTTCATTACTTGTATCATCAGACTTGTTTATAAAGCAAGATCTGTGTGTGTGTGTGTGTTTTTACAAGTTCAAAACAGTGCAGTGGACTATCATGTTGTCTATTATTATTCATACAAATTAAAACAAGAAGACTGGATTTCATATGTAATTGAAAACCATATGATTGAACTGTAACAAAGTAAGTAAAAAATGTTTGATTTTGTTCTTTTAGGATTTAATCAAGTTTCTGTGAATAATTTTTCTTGATAGATGTTTGATCCACTTTGTACAATTTTAAAATAAAGGCTAAATATTTTCTGAAGCTGCACCCCCACTAATTTTTAGCTATGACCCGCCATGGACCATCACCTCATGTACTCTTATGGTAGTTCTTTTAAAGTTAGCAACCTTGGACCAGTGTTATGCTAGTTTGCTTTAGTTTGGATCATTGGTTTTGTGTGTTTGTAAGATTGCATTAATATTAATGCTTTTCACAAAATTTTACCTAATTTGTAATAAAAAATGTTTATTAAAAACTTTTTCACAAATATTTACACAAATAAATGTAGTATTCTAACAATTAAAAAAATTAAAACATATTAATTAAACATATTATTAAACATAAAAAATTTTAATTTTTATATCAATAAGTTTTACATGATTCAGTAAAAAGAATCTTTATCTAAAAACTATTATATTGATTGATAAAGTTATTGATTTGAAAGAATAAATTCAAATACCTGTGATTTAGTTACAAGTGCTAGACGTGATCAAGCGACATGACAAACCTAACAGCAAAACAGTGCAAGCAAGTCACATGTATTGGCCCACTTAATTCTGTGTACACTGCAATAAATATTTATCCAATCTGATTAGGAGATCATTGATACTACACATAGTGGCCCTTCGAGCACATTGGGTTAAGGCGTATATAACTATTATTCATTGTTCAGTTTTCTTGAATAATTTGGTTGAATCAATAAAAGTGAATAGTGTGGGTTGTATTTCAATGGCATTAATTATTGACTGAAGGATGTAGACTGGATTGTAGACAAAGTTGGATAAAAGCAACTTTTACATTTTTTTTCTTGGTATTTCCAGATTTAAAAAGCATAGAGAGTTGAAATTAAATATACAGGTTCAGTTGAGTCTTTAAAATTCAAAAAGATGGTTTCCCAAAATTCTACCCTTAAAGGGTTAATAAAAGAATGCAAAAACAAACTATATTTTTTTATGACACTATTTCTCCTAATCAAAAAGATGTAGAGAGCTGAAATGTCATGTACAGATTTATCTTAAGCTTTGAAGGTGCTTTGAAAAATGGTTTTCAAAAATTCCAGCCCTAAAGAGTTACAATCACGTAAAACCTTACTTTATTTTTGTTACATCCAAAAGACAAAGGGAAATTTTGCATAAAATTATCTTTAGATTTGAAAATGCTCCAAGAAAGTGTTTTCAAAAATTTCACCCCTGAAGAGTTAAAATGGTGTAATAACAAACTTTGTATTTTATCTTTATATTTCCAGGTCTAAAATACATATAGAACTGCCATTTTTATATTCAAATTTATTTTAAGCTTTGATGGTGCACAAAAAATGGTTTTCAAAATTTGTATTTCATAATGGTTAAAATGGGGTAAACATTTACTTAGCATTTTATTTTTGTTCTCCAGATAAAAAGAAAACATTGAGCCGGCTAATTTTTTCAATTTGTAATTGTGGGTGTTACAAATTTTATTTAATCACTTTGGGTTCTAAGCGATTGCAAAGAAATCATTTTAAATATTTCAAAACTTAGTTTGAACTATGAGTTAAAGTGTATAAATAGAAAACTCAGTGCAGTGATCCTATATCTTTAAATAAGAAATTCTGACTGACTGTCTCATAACCAATGTAGCTACATATTGTAAATGGAGGCTATATTTGAGTATACCTTCATTTTATTACATTAGAGTCCACTAAGAAAAAATTGTCTAGGGGATATAGGAATTTATATTGCAAACAATAATTCTTTGGTGATATTTTCTTGAAACTTAAACATAAATACTTTTAAAGACAAATAATGAAACATGAATTTCAGTTTTTATCAAAAATTTAACCCCTAAAGGTTAAAGGTCATAGCTATACAATATGACTACATTTATATAAAACATGTTATGACTTATTCATTGTTACAAAGTAGAACACTTTGAAGCTATATATTCGAAATTAGGCAAAGTTTCATTTGCCTTTTTGAAACAAAATGGCAAACACTAAGAAGTTCTTATTTATTTTAAAAAGGTTATTGTTATAGGCTCTAGCAGCAAAACAGGTCAACCAACTGACAGATAATATTATTATTTGATTTCTCACTAAAATTTCAAATGCTGGTTACTAATGCCATACATTTTGGTCAGTATTAATTAACCCCAACAATGAAGCTGTTATTTTGTCAGAAATATTGCTATATTCTACCAATAACAATAACTTTTTTTTTAATAACAAAAGCTTCTCTGTTAAACATACAAACTTACTGTAGTTTATAGTAAAACAGATAAGAGGTTAAAAACAGAAACATTTTTTAGTTAACATTCAAATTATGTGAAAGTTTTATTCACATAGTGAAGTATGGGTACACAGTTGGTATGATATAAAATTATTGAAAATAAAAAGAATTAAAAAAATGTCTAATAACCCAATATCCTATATGGTTAGTCACATTGAACCATATATACAAAATTCCATTTTATGTCATTGATTCAACTACATCGATCAACCAAATTGACCATGCCTATACACTACGTATTTTTATTGTTGCTCGATTGCAAACTGAACGTTGGTTCACTTGACTGTCACTGCTATTTGCTAGCGCTGATGACTAGTGCTCAGCAGTGACTAAGTTAAGAATAATGACTCAGACTTTATTGTAAGATGGTATAGCGTAAGATATTTTAAATATATGAATTGAAAATTTGAATATCATTGCAGGTATCTCTCGCTTAGCGCTTATAATTGGTTTCCTAATATTCGTGCAGAATAAAACCGTACAAGTGAACTTTATACTAATATATAACACTAATCGTATTTATATTTTATCACTGCAATAAGATTAAATTCAAAATCAATTATATTTTTTTATTTAAGGAAAAAGGAAATTTAAAAATTTGTTGGTTATAATAAACAAATATACATTTATTTCAATATATATATATATATATATATATATATATATAATACAAACGAAAAAAGAGTGAGGTGATTCCCTGTGTTCTGCATGTAATTAAAATACTCTGAATATAATTTAATGTTATCTTGTACACAGACTGCTGATAAAAAAAATCAACCTTAACTTGCATCTAAGAAACGTAATCTTTCACCAATTCAATACCCACAGAATTGCATTTAAATGTCAATAATTTGTAGTCTTCGTGTGCAAATAGTTCATGTGGCAGATAGCAGTATTAATTTTATTCATCCTTTTAAAAATATAGATCTTCACCTAAGAAGAACATATTTGGTGTAGTTTGTCTCTTACTGGATATATTTTTTTTAAATATTTCAAAAAACATCTGAAGTTAATAGTATTTTTAAAGTACTTATGAGCAACTGCTAACATTTATTTGAAGATATTACTCATTGGCGGATGAAGACACTTGATTGTAATATGTGTTGCAGCCATCTTTCAAAGCTCGAGTATACTGAATAGAGATGGCTGATAGTTTTGAAGGAATGAAAATCTGTTGAACCTTTCGGTGTAGCAGTGTACGATCCTTGTATAAAATTGAACAAAGTTGTTAGTACATAATTGGCAATATTGGAGAAAAGCTGTCAAAATGACACAAATTCTACCTATACGGTTTCAAGAACATTTGCAGGTAACTAAATTTATTTTATTACATAAATTTCATTTTAAATTAAAACGCCCCTTTTCCGGAGTAGGACTATATTCGGGTGTACATTTTGCATTTATTTGTTTTATTAAATTTAAGTAAATTATTAATTAAAAATTGTGTATTTTGTTCACTGTCAATTATAATTATCTGAGTAATATCGTAGTTTTTTTTAATTAAAAGGTAGCTTACTGCTTTAAACTAGGTTAAGCTTGGCCACTTGCTGTGACAGGATGGTAAAGCTTAGTCCATAACATTACAGTGACAATTAAAATTTTTTATTCAGTTTAATTATTGCAGTAGATTCTAAGCTTTGTAACTAAATGGATATCAATGATTTGATTTTTATCCATTAATTTGGTCTTTGATTTTCTTATTGGTGGAAACACTTCCCATTGCACAAGTTCCCTGAATGAGTTATACAATTAGCACATAATTTTTAGCTTTGTTAGCATAATTTTTGTGATTCCCTCATGTTAAGTTCTTCATATGCTAGATTAATAAAATTAAATGATTAATTCACTGAAATTACAATTTATACTATTGTACAATTAATTTACATGTACAAGTCTTGACAAGACAGTTGAGTGGCACAGTCATGAATTTTGATAGCATATTTAGTAAATATGAATATTAGCATGACCACAAATATTCTGTTAACCTTTTTATTTTGTAAATGTGTAATGCACACAGCAAATTTTTACTTCTTTCACTAAAATACCATTTAATCTATAATTTTAAAAATGTGTGTAATTAAAAAAAAAAAACATTAAGCTAAGCCATTAATATTAAGTCTGAAACTTGTATAGTTTTATTCAGATTTGTATATGCTTTTTCTTGATCTACAACACGACCATATCCATACAAAAATAAAATGTTCAATATAAAAGAATATTGTAGGTATACAAATTTTTAACACCCCTTTAAATTTTTTGAAAAAAATATTTGTTTCATGCATTGTTTGTGTTTGCGTGTAAAATTTTATCATGTAATGGCTGTGGGAACCTAAAAATAAAATATTTAATATTACAGTTTACATGAAACTGCAAGCTCATTTGTGTTATAGGCTTAATCATTCACTTAAACAATTTTATGGTTTTTTTTTATTATATTAAATGTGAATCTTAATATGTAAAAGTAGATGTCCTGACTGAATCAGTGCAGAGACAAAACTGTTTTAGCTAGCGGCTTGAAATTTTCAGGGTACATTTATGTTACTATATAAGCTTGCACTAAGAAAGGATTTTGTAAAAAATTTATTTTAATGCCATTAAACTACATACCCAGTCCAAATTTAATAACGTACAGCCAAGACTGTTATAACTAGAGACATTTTTACAACAATGTTGAGGTAAAAGATGAAAGATTTTGCAAAAATTTGATTTTAATACCATTAAACTACTTACCCAGTCCAAATTTAATAATCAACGTACAGCCAATAATATTACAGCTAGAAACTTAAAATTTTCAGGGTACCTTCTTACAACAATGTTGAGATGCATTAAGAAAGGATTTTACAAAAATTTGATTTTAATCATTAAACTACTTACACAGTCCAATTTTATTAATCAACGTACAGCCGAGACTATTATAGCTATAGATTTGAAATTTTCAGGGTACCTTCTTACAATGTTAAGATGCACTGAGAAAGGATTTTTATATAAAATTGATTTTAACGTCATTAAACTACTTATCCAGTCCAACTTTAATAATCAATGTATAGCCGAGACTATAATAGCTAGAGATTTGAAATTTTTGGGATACCTTCTTACAACAATGTTGAGGTGCAGTAAGAAGGAATTTTGCAAAAATTTGATGTACAAATTTAATAATCAACATATAGCCAACAATATTACAGAGACTTGAAATTTTTAGGGTACTTTTTTACAACAATTTTGAGGTGCATTAAGAAAGGATTTTGCAAAAATTTGATTTTAACACCGTTAAACTACTTACCCAGTCTAACTTTAAAAATCAAGGTATAGCCAAGACTATAATAGCTAAAGATTAAAATTTTCAGGGTTACCACCACATGTAGGGGTACACTGAAAAATTATTTTCCATCATTCAACCCCTAAAGAGGTAAAAATGAGGTACAACAATTTTTATTGGATAAAATATGTTTTTCGTCTGACTTTTTTAAAACGTAAGGTAGTCACTTTTATATAAGTAATGTAAATATAAGTAATGAAATATGTTTTTCACCATTTCCCGAAACGCATCCCCTAAAGAGAATGAAAGCGGTAGAAAATGTAAAAAAGGGTATTTTTTTGCATTAAAAAAATATTTGTTTTGGAAATATGCTATCTATGAAACACAAACAATGAAACACATATTTCAACATTTTTCCGAATAAATTCCCTAAAAGAATAAAAATGTAAAAAATGAATTGGAGAAAAAAAGAGTGTTTTCATCGGAGAAAAATATTTGTTAGCAGATTTTCTTAAATTTGAATGGAACATGTTTGAAGACAATAAAAGAACATATTCAGGGCATAATATTTTTTCATATTCACTGTAAAATAATCATGACTTTAGATGATCATGCTTTTATTAATATATATTTTTTTATGTTTCTAAATTATTACATTACTGAAACAGTTTAAGTTTCGTGAGCGAAGCCGCAACGGGTAATGCTAGTATTCTATGAAATATCTTAAAAATTTGTTGAGAAATAAAATTTGTATGAATGTAAATTGTAGAAATCAATGAATTCAACAGTTAACACTTTATCTAAAATATATAAAGTTTAATGTAATTATTTACAATTTATTTTGAAAATATCTTTCCAAACAGTTTTTGTGTAAAGATGTTCACTAGAACAAAATAGTTAAATGATAAGCTAATTTTCAAAATTTGGGGTAAATGTACGATTTTTTTAAACTATTAAGGCAGGAGGAAGTGCTGGTAATGATTTTTCTGATTTAAACATTCAGCAGTACTACATCTGTTAGTAGTTTCTTATTTCATATTAATAAATTTTATTAATTCATTTTATTAATTCATTTTAGCTGAAGCATTAAATTTTATGTTCATTTATATTTACAAATAGCATGTAAATTTCATTTTTCAACATAATTAAGATATTTTTATAGAACATTAACATTTATTATGATCTAAAGCCTAAATTATATTGTAAATATGTCTAAATAAGTGATTATGCATTTTACTTGGATTATTAAAAGTAAAATTAAAACTATTATCTAATTTTACCAAGATTTAATTTTATGTATAAGCTTTATTGAGTAGGCTACTGTGCTAGGACACAACTGAGCTTACAGTTTCATGTAACTGCAGTTAAACTATTTTATTTTATTAGGTTCCCATGCCATCCCATGATAAAATTTGGTATGCAAATACATGAATGGTGCACGAAACAAATACATTACAAAAAAATAATAAAAGGGGTGTTTTTGAGATTTTTTACCTTTAAAATGATTCTTCGTTAAAAATTTTATTTTTTTAGTGGTATGATTTTGTATATCAGGTTAGAGCAAATACAAACCTGAACAAAATGGTGCAAGTTTCAGCCATCTACTCAAATGAGTTTTGGATTAGAGTTATTAGAAGAGTTCAAAACGTAGAAACATTTTTTTGATTTTAATATTTTTGAAAGTTAATAACTTAAAAACTAAATGTTTAAATAATGTAAAATTTTGTATTTTAATTGTTACCGATAAGAAGTGTAAATATAGAAAAAAATTCTAGATTCTTAAAGTTTAAGATCCAAAATTATTTCTAAAGGGGTTGAATTGATGCGGAATGACCCATTAGTGTTCCAGTATCAGATTATAATGTAGCTACTGTTTCAACTGACTAAATATTACTTAATGGAGTGATACTTTTTGTGTCATCTGTAAACTCTGTCACAAAATGGATTTTAAAAAAATGCATAAAATCTTAATAAACGTTTCATAGTTTTAAATTGCTTAAATTAATAACAAAATAAGTAATAGAACAAAAATATGGCATAATAACATGAGAATAAGTGGTGTCCATTAATTACACAAATATATTTTTTTTATTGGAAATATTTTTTCCTGAAAGTAGGAGTAGTAGAAAAAATTTAGGGACTCAAAAATTTATGCATAGTAATTTTTTGATAAAACTAATTTTTTTAGGACTTGTCAGTTTTGGTAATTTTTGCACAAAAATATTTTATTATATGCCCAGTATTAATGATCCAAAATATAAAAGTACAGAAACAACAGGAAGTTATAAAAAAATGAAAACCAAAGTGAAAAACATAAACTCAGAATGACTATCGAGCGGAAAATGAGAAACATGTTTTTCATTGTGAAAATGATTTATGAAATATGTGTTATTAATTATGTAAGCACACATAAATTAAAAAAGAAATTTAGAACCTAATGAACTTGGTTGTTCGGTGTTTATTTCAAAACCTAACTCGACTCGGATGTTAGGTGTTTAACTTGGTTGTACAAAATGTATTTGTCATTGCAAAAATGATAAATGAAATGCGTGTTACTGACAATGGAGAGAATATAAACTTTTTTTTAAAAAAAAAGGAGAACCTCAAAACCTAATTAGACTTGGTCGCTGGGTGTTCTAACTCAGTTGTTGGTAATATAACTAATATTCTGTAAAAGCTACAAACCTTTGGAACAAGTGTTATTGCGGTGGATATATAGCTTCTGCTGCTTTATAAAAATGGACATCAGCATATAGTTCCATATTAAATGGCTAAAAATTGTAATTTATTGTATTAAATTTATTCTTCTGCTGGTTAATATTCTCTCAAAAAAATTATATAGCACATAATAAAACAAAAAAATTGTTAAAAATATAAGTATATTTTAAAACTAAATATAATTTATACAAAACATTCCAATACTTCAATATAACTGTTTATTAAAAAAAAGTAAGTAGACCTAAACTACGTTAACGGACTTCTATATCTTGTACTAGTTACAAGATATAGAAGTCCGAACAGACAATAACTCTTAATTTTGTCAGAGGACAAACACAGCTCATTTCTACATAGTAAACTTGAATTCTATGTATATGTAATATATAGATACCTTCTATATATTACAGGTATCTTTTTATCATAGATAAACTACTTTTCATTAATCATGAAATTGTTTTAATTTAAAATCGTTTCTTCATAAAACCATGTTAGGTTAAGTTTATGGAAATTAGTGTAAAAAAACAAACTTTTTTATTAATAAGATTCAAGTGTTATTTTTTCTGTTGTATTTATTTAGCTGCACAATGTAAAAAAACTTATAAAATTAGTGGTCAAGATTCATTAAAAAAAAGAATAACAATCTTGAGATTGTCAGAGAGAATCAGTATCTGGAATAAAACTTGACAGTTTTAGTCTCATGTCACTTTCTACATTCAGTTTTTTTCTATACCTATTTTAAAAAAAAAACATTCAGAAAGCACGTTTACACAGATAAGTAGTGGAGAACAAAGTCAAATGTATAAGTCCAAGTTTGGCAATTGTTGGATACTGTTGCTTAGTATTTATGGAACAGGACCAATGGTGTTGTTTTAAAAAAATTATTTTAGAGTCTTGTCAAATGATTGTTGAGTTTATAAGACTTCTTCATTTCATTGTTTTTTTACTTTCCTTAGTGTTCTTAAAAGGATTTCTGATCAATTTAGTCTCAACTTCAATTTTCAGAAAATATCACCTAAAACAAAAATATGGAAAGATCTTTTAACTGCTCAAGACTCAAATGAAGTAGTAAAATATGTATAACCACAACGGAAGTACAAGTATCTTATATAGATAAGATGAATTAAAAAAAATCTTACATTAATATTATTTTTTTAATTATTAAAAAATAATGTAAAATTAAAACAAAATATATATAATTCAAAATTGTAATTACTTGAGGTTGGAGGCCAAACAGTGGAGGTGATATTTTTTGTTGGTGTTGCCTTATCAATTTTGACTTTGTATAAAATAATGAATGTAAAAGCAATTTTTTCCCATTTTAAAAATTTTACTGATAAAAACCCCATGCTTCGTAATCTACTTCATGCTATTAGAGCCCATAGGTGGGCTGCAGTCCCAAAGGTTGGGACTCACAGATATATAAGCAGTATGTTAAAATGTTTTAATTTACATTAGGTCTGTCACGACAAGCTAGAAATAAGTGGTTGTAAATGTTATGATACTGATAGTCATATTTTTAGTTGCATTAAAATTTTTATTGAATTCTAATACGTAGGTAAGCACAGTTATAAATTTTTCTCTTTCTGGAGTGAGTGGAAGGTTACTGTAGAAACTATAGTAAAAATATTTAAAAAATTCAAATGCATTTTGTTTTTTAAAGCTGTGTACGCGCTTGTGTTATTTGAAATATAAATTTTATTTGTATTTTTTTGTAAATTAATGTTATGAAATTTTTTTTATAAATGGTTTAACATTTATAACAAAAAATATAAAGTAGACAGGGCCTATAAAAAAGTACATCTAAAAGATATTTAATAAGTACAGTGATTTGTTATATGCTGTTTTAAAGATAAGTTGTTAAACAATTGTAACCTTTTTTTTAAGTTTTGAATTTTGAGTTTTAATTTATTTTAGTAATAACATTGCTATTTACCATTTTACTGTTACTAGTACAATATTTTATTACATTTTACTATTACTATTAAATATATAAATGGTCTACTGCTTTTTTAATTTCATCATATTTTAACCATAGAAGTGTGCTAATTTCCTATATATTATACAATTCACATAGCATGGTTTCACTTAGCATTCTTATATTTTGGGGACCAAATATGAGAGTGCTATGCAAGGGATTACTATTTAACAAAACAATAAAATTGTACAATTAATTGCTATTTTGGTATTTCAATGCTCAATGAATGCTAATTTTAACAAATACATTAAAGAAACTTTATTAATATGCATTGAGATATGGCTTCAGCAAATTGTTAAAAAAATTACTTCAGTGTTAAAGTAACAATTACAATCATTGTTAATAAATAACAATTAGGTAATTAATAACTATATTATAATTAATTAATGATAATAACTATTATGACCAAATAGGTTCTAAGGTAGGATAGACATCCAGCCTGTCGGATTATGTTATAGGTGATATTATTCTATTTATATCTTTTGTTCTGAACAATTATAAGCTATATTGTGTAATAACATGTGTGACAGTGATGTAAACAACTCATTCAGTTGAGTCAATCAATAAAAATAAAAAGTAACTCATAATAATACACATATAACACAAACACTTTAATGCTTATTGTTAAACATTACAATTATGTATGAAAATAGTTCCTTTTTTCCGGCGAAAAACCGATGTAGTTATCATTGCCGATATATGAAAATAGAGTAATTTATGATATCCCTAGACTAAGCAATGACCACCAAATTAAGTATTCATTATTATTTATGCCATTAGTCTGTCATTTAAAAAACGTTTTTTTATTAATTTTTTAATAGTGAACAAGGTATAAATTAATTCTTCAAAATTTTATAAGTTATAAATAATGGTAACATATCTTGTAATATTGAAAGAAATTAAACTCATTACAGTAATTTACAAAGCTATATGTAGAAAACAGTGATGTTTATAATAAGAGTTTGAGTTTTCCCAATGTTTGAAGAGTCTGTGTGGATTTTAACATGTTTTTAAGGAATTAAAGAAACATTCCTTAATGAAATGTTTATGGTTTATAACTGCACTATAGTTGTTCCATATATAGTGGTCTTGGGTTTCTTTTAAGTTTTTTGTGTGAAATGGTGAGCAAATTCTGCAGCTCAGCCAGTTTACAATAAACTTTACTCTCAGGTTTAATCAAGAATTTGAATAGAACAATATTAATGTGCAATGCAATGCTCATAATGTTATCTTAACACCAATATAACTGTAGGGTAATTTTATCAACATCAAGTATCATTTAAATTTGAAACCATATTATTAAATTAGTATATAAAAAAAATTAAACAGTTGTTAATTAAATACCAATAGTAGACCTAAGTTTTCTAGTTTAGGCTATAGATGAAACAAATTCTATTGTTTAAACCTTTGTATGGGTCTATGTTGTATTTGGACACCTATGTGCTGGCTCACTTAATTGACACAGCAGCAAATTTTAGAAAATTTCTCAGGACACAGTCAGATACTTGTATCTATTGGTTTGTTATTTTTGTATCACCTGTTTCATTAGAAAATGTTGGTTTTATAACGGTTTGTTTACATTTAATGTGTAGTACAAATGGCTACACTATAACCAGTAAGGTCACTCTAATCTTCAAATGTATTGATTTTTTCATAAGATTTTGCCGATAAGCATTTCAGTTCAATAAATAAGTGACAAATCATAAGCTAATACTAGGTGTTTAAATAAGGGGTTGCTACTTTGGATTGATATACTAAATTTAAACATAGTTGAAACTTAATATTTAAACAGATATTGTAACAGGTTTTCCACAAGTTTTAACTTTCAAAATAATAAGTTTAAGTTTAATAATAAGTTCATAATAATAAGTTTTTATGTACTGGATATGTAGCCTACTATTTTTGTACAAAAATTTTGTTTTATCCATAAATATTTTTGTACAAAACATTTGTTTTATCCATAAATTATAAGTTATTAAATGTTTTGCTAACTATATATAAAGTTAATGAACTATATATAAAGTTATGTTTGTCATAAAATAAATTAAATGAAAAACATGAATTTACATCAAAATTTATGAATTTTAGTTTTATTCATTTTATTTTTGACTCCATATATGAACATCTATGCAATGATAATCATAAGAGTTTTTAAAAAATTGCTGATATATCAGTAGTATTTCAGTAGTATATCAGTATTACATGAAATTTTTGCCATGACGCATCTAGTGATTGCAAAGATTTTTGTATAAAAACGGCTTACTGTGTTAACATAATGGGGAGGGGTTAACTTCATTTTACCATTAAATAAATAAATCCTGCTTGAGATCTTGAACATAACCGAACCCAATAAAACTGTATGTTAGGCTCGACTCAAGTTTTGTCATAGGTCTCCCTTGAAAAAGTTTGAAGTTGTATGACACATTTTTCAATTAATGAAGCATATTCAAAGGAAGATGTTTAGTGTATATATAAAATCTATCCATGAATAAAGTGGAGTATAGGTATACATTTATTTTAATGAAATGAGCTGCTTGTATATAATAGGCCTCTAACATTAATAAATAGTATAATAACACTGACATGTCACTTTTTTTTATAGGCTCATTTATAGGCTTCCTGATGTCAGTGGTCCTAAGCATAGTCAATTTTAATTTTTTTAACTTCTCTTAAGATTAATTAATTGATGAATGGATGAATTTATAGAGTTACTATTGTAATGCAACTTTTGTGGATTTCTTGTGCCTGTATTCTATATTCATAAATTGCTGAGTTACTCTTCATACAATTTAGAGAAAATTCAATGGGAGTAACTCTCACTTGTTTCGTGACTTTCCTGGTTTTATTGATATGTTTGCAGATGCTTGCTCTGCTAATTTTGTTTTGTTTTTTTCTTGATTCTTATTCTGGAGATCAATTTGGCTAGTTTTTTCTTGTTCATTGAGATCTCACTCATTCTACTATATATTTTTATTCATGTTTTTCCCACTAGTAGCTAGGGAAATGAGGTTCACCCATTCAGAGTTCTGCATGCATGCACCAAGTATTTTAGGACTCCGTTTGATACACTGTTAGGCTAATGTCTTTTACACCATCAGCAATGGTTGCTTTCTACTCTACAGCTCTACAGTTAGCCAAGTTTTGTAGAGGTGTGTGTGTGTGTGTTTTTTTGTAGATGAGTGAGAGTAGAATGAGCTAGAATTACAATGGAATTGCTAAGCCCATCATCTGCTCATTTCATTTGTCTTCGCTGGATATGTTTAAGATAATTTTTAACAAACAATCCAGTTTTGAATTCATGTCTATGAACAATGAAAGTTTTTTTTTTTTTTTTGTTAGAAGTTATAGGCATAATGAGAATGCTACAGTTAGGCCTACAGCAAACAGATAAAGTAAATATTATATAGCAGTGATTATCTGAAACTTTGAATAAAGATAAGTAATGTCTGTTTGTACTTAGCTTTTATCTATGTAGTATGTTTAGAAGGCATATTTTAAAACCAAATGCATTGTTTTTTTAAAGGAATTAACACATTTTTTGAATTGTAGAAATAAATGAAAGTAATTAAAATTTGCTTTGTTCAAATTCATATTTTTCTAAAATCGTGTAATTAATAAATAATAATAATGATAATAATAATAATAATTAATAATAATAATAATAATTCATGATGAAAATAATAATAATAATATTTAATAATAGTAAGTAAATAATAATTAATCTATTTACATCACAATTTTCGAAGAATGTAATACTAGTTTGTTTACATTTCAAGATATACTTAAAGTGGTTTTTTAACTACACAGTTTATCATTATTATAAATATTTATAAAAACGTTGAAAACTTAGTATTTTAATAATTTGTTAATAGTTTTTGTGTCACTAAGACGATTTAGTTTTTATAGCGTACAAAAATAATTAAATTGTGCTATTTTATAATAATGCATTATTTGCAACTTAATTTGTAAAAAACACTAATTTTAGTTTTACTTTCTTCCTGGCCACTGATAAAAAAATTTAATTAGGATGTTTTGTGCTATTGTATGTCCCTTACATTGCTTATTCGTTTATATATATATATATATATATATATATATATATATATATATATATATATATATAAATCACATTGTAAACTGGTATGTATACATCCACTTGACACAATTGTTTCTAGAAGAAACATTGTGACATTTTGCCAAAATTTTACCTGGCATGTTTAAGGTTATTCTCGACTGTGTCTGAAGTCTTAAATTTGACAAAAATTAGAAAAAGCATAATGGCATAGATTAAGCAAAACCTCTATTGAATGGTTTTTAATAACATTTTTTAAAAATATAAGTGGAGTTATATTTTAATAATATTAGTTATATTAATTATTTAATAATATTAATTAATTAGTTAGTTATTGTTAGTTATATTTAATAATAATAGTTATATTTTAATAATAGATTTTCATGTTAATTTCTTTAAACAATTTTTTAAAAATATTTGGCTTCATTCACATGAAAGTTACATTTGATTGCACATGTAAATTTACATTTGATTGCATATGTAATCAAACAAATTTTGAATTTTACCTACATTCAGTCTTACAGTGTCTATTCTTTGACAAGAGTTGTTTTAACAACAAAAATTGTTTACTTTTTTCTTGCAGAGCTCATTTTATAATGAGCATTTCACAGTTTTTTTTTAAAACATCTTAAAAACTCCATTTTAGCACTTTTCTACCATCCAGCACATTCTACGTTTTGTTTGTAGTTTTTATGGATTAAACAATTTTTATGGGTAAAAATAAAGAGTTGATTTCAAAATAAGGCTTCATATGGGAAAGAATGCAGTATGAAGCTATTTTTTTTGCATGTGGTTTCATGTAGTGTTTTTACAACAAACAGGGTTGATTTATACAATTAAGAAAAATACAGTTATAAACAAACAATATAAACTAATAATTAATTATTGAAATATGTCTTTTCTTTCAAATGGTTTCCACAACTTCATATACATTAACCAAATTTTTTAGGCGAAAACAACAATAATGTGTACCTGGCCTGTACTGTATTTTCAAATATATACACTTTTACAAACACACTTGCATATAAAACTAATACTAACAAAAGTAACCTTTAAATTTAAGAGCACAAACACAGTTATTACTGTAATATAAAGTAAAGCAAAAAAAAAAGTATAACTTGATATCAAATCAAGGTGACAACAATCAAATTTTATTTATAACATGGAAATTTAAAATAATATCCTTTAAAAAAATGAAAATAAACTAAAGATCCCTTTGACATTGGATGAAAAAAAAGAATAACATTTGGCTCCCGTAATGCATAGTACGCATATCCCCGTTCTTGTGGGATAACCACAAGAAAATTTGCAACAATTTTAGCGTTAGAAAAAAATAATTAAAAAATATAGCTTCTTAGTAAAAATTAAAAATTACAATTAAAAAAATTGTCTGAAAATAAAAATCATTTCCACAAATATTGGCATCCATCTGACATAAATAGTTTAACAATATTCATTCACACACCTCTGTCAAAAGAGAAAAATCATCTAAAGGGTACATTTAATAAATTCTCAATCTCCTGCTGCTTAAAGAGCAAACCACTCATTTCTTGAATAAATATTGTTATTAAAGTAAATATTCTTATTATTAAACAATTTTGGCCTTAGGAAACGAGATTTTCATAAAGTCTACTTTATATCAATGTAGATATTTAAGAATGAACACACTGTAACTTTGTATGTTAATTAATAGTTCAGCAAACTGTTTTTTAAAAAATTATAACTGATACAAGAGGGTGGGACAAAGCTTTTGGATGTTGCAGACCTTTAAGATCCAGGTACTACAATTTTAATCAAGTGATTTATTACAAACTTCTTTATTTGAATTATATGTCCCTTCTAATATAGGGATGTTGTAGACCCTTAAGTTCTAATTGAATGATTTATTACAAACTTCTTTATTTGAATTATATGTCCACTCTATATGGGGATGTTGTAGACCCTTAAGTTACAGGTACTGTACTTTTAATCAAATAACTTATTTCAAACTTCTTGATTTGAATAATATATCTGCTCTAATAAATATGTTTTATATGTTCTAGACTTCTGTGATACTGTGTTTTTAATCAAATGGTTTATTACAAACTTCTTGATTTGAATAAAATATCCCTCTAATATTGTTACTTTCTTCCTGATTGTTATACTAGTCTATTATAATCATAAAGATCTACGTAAGTAGGCTTCTCTGAGAAAATTTATGTCCTATAATTTTATTGTAGTTTGACTTTGAGAAAATTACTACTAAATATTTTAAGAATCAGTTTGTATTAGTAGTAGTTTTTTAAAATAATTTAAATTACCAAGAAACAAATTTTTGGCTGATTAATTGATACATAGTCGATCATCTCAGTTCCATAACTTCCTTTTAAAAAAATGTTTATTTTGTGCGAATATTACTTTCTTGGTCGCATGAAATTTGTTTTTTTTACATCAGAAACAAAAATATTAGTATTATTGAACTTGTTCTTACGGTATTTTATATAAATTGTATGTAATTAAATTGTTTGTATTACTAAGTAGGCTAGCACATTTGATACCATAATCCTGAGCTTTGATTTTTAAAATAGTAATTTTAATTATTGTTATTTTATAAATGCTGCACTTCTATTTGTTTTCAGCATGCTGGAAATTTATAACCAACTTAACAAATTGTATACTTTTTTTTATTTTAACATTGGGTCTAATATCTGATCAGTTTGTAATTTAGTCATTTGGTTAGTCTTTACTAAAAACCTAAAATCTGTTTTGTGTATATATTACGATTTATGAAAAGTTAAAATAATTTTAGACCTATTATGACCTTGGAAATTGCTCGTTTGTTTAGGCAACAGGAAATATTTGCTGAACCTGTTGTAGTGTGTTGATACTGTATGGGGATACAATAATAAAAAAGTCTTCCTCATTCTATATATGCATTTTTTTTATTCAACAATATAACTTATTTTGTGAATTAGCAGGAAAAATGCTAAGCTTATATATTTGAATAAGTCATAGCATAATCAGGTTGCATTTTAACATGCCGTTAATCCAAACAAAAACAAATAGATAATTCAGAATTAAAGGAATAAAAAGTATGAAAGTATGTACAATGTTTTCTTGTTAAATCCTTTCTGGAGAATGTGATTGACCTTTTCCACTATGTTCATGTTATAAAATTTCAAGTACACACACACACACACACACACACACACACACACACACACACACACACACATTTATGGTGTTTGTTATTGTTACATTATTTAATAAATATTTACCAATTCTTAATCTGTATAGCCACGCCTACCAAACTGCATGCTCATGAGCCACATGGCTAGATGATAAAATGAAAAGAATATCTGTTTTATGATATCCTGTGTATATATTGTTCTTTGTGTGTGTGTGTGCGCTTGCGCGCGCTTGTATTCTTTGGGTGCGTGCGTGGGAAAATTAATATGCGATAGACCAAATATTCAAAATTGTTCTTTTTGTAGATGTGTGAATTTTAGCTTTGCAACTTTCTTAAAGTTGCAATAAGGAACATAATGCTCGATTCATTTACGGTATATTGTTTAAATGTTGTTTAGAATAAAAGAACACAAAAGTTATAAAGAATTCCTTGAACACAAAAGTGTTGCGTCATTGACACTATAAGGAAAGCAGTTGTAGCTTTTTTGATTTATTCAACATTTCTTGCAGCCTCAAAAGTTCCATGAATGTCAAATGAGACATGGCAAAAAATTAACAAAAACTGGGATAATGTGGAACAGTGTAATTAGCTGTTAGTTTCCCTTGAATTAGAGATTACATTTGAACATTCATGTACAATATCAAAAAGCTCATTTTATTTCATGTACTGAATACAGTAAAACGTCAGTTAACCAAAGTCAAGTCGACTTAAATCCAAATTATCTAAAACACATCGTCACAAAAAAAGATTTAGAAAAATGATGAGGAATAAGTAAAATGTACGGGTATAAGGGCGAGATTGCATGGGCTAGCAAAGAAGTAAGTCCCTGATCTGGAGTTGACTTTCTCAGCCACCAACTCCTCAGTCTAAATATAGCTATATTGTCAATCTGCAAGGGGCATTCCCACCCCACAACACTGATATCCACATTAGTCACTAACTGTCAGTACAGAAGTGCAGATCAAGCTTAAGTTTAGATTGCACTAAAATTTGTTACACAATGCAGTGAGTCAGTTCCAGTTGACATCCTTCTAATGAAAAGATGGTGAGACAGTGCTGCTTAGAAATGATGTTAGGGATGTAATAAATGAAAATTAATGTTTTTTAACAGATAATTAATACACTATAACATATCTAAAGTACAGTATACAGTTTATTGCTGTAAGCCTAAAAATGTAATTTTTAACTTCAATAAAGAACATAAGTCATGTACAGCCCAAAAAGAGGTTAGAATCATTTGACATTCAAAACTTCTGGCATTAATTATATACAAAAAAGGTGTTACATATGTATGGCATAACCGAAAAATCATTTTCTGAAACTGCTTCCCCCCCCTTTTATTTTGTATAACCAGAGTTGTACTGTATTTCGATTTATAAGAAGTAGACAGTGCACAGCTTTACATTTTAAACATATTGATAAGAGGTAAAAATAAATTATTATACACTGTCTTAATAAGCAACCTTTTTGAGAAGCCTATTGGTAAAAACTTAATGCCAGAATAGGATGGATTACTACATGCATACAATACTGTCAAAATTATGTTGAAACATAGTCCTGGATAATAATATCACTGAAAACCTGAAAGTTTTATTAATAAAATGTTTAGGTACTATATTTTTGAGTTTTTGATAGCACATGTAGAAAACAAATTTGTATTATTAACTTTTTTATAAAGAATTGTCCTAAAGGTATTGGTAAATTAAAATAAAAAAAAAAATATAAAAAGTGTAGATGAAAAGGGTTATTGAACATTTGAGATAATAAAAGAATTTGTGTTTCCAATGTATAACTTGGTTTGAAAGGCAACAGAAACAAAAGGGCTCGTTAGATATGCAACATGAGATGTAGGATATACAGTATGGAGTAATTATAGTGAGCAGGAGCGTAACCCTAGCCGAGTCACAGTTACTGCCTCTGGCTGCTTTAATTGTTTTAGCTTATAATTACAAATTTAAATGCATGAATGCTAGTATGTAAGCTTCAGTACTATTGTTACGCACATATTAAATTCCTTTTTTAGTTAGTTGAAGTAGTTAGTAAACCTGGGTAGCTGTTCATATTATTTTCATTTAATTGGCTTAGATATTTAGTCTTGATTAAGTAGGACATGGAAAACAGTGATTACAGGTCTCATTACAATGATTACTAAGTTTTTAGTTTTGAAATAACAATTAGTAGTAGATATTTAGAAACTACGTAATAAAAATAAAAATACAACATAATTTAATCATGCCAATCAGAGCCATTTTTCACTTTTTTAATAATTTTAAAGTGTTTTATTTCTTTTTATATTTCGATTGTAGCTTAAACTTGTAGAAATTAATATTTAAGCTAACCAGATTATAGGAGAAAGTGGTTAGCTTTATTCCTAACAAAATCTTGTGCTGCAACTACTCATTCAGACAACCAGTGGCGGCTCGTAGCTAAAAGTAGTTCCAGAAAATATTTAACTTTTGTTTTAAAATGTTTTGTTTTTTTGTGTGTGTTATTTTAAGGCGAAAAGCAAATTGAGGCTATTATCGCCTCCGTAAATATAAGTGTGAGTGTTAAGTGTTAAAGTCATAAGTGTAGTGTTGTAAGTGTGTGTTAGACTCGGGTACCATGAGGGACATCTAAATCCTCTCAATAAGTGCAGCTAGTCTGCACCCCCTGCGGGGCTTTGTTTTAAAATTGTGTAAAAGTAAACAAATGTGTATACAAAAAAATTTATTCAGAAACTTGAGATAAAATCTTAAAAGAACAAAATCAAACAATTTTTACTTACTTTAACCTAAATTCTTACAGTTCAAACTTAATCTACTCATTTAAAAGTTAAATCGATTTCTTTTTAATTTACCGAAAAAAATAAGTAATTTTCTCATTGATCTCTAGATGACAACTGAGGAAATTCATCTCCATTGAAAGCACTGCAAGCACATTAGTCTTTTCAAATGTTCAGACAAGTTTTATTCTTAAAAAAAAATCAAATAAAATAACTGTAAGTTGGGTAATAAATGATCTAATTCTTCACTTTATCCACATTCCAGAATATGGTGTATGGTTTTAAGTACAACACACACCGAGTAAAAAAAAAAATTCCCTTTCACAGCTCTGTCTTTCTTTCAGACTCGCATGCAACTTCCTACGTGTGCATGCACATAATAGTCAAAAACACCTTACCACTGGAACTGTGAAGCGCATAGTTCCATAAAAAGATTTTTGTACCTTTTTCATAAACTGGGGGATGGTTACTCCAAAAATTATATTATGGGTCTATTACAAGCAAAAGAGTTTGTCAGTTATTGTGTCCTAGGTTTCTCTCTCTTACCAATAAGGAGAATCAAAATCACATGATTCAGTAACATGGTCTGAATGCCTGCCCCTGCCCCTTCACTCTTTCTTTGGTTGCCTGTAATTCATAAAAAATACTTTGCATTTGTTATGAGAAAAGCCATCTTTTTGAAGGGGTTTGCAAATAATGTAATCTAGCTTTGTAGTATTCAAAAGTTAAAGTTAGTATTTTTTTAAGTTCAGGAAATTATTTGAATTTTTTTGTGATTCCAAATGGGTTTGAATTATCCAGTCATATCTGTATTTGAAAAGAATAATCTATAACCGGTACATATATTAAATAAATAGAAATACAATCAAACACTAATTTGCTCTTCATAAAAAGATTCACTAACTCGTTCTTTGAATCCTGCATAGGGTAATTTATCACGGTTGGTGTTTTATTGTGAGTGATATCAACAGAAAATGAATCACTTGTTTGCAAGCATTTATCCACTTAGTCCACTTAAGTTTCATGCAGTATTATTATGAAGTGATATTAAGTTTCATGCAGTATTATTATGAAGTGATATTACCACACCCTTCAATTAGAAACAATAAAGATAGGCTTTTTTATATATAATATGTTGTTATATGTTATTAGTTATGTTATGTTTAGTTAGGTTATATGTAGTGATTCGTTTCAAACTCTCACAATAAATAGTGACTCTGTCCTTGAACATCTGTATACAGAATAATTGTTCTTAAAATCCATAATATGTTTTTAAGAACAACCACACAACACAATATTGTAAGAAAATTGATTGATAAAACTACTGTTATTAGAGAAATAAACTTAGTCTTTATTTCTGCATGACTTTTGGTAGTAGACATTATTCTCTGATTAAAGGAGAAATATAAATATTACTTACATTTGATCATACCATTGTAACAAAATATTAATTACATGGTTGCACTGTATAAAGAAACAACCATGATTTGCTGCAATAGTTTTGCTTCTTTATTTCTTGTTCCTGGATTGTTTTGAAAGGTGGTAGCCTACAAAGAAAGCAACCAAAAGTGAGGATTTGATAAACCATTCCTCTTTTTGTATTGATAGTTCAATATAGGTCATGATGTATTTTTTTCGTAAAGTTTTTGGAATCAGTTTTCCTCAAAAATTTTAATCATATTTGAAACATTTTTTTTGCAATGTTGAAACATATTTCATTCATCTTCTAAATTCCTGATACGATTAGAACATATCGTATCAAATTCTCACTTTTTTACTTCCCACATTGTTGACCTCTTTACCACGTGTGACATTTTTTTCATCTTGAAATCTATTATTGCTGAAACATTTTTATTCATTTGAAATATTGTTTTCATTTTCTAAATCCATAATTTTTTGATTCAAACACACATCTGTTAGTTCTCACTTTTTTACTTTTCTTGGTGCATATTTTAAGCTTTTTATAACCCTTTTTACATTTGCCCACCTTTGACAAATTTTTTCATCTTTCCAGTTTTGCATAGGTATTTTGTACTCCTAAATGAAACATTTTTGTAGTGTAGCAATATGTTGTTTTTATTTTTCTTCTAAATAGGTAACATTTTAGTGAGTTGAACACAAATCTTGTCACATTAGGTTCACACCTTCTGTACTGTATTGTTGTCTGTGTTTTCAAGTTCATGTTGGTAAATAGTAAGGAAATCAGACTTTTAATTTGCTTTTCATAAAAAAATCCACTATCATGCTCTCTGAATCTGCATAATGTAATTTAGTATTCTCATCACATTCTAATCCTTTTCATCTTTGCTGTCTTGTGAGGTTTCTTATTAAATTATGTAACATATTTATTTGCATTTTATGTTTTGATATGAAGTTACTTTAAATATTTTGCTTTAACTAACTTTGATACAATTTAGCAAAACTAAAATACTCAGTCATGTAATTTTGGAAGAACATTACCTTAAGTTTTTGTGTAACTGTTTGAAATTCCTTTTTAGTTCTTTCACTTGTCTCCATTGTAATTTTTTATATGTGAATCTTGTACAAATTTATCTTACCAAAATTATGATTGACACATAATTTGCCAAAGTTGAATGACAATACAACTCATATATTGTAATTATTTATTTAATTGTAATAATTTAGTAAATAAATATAGTGAAATATACATTTAAATTTAAGAAATAATTTTAATTGTTGTATTAAATTATTAATTTTTCTATTATGTTTAAGTTGGATATGATCCAATTTTTTTAAAAATTAACCACTCGTAATCTATTGAACCCCTAAAATGCAACTAAAATACAAAAAAGCAACTAGCTTAACCTGTCTTGAGATTTTATGTGTAACAACATATTTATTAAAAAAAATCATATGAATTACCAATATTATTTAAATTTCTTATTTCTGATATATAACTAATGTGTTTATAGGCTTTGGCTACCTATACCCTAGCTTTTACAAAAGTACTTTTACTTTTTGAATTACTATAAATTTTAAAATAATTATTTTATTTTATGTGCTTTTTATTCTCACAAACAAAATTTTTTATTAGTTGTAAAACTATTCTCATTACTCTATTGTGGGTTTCCTGTCAAAACGCTTCAAAACTTCATCATTATTATTATTGCCTCCAAAATATGTGTGTGTGTTTTTTGCTTAACGTCCATACTTTATGCCAGTTAGACTAATGAGGATGATAGGTTAACGGTAAGGGAAACTCTGATGCCTCATCCTCATTATTCTAACTGGCATGAAATATAGATGTTAAGAAAAAAGTCCTACAATTCTATGCCATCGAGCTATTATATCTGCTTATGTGATCATATTTTTTTACAGATTTTTAGTTTTTTAAAACTAATGTTCTGATACACTGGTTATGTAACCAGTCTGTTACAGTCTGCATTACAGTAAGACATACAGTAATCAGTTTAGAACAGAAAGTGTTCACTGTAAGCTATTTTGTTGTTCACCATGTTTGTTTTATTTGCAGCTTGTCAATGTGGGCATCAACCAAGCGAGTGTCAGCTTCAATTCGCTCACCATGGAATCTGACAAATTTATCTGTGTTAGAGAAAAAGTCGGTGAATCTTCTCAAGTAGTGATCATAGATCTGAACGATGCAAGCAGTCCTATTCGTAAACCCATTTCTGCAGATTCAGCCATCATGAATCCAGCGAGTAAAGTAATTGCGCTCAAGGGCAAAGCAGGAACTGATGGAACTGCTGCAGGTAATTGTAAGTCAGTTGCTTTCTGTGGGTGTAGGTGTTAGTGATGTGAAACTTTGAAGCATGTGTTAATTATTTATCTTGAATGGCATATTTGGTGGTAGTGTACTAAAATTTTGGTACAAAATTTTTATAAATAAAGTCATTTTGTATGACAAGTCTGTACAGAGTGAGTTCTAAATGTCTTGCCCTTTCCAAAAGCTTTACCTATATTTCTCCATATAATGCATCCGAACCACCATCAATACTTAATTTTGATAGAGTGGTATTTTCAATCTTTTTTGAATGAACTTACTTTTTCAGAGATGAATGTGGTATTGTGGTACATAATTTCGGAACATTTGTTTGTTCATTATAATTTGTTTTAAAGAAAAATGTAGTTTTATAATTCCTTGTACATAGTAAATTAATTCCTTGTAAAATTTTAAATACTGTTTCTAAAATATTGCCAATGATTGTTAGGTGCTAAATACTTAATTTTAATAAGGTTGATAATTTCAGCCACCATCATTTTATAAATCATCATTAATTGTTGTTGAATATGTAATATAAAAACTACTGATATGTTTAGAACAAAAAATTTGGTTTGCAGCATTTTATTCAACCTATGAAATTGGTTTGAAATCATATGCCACAAGGCTACATTTACATTTAGTAATACATTTATATTTCAATAAAAGGCTTAATGTAATGTAAGTGGATGGTTATTTTCTTCTTAGGCATGTAGCATAAAAGTTAATACGGAATAATGGAAATATGGTTTGTCCTTACCTTAGTATTTTTTTTTTATATTCCGTAAACAGAACAACTTCTCAAATCTTTTCTTCAAGTATCCATAAAAAAAGAAAAAAAATTGGAAACTAAACAAGTGCCTACAACTCTTTTTTTTCTTTACTTATCCAGACGTTTTATGAAATTTATCTTTTTGTTGTAGTGTGTATGCTAAGTTATTGTATTGTACTTGAATTTTAACTATCAGTGGGAAAAAATATTGAAATATAGTTACAACAGTTAAATAAAGGATGGGCAGGAAGAGTTGGATTAACTCTTAATTTGTTTTGACAAAGTTTGTTACAATTCAGGTTTTTATTTCATACAATATTACTTTACACACTGTAAATGACTTTATTTAGATATAAATACATGTTTATTTTTCTATCTTCTACAATACAAAATATTACTGAATATTTGAAAATTTCAGAAAATGTTTCGAAAGATCTGGTGAAGGAATGTTTACAGCTCTTGTGAACAGATAATAGAAGTTAATATTTTGATATGATAATATTAATTATAATAATTAATTTTCTATTTTCATTATTAAACAGAAATTTTTGAGGGTTTTTTTGTATGTCACGGTTAAATTAATGAGGATGTACGTTAGTCATTGTATAAGAGGGTTTCAACTTCCCATAGGTTTATTTGGTAATACAGTGAAACTTCCCAAAAACACACTGCCTTGACCATGTAAAATGTCCTGTTGTTGAGGAGTGTCCGCTGTTGGGAGAAGTAAGTTAGAGCCTATTGTATATAGGCTAGCTAATTCCTATAGCAAATGGGTATTTTGTGATAATTTTGCAATTTTTTTTTTTTTTTAGACAATAAACCAACAGAAATGGAATTGGATTTTTCATAATACTAATTTTATGTAAAAACACAATTTTTCAAGATAAATGGCTTATATATTTGAAAACAGTATAACCTATCATAACTGACCTCGGAGTAATGAACCCTGTGTTCGTCTGTTTGGTACCATATGCTGCTGATATCTTCATATTGACAATTCCGGGAAAGTGGGCAATTCCATTTAGTTTGTGAGATAGTTAAAACACAGTGTAAAATAGAGAAGAGTAATACAAGAAGAAAAAAAAATCTAGATCCTTTGCATAAGTAACTGCTAACAAACAGACTTATAATACTGGCCCTATTTTGATTTGCCCATCTGTAACGAATGAACAAAGCATATTAATCTGTTTCTCCTTGCTGGAGCCCTCAAGTGAATTATGGTAAAACTACGCAGAAAACAATTCTCATATAGTCTTTGAAACACCATATGAGAATTGGAGTGAAGTGAGACAATCGTAGTTTGTTCTTTTTTGATACTGTCAAAAAAAACATCATTTCTATGCCTCTCTTACGTGCAACATGGTATTATTCCTGCTCCACTTCTTGTATATGTGTTCTTTCCAAACTCTTTGTTTCCAGAAAATGATCTACAAAGAAAACACTGATAGAATGATACTGACAAATGCAAACCTAAAGAAAAATGTAAAAGTTTTAAAATAAATGATGTGGCAGAGTAAAGAAGACATCTAATCTTGATGAAAAAATTTAAAAATAAAAAGTTACTAAATTTATTCCAAAGCTAACCTTGAAATTTCATTACTAAGCAGATAGTCGTGTAACATTATCAAATAGTGTTAATTCAAACTATCATGTTCTGCAGTTTTTATTTGTGGTACCTGTTGACTCTTTTTATAGTTTTAACATATGCATTTATTTTGAAACAAACTAATAGTGTTAATTTGAAGATGAATATTAATTTTAAACTCCTTGGTAAGTTTTATTTGTTATAATAGTATATGGTTAATGTTCTATAAAAATTCATCTTTTACAGCTCAAAAGACGCTACAAATATTTAATATAGAGATGAAAAGCAAAATGAAAGCTCATACAATGAGTGATGACGTTATATTTTGGAAATGGATATCATTGAATACTTTAGCACTGGTCACTGAGACATCTGTGTACCACTGGAGTATGGAAGGTAAAGGAATATTTATTTGATATGTACAAATTACTTTTTGTATTACGGTAACATCTTTGCTCAACAAGGCTGTTGGGGATTGGGTTTGTAACTGAAATATACAGTGGAGTCTCGATTAACCTTCATGATTTTAACCGACAGTTTCTGTTAACCATCAGGAAGTTAACTCTGTTATTTGTCATTGTTAAACAGTCTTCCATAGTAAATAATTTGTAATAAATAAAAATTTTTTGATAAAACACTAACTTAACATGACTTATTAATAGTATATGCATGCTACCCTAAGCAAACATTGATAATCGACAAGTAAACGATCCTATTATCTTATTTGAATGTGATAGAAACATTTTAAATAAAGTCCACAAATTCTAAAAGATTGCATAATTTTGCTATTAAAAGATAAATACTCTTACACTGTTTAAGATAATACCATTCAGAGTATTAGTCGATCATGTAACAGTCACGTGAGTACTCTTTAAGTGGCATGCGATGTTCTCGCATATGTTATGTGAATACTTATCAGATTGTTAAGTATGGATAATTTACTGTAATAAAGACCTATATGTGTAAAATTTGTATGATACATAATTAGAGTCTGTGCTATAATCAGAGTACAGTATGTTTTTATTAGTTGCCGAAAGTATGGGTGGGTGTATTTCTGTTCTGTTACCTGTCACTCCATGATACCGAGAATGACGGTTAATCAAGACTTCACTGTACTTTATAAAAACTAAGTAAAAGGAGGATATGGTAGTGGGGAAAATGACAAGAAGTATAGGTTTTAAAAGTATATTAGGGATATAATTATTTGGATCATGTTTATCTGAAATGATTTTAAAAAATTTTAAATAGAATTTAAAATTTAAATTTAAAAATAGGAAAGTAGGACTTTTTTGTATTTCTGTGATGACAAAAATCAGATTATTTTACAGAATTTAATAATTAACTTAAAGGTACTTTTAACATAGTAAAGGAATAATTTTTAATAGATATCACTGATTAATATCATGTCAGCTAATCTCACATATATGTCTCAACTGTGTATCAAATGTCAAAAAACAACAGTATAGGGACAGTTAGGATACTGTAATGTACATAGTTGCTATATATTTTCTCTTTATTTTTAGTCAAAAGAATTTTACCTTTACATTTACATTGTTTCACCAGGCACCAAAAGACACTCGACTGATGATCCTTTATTGTTACAAAACAATTTTTTTTCACATGCATTTGTGAAATATCTAATTAAATTGATTAAAAAAGTATCACAAAAATATGACATTTGTTAATGTACCTTAGTAAGCAGTGGTGTTTTTCTTTTTGGAGGGGGGATGAGTGAAGACATATTATAGCACTTCCCAGAGAGTTCAGAACCTGAACATTTAAATATTCTATTGAATATTTCAATAGATGCATTTTCTTGTATTTTTCTGTAATGATGGTAATTTATGCCAGTTATTAATGAGGACAAAGGATCAGCACTAGTGGCAAGGAAAAAGCTTATGACAGTAACTCCAGTCGTGAACCTACAATCTCATGGTACCTGAGTTCGAAACTGCAGTTTGCCACCTCAGACGTGCTGAAGCCTTGCAGTTATGTTAATTGTTTATAAAACATTACAGTACATTGACTAAGATGTCCTTTATTATAATAAACCTTACGAGAATCATGTGTTAATGATCCCACAAAATCTGGATTAGGGGCGAGAAACCTACATATATGATTTTGATTCCTCGCATGCCTTGCCATTGGTAGTACCTAACAATTTACTCAAGTATACTACAAATTCTCGTATTTGAAATACTATACATTCTGTTTTAATTATTGACAAGCATACGCAATAAAATAAATGCTTTAAGAAACATATACTTAAAACGTGTGAACAATAATTTATACTGTATTTGTAATAGTTTATAAGTAATACTTTTACGATATTTGAAATTACTTTGTGATTTTCCTTTCTCTGGAAGGGGGAGTGATTGCTCTGTCAGTAGGAGGATCCCACCAAAGTTATGCCGCTGTGAGTAGTACAGTGTGTCATATTGATAATTCCTACTGAAACATTGGACGCTTGAAAAATTTTCGATAAATCGTATTTATAAACAATGCGTTTTAATCATTTTCCCTATTTCGTACTGAAGAAACTCGATTACCATCCTGATAATTCGTACTGGGGCTAGCCTTCGCCTATACAAATCAATAACTGGGTACATTTTTTGCTTATACTATGTATGCACAACATTGTTTATTTATTGAATTATAAGTCTGTACTGTAATCAGTAACTGTAAAACCCATTCATTTCAAACACATTTACTTACTGATAAAATATGGCTCATCTGTCATTATGAAATGGAAAAGCAATGTCTTAAGAATTTTAGGCATCTAGCGCCACAGAGCTAGTGCACAAATAAACTGTACTGTTAAACAGAAACGACATTATACTTGGGTGCACAGACTAAACAGAGTAAGGCAGTAAATGTTTAGATAATAAACAGTTATAGAGACATATTTATTGGAGTGTTAGGTATAAGTTAGTTCTTATAGAAACTTCAAGTGCAATATCATTTATGTAGAGCTGTTGTTACTTGTTAATGGTGATAACTATTGCGTCAAAATATAAGCTTCTTCCTCTTGCTATCAAAATATGTATTGTACATAACAACTGTACTGTAAATTGTTACACACTCTATTTTACAAATTTTCAAAAATCAACCTCCACATTTTGAGCTCTATATTTCGAAATCCTTAATAATTTAGATTTTTTCCCAGGACCTTGAAGTACAAAATATTGAGTAGTGATTATTAAACAATTCTTTTTATAATATAGCTTAAACCTTTCCTGAATAGTAATAACTTAGTTTAATGCAAGCCTTGTGGTGTTTCAGGTGATTCGGTACCTCAGAAAATGTTTGATAGACATTCTAGTCTCAATGGTTGTCAGATTATTAATTACAGGACGGATCCAAAGCAGGCTTGGTTGTTGTTGATTGGAATATCGGCACAAGTAGGCATTTAATAATACTTAGGCTACTTATCTATATAATTACAGAGTGACCACTCAACCATGAAAATAGTAAATAAGCTGTGAATTTCATATACTTGGAGAAAATTTGAAATAAGCCGTAAATTTTGGTGTTAAACCTTCAGAATTAAATTTTTTTTAAGCGTGATGAAAACCTTGTAGCAGAATTTAGTATTATAACCATTTCAAATTCAAAAGACAATCCCATAGAACGTTGACATTACAAGCAGTAATGCGTCAATGATGATTGATGGCTGACACAACTTGTCTTCATAACACAATATTGTTCTAGGTGGGAAGAATAGGTTGCACCATTCTCTAAGTAAATACTTGTTATTGTTTATCACTAGATCTGCTGGACTGAAGTTTATTGGTTGCATGTTGCATTACTGTGTTATTCTGTAGTGTGAGCATAAATTCTTGTTACCTGCAGCTATTTTGTTTTAAGTTTTTCAGAAGAAGATTTTCATCAGTATATTCAGTAAGAGCCAAAAAATAAATAACTGTAGCCATTTTGAGTATTCGGCACATGCTTTACAAAACTACCAGATTACTTAGCGAATTAAATAATAGGTATTACAAGTAGAGAAGTTACAAGTCAGTTTTACAAAGTTGCTGTCCTTAGCCAATGAATGTAATGAGGAAAACTATAATAAATTTGCTAGAATGCATTTTTTCCATTACTATTCAAGTTTTAATGTTAGTTTAAATTTTGTACCACATATAGGTAAAATAAGCGATTTTTTCTTACGTTTGTCAAGTAAGAGATGTATCTATTGTCAAATAAAAAATTCTCAGTTTCTTTAATACCGAAAAAACATTGCGTTTTTTTGAAAGGTAGTTTCAAAAAACTGATTTTGTATTTAAAAAAGTGCATTACAGTAAATATTATAATGCCGCATAAAACCTTTATGAAAAAAACCTAGGTTATGCTAATCTAAATTAGGCTTATTTATTTTTATTCAAGTAAACTTTAGACAGGTAATATTAGGTATTGCAATGCATGCATGTGGTGATTTTATTTTAGAGATTGTTGTGAGTTCATAAAAACATAAATGACTCCTATTTGGGACTGTTGTAAACTCAGTCAGACTGGCACCTGTTGATTCCATTAGTGGTGTCTGATGTGTCTGTCATTACAGTCAACAGTTTATTTATACTTTCCTTGTTATGTTGACTGGATAAGGCTTTCTGCCTCTGGTGTACATTTTTTTAATGACCCTGTTTGATCTGCAAGTTTTATTTTATTGTATTGTTTTTAACTCTTGCTTTTCAATTGTTTGTTTATTTAAGTGTCTGAGAAATTGTTAACTGTGTGTGTACTATTATTGCTTATAAACATTAGACCAGTATCTCACAAAGTCTCTCACCAGTTCGTCGGTCTCACAAAGTCAGTGTATTGTCAAAATCTAAATTATAAATCACCTTTATAATTTGATTTTATTATTATCAGTTAGCGAATTTCCATTGGAAAAATGAACTATTGGAGTACTATCGGGGTAAGACTCAGAACTGTGAACTTCGAAATGAGCACCAAAACTGGTTTTGATCTAAAGATAATCTAAAGATAATTTTTTAGGGATCGTAAACAGATTATCAATTGTCTTGTTATATTATCATAGATAGAACTCAAGTTCCATCACCCATCTAAGAAATAACAGCAATTGGGCTACATTATTGGAAAACTGCATCAGCTCAATTGTAAGCTCTAAACGTGTAAGAATTTTCACAAACTAAATAGAGTCTTTCAGTAAAATGGCATTTTCTGTAATTGTTCAAGTTGTAGTAATAAACCATTTCCTGTATAAGATAAATATTAATTTTAAAAAAAAGAAAAGACTTTGGGGTCTTGCTTATGTATTGCATTCATGTCACCTGTTCCTGAACATGTATCACCACCAGGGAATTTTACTGCTGCGTTCTCTATATTCTGTAGAATGTGTTGCTAGAATTAGAATTTTAAAGATAGTTCTACTAATGTGTCAGATATTTTAAAGTAATTAAGAAAATTATCCAAATGGTTCTTCAATTAACTGGTCAAATTCATGCCCTTACACAGTTACTGCTGTGAAATAACAAAATTTTTTGACCTTGAAATTGTGAAAAAGTTGTGGATTTGAAAAATTCATTTGAGTGATCACTTTGAATTATTACTAAGATGCTGCGATTATTTTGGACAGAAAAGGAGGAAACGCGCACACACACACACATCATCATCAATCCCTATCTGAAAAATATTTCACAATTAGAAATATTTTGTAAGCATTTTTATTTTGTGTGGATCTTCAGTGGTCTGGACAGGATCCAATCTAGACTGAATAAACAAGTCTTGTTTTTTTTACTTTACTATCATTATTTATACATTTTTATAAAATTTGTTTGCTCTCATTTGCTTACCATTAACTTTGTTTTATAACCTTTGTAATTGTATTTGTTACGAGTAAATAAATATATTAACATAGTATATTTCTATGTATATTTCTCATTCAGTATCCATAAATATCAGGCTTAAACTTAGTCCAGTTTTGTATTTTAATGTCTTCTTTCAGATTTTCGTTCAAGTTTCAGTTTGGTTTGTTTTTAAAAATTTCAGCAAAATCGAGTAGTTGGTGCAATGCAGCTATATTCTGTGGAACGTAAATGTTCTCAACCGATTGAAGGCCACGCAGCATCATTTGCTCAGTTCAAAATGGAAGGCAATGCCGAGCCATCGACATTGTTTTGTTTTGCTGTGAGAACTGTTCAGGGAGGAAAGGTACATATTTCTAACTTAAGTAAAATAATATAACAATGCCAATAATTCCATCAGTTAAAAACTAAATAAAAAGAAGTAAAAATAATAATAGTAATAATAATACTTAGATTATTAGGATAAATAAAGGGGAAGAAAATCGTCATAATCCTCCCCATGATGATAGAAAGATGGATAATTCGAAATCTTATTATGTTGCCAGTGACAAAATGAAAAATATGCCTAATAAAATATGCAACGTATTTTTGCTACTATAAATGATAAAACAACTTTATTCCTTGTATTATATGTAATTGTCAATAAATTTCTTTTAATCTTCACTACCATTATCTTTAAAAAGTAACCTACTAAAAGTACCTCCTTTACCTTTTAGCGTGCAATATATTTTAAGCAATACTATACTCTCCCGCATGAATATTGGAAATAAGTAGGCTTGGCTTATGCCAGTATATGTTGTTCCTAAGCATCATTATTTATAAGTTGTCTCAGTATCATTTTTAAATCAGAAAACAAGTAATAGGAACACACATACACACACACACACACACACACACACACAAAGTAAAACAGTTTCAGGTATAAAAAGTAATACGTATGTACACTGATTACACTACTCAACAAAAACTTTTATTACAAAACTAAATAAGCCAAAAATTAAAAATTAAAGTAACTGATATAATGGATATAAACATGATAGAAATCAGAAATAAAGATGACTAAAATGATAGAAAATGTGTTGTTAAGGCTATAATATTTCAACTGTATAACGAACAGCTGTCCTGCCAAATAGAATAAAGAAAAATGATAGACAATATACTCTAAAGTCATAGCACTACAGTGATGGAAATTGCTGTTCGCAATGCATATACACTAACATGTTAAAGGGTTAATTCCAGGAAATAACAAATCCATTTTCTTCTGCAAAATAAATATGTTGAACATGTAAGAATAATTTCTAGCCATTAATAAAAATTGATATTGTGAAATTTTTTTGTAAATAATTTTGTTCTGCAGTTGCACATTATCGAAGTAGGCCAACCACCAGCAGGAAACCAACCATTTACAAAAAAAGCTGTGGATGTATTCTTCCCTCCTGAGGCTCAGAATGATTTCCCTGTAGCTATGCAAGTAAGTATTATTTTTTCAAATAAATTAATTTTATTCTGGACTTTGACAGATTTGAATTGTATGGTGTGGTCAATAAATAGATATACAGTTAATCCATGATTGAACGTTAGTTTCTGTTAATAAAAGTTCATTACAATAATTAAATATTAAATTTGCTGTACATTTCTTAGAGAAATAATGAAAGCAACAAACAAAAGTGTAAACAATAATTAGTACAATATGTACTGCATCCTATGTATAGTAGGCAGATTGCTGCAGAAAATAATCTATGCTTTATTACTGAGTGATACAGGTGCCAAAATGGGGCATATTTTTGTTTTATTTATGAGTCAGTCACTTTTTGGTCCATCTACTATAAACTTTCACGTGTGTTGTCAGTTGCAGACATTGAAGTTGATATGCTGAAGTGATTAGGATGTTTATATTATTTATTGCTTAGTGAGTAGTGGCTTAGCCATTTCAGCATTTGATTAAAATACTATAATTGTAGTTCCTGGTATTAGAATTGGAACGCTTAATTTACCCAAAATGTTGTTATATAAATATTTTGAAATTAAATATATATATATATATATATATATATATATATATATATATATATACATATACATATATATATATATATATATATACACATATATATATATATATATATATATATATATATATATATATATATTATTTTATTTTTTAGGTGAGCTCTAAATATGATGTTATATACCTTATTACAAAGTATGGCTACATCCATCTGTATGACATTGAAACCGCAACCTGTATTTATATGAATCGTATCAGTGGAGATACCATATTTGTGACGGCACCCCACGAAGCGTCTGGTGGCATTATTGGCGTGAACCGCAAAGGGCAGGTGTGTAGATAAAAGCTTTCATTTATTTGAATTATATTAATATTGTTGTAACTTTAAATGTATAAAATACTGAAGTAGCCTAGTGAGAATTTTATGCTGATTTTAAAAATATATATTATTATTTCCTTCGTGTGCACTCATACCTAAATAATTTGAATACTGAAAGATTTTAAAATTTGCAGGTTCTTTCTGTGAGCGTTGAAGAAGATAATATCATCCCTTATATAAACAGTGTTTTGCAAAATCCAGACTTGGCTTTAAGAATAGCAGTGAGAAATAACCTTGCAGGTGCTGAAGATTTATTTGTTCGCAAATTTAACATGCTTTTCCAAGGTGGACAATATGCAGAAGCAGCAAAGGTAACTATTCTGACAATATGTGGAATGATTTTTTTAAAAATAACCACCCACATTTTATTAAACATAATAAGGACAAATATATAACCTCCATATCCAGATATATCTTTGACCTCCAGGTCATTAGATTTTTGAGTACAACATTACTTTTATATGATCTGCAGTCTTAGTATTTGCTGTACTTCCCTAGCCTCTTTAAAGGAAAAGAACATACCCTATCTCCTCCCCCCATGCATTGCTACATACATGCTGTGGTCTATCTAGAAACTGGAAATAGACTCTGTAAGCACCTTATCCTATCAAAGTGACTCTGGAAATTAGTTCAATGAGTATCCTATCATGTTACTGTTAAGTAGCAACTCTAACAAAAAATTGCTTTAAAATATCCAAGATAAAATTGTACAAAATATGTAAATGTAATTTTGTATTCAATAAGTATATAAACAATAAATAATATTGTTAGGTACGCACGCGCGCGCGCGCACACACACACACACACACACACACACACGTATATATATTGAGTTTTAATAACCATTCAAAAAGTGATCCTTTAAGGTCAGGATGCTCATTTCAAAGTTCCAGGTCTGGGTCTCACCATGATGACTGCTCTAGTAGCTCATTTCCCAGTGAAAATTAGCTAATGGAGACTGCACATTTAGTAAAAATTAATTTAAAACTGTTCTAGGTTGCAGCAAATGCACCAAAAGGAATATTGAGGACACCACAAACTATTCAACAGTTCCAACAAGTACCCACACCACAAGGTCAGACTTCACCTTTGCTTCAGTATTTTGGTATTCTTTTGGATCAAGGGCAACTGAATAAGTATGAATCCCTCGAGCTCTGTCGACCTGTTCTTCAGCAAGGGCGGAAGCAGCTGTTAGAAAAGTGGCTCAAAGAAGACAAACTTGAATGTTCTGAGGAACTTGGTGACTTGGTTAAGCAAGCAGATCCAACTTTGGCTCTGTCAGTATACTTGAGAGCAAATGTTCCTAATAAGGTAAATAAAACAGCAACGTAATATTCTAACAAACTAGAAATAAAAAAATTACAAAGCTTACAAAGAAATAATAATTGATAATTCTTTTTATTTACAATTAAAGAATTAACTGAAAGATTTTTTAAGGTAGTTGATTATCTCGTGGAAGGTTCTGCATAACAATAATTTACATTAAAAACATTAAATGAAACATACTATTATTTGATGCTACTTTCATATGAACCTGTTGTTAGGTTTTTCATACACAACTTAGGTTCTTAATTTTTTTGAAAGGAAGTTTCTATTGTTTTCATTATTAATAATGCCTATTTAATTAATTGTTTTTGCAATGAGAGATGAGATGCGTGTTACCTACTTTCACATGGTAGTGATTTGGAGGTTTTATGGTTAATTTCCAATTTTTTTTCAAACTTCTCATAGTTTCCGCACGTATATTTTGTGTTATTTCTGTTGTGCATGTAATAAAGTGTTTTAGCAAAAAATTACGAAAAAACAAACTGCATATATCCTATAATGCAGTCATTGGACTAGATGCAAACACTTTTGACTGCAATATTTTTATTTCTTTATGCAATATTTGTGCATTATTTATTTATTTATATGCATATTGCACTTTATTAAAATTTTCCTAATGGATTTTCTGTGTTAATTAGGTGATTCAGTGTTTTGCTGAAACTGGACAGTTCCAGAAGATAGTTTTGTATGCCAAAAAAGTGGGGTATACTCCAGACTATGTGTTCCTTTTACGAAATGTCATGAGAATTAGTCCAGATCAAGGAGTAGGTTTTGCACAGATGCTTGTGCAAGATGAAGAACCTCTTGCAGATATTAACCAGGTAAATCTATATCATGATTAAAATTGAAATAAGGAATTACATTTTGTATTAATTTAGAACCTTTCCAAATACAGATGAAGGTCAAAGTTAAGGTCTACTAGGTTTGTTGCTGTTTTATACTTTTTCCATTAGTTTATAGACCTAAACTACACTTTCCATTAGAAAGTGTAGACCTAAATTAAATTTAAAATAAGTCTTTTAAAACAATATAAACATTGAAATAGGTTGAAAAGGGATTTAAAGCACAGACTTTTGCTTTAAAAAACCTTTGTTTTCACCACTATCTCAATTCAACATTTAAAGTAATTATTTCTTTTAACTTAAGCAGCTGTAATTCATTAACTGTAAATAATCACTTATTTTATACAGGTTAAAATTTATGTGAACTATCATTCATTGATGGACTAAATAATTTTATAATAATGAAATATTTAAAGTTCTAGGGCATCTTTTATGTGATATATGAAGCATTATATGTATTGATTAATTTAATCAGTATAATAAAAATGGGATGAGTGAGAATATGGGAATAGAATGGTTTAACATTGTAATGTGTATAAGTTTTTTGTACTAAATTTAATTTTCAATAACGTTATTCCATGACTACTTTAAAAAATGTTGTTTATTTATTGCTGATTTTAAGTTGGGTTAATTGTGACCCAACTTATTTGTTACAAGCCAAGCAAGATCTAGAAAATAACATTAGAAAAATTTGCACTTTGTTTAATGATATTTTTTAAAACTTTGGATTAACCTGAATTTTTAATTCAACAAATTTTAGGTAAATGATGTTTTTCTTGCATAACAACATTTGCATAGGATGCTGTAAATAGTAGGTCTGTATGTAACTTGTTTTGTAGTTATAAATTGCTTTTTTGTTTTATTTAAACTTTATTAGGCTGACTATAAATTGTTAAAACATGATTAATCTATGATTATCCTCCCCTTTATTATCCCAAAGGAAACTAAAACTTTTCTTAATCCTTAACACCTTTTTCTTTGTATGTTGCGAATTTATGCTACGATCAAAATTCAAACTGATCCAACATCCATCACTTTTGCATATTATTATGCAGAGGTTTGTTTATTATTCATCATATATACTTTCAGTCTTCCAAACACTTGTATAATATCTCTAGTATGTACTGCTTTCTAATGAATAAATATCGTTTTGAAACAATTATCCATCTAAATACAGTATATTTTCTGGGAAATTATATCAAGATGCACATCAGTTGTAACCTAACACTGTGCATAATTGTTTTCAGTTTTTCCCCTCTAAAAGTTTATAATGTCCTAGTAGTGTTAAGTTCATATATTTTGTAAATATGGTATTTTAGTTATGAAATATATTTATTTCATTGAATATTCTATGATTACAAACACAGATTCAAGTTTTGTGCTAATATTTTCTTATCTGGTTTTGTTTAAAATTTAGGTTACAACCTGTACCTTAAAAAAGTAAATATAATTATCATAAATGTTTTATTGTAATTTACTTGAAAAAATGCTATTTCTAAGTTAGTAGAATTCCAAAATAAGCAATAGGATTATTTTATTTTGAAATTTACTACAAATCAAAATTTTCAAAATTTATATTAAAATTTTTAGCAAAGTAGAAAAAAATAGTAAATATAAAAAAACAAAGAAGTATTTAATTGTAAAGAAAGTATTTAAATATTCATAAAAACTACAAAATAATTTATCACAATTTTTTACTATTGACTAACTTAAAAATTACTATAAGTAATATAAAATGCATAAAAACAAAATTAGTATGTACCTTAAAATTAAAAAATAATTTGTACCTTCAATCTTATTTAATCAATTTTGTAAAAAAAACATCTAAGTTTTTTGAAGTAAAATGTTCAAGCTGTTACTTCAGCAACAGATAAAATACAAATGGACAGAGGTAATTGCAGTGCAAATATTCTAAGGGGAAAGAGTTAACATCTATACTTTATCCCAGTAGTTAATTTAATGATGAGGGGTCAGCGTTAACAGTAAGGGGAAAGGGTCAATAGTAACTGCAGCTCGAAATAGTAACCTTGAGGTGCACAGTTCAGACACAATAGACTGACCGGTGCCTTAGCCACATTGACCACCAAGCCCTATATAGAGCACTTAAAATATAAGAGGAGAGAGATAGTAATTGAATAAATAAATAGATAGTTTTAATAAATATAAGCTCAACTTCATCACACAACTGTATATAACCTTTTTAAATCTAAAATTTCAAAAATTTGCTCAGCGTATTGTATAAAAAAAAAAAATGCAATAAGTAATGTAAATACATACTGAAATTCTACAGATTGTTGACATCTTGATGGAACAAAACATGGTTCAGCAGTGCACTGCTTTCTTGTTGGATGCATTGAAAAATAATCGACCTTCAGAAGGACCGCTGCAGACTCGACTTTTGGAAATGAATCTTATTTCCGCACCTCAGGTAAATAGTTTATGTATTGTTTAAAGACAAACAATAAAGAATATAATATCTATAAAAATGTTTTCTTTAAACTTTATTTCATTAAACAATTTTTTTGTTTAATAAAAGCTCTACTAAATATGTCTCTTTAAACAATGTTTAAAGAAATTAAAAATTTCTATTCTAGTAAATTTTAAACACTATAACATATGTAAATTTTTTAAGAAAACTATTGTTTTTTTCAGTTTTTGATTTTACTTCACAAAGTTTTTTTACCAATGCTTCAGTTAAGTATATGTGATATAAAGAATCAGTCATTAGCTAGCTGATGATAGTTAATTAAAATATTTTTGTTACTTTTTCACAAAAATTTGAAATCAACATCTAAACAGGAAAGTGCTGTTTTGCAATAATCTAGAACTTTCCAAATTAATCCAATGAAGATCAGAGTTCAAAGAAATTAAAATTTTTGTTTAATAACTATGAAATGATTTAGGACATATCATAAATTAATAAATTAAACTTTTTTGTTAAAAATAATATTTTATTGAGGTTGAATATGTTTACTCGAAATAAACTTACCAGTAGCTCCTTTAAATTTTTTTATTAAAATAGGTATTTCAGACTTAATTCCTTAGTTTAAAATAAAAAATTAAGTTTTCCGTAATTTTTTTTTCTAAATGCTGTTCCGAGGTACAGTTTTACTTTTTAACAAGAAAAAACATATAGGCAGTCTAACATTCTATTGCACTTATTTCAGTTATAAATAACTCAATCATTTATAATATGTTAAAATTTAAAAAATACAATTTTGTAACAAAATGTTCATTCTGATAGGGTAATTAATCTCTGATAAATGACTCTGTTTATGCATATTTGTTGAATCTGGAAAGTTGAAAATTGTTGGTTCACTTTGTATATACGCAGTTTACATTGTCTGTGAATGGTGGAGGAGTATTAGCACAACTCTCACCATTTCTCTTTAAAACAATACTAAGCAGTTGGCAATGTTCACTTTTAACTGAATTACTGAAGTTTGAAATTATTTTCATAGAAACTTGTGCTAATTTTGACACATTTGTTTTCCTATATCCAGCATGGATTTTAAATACATGTTTACATCAAGAAATTCTACTACACATAACTTAGTAATAACGGACGAATTTTATCTAGTGTACTGGACATTTAAATTTAGCATTTAGGTGCAGTAATAGTTATTTCCAAATACCATACACTTCATATACTGTACATATTCATATAACTTGAAATATCTTTAGGAATTATGTTTTATCACAAACCTAACTTAACCTAATGTAGATGCTCTTATAAGGGTTTTAAAATTAATTTTTTTTTTTAACGTTTATTAAAGGTCTAAAATTTTTATTGGAAAACATTCTGCTAGAAATTTGTTTTTATATTTTCTAATGACAGATAAATTATATAATATTCTGTGAAATTGCTTAAATTGTATAGAAACAAATTATTTTATCTTACAAGCTCTTCTACGTCACATAAGTGTTTGTCAAAAACAGGGTATTCTGATAAACAGTTGATCACTGGTTAGGATGACAATGAAGATTTTCAACAATTCCTTGCATTGGTAATAATGTTTTATTATTTGTGGCCTTATAACATTTAACCTGGGATAGTACTAATTATATCAAGTTTAAGTTACTGTGATAATGTAGTATACTGTGCAGTTATTCATTTCAACTGTTTTTATCAACCATGTATTTTATGCAGTCATTTTATATATGTAATGATAAAGTCTATAAGTTAAATTTTCATCATATTACCACGTTTTTGTGTTGTGACCACTTAAGTACTTCCAACTTTTTGTTATATGATATTCAAGGTTAGATTTTGACTCAAAAACCCGTTTACTACTGGGATGAAAAATCAAATTACTTCCTTTATAGGCTACAATAATGTTTTTACCAGAACAACTGGTACATAATAATGTACAGCAGAACTTTTTAGATCAGATGTTTTCAAAAGGATCTTGGTGCAATTTCGCGTAAATATCAACCTATGCTATTTTCTTTGTATGTGCAGCATTTACCTGTGTTTCATCCAAATAACAAGTAATGATTTTTTTTTTTTTAAACTAAGATTGTCATGATATCCTTCAATAAAGTCTCTTTGTTCTGTAAAAAGCTGTTACTTCCTCATAAATAAACTTAAATTTTAGAGCTTTTAGTAATTCCTTTTTAATAATAATATTATATAATAAAACAGAGTTAATTTTGACATGTAATAATTATATTAAATTTCTACTTTATTAAAATATAATGAATAATATAATAAAACAAATCTATAATAGGTAGCAGATGCAATCCTGGGGAATCAGATGTTTACGCATTATGATCGTGCCCACATTGCACAACTGTGTGAGAAAGCTGGTTTATTGCAACGTGCTCTAGAACATTATACTGGTAAGTAATCATTTACCACCATGTATTTGGAGTACTTCCTCACTTGAATTTGGAGTTAACATTAAAAATATTTCAATGTTTTTTCTTAATTGTTTTAAATTAAGTGTTACTTATTATTCTAACATTTTTTGAATTATTTTTCAATTTAGAGATTCCAGAACAAAGTTAAATTTACCTAGTTATAGAATCAACAGTAGTATAACCTTACAAGTAGATTTTATAAGTGTAAAAATAGGTATAATCATTTGTGTATACTGCACTGCATAGGTATAGGAAGAGTTTTGTTATTTCTACTATTACTTCTGATTATTTGTGTTCCATAAAAATAACATTTTTTTATGGATTTAGAAGAGACTTTATTTGAATTAATTTTAAATAATTAATATATAGTATTAGATTTTCTGTTCCTTATGGTTATAGGTAGGTAGGACAAAAATTTAAAAAAATTTCATTCCTTCTTTAATCCTTTTTATATTTCATTTTATTTTGTATTTTAAGGCGAAAAGTACATTGAGGCTATTATCGCCTCCCTAAATATAAGTGTGAGTGTAAAGTGTAAGTGTGTGTTAGACTCGGGTAGTGTTAGGTACGTCTAAACCCTCTCAATAGGTGCAGCTAGTCTGCATCCCCCTGCGGGGGTGGTTAACCCTTACAAGGCTATGGACCAGAATATTACACACTGTGTGTAATAAGTGTGAAAACGGCCACTGGCCGATACATCAGCTCAGTTTTTGTTGGCTTACTATAAGCTTATTTTCCACTTAATAATATGTAGCATTTGTATTAAATTAAATGGAAATAACCATAGATTACATTTTCAGTGTCAAAACAAATTTTGTGCTGTTTGATAAATGTTAAACTTTCATCAAATTAAGTATACTACACTTGAGAATATTGGTTGTAGTAAACATAAACAAATATTTTGTTTATTATTTATTTGTGTAAAGTGGTTTTTAATGACATTTTTCTAAGATTTTTTTTGTTAAATGTTTTTTAATCTAATTTGTTAACATTCTAGTGTTCAAGAAAGTAATAATCCTTAATAAGTAACAACATCATAGACCTTGCAGACCTATGTCATATGCTAGTGATTTCACTGTTATTCTTTTGCATTGAGGTTATTCAATTTTGGTTTTTCATAGTGTTAGAGTTTTTATTGAATATTTTCACAGTACATATAATTTTTTTAACATCAAAAAATGATTCATAAATATACTAGCATTGAATATAAATGGACTAGAGGTCATCATTATAAAAAGCATGATCCATATTAGCAACAAAAGTCCAAGTTATTGAACTATCTCTTACTGTGAACGCTGCAAGCTGCGAGAACAAGGGGTGGAGATGTTTGAGAAAATAGTCAGTACTATTATCTATTTACCGTATTTTACAGACTATAAAACACTTTAATTTTTAAACAATTTAAAAAAATAACTTTTTTATCATTTTTATTATTAGATTTCAAAGCCAGACTAAAAAAAAATTCTTAGTTTATTTTATTTTCCATTACGAAACTAGCTACTAACAAAAATATTGTACTGTTACTGATAACACAAATCACTTCCAATTCAAGTTCACTAGCACCATAGACTGCAATGACACATCGTAGGCTAGACAGTGTTTTGGGTTTGTGATGGCGGGGGGAAGGAGACAGTGTTAGCAAGCTTGTGAATCCTCATAACTCATGTTCATTGCATCGGTGCACTGCTGCTGCCAGTTGGATCCAAAGTTGGCAGATGTAAAATACCTTTCGAAAATGTGGCCATCTTTAAGACTGGCGGGAATTTATATTGACATAAAAGTGTCAAACACTGGACATTTATATATTAATTTCGAGTATAAGGTGCACCTGATTTTTGCAGGCAATTTTTCGAAGACAAAAGTATGTCTTATAATCCATAAAATACGGTAACTGAAATTGAACACTTTGCCGCAACATGCCACCAGCATCAAGTGTCCACATACTTTTCATAAATGCTGTCATTCTAGTATGTTTATATTGAATGATACTAACAAACTAGTTGTGAATATGACTCCCTTTACAACACTGTTAGAAATTTAGAAAGTTTATTATGCATGTGACAATAGCTCTTAAAAAGTGTCCTAACAAATAATTTATTGCTATGTTATTTTAAATTTTGCAGTTTTGTACAAAATATAATACTGTATTTTTAGATAAAAGTAGTAAAACCTCTGTAATGTTTTTCTTTAAGTATATTTATTTTATACGTAATTCAAAAAAAAATTAGTTTATTTTTCAAATTTTAATATTTTGTAAATTTAAAATTATAAACTTTTAAATTTATTTTACATTACGTTATTGTAAAATTCATTACAAAATAAAAGCAACAAATTTTGTTGTGATATTTTATTATTTGATAAAGTTTTAAGTACTTTTAAAACACCATGTCAAAAATGCCATTTTAGGATTGGCCATTTTGGGATGCCATGCCCCTGGGCATTTAATCCCTAGTCCTTTTAGTACTGACTGTGAAATTTTTACTTGGCCTTAAAAGCATTAAGAAAAAGTTTTCTTTCTTTTTTTAATTAATTTTTTTTTCTTTTTGTAGTTTAACCATTTTGTATTTGTTATTCTATAATTAAGTTGCACAATATTGAATTCCAGATTTGTACGATATTAAACGTGCGGTCGTACATACACATCTTCTCAGTTCAGACTGGCTTGTAGGATATTTTGGTACCTTATCTGTGGAAGATTCTTTAGAATGTTTAAAGGCTATGCTTACAGCGAACATTCGTCAAAACCTTCAAATATGTGTTCAGGTAATCACAGTATATTAATGTATATGTGAAAATTATTTATTATTAACAATATGGGAAATATAATGTACACGCGTGCACATGCACTTTTTATTTACTAGATAACTGAACTATTAGCCTCATAATACAAGACTTCCATGAAGTCACAAAATGTTCTGTGACATTTAGGTACAATCATTATGGTAAGACCATAAAACAAGTATCAGTACTGATTTCTTAAAAAAAATAATAAATAAAAAAAAATAACTACTGTTATTAATAATAGTTCAAGCTTCACTTGTATCAGGATTTAACCTATGATTTTGCAATGTTTCAGATTGCAACAAAATACCATGAGCAGCTAACCACCAAAGCTTTAATTGATTTGTTTGAATCATTTAAAAGTTATGAAGGCTTATTCTATTTCTTGGGATCAATAGTTAATTTCAGCCAAGATCAAGAAGTTCACTTTAAATATATCCAGGTAAAAATATCTATAGTTTAAGAATTTAAAAAAATGATATGCTTTTTATAAAAATTAACTTTAATTTCTTGAACTCCAATGGATGTGTTCTTGGAGTTACCTTTGCAAAACATTACTTTTACAAAATATAATTTTACTTTAGTATGTCTTTAAGTACAAAATATAATTTTAAAATTTTACTTTAGTATATCTTTAATTTTTATTTTAATGGTTTTGGTATTTCTTAAACAACTGAAGGCCATTAATGACTTGTTCAGAAGAATTAATATTGAAAAAGATATTTTTTTAATTTTATGTTTTGTTAATATAATGGTTTTTATATTTATGTTAATAGGCAGCTTGTAAGACTGGACAGATAAAAGAAGTGGAAAGAATTTGTCGAGAATCAAACTGCTACAATGCTGAGAGAGTCAAGAATTTCTTGAAAGAAGCTAAACTGACTGATCAGTTGCCGCTAATCATCGTTTGTGATCGTTTTGACTTTGTTCATGATTTAGTTCTTTATTTGTATCGCAATAACCTTCAGAAGTATATAGAAATTTACGTTCAAAAAGTAAGTAGACATATTTATATAAGATTAACATTATTTACTAGAGGAAGGGATAGTTCAACCCCAGGCACTGCGATCGACTGACCTATTGTGCAACTTACCTCTTAAAATACCTAGTTCAGCAGATTGGTGCCCCTAGTAAGTTCTAACAACCCACTGACTAGCTCACTCTGCCGAGGATCCCTAGGGTCTTGGAAACCAAAAACCACTAGCCTCCTACTAGCTAGAGCCTCACAATCATAAATTATGTGACCTGTAGTTTCCTCCTCCTTCCTGCACAATCTACACACGGTTTCTCCGTGGTATACACCTATCCTGTTCATGTGCACCCTCAGACCACAGTGCCCTGTTATGAGCTCCATGATCCTCCTGAGTTGTGCTCTGCCCAGGACATCTGCTGCTCCTTTGATTCGTCCAGAAGGAACTTTGCTTAAGAGGCGTTTACTATGGGAATGCCCATGAAGATTGTCCCATCTTACCTGGTGTTGACATGTAATCCACCCATTAATAGAGAAATCTCTAAAGTCGGCCTCAGGTCTGATAAACTTAGATGCGGATCCAAGTCCAGCCAGTTGGTCTGCCTCATTACCCTCAAGTCCCTTATGCCCCGGAACCCAGTGAAGAGTTACCTGTGTTACCCCAGGGCAGAACTTCAAGGTTCTTCCAACATTCCCAGACCAGCTTGGACTGTATTATTAGGACCCGCAAGTGCTTTTATTGCTGCTTGACTATCGTTATGAATATGAATACATGCCTTCTTGAAGCCCTGATCCAAGTTCTCCCGAACAAAATCATTAATGGCCATCACTTCAGCCTGAAATACTGTTGTATGCTGTCCCAGGGTAATTACTTTCTTTAACCCTGGTCTCAGACCGTACACCCCAGCACTTTGCCTGACTTTGTCTTGGAGTCATTTGTATACCATACTATGTCTCCCAGTTTTTCCAACACACTATCTCTCCCCTCAAAGGCCAAGTTGACATCAAAGGGTCTAGATACTGTGTGCCGTTTAACCATCTGATCAGTCCCCATCATCAATATTGGGTCAATGATTTTGTCTGATTCTAGCATGCCCATAAATAGAGGGCTGCCAGCCACCACCACCCTGCACTGTAAGCTGCTTTACGTGCCTCCCCTATGACAAAAAGGTCAATAGGGGAAATCCAAGAATGATCTACATGGCTGCCGTTGGCGCAGTGTCCATACAGCCAGTGATACACAGGCAGGCAACCTCTGCAACTTAGAGACTCTCTGGCACCCCTCTGCTCGATTTTATTCCACAGCACCATAGCACATTATAAGTCTAATGATGCCAGTATAGATAAACTTCATCATTCCTGGTCTCAGTCCACATGTTTTGCCAACCATTTTTCTAACTACCATTAAAGACTTACTGGCTTTCCCCATGATATGCCCCAGATGAGCATTCCAGGTTAACTTAGTGTCCAACACCAAGCCTAGATACTTCACCTCGTTTGCAACTGGAATTGTCTCCCTAAAGAGCTTGAATTCTCTTAAATGCGGGGTAATCCTCTTTCTAGTAAAAGGAACCAGATTAGTTTTCCTGGTGTTAATCCCTAGGTTCTGACTATACCAGGTTTCCACTAGTGATAAGGCTCGCTTCATGAGATCTACCACTGTGTTACCATGCATCACCTGGATAAGCACCATTAAATCGTCGGCATATCCTTGGGTATAGCATCCCTCTGACCAGAGAAGATTCAGGAGTGAGTCCACCACCAGGTTCCATAAGAGAGGGGACAAAACACCCCCTGCGGATAGCCCTTGACCAACATCCACCTCCACTTCTTCTCCTAGAGCTTTAGCTACAACTGATCTCCCATGCAACATGTCCCCCACCCAGCAACACTCGGGCTTCCACCCTACATCTTGACAGGGCACGAAGCATTAAAGCATGTGAAGCGTTGTCAAAAGCTCTCTCAATATCTAGAAAGACACTGAGGGCGTATTCTTTGGTCTCTAGAGTCCCTTCCAATCTGTGAACCAAATTATGAAGTTGCACTCTCACAACCTTTCCCTGATTGGTGGGCATATTGACTGACATGCAGAGGAATCATGACCCCTCTGACATATCTATCTACTAATTTCTCTAATGCCTTCAGAAAGTACGAAGTCAGACTGATTGGCCTAAAAGCTTTAGGGTCAGCATAAGATGCTCGCCCCGACTTAGGAATAAAGACTACACAGGCTTCTTTCAACCCCAGAGGTACATACCTAGTGGCTATGCTGGCCTGGTACAATCTGCACAGAATAACAGCAATAGGAACCTCCATGCTGCAATAGTAACGGAAAAATACCATCAGGACCAGATGACTTGAATGGGTGAAGGGTATTAATGGCCCATCTCACCTTATCCAAGTCCACAACTTGGTTTGCGTTTTTCCAATCTCCTCTACTAGGCGTCCTGTGGGGAACATCAGACACTCGCTCCCTTCCTACATCCCTGACCACAGAGTCGGGAAAGTGTTCCCTGAGTAGGACTTCCAAGGTGTCCTTCCCAGTTGGTGTATACTGCCCATTAGGACCAACAAGGATCTCCATAGGGTTCAAAGGGTCCAAGGCTAGGACCTAGTGAAGTCGTGCCCCCTGAGAAGTACGACTGACCTCCCCACAGAACTTCCTCCACCAGTCCCGTCTCGCCCTTTCTAATGCCTTACTGTACTCGGTCAGGGCCCGCCTATAGGCCTCCCACTTACTGTAGTGCTTGGCCACATTGAACAGCCTTTTAATGTGTCCCCTTTGCTCAGAAAGTGCCTGGATCCACCATTTAACATTAACCTTCTTCGTAAGGGGACAATTCTCATGAAAGGAGTCCGCAACTATCTCCGTCAGTCTTCCAGCTGCATACTCTAATTCATGCGAATTACTTATCGACTTCCTAAGATCCCTAAGGTCAGCCCTAAGCTTTTCATCTAGTATTCCTAGGATTTCGATAAGTATTTACTGATCTATTTATCACCCCGAGATCCATGACGATATGCCTATGATCCAACATAGACGGCTCTTTAGACACTCGCCACATACCCAATGCAGCGTGCACTTGGTCTCCAGAGTAACATCTAAAACCTCATTTCTAGCCTTCGTTACCTTTATTGAAAATGAGATTATGAGCTACAATAAAAAAAAACGCAACTGCTCACCTCTAAAGTTGGTGTTACTGCTCCTCCACACCGTGTGATGTGTGTTGACATCCGCTCCAACAAACAGCTCAACTGCTCCATCACCACAGTGCTCCAACACCCTTCTAAAGCGGATGGGTGGGAAGGTATCCATTTCCTCGTGTGGGAAGTAAGCAGAGGTCATGACAACCTTTCTGCTCCTAGATCCCACACGTAACTCTATACTAACTGCAGTACAATCCCTGGAACATAAAGAAGACAACACAAGTATCTTAATATAATTCCTAACAACTATGCAGATCCTAGGCTTAGTGGCAGATCGGTCATATATTAACTTACCTCCGCGTATGGTCAGTCCTGCTATTCCGTCACCCGTGGTTCTTGAACCAAGGCAAGGTCGGCTTCACCCTGCTCAAGCATCCTCCGTAAGACAGCATTTGCCGCCTTACTGTGATGGAGGTTGACTTGAACAAATCTCATCCTTTTTGGGGGGAAGAGATAGCTGATGCCTTTTCTCTCTTTAGTCGGTGCCTTTGCGCTCCTGAAGGATGTTTGACAGCCCTGTTGTCTCCTAGGTCCACCTTTGCAGATCCCCCGGAAACACACTACCATCGGAAACAGACACAGTAGGACTGCCTGGCAGCCCCACAGTTGGCTCCAATATAACACTGGTGGGATTTAGTCCGTCAGTTTTAAATATTTATTTTTTTAAATTTTAAGGTGAAAAGCATATTAAGGCTATTATCGCCTCCCTAAATGTAAGTGTGAGTATAAAGTGTTAAAAGTTGTAAGTGTAAGTGTGTGTTAGACTTGGGTACCACGATGGATATCTAAATCCTCTCAATAGGTGCAGCTAGTCTGCACCCCCTGCGGGGTTTTAAATATTTAACTATATATATATATATATATATATATATATATATATATATATATATATATATATATATATACTGTTTTTACTGATCTTTCTAAATTTTTGTTGTAAGACTTTTTAAAAAAAAATTGTTTCAAAATTGCATTGACAATATCAGTTTCTTATATTTAGATAAAAAAGCTTTTATCAATGAGTTAAATTTTTTCTAGTGAACATATATGTTGAGATAATGGGTAGAAATAAAAACTCCTCTATTGACTTAGTGTACTTAAAGTCTTAGTTGTTAGTTAAAGTCTTAAATAAGTTCTGGGCCTAATGTAAACAATGGAAGTGTCAACATTTAGACATATGTACTCTCTGAACTTATTAAAAATAGAACACTGATATAAGATGCTGTAAATTAGTGTAGGCTTAATAATATCACTTACCTCAAGTTATGTTTTAATTATCTCGTAAATAATCAATTCAGTTCCAAGTTGACGACATGATCTGGTTTTGTAATTAAAATAATTTATTGTAATTGAAGTACTGAACTAAAAACACAAGCAGTTAAGAGTGATAATTGAGAATAGAAACTGAACTGTACTTGTCAGCAACCAATGAACTGCTGTCTTATCACATAGAACATAAGGGTTAATATTATAAACCAATCAGTTTGGAGTGGAGATACCTGTGTTTACATTTAGTTCAGACTAACACTGAACAAACTTAATACAGACATTTTTTTAATAATTAAATATATTTTTGTTAGAATAAATGTCTTTGTTTATGAGTACATTTTGCTGCCAATTATTGTATTAATTGTATTGTATTATTTATTTTAAATTTGGAAATATAATATTTGATTATGCATTCATTTCTAATATTTTCCATTAACTGAAAATATTCTATTATTTTCCAGTAAGTTTAGTCTATGTCCCTTTTAACAACAATATACAATTTTCATGTTTTCTTTTATTTCCTTTAATTTGTGTTGCAAAATTAGTAACTTGCATTTATATTTATAAGACCTGTCATATTCTTTATTAAACTGGGTCTCTTTTTTCATGTAAGTATTTTTTTTTATTTTTGTTTGTTATATTACTTCCACATTTTGCACCATAAACTCCATTTTTGTTATATTAATTTATATCTTTAAAATACTATTGTACAATTTGGCTGTAATGATGGTTTTTGTGTTCATTGCCAGTTTAACGTTTTTTTTGTTTTTTACAATTTATTTAACTTTATTTTTAACTAAATACATATGTGTTGTGCTGGTGTTGTTACAAAGTGTAGTCAGCATTATTATATTCTAAAAACTACATAACAAAAAGAAATACATAATTTTTCTTTGATGTTTTAAAATCATCACTGGCCATCTCACTTTTTTCAGATTATATCAAGAGTGCTAAGGTTTAATAATTTGCATATAGAAATGAAATATTTTGAAAGTAACCAGCTTTATTATATTTACCAGTATTAACCAGCTTTATTATATTTTTACCAAGTGTATATTGGTTCTTGTTATTAAATTTTGTAAAGAGCATTGGTGAAGTTTAAGTGAAACTTAAAATCTATTATCACAAATATTAATAAACTCAAATAATAATAAAAAAAAAAAAAAAAATCAAGATTAATTTCTTACAACTAGATAACTATTTTACTAGCAAGGTTGTCATTTTCAATATCTCAGCAAGAAAACAGAACTGACATGTTTGTGCATTCATACTTGCCAGAACACTACCCAAATCAACTACAGTTATAAACATGCATAAGAGATTCTCAACCCTGTCAAAATACCAGGTTGAAGCAGCTTTCAGAAATATCATATTGCAATTCAAAAAATTAAACATTCACAGAATTTGAGGTGTTGCCCAAAAGTTCAGAGAATTTTCCTATAAAAATAAAATTGCTTACCATAACTCCTTGGTTTCCTAAAATCTTTTTCCATGCATCCCTAGAAATCTCCAAGTGTAAGTGTTCAAAGCATGTCCTATGATTCTACTTGTATCTCCTCAGTTGTATCAAAATGTCAATTTCAACTTTGTTGGGGAACAGAAAAAAGTCACATAAGTCAAGATAAGGCAGATAGGGTGGGTGGGGAGTCATTACCTTGTTTCTGGAAGCCAAAACATTCTGAACGACTAGCAGTGTTACTGTGCGTGTATATTACTGTGGTGGAGAACCCAGCTCTTGTTCTCCCACTGTTCTGAACGTGTGTGTGTAATGCTCTCATGCAGCTGCTTCAGAACTTCACAATAAAATTTCCCATTAACAGCTTGACCAGGGGTGACGGATTCTTTGTGGATAATGTCTTTGATGAAAAAAACAGCATGGACTGTATGTTGCTATTAACTTTACGAGCTTCTTTGGCCGCTGTGAATAGGCAACTTCCACGACTGCTGCTTAGTTTCAGGCTCATAACCTAAAACCTATGTCTCATCACTGGTTACAACATTGTAGGTAAAAGTTGGTGTCATCTCTTACTGAAATTTTCAATTAAGTGCGTATAACTAAGCGATGATATTTTTGGTCACTGCTCAGCACGGTTGAAGAATTTTAATAATGTTCAGACATAGACTACATTCAACTGTGTTTTAGCTTCTGAACTTATCTTTGTTTCAGGTGAATCCTTCACGTCTTCCTGTAGTGATCGGAGGCCTGTTGGATGTCGACTGTTCAGAAGACATAATAAAAAATCTTATTCTCGTTGTAAGAGGACAGTTTTCAACAGATGAGTTGGTGGAAGAAGTAGAAAAACGAAATAGACTGAAATTACTTTTGCCTTGGCTGGAATCTCGTGTACATGAAGGTTGCGTGGAGCCGGCCACTCACAATGCTTTAGCTAAGATATATATTGACAGTAACAATAACCCAGAAAGATTCCTAAGGTAATTTATTAAAAATATAAAGTTTTGTGTGTACTGTTGTGGTTTTTGTAGCTGAATTACAGAATTTATATTTTTAAATGAAAGGAACTAACTCTTAGATGAAATGGTGGCTCATAGCGAAAATTAGGGTGGGGGTTACAAGTACAAAAAATGATCAACCTTTGTTTTAAAATTGTGTAAAAGAAAACGAACATGTATAAAAACCTGAAAGAACAAAATCAAACATTTTTTTACTTACTTTAACCTAAATTGTTACAGTGTACTTAACACTTCACCTAATTTACTTATTTTTAAAAATGAAATCCATTCTTCGTGTTTTAATTTGTATGAAAAGATTAGTAATTTTGTCCTTGATCTCGGATGACAACTGAGGAAATGTTTCTTCATTTAAAGCACTGGAAGAGAATTTAGTCTTTTCTGAATTCATAGTACCTCGTAGAAAAGTTTTTGTTCTTTTCAAAAATGAAAAAAGTGAAATATAATAGATCGAATCAGGATAATAATCTAATTCTATACTTTATTACATTCAAGAATAAGGTACATGGTTTCAAGCACAACATGTGCAGTGTAAAAAAAAAACTATGTTCCACCAGCAGGCCACGATCAGTACTGTGGGATTGGTAGTGCTATTTCTCCTTTGTGATCTCACATGCAGCTTTCTATCTACACATGTGCATAACAGTCAAACACTTCACTGCCGGAACTGTCAAGCGCACAGTTCCACATATAAATGTTTGTATTTTTTTCATAAACTGATGGATTGCTACTGACATTAAGCTTAAGGATTATATATTATACAAGTATAAAGAAAGACAGAAAAAAGGACTCGTTACATTAAAATGTTATTGATAATATTAAGAGGAAATTGAGTGTGCTGCAGTTCTACAGTGCGTATACTTGTATGTTAAATTAAAAAAAAAAATGTTTAATCTTATCCCATTAAGTGAATTTAAATTGTTGCATTTCAGGGAGAACCAGTTCTATGACAGTCGAGTTGTTGGCAAATATTGTGAAAAACGAGATCCACATTTAGCCTGCGTTGCTTATGAACGAGGACAGTGTGACAGGGAACTTATCAATGTCTGTAATGAGAATTCACTTTTTAAGTCTGAGGCCAGGTAAAGTACTATGTTAGTTTATTTAAAATTACACTGAAATATGTACTGTTGGTAATTGGCATATTGTAGTGGTCAACAAGAATATAGCAATACATGTTTGTGACTACTAACAGCAAACTTTTGAAAAGAATACATTAAAAAAATATATTTGGTATATTAAAACACTTATTTTATTTTTAATCACAATATACTGTAGACTTGTAGCAATATTATCTGTGGCAGTAGACCTCAATATTGTCTGCCTCACATGTAATCAAGTGTCACCACGTACTTTAAATTACAGTTTAGATGCCATGATTTTAGGCACAAACACCTTAAAGACATTAACATTTTTACAGTATCACCATAAATGTATTGACTGTTTCCTAAAATACATATAAATACATGTAGTCAGACGTCATAGCAAAGAGATAAACTGATAAAACTATTGTAGTAATTTAAATATTCTTAAGATATAAAAATTCAGTTTTTTTTTTAATTCATAAATATGAATATTTTTCCATATATTAGCAAAATCACGATTTAAATGTTCCAAATAAAGTATAGGTTATATTTTATAGTTTACACAAAGTTCTTGTAATTTTAATATATAGTATAATCTTGATTAACATCATTCTCAGGACCATTGACCATTGGGGTGATGGATGACAGAAAAGGCCAGCCATACTTCCTGAAATCGATAAAAATAACATCTTATTCTCTGTTTATAGCTCAGAATGTTTTATTATTATTATTTTAGAAAATGTAGGAAAACTCTAAAAACATTTCTCTAACTCTGTCTATTGTACAAATTTTTCATTCATAGGTCTTTAATATAGTAAATTATCTGCATTTAACCTTTTGACAAATATTCATATAATATTTGCGAGAGCACTGCACACACCACTTGAGTACTCATGTGATAGACTTATATGCTGAATGGTATTACCATAACTAGTGTAAATGTCTCTATCTTCAAAAGAAACATTATGCAGTCTTTCAGAATTTGTTGCACTGAATTTGTTGAAGTGTTTCTATCTCATTCCACTAGATGATTGGATCGTTTACTTTTCAGTTCTCATTGTTATGGTAACAATTAGTGTCAGCTGCTGTTGTTGCCGATGCTATAAATAAGTTGTGTCCAGTTAATATTGTTTTGTTTTGTCTAAAAGGTTATTTTTCTTATTTATTACAAATTATTTACGGTGGAAGACTGTTTAAAAATGTCAGATAACAGAATTAACCTGACCTGATGGTTTATAGAAACTGACTGTTAAAAGGGTTATGGTTAATCGAGGCTGCTGTACAGTGTACATAATTTCCTTTTATACATTATGGTTTATAAAAACAATGTAGTAACATGTACAGTACATTTAAAACAATACTGTAATTACTGTTTCTTGCCAGAACAATACATCTGTCGGTGTTTTATCATTGACAGCCATGTAATCCAGGTCTTTCACTAAATTAGGCTTTATAATCATTGTTTTTGAGGGGAAGAACAATATTATTATCTTTTTTAACAAACTATTTAGAATGCTACATAACTACTATTCAACATCTATTCTCTCTACCACAGGAAGCTCCTTTTTCTATTAATATCACCATATTTTTTCCATTTTTAATTCAATTTTTTACTTGGAAACAAAATTCAGTAGAAGAAAATGACTACTAAATTAAACATAATACTTTTTCCAGAAAATTAAAAAAGAACAATATGAATAAAAGTAACTATAATAACATATACTACAAGTCACCAAACTACTGTACCTAAGTAGAAAGAAAGAATGTGTAGTGTTCTTTATTAATTTAAAATTATAGTATGGTTATAAAAACAGACCAAGAGATATCAAGTAGGAGCAGTGATTTGACAGGGTAAATCAAGCTCTTTCCGCCTGAAACTTTCCTTCACATGTTTTTACTCAACTAAAAAGCATGGTTTACTATCAGGCAAAAAGGCCAAAAAAATTATATTAAAAACCATTGTAGAAATGATTGGTTATGAGAGGTTTTACTGTATAAAGTCACTGAAAAGTTTACTGCTCATCCTGTTCTGTTTGTTAGCAGAACTATTATTACGATCAAAATTATATATGTATAGTCTTGCATGTTTAATTTAATCTTATTTAATTGTTTTTTTGTAGATACTTGGTACGCAGAAGAGAACCAGAATTATGGGCTGAAGTCCTCAGTGAAAGTAATCCTTATAAACGTCAACTGATTGACCAGGTCAGTAAAATTCATACGATAACATCTATCATTTAAAAACATATATTTGTAACACGCGCTATTTTATTTATTTATTTTTATAAGTTTTTAGTTAGGTGGTTTTATAAAATATAAAAATAAAAGCTAAATTTTATTTGGAAGCAAATATTTTTTTATTAGTGAAACCCTACAATCATTTGACCTTTTGAATTGAACAGTTATTTCCTATTATTTCTTGTGGTATTAAATAATTTTTACATTTATGTAGCTGTAGTCAATATAACAATATTAATTATAAATAAAGTAGCAGAACAGTACATTGTAGTAATGAATTTCCAAAACCAATAATAAAAACATTAAAATAGAAGGATGGTTCAGAAAGTAACCTTCACTTAGCTGTAAATAAATGGCTGCATAGATAAAAAATACTCTATTCATTTTAAAACTACAGCTTTTAACTATTTTTCAACATAGTCTCCATTTAAATTCAAGCAGTTGTCATAGCATTTTGCTAATGAATTCCTTTGTGAAACTAAGTAGCCACCTGGTTACGTAGCCAACCATTCACAGCATTTTGAAGTGTGTCATCATCATTGAAGTATTGACAGGATTACATGAAGTTTTTTTGTCATTTCTTGATGTGAATAAAGAGATGGAAATAATTTGGCAATAAGTTCAGGCTGTAAGAGGGATGATCAAAAACATACCACTGGAATTGATTCACAAGTTTTCGAGCACTGTGAGGGACCTTGAAAAAGTATTGCCATGAAAAAACCTTTTACAGCGTACTGTGACATCTCTTTTGATTGGTTTGCTTAAGTTATTTAAAGTTTCACAATAGATTGCTGAATTGTTGTACCACAATCCATAAAATTGACAAAAAAACTTAGTCATAACCTTCCTCACTGACAGGCTTTCTTGTAGTTTGTTTCCATGCCATCAACTGTTGTTTTGTTTCAACGTTCATGTATACCACTCAAGTTTGATCCCGAATCATATTCCTCTTTAAAAAACTTTCACCTTCCATGTCTTAGTGTGAAAGGGTAGGGTGTATGATAAAGCTAATTTTTTTTTTTTTTTTTTTTTTTTTTTTTTTGGTTTTGTAGATCTCTGTGTGCATTTTGTGAGTCACCAAGTACAGAACTTCTGATTAAATCTATTTAAACAAAATTTTTGTTTGTCATTTCTGCTCAACAAAAAGCCATTTCTGCTCACTTTTCCATCATAAATGTTTGTCTGTCCATTGTTTAAAAAAATCTGAACCATTGCTGCACTAAACCTTCACACATAGTGTTTGGGTCACAAACAGTACACAACCAACAATGAATGTTGGTGAAACCATTTTGCCCAAAGTAGTATAATGACAGCATGCATCTCATATTTTGTGGGATTTTCTATTGCAGTTATCCCACTAACGTGTTTTCTGTTTTCTGTTTCTATTGCAGTCAAAAAACTAACGTGTTTTGAGGTTATAACAAAATGGACAAGCGAAAGAACTAGATTTACTCTTCTTGCTCTGTTGTAGGTTTATTTTTCTTACTCTGTTATAAGCATACTTAATCAAGGAGTTCACCAATTTGTCAGTAGCAGTGCTTCTACTACCACTAGTAACCTATGCTACAACAGAGGTTTTTTCCGAACTGCTCTTGTACTTGACAGATCAGTGGCACAATCAATCTGGGCCAAGAAGTCGTTATATTCTTGAAAAAATATGTGCATAACAGACCATATGTAGAATAACATCTTGCTGTCTTCATTTTGATGGTTTTTTTCATGGAAATAATACATGTATTGTAAACTTGGCTTTCCTAATTTTTTAACTTTATAAAAGTGTGCAATTGAATCATTTAATTTTTTTACACAGGTTGTACAGACTGCTCTTTCTGAAACTCAAGACCCAGAGGACATATCTGTAACTGTAAAGGCATTCATGACAGCAGACCTACCAAACGAGCTAATTGAGCTTCTTGAGAAAATTGTGTTGGATAATTCTGTATTTAGTGATCACAGGTATGGTTTTGTTTTATTTGAACAAAGTTTTGAATAATAGATATTGAGCTTTTATAGAGAGTGGTACACAATTTTTTTTTATCTGGACAAACTTTTGAAGGAAGAAAATATCAAGTTTTCAGGTAAACTTTGCTGATATAAAGGGTATCACCTGTATTAATTGACAATTTTTTTGTTTTTAAAATTACCTGATGAAGTCAATGTTGTTATTATTACTGTTTATTCAAATGTTATTTGCCAACATTTTTGTTGACAACGGTGTGACATCTGCATCCCTGAAACTAGATGCTTTTTGTGATTGCCGGGAGCATACTAGTATATAAAAACAATGTAGGACTTTTTGAGAGTATAGATCAAGCTTGTGACAAAATGTGCAGTTTTAACGTTTGAGAACGAGAAGATCTCTACTGTTGTCATATCATGTATTGGTTCTGTATTTACTATTTTTTTCTTTTTTTTTTTTAAACCGACTATTGTGCACACTTGGACTAATGCAGACGATGGGATGATTTATAGCGTATGAAAATGCCAAGCCCTGGCCGGGAATCGAACCTGGGTCCTATGGGTGAAAACCTAGTACGCTATCAACTAGGCTACCAAGGTGGCTGTATTTACAAATGTTGGCATATGTTCAAATAAGTGACAAATGTATTTTATTTTCACTCTCTGAATCAGTCTTAACTTTGTGTTTCTATAATAATAGGCCTGTTAAAATTTTTTTCCAGTTTATACCACTACATTTATATCTGTTGGTTGACAGTTGGTATTCAAACAGTTTAAACTGTGAATGCTGTCTGTCACAAAGTTGCATACTAAGTGTTTTATATTTTACTTTTGCATGCAGTTTTTTTTTTTATTAGATTACTTGGTGTATAGTGATAATAGACATTAAAGAAATATTATTTACTTGGAACTTCTTATTTATGTAGGAACTTGCAAAACCTTCTTATTTTGACTGCAATCAAGGCTGACCGCTCTCGAGTGATGGAGTATATTAATAGATTAGACAATTACGATGCACCCGACATTGCAAATATAGCAATTAACAATCAGTTGTATGAAGAAGCCTTCGCAATCTTCAAAAAGTTTGATGTCAACACATCAGCAATTCAGGTATTTTTTATGTTTGTTAACAAGTTGTACATGGTATAATTGTTTTATTGGAATTTTTCAAATGTATACACAAAGGCAAATAAAATAAATTCAGTCTTAAAATACAAATATATTAATAAGGTAATGAGAATATGAGGGGCAAATACTAACCAATTGGCTTAAATATCTACCTCGTCCCTCACTTCATCTTTGGTTTGTATATTTATTTGGTGAATGTTGTTAGTCATAGGGTGGCCTTAATGTAGAGATACGTTCAGAGATGTATGCAAGGAATGCTCAGGACGTTTTGAATAACACTGTGTTTTCACTTATGCTATCTGAATTTTGATGAAACAAATAAATAATATGGTACCTATGTTTATAATATGAACCTATGTTAACAAAAAATGGAAAAATGAAGTGAAATTGTTATAAGTGATTGTAGTAAATTAAAAAAAAAATCTAAGTAATTTTACGTTTATAATTACCAACATGAGCTATTGTGAATGTCACAACTCATATAATTACGGAGATTTTATGAATTACAAAAGACAGTTTTATAGCATGATGTTGGATACAATCCAAAATGAATAATGCTTTTATAGCTAAATAGCCTCATACTTATAATACTGTTATTTTGTAGGCTCAACATTTTAAAATGTTTAGTTAAACAGAGTTCAAGTACTAAGCTTATCTGTTACTCCCAAATCTTTGTTACCTAATAGCTTTATATATATAATCAAATATATCATAAGATGGAATAAACACAGAAAAAATATTGCTTTTGAATAATAAAAAATAATAAAAAGCAGAACTCTTATTTTTTTAAATAAATTGTATTGTTTGTAAGTACTAGACATTTTTAAGCAGAAATGTAACGAAACTTTATTGCCTTTTAGGTATTAATAGACAATGTAAATAACTTGGACAGAGCGTATGAGTTCGCAGAAAGATGCAATGAACCTGCTGTCTGGAGCCAATTAGCGAAGGCTCAGTTACAGCAAGGACTTGTCAAGGAAGCAATAGATTCATTTATTAAAGCCGATGATCCTTCTGCATATATCGATGTAGTTGAAACTGCACACAAAACAGGTATTTTATTTTAATAAGTAGGGCATCGGTTATAACCACTAAAGGGACCAAAGAAAGAATGATGTATTCAAATAAAGATTTTAGACATTAGTAAAGAGTAAAAATTGAAAAAATTACCGTCTCATGGATACAACATTTTGTTACTGTATTTATTTCTTTAAGTACAGTAAACACTCAGTTGAACAGACTTTGGTTTAATGGACAACAAAAACCAAAATTATTTGTTTGTGAGTGATAATATTTTGTATCTGAATTTTTTCAACAGTTCCGGCACAAACAGTACATAGCTTAAGTTCACCAATGATTTTAGGTGCTGTAGTAGAAATTCTTAAACATATTTTCTGTTAGTTAAGATGAAGGGTTAATCTTATGTATTTTTTATAACTTTTGTGGTATTCCAAAAGGAATTACCACCATGGACTGTGGATGACATTTATTCAGATCGTTCCTGAGTATTCGTTCTGGATTGTACAAGAAATGTTTTCAGATCTTTGGCAACTGAATTGAGCATAGTTTTTTGCCAAAGGGGTGATGTGATTGCTGTACAACTCTTCATAATCTTTGTTATTACCTTTTATTATTGAGGATATTGTTTCATTTGGTTTTTTGCTTTATAACTCAGGCAAATTTTAATCCATTAAACTTGGATGAGATTAGTAATATACGTAAATGTCTGGTTGACCTAATTGTTTAACAAAACATTTTATTATATTTTTTTTTACATACAACTTAACAAAACCACACAAAACTACAAAGCAGGTAAAACAAAATTTACACTTAATAATTAGAGCACTTTAGATTATATAAGTCATATAACAGACTATTTCCCACCTTATTGCAGTGGCTTAGGATAGTCGAATAGACTATCCCACTATTAAATTTAGATCTTAGAACATACAGCTCAGTCTTCAACAAATGTGCATTTCAGCAGAAAGATAAAGATAAAGATGCACAGCTAAGTTGTGCCTTTATTAACAGTAGCAGTTCTGGCAGCACTTGTTTGCCAGCCAGCAACGTCCTTATCTGCCAAACAGTAAGTTCAAGGCCACACAGACTCTTTGCCTTATGTAATGCCTGATCAGAACGCTGCTATGTCTATTTATTTATTTTACTTTATAGTACCGGGTGACTGAGCTCTGCTCATGTTGTTTATTTATAAAAATTGTTTGAAATACTTTGAAATCTTTTCTTCAAAATTTTGTTAAATGAGGTTCAATATAATAAAGTTAAATAACATGTACAAAATATTTACAAAACAATCGTATATACATGTGGATGTGTTCAGTAAAAAATGAACATGTATTAAAAAATTGTATAATGTAGCCTCTTTCTGATAAAAATCAATAAATAATTAATATAAAATATAATTTAAAGCATTATAAAACTCTGCAAATGAAATAACAAAAAAAGTATCTTCAATAACCATGCAAATGATCAAATATTAAAATCTTCAAAGTTGTCAGAGAAATTCCAAGTCTACATTTTTATCAGTCTGCATATTTGTTGTTGGAACATAATTATTTGAATGTTCTTGTAATACTTCTTTCCAAACAACATTTTTTGTGTGACGAGTGTTTTCTGGGGGCAAGATAATTTTCAGACCATTTCGCCTTTTAACTCTGGAGAAAGCTACGTATAACATTCCATGCATAAATACTGCTGTTAGTAGGAATATCCCAACTGGTTCAAATGTCTGCCCTTGGACCTTATGTATTGTCAAAGCAAAAACTGGCCTAACAGGAAATTTATGTCTTTACATTGTGCATCCAAGTTTACTTTTGCTTGAATCTAATGTGATTCTAGGAATAGGGCGGCAACCGGTTTCAGTTATAATGTATATAGGTATACACTTCATAAACATTTAAGGCTAGAAATTCACCATTTTGTGATTTTTTACGGGCATGAGACCAAGCGCGATCGAATCTGCACCCTTCAAAACCGAGAAGGTGTAATAGCCTAGAGATTTTTTAATTAATTAACTTAGAGAGTCGTTTTTCCTTCGAAGGTACTGTGTTACAAGTTAGAGATCGATCTATGTAATAAGATAGAGGTTCCTACTGTGTATTAACATAGAGACTACAGTTCCGTCAAGTGTGTTGCACCATGTGTATATGTTGCCGATGCTGCTGCTTTCAGGCGCTTCAGTATCTTTTATCTAACAAGTAGAACTCGCTTCGTTAAAGAAAGATATATTATTAAAGTTAAAGTTTAGTGGGATAGGTTTTGTTCTGAAAGGCATATGTCCAATGCTGTAAATGTATACTAATTTACACATGTAGTAATAGTAATAATAATATAAAAACATTTTTTAAAGGCTACTTTATTGAAACCATATCTGAATTGAATTAAGAAAACAGTCCTAAATTAATGAATTAAGAATTAATTATGAATTAATGAATTCATATAAACTTACAATGTTTTTTTTTTTTTTTTTTATAAAACAAATAGTTCTATTTTTCTATACGGATAATTGTCAAAAATAAACATTAAAACATTTAGATATGTTGTTGTTCATTAAGTCCAACTGTTTCTTTACCAATTACCATGAACTTGTTTTTATTAATGTTTAATCCATACAAATGATTGTTATTTTAAGGATTTTCTTGTTAAGTCCTTTTTACCAAAAAAAAAGTCTTATACTATCCTTCAGAATGGCAAAATAAAGTAATACAATTTTAAAACATAATTTCTGAAGTATTTTATTATAGGAAAATACTGGACAAATGAAAAAGATACGAAACTAAGAAATTCTACAGTTTTTTTAAAGATCCAAATCGGATTTGTTGAAAAATATAATTAAAAGCAAGACATTTTGTGTTACATTTCTGAACTGTTTGTTTTATCTTCTAACACAGACACTTAGCAATGTTTAAATAATATGAGAAAAATTCGTGGCACACAGCTGTTTCGCTGACGTGATAGAGCGAATTTCCAAAACAATTTTTCTTTATCTCACCGTTTTTGTCATTCTGATTATGCCATCGTAATCAGCATTAAAAGCTGCACATACCAGCACTTACAACTTTCAAATTACATTCAAAATAACCTAACTAAATGAGTTCTACTTGTTAGATAAAAAATACTGAAGCTCCTGCAAGCAGCGACGTTGGCAACGTATACACACGGTGCAACACACTTGACGGTAGTGTAGTCTCTGTTATTCACAGTACGGAACCTCTATCTTATTACACAGGTCAATCTCTAACTTATAACACGGTACCTTTGAAGGAAAAACAAATCTCTAAGCAATTACACATCCCCTCAAAACCCTTATGTACGAAATTTTGTGAAATTCGTTAGAGCTGTTTTTGAGATACCCTTATCATACAAACATACAGGATATTTTAATATTATAGGATAGTATGTTTGCAGTAGGTAGTAATTGCAGTAACATATTGTTACTTGGTAACGTGAGTTATAATCAATTTCAGCTGTATTTATAAATAAAGCTAATTTGTTAAATATTTTATTGGTCTAATTTTTGCCTTTTATACATAAGTGTACAAAATGATTACCATGTAAGAAATGGTCAGAAAGCGTGAACAGCTTTTTTTTATCATTAATTCTAAAGATATTTTTTTCTGTTTCCTTTTACATTGACTCAAGTTATTAATACTAAAATACTACTGCAGTTTGTAGTTTTTAGTTATATGTTATTTTTTGAGATGACTATATTCCAGAATGCAATCCCTCATTACCTGTGATAAAAAGAATGATGGGTGAAGTCAGTTAATTATTCAGAAATTGATTTAAGTAAATAGATTTTAATTTTATTATAACCATTACTGAATTTGTTTTCCCCTTTGTGTTTCACAGAAAGCTGGGAAGATCTTGTTCGCTATCTCCAAATGGCCAGAAAGAAGGCCAGAGAATCATATATTGAAAGTGAACTAATTTATGCTTATGCTAGAACAAACAGACTCGCTGATTTGGAAGAATTTATTTCTGGACCAAACCATGCTGATATTCAGAAGGTAGAGTGGAAGTTATTTATTTTTTTAAGTATAGGTACATGAAGGATTTCATACAATTTTTATAAAACTAAGAAAGATAAAGAAAGGGAGAAAACACTAAAGATTGTCTTACTTATAACCCCTGATGAACATTAATCATTTAAAATCTGTAAAAAATTCATCACTGTTAAAAATCAGTTCTTGCAAATGTTCTTGAAAATTAAAAATTTTATAAGAAAGTGATGCTCTATAAGGAAATTACATCATCTTTTTTTAATTTTAAGAAATTTAATTGCACAACAGAATTTACCGTAGATAGTTAAGATTTTGTGAACAAATATTAACAAGTAACTTTAAGCATACATCTCTGTTGTTATACTATGTCCGACATACAAAGTGAAAAAAGTGAAAACATTTTATGTGCTTATTGGATTGTATGTTAAAATAATTCTTGTGATTAATAATACGGTGCTTTGGTTTCCCACACAAATGACAGGCTTAGTGTGTCAACTCTTTTACTGTTTGTTTAATTTATTAGCCTGTTGAAAAATTTAAGCAGTTATAATGTTATCGTGTTACTTACTTTGGATTTTTAAATTTAAGAAAACTTTAAGTGTCTTTGTATCTGAATTTCAAATTGTTGTTTAAACTCTCTTTAATTTTTTTATGAATATTAATTAAATGGGTCCTAAAACAAGTGTGTGTGGTAGTAGCAGTAAAAGACAAACTTTGACTATTGAACTAAAAGAACTACAGTATGAACTAAAAAAATACACAGTTTTGATTTGTTCTGTGTGTATATGTGCCATAATTACATTTGCATGAAGTGTGACTTATGTTCTGTGAATTTTCTTCATTCTTCATTTTTGACATACTAATGGTGAGACCTCAATTATTTTTTTCATTGTAACAAATTAAAATAAGTCTCTATTGTAAAAGCTGACTCACACAACAGTCTGCTCAGATAACAGTCTTAATTTTGGAATGAATTTAGACCGTTAACTAGAGTACTTCAGTATTCATAAATTTATTCAAATTCAGACCAACGCAATCCGTATTGCACTTGAAAATATATTCACATTAAAATAAGATAGAGAACTGAGAGGACATTTCATTATTCCTTTTATCATATTTAACTTCTGAACTAGAGAATATTTTATAACTATTTTTCAGTCACAAGTAGTAATTTATTTAGTGAAAATATGTTACTTTGCACTCTTTGTAGTTTGCACCTGACACATTGTATAATGTGTTATTGCATATGACAAGTCAAATTGTCACTTTATTTGTCCAAATATTTCAAAGAACTATAATAAGATAAACATAGAAAAGTAATTAACTTAATGTAAATTTATGGAAATGTAATTATAAACATGACATATACAACTGAACTCTGGCACGAAATTGCAATACCAAAACGTAACATTTGACTTGATGTGTAAGTGGATAAGCCATATACACTAAATTACATCACAGCCCATGTAGGCCAATAATATAACTAAGGAGTTCGGTGAAAGATAGGACCAACAACTCTTAACTTCTATTCTAATAAAGACATTTTATTATTTTCCTCTAACTGTGTGGGAAATGGAATGTTGTTTCCACCTAACTATAATGTTGTTGAAAGAACTTATCTCATCCATTTGTATTACAGTAAATTTCACAGTAGCCTATACATTCTAAGCTGGTGACTTCCCAAAGTATATTGATAAAACAGATCCACAACCATTGAGAAAAGTACTGATCGTAATAATTAAGCCTAAATACAAAATTAGGTTAGAATAATGATTATAATGCTTCCAGATTGGAGATCGTTGCTTTGACGATGGTATGTATGAACCAGCAAAGCTTCTCTACAACAATGTGTCTAATTTTGCTCGTTTAGCAATCACACTAGTTCATCTCAAAGAGTTCCAAGGTGCAGTAGACAGTGCACGCAAGGCAAATAGGTAAGCAACAAAGTTTACGCTGGGATTTGAACATATGCGTATTGTGAGAACAAATTGAAAGTGATTTAATTTCTAATTAATTGAAAAGAAAAAACCATATTAGACGATATTATTACAGTACAACACTTTTTAACCAAATAAAAGGAGCAGAGACATTTTGGATAACAAATTTTTTGGATAATCGATGGAAGCTACATTTTCTTGTTACATTCTGTGAAAAAACAAAATGTCTATGAAAAAACATATTTAATTGAATCAATCTACAGTACAGTGCTGTTATATTGTAATTGATTTATTACATATTAAAAAAAAATTAAAAGTTTACATACTGTACTGTAGTAGGTATTTTTCAAGTGTAGTTTCTGGTATTTATGATTGTAGCACTTATCAAACACCTCCACATATAGTACATTGATTAATCAATTAACTTTTTTATGCCTTTGTGTCATATTTTGGTGCTCTACGCTATTTACAAATTCAAGACACTGAACCAAAACAAATCGGCTATGTGTGTATTCGTTAACAGCAGCAGCTGGAGACGAACACACAGTTCACATATGTAGACCTAAGTGATCATCCAATGTTGATTGTGTAATTGTACTGAGTAGGCTTAGTACTTATTGATTACAGATCATAGTGTTTACTATATTGTACATATTTATTGTATAATTAATAGCCTTTTATATATTACTATATCTATTTTAGTTCAAAACAATGGCATCTGTATACAAAAAGTGCAGTAGATATTTTGTTAATTGGTCTTCATTCACTTTTGCGCCACAAGGTTGTTTACGTTTGTCTAGACTAGATAAACACACTTTTTTATACTGTACATCATTATATTATACCAGGGTGCCAGTGCGAAATTTGGCATTATGAAAATTTTAAGTAAACATAACCTTTGAATTAGAGTAGTCGTTGGGGTGAGGGCGGTAGTTGGAAGGAAGGCAAAAGATGTTTAAAAAGTAAATCGAAAAGCGATCGGTTTCAAATAACAATCACAAATTTATGAGTCATTGTAGTATATATATTTCAATACAGATAATTGTTTTTTTTTAATATCAATTTTTACAGGGCTTTACAATACCTCGTTGTAAACGATATTTGATGTAAAAATGTAATATTGTACTTTTTATATTTCATTTTCTTTAATGGATTTTTTTTATTTTAAGGCGAAAAATACATTGAGGCTATTATTGCCTCCTTAAATGTAAGTGTGAAAGTAAAGTGTTAAAGTCGTAAGTGTAAGTGTTTGTTAGATTCAAGTACATCGAGGGACATCTCCATCCTCTCAATAGGTGCACATAGTCTGCATCCCCTGCGGGGTTTATTTAATGAATACAGACATACTAGTTGATTTAGTTATCCTTGTAATTGTCCGTGAGTAAAGATGGCATTTCGTAAATACAATCCTGCTCTTTGAAGTGTTTGTCCTTGCGACATGTTTATAGTGGTAGCAAACTCAATTTTCATAGGCAGCTGTCGTCTAGTCAACTTGAAAGGCATGCTTGATAACCTCTAACTGTATTTTGACATTTTAATTGTACTTCGTATTTTACCATGTTGGTATTAACAACAAATAAGTACATGACAGAAGGAAAAATCACAAATATATTTGTGTAAAAACAGTGTTCGAAACATGTGTTTGTTATTTGAAATGCTTGTCCCAGATTGTACGACGGGCAGGGATAGGGGACTGTCAGTAGGGCCACATAACCTATAAGTTCAGTGACTTAAGTAAACGTTGAAATTGTTCTAAGAACATTATACAAAAAAGAGGCACTTTTAATGGGATTGTCTGTTCATGATTAATAAGTTAGCTTCATAAAATAACAAAATATTGTCTGATTTGTGATGCAGCACATGTGAATCCATGATTCCGTTTTGCCTATAACAGTTAAAAGTGTCTTTTATGTCAAAATTTTCCACATAAGTGTCTTTTATGTTAAAGTAACTTTTAGAGCAAAATAGTTTTGTAATGTCAAAGCCGGTTAAAAAAATCTTTCTAAAGATAATGCCTGTACGAATAGTATGTGCTGAGAAAAAGGGATGTTGACTCGAGAAATAATATATATGATAATATGTTTTGATATTCGTTCATTTTTTTTTTACATTAGAATTCCTCTTAACTATGGGTTAAAATACTTCTATACAATTTTGTACCTAAGTATAAGGCTATGAATACAATGTCTATTTGTAATTAACTAATAAATATGTCTAAACTGATTGCAGTACCAGAACATGGAAAGAAGTTTGCTTTGCTTGTGTAGATAGCCAAGAGTTCCGTCTTGCACAGATGTGTGGATTACATATTGTAGTACATGCTGACGAACTGGAAGATCTTATAAATTATTATCAGGTAATTTACAAAATGAAGTAACTAATGGAAATATGAATGTAACATTATGATCATTTGTGGTGTCCCACATTATAACACACTTTTAACTTGGAGAACCAAGTATGTCATGCAAGTAACAATCCAATTTAATTGGTCAGTTTAGTTACAAGATAAAGTGTTCTAATTAGATTTTGAGAATGATTCATAGAAAGTGATGTTAGTCATAGATGTGATGACATGGATGATTCCATGTCAAATCATCCAGGTCATAAAATTCATTAAATTTGAATTTATTTTTTCCTTTAATTATCATTATTAACCTTTTTTTTGTTATATTACAATTGAAACTGCACTTAGTCCATGTATCAATATATCTATGAAATGAAAACGTTAGTTGGTTTCACATCCTATGACGCGCTCCAAAATCCAAAAATCACTTGATCTTGTGACAGTTGTATCAATCTTGTCTCAGTCCAAATCAAACGGTTTTATTCTGTCCAACCGCCGAACTTGAACCGAATTGTCAAGAACTTGTAGCATCTCGATGTTATGGTGCTTATGCAGTCTTTCTTCATGCTTCCTTGCAAATCGCCGAACCCCTTCAAGAACTGTAGCAATTTGTAAATCCTTATGAAGATCATCATTGTGTATGTACCATGGGGCATTAACAATGCCTCTTAGTACTTTATTTTAAAATGTTTGAATAATTTTAATATTGTTTTTTTTTCATGCAGCCCCAAAGCTGCACACCATATGTCCAGATGGGTGTTAGGACTTGTTTATAAAGTAATAGTTTATTGTGCACTGACAACTCAGAATGTCGCCCAAGAAGCCAATGCATTTTCCTTAGTTTCAGATTCAGTTCATTACGTTTATTTTTGACGTACCTTCCATTCTTGTGTCCAGGGTCATGCCCAAGTATTTTGCATTATTACCTTGTGGGCTCACTTGTTGATTGATAACGACGGGAAGATAATTGAATTTTCTGTTAGTAAAAGTAACATGAACAGATTTTGTCTCAACCATCATATAAAAAAATATTTCCTTTACTTCCGTATTTTACAGTTAATTGTTTTTTTTAATGATACTAGATAAATGCAATTTCAAAGGCTTTTAGTTCTAATGATATTTTAAAAAAAAATCTTAAATATGTTAATATATCAGTGGCCTTTGCCCTTAAATTTTCAGACAAACCTACTAAGAAAAAATGCATTAACTATCTCAGTTTTTGAGAATCACACCAACTTATTATAAGCTCAAACCTGTTTAAAGTGGGCTCAGCTAGGGAATTTTGACGTGCTGATTACCATAATTAGATAATATTAGTTCTTTTTAAATTATGAAACGTTTTTTACAAGAGCAGATTTTTTTATGGAATTTCCTCATTTTTCTGTAGTAAGTTATTGTGGACTGTCAGTTGGTCAACTCTGATATAAAATATGACAGAAAAATTAGATTTAATTAAGAAGGAAAAGAAAAATACATATCTATATTAAGTAGTTCAAAATTTTTCAAGTCTGGAATATTTATTTAGTGGTTATATAGTTTTCTGGTCAAAGAAATTGTTTTTTTTTAATTGAGATGATATGTTTCAGGATCGAGGATACTTTGAAGAACTAATCAACTTGCTGGAAGCAGCATTAGGCTTAGAAAGAGCACACATGGGAATGTTCACTGAACTTGCAATACTTTATTCAAAATACAAACCTGCAAAGATGAGAGAACATTTAGAACTATTCTGGTCCCGGGTAAACATTCCTAAGGTAAGCGAGCGTTAGGTTAACTATTGACTCTTAAGATGAAGATCTTGGATATTGGCGGGGGGGGGGGCAAAATATGTCTGAACACACTGATATAGTTTGAGGGATGTTTCTTACCTATTGCAATGAAAAATCAATAAAAAAAAATCAATGAAAAAATTTTAGAAATTGCGATGAAAAAAATCAAATAAATTTTTACATTTATCTATTCCTTTGATTAAGGAATACTGTGTGTGTAATAGAAGATTAAATTTGTTTAACCTAATAAACATTTCAGATATGCTTAGAAATGAAATAGTCATTTGAAAAAGATTTTCTCCTTGAGTTTAAATGAGCAGGACTAATGAAAAACTTACGAATTATTAGATATTTCTTTGAAAATTATTGTAAAATTTGAATTACCAAAAAATACAACAGTATTATCCAGATAGGCATAATAATTAAAGGGATGGTTGAAAATTTCACCCCGAAATGCAATTAATTAGAACCAGCCAAAGTTTTTTGACAGTAAAATTTTTCACTTGCCTGTTTGTTGTAGTAGTCACCACTATGCTTGGTAACAGGATATGTGGAAAGCAGGTGTTTTAACTTAAAATGTTTTTTTCTGCATGAGAAAAAAATTTATATATTTCACTACTTATTAAAACAAACGTGTATTATTTAAACAATTGGGTTTTTTTAATTTTGTATTAGTTTGAAGTGTTTTTAGTTAGATGTAAAATATCGTAAAAAAATAAAACTAATGCATTAACAAAATAGTCTCAAACTTTATTATAAAGAAATTTATTTTTTTGTCTCCTTTTTCATGGCCTTTTATGTGGACATCCCCATTGGGCATTAAATCTAATGTTCATTAAAAATGAATGCTTAAAGTAAAAATTTTGTTGTATCATTTCAAAAATAAATCAATGCAGTGGTTGGCATTCTGTGTTAAAATGTCATTGTCTGAAAATTAAAAGTTCTGAATGTTTGTTGTACTTAATGAAAAAAAAAATAGTGTAGGAAATATAAAAAACAAGAGTTAGTAGAATGCAAAAATATTTTGTTATAGGTGTTGCGAGCAGCCGAACAAGCTCATTTGTGGGCAGAGCTCGTGTTTTTGTATGACAAGTATGAGGAGTATGACAATGCAGTGATTGCAATGATGGCACACCCTACAGAAGCTTGGAGAGAAGGACATTTCAAGGATATCATTACAAAAGTAAGCACTTTTTAAAGCTATATTATGAATGGGTGGGTTTTTTAATATTAAGTTTATAATTTTGTTATTTAACAACTTATCAAAAAAACGCGTTCAATTTGATTTAAAAACATTATAGTGTGACAGTAAAATACCTATTCTTCAGTAAAAAAATCTTATTTATTGTTCTATTCAACAAAAAACAGCTGATCTGATATCAGTTTATCTAAGGCTTTTATTATGCCTTTTTACTTCTTTATTGAAAGCCTAGTTTTATCAGAAGCATTTTTTTAGTGTTTTCCTCTTCATTTTATTGCCCATTCCCACTAATTAAACCACTTCATAACTGGTGGTTAGGATTCGGTGGGTAGAGGTTAGAGAAGTAAAAGCTATAGAAAATAAGTAAATGGTTACTAGGCAACAAGCAATGAATATAAACATACTAGAATGATAATCCTTATAAGAACTTCGTCAGCACTTGCTGGTGGTGGTATCTTACAGTAGAATGTTCAACTTTGACCTTGCAGCTTGCAGTGTTCATAGCAACAGGTAGTGCAATTACTTGGGATTTTAGCCTTTGATATTGAGCACGCTTTTTATAATGGTGGCTGTACTTCTAATCCGTTTATATTCAATACAAGTCATAATGACTAGGAACACTAGAGAGATGGTTGTATTGCTAGTAACATGCTAATCTATACAAATGTTTTAAAATCTGGTTTAAGTTATAAACAAATATTTAAACTTAACCTCTGTATTTGTCTTTGTACAGGTAGCCAACATTGAACTGTATTACAAAGCTATTCAGTTCTATTTGGACTACAAACCACTACTTCTCAATGACGTGCTTTTAGTTCTAGCACCAAGAATGGATCATACGCGTTCAGTAAATTTCTTCACAAAGGTAACATTTTTGTTTGGTTTAACAAATATTTTTAGTAAGACTTGTGATTAATATACTTTCTGTGAAAGTTTTATATTTTCAGAAGCATTTATGAAATTATAGAGAGATTCCCAATTCCTGTTGGTATTTCAACATTTAACAGTACAGCAACCCAAAACAGACTTGAAGTCATTAACATGTTAACAACTATGTGCGCTTCCTGCAGTACACATGGGAGTTTTTAAAATATGGAAGGACCCACAGGTGAAGCATTGTCTCTTATTTAAGTGAATCGTGTAACACTGGGTGTTGCACTGGCGCTGTTTTTCTGTGAGGTTCTGACATAGGTGCACAACCAACAGGCTCTGTTCTCATTTTATGTAGCCAAAAGGAAGTCTGCATGTTTGAACTATCTGTGGAAATGTACCTGGATTTTTTAGTCGAGAATTAGCCATGGATTTGTTGTAGATTCGAGTTTTGTACGATATTTGAATAAAAATAATAACAATAACCTCTTCCAGAGTTAAACCGGAATCAATTTAAAGAACAATGTCCGTCCGTATATCTAATCCATGTTGTACTAACCAAAGTTATATGATTGTAGTAGTGGGGTACACTCACTCTCTGCATGTATGAACTAGGCTGACAGTTTGCAGTAGGTAGCAGCTTCTAGTAGTAGGTAATTCTCATTTCTCGTAGCATTTAGCACTAGTTCTTTCAGATGTTTCAGTAGAGACTGGTGTTTATTTGGTGTTCATGTGTTTTTTAATTATTCCTCTTGTAATATTTTACGATTATGTCTGTAAACAAGCGTAAGGAGTTCTGTTTGTTTCAAGAGAATGAAGAGGTTTTTTAATAGAATATAAAATTTACAAATAAACATGCATTGTTATTTGCGAAGAAACTGTGGGTGTAATGAAAGAGTATAGTGTGAAGATAGACTATTATACAAAACGTACAGAGTAGACAGGACATATGCAGAAGGAAAAGGTAAAGGAATTCCAGTATAGACTAACAAGTTAGTTAATATCTTTTCCAGACAGTAGCGTAAATAGCAGTCAGAACAAGATCTGTCTAAAATTGTTGTAATGAAGCTATTCAATGATATGGACATAGCTAAAAAATGTTTGAAAGAAATATCAAATATAGCTGTCCTGGAGAAACAAAATTTATTTCAAAAATTGGTCTAATCTTAATGACAGTGTCTAGAAGAGCAGAAGATATGGCATCAAATACTGGAGGGAAAATACTAGAATTTAAGTTCTTTTTCTTTTAACAATGGATGAGAGCACATAACTCAATGATACTGCAAAACTTTAAACTTTATCCTTGGTATTAATGGAGATTTTTACGTAACAGAATTACTAGCGTTAATTCATATTATAAATACAACTAAAGGTTCAGATTTTATTGTGAAGTGAAAAACATTTTGGAAAAGTACAATTTGAATCTAAAACTATTATATGGCATGTCAAACAGAAAAAAAAGGCCAGCATGATGGGAAATTATACCTGTCTACAAAAAAGAACTTGTATTGATCTACTGAGAAGAACAGGCACCAAGTACTTCGGCTCACGTCTCAGCTTGTAACTGGTGTACCACCGGTGGTGTACGACGCGCTAAGGTGAAGAAAATATTAACTAAGCTCGTCTTGACCACCATCGGTGGTAATCATGAAAAAACACACAAGAAGTCTATTATTTAGAATATTTTCGATGTTTTATCGTGAATATGCACAGTGCGAATTTCTCTATATTACAAATTTTTTAGGAATTTTCATTTCCAGCCAATTTTGTATGTAAATTTACTTATATTTACATGTTGTTTTCGTTTTAATATTATCAGCTTCTAAAATCAATTCAACTATTCACTACAGTTAGATAACTGTATATACTTACAGAAAGCACAAAATGTTATTTATATGTACAATACTTCAATGAATGGTATAAACAAGATAAGGAACCAGTCTCTTACACATTTTCTCTTGCTATAGCTGCTCTATTATCATAAACATGTTAGAAGTTTGTTTATTCTATTCCTCTAGAATAAGTGTTTTTAGGTATAACTACATTATTATTTAATGTAGACTAAATTTAAGGTTAGAAGGGGTAACAGAAAGTTTTTCATCCATTCTGTACTATACATATCGTGTCTTGTTAGTTTTTCTAGCACAATTTTTCTTACTTCTGTAGTATAGTAGAACCCTGTTAATCTGGCACTCTTGGGACCAGGTAAATGTCGGAATAAACAAAAGATTATCTAATAAAAGGAGCCAAAAAACTTGGACAAAAAATTTTTTCCTTGGACAAAAATTCAGTACTATACCATAATTAAATGCATCATAATTATTTTAAAGCACATACAACTTCATGAAGAATGAAAAAAAATATAATGCAGATAACCTCCCGCCATCTGCTAATTCTAACGTTAATAAACAACAAAATTGCATAAAAAACATAAGCAGTGAACCCCTTATCTGTATGTACTGTATATGCAAGCTGTTACACAGATACCCACTTAAAGAGAGTGAGTGGTTTTGTGATTACTATTTGCATGTTAACATTGTCATATTACAGTCATGATTTACAGTAATAGTATCAATCGATGTTTAAAATAATCCCTGTTTATTAAGTCGAGAGAACACCAAAACAAAACTACCTGGTGTATGCTTTATCAGCATCAGTTGTAGACCCTTCAGCTCGTTAAACAAATGCTATTAGAATACTATATCATGGGATGTACTATGTGGACAAATACATATTCAGTAAGATAGGTATACTTTTTCTATGTGATACCTCACCCAGCATACGGTCAGTTAATGCTGAGATGACGGATATTCAGAGGTCAGATATGCCAGGTTCTACTGTACATCATTTGCATGAAAAATGTCAAAGCATAAAACATTAAGTATAAAAGTCAAATAAGTTTTCTTAGAAGTTAATAAAGGAACTAAAAGAAAATCTTTCTGCTTTTTCAGTTATTCGCACAGTATGCAGTGCCAAGAAAATATGCTTTATATGTTTATATACTTAAATAAATTATATTTTTTTAAACCATCAAGTAGTACATTATAACATAATAAAAACAATGTAACATGAATGATTGCAGTAATTTGTAATTTTTTTATGACTCGACTTCTCATGTAAGTTATAAATACAGTATTGCTATTTTTGTGCAGACCATTATCCTGTAATTCTGTATACTGTATGTATAAATACTAACTAATCATATGACAGTGACAGGTATTTTCTATTTGTATATTGTTGGATTGACACTGCTTGTGCTCAGGTATGTTTATATTATTCTAATACAGTGAAATCTTTCTACAACGATACTGTTGGGTCCTGTTAAAAGTATTGTTGTTGTACCACTGTTGTTGGTGTTGTAAAGAGAGGCATGTATTTCTGTACACTTTTTATTATTACATTTTAAGGTTTCTTTTTAATTAAATTACAACTAAAAACTGTGATTAATATAACATGATTGTAGTTTATTTACCGAACATTTACATTAACTGTTTACTGTTTGTGCTCAGAGGGCCACCATATGTGGCTATCAATGATAACCTAATCAGACCAGATAAATATTTACTGCAGCACATCCAAAACTCAGTTGGGCCATTTCATGTAGCTTGTACGTTTTGTTGTTAAGCTCCTTTTTTTGTGTCAAATCTTGGTGCTTGGAATTAAATCACACGTGTTTGGATATATTCTTTCAAATCAATAACTTTTATAGATCAGTATAATAATTTTTGCAATTAATATTTTCATCACTGAATCGTTAATGTTTATTGATATAGAAATTAATAGTTTCTAAATACGAGGGTTGATCAAATATAAACGAGACTGATTTTTAAAAAATTTATTGCTTACAAATTATTCTTGATACAACTTATTTTTCTACATAGTCTCCCTTGACAGAGTAACACATTTTTCCCACGGATTGGAAGTTTTTAATTCCATCTTTGTAAAAAGTTCTTGGGCGTTCATTGAGCCATTGGAGCACGAAGGTCTCCACCGCAGAATCGTCTTGGCGCTGGCCTCCAGCGCCTCTTTGAGTGGCCCAAACAGGTGATAGTCGCAGGGTGATAAGTCTGGACTGTATGGGGATGTTCCATTGGTTCCCAGCCAATTTGATCGAGTTTAAGCCTCGTAGCGTTAAGCCGAATGTGGTCGGGCATTATCGTGAAGAAGAATGACGTTTCGCCGGTTTAGATTTCCTTTTCCTACTTAAAAGACTGTTTTATGGCCTCTAAAACATCGCAATAATATTGTGCATTTATTGTGCGTCGTTGATGGAGGAAATCGACGTGAAAGGCGTCTTGATTGTCGAAAAATACAGTGGCCATTACCTTCCCGGCCGACGATCGTGATTTGACCTTCAGAGGCGCCCTCTCTCCCCTCTTCCGCCACTCCATACTTCTCTGTTTCGACTTGGGAGTGTAATGGTGAACCCATGTTTCGTCACAGGTGACAATCCGATTTAATAATGCCTCACCATCTCGTTCAAATTGGGTCAATAGTCACTGGCAAATCTCCAAACGATTCCGTTTGTGAACGTCGGTCAAAATTCGTGGAACCCACCTTGCAGATACTTTGCTGAGTTCCAGGTTTGATGTAACGATTTTTTGAACGCTACCATAGCTCAACTGGAGTTCATCTGCAATAAATCGCAGCGATATACGTCTGTCTTCGTCCAGGAGCTTCCGAACAACGTCAATGTTTTCGTCCGTGACGGAAGTGGTCGGGCGACGATCATGGCTGAGGTTTTCTACTGCTTCCCGTCCTTCGGCGAATTCCTTGTGCCAAGCAAAAACGCGAGCTCTTGACAGGGTCCTGTCCCGTATTGAGCCGTCAATCTCGAAAAGATTTCAGTCGGATTGACCCCTCCTTGGCCAAAAACTTAATAATAATTCTCTGCTCCACGGAAACGTGCACTTCTTTCTCACTCATTGTATAGTTTTATACTGAAGGGTCCGAATGGAAATGTTGCCCGTCTACGCCTGTCCCAAACCTCCCAGGCTACCTGAAACCCCACCCTTTAGAGTTCAATGTCCAACGGAAAAGTTTTTAGAAAGTCAGTCTCGTTTATATTTGATCAACCCTCGTACACTACTTTGCATTTTTTAAATTTTCCTTTTCCAGCTGATTACAGTGCCAGTAAAGAAGCATAAATGGCAGGAAAAAATTAGTTTAAAAAATTTGATAAAGAAATGTTTTAGAGTAGATAACTGCCATGCTCACAATTCATTACCAAACTGAAAAATATTGAAGTTTGTTATTTCTCACCTAACAGCATTTCAATATGGTAACTTCTGGATATGGGAATTATTGTTTGGGACCTAGTGGGAAGTTACACTTAAAACAATTCGTAACTGTGATTATCGAATTAGGCTGGTATTTAGTTATTTTTACATTTCAGTAATAACTCATAATATTGTTGAAATAACCCGAAACTTGATTTAAATATAATTAATATTCATGTTTTTCATAAAAGTATATTTATTTTGAAAATAAAAATGTTAATTAAAAACATATATTAAAACACGTTTTTAAAATGTTTAACACGTTGAAAAACATATTCACACAAGTAAACACAGTTTTTTTAAGAATAAAGAAAACTATACATTAAAAAGATATCCACTTGATGGATGCTGATGATGGTCAGGATCAATTCAGCATGATGGATGCTGAATCTGAGTGTCAGCCACATTCTGTGTATTCTGCAGTTAATATTTACTCAGTCTGATTAGACAGTTATTGAAAGTTAAACACTTTGGAACTACAAGCTCTCCAACTTCAAAGGATTAAGAAAGCATTAATAATATAAGATACAAAATGCCTTCAGCACGATTGGTAATGTTTGCACAATAAAGTAGAATATCAATTATCTGTAAACGGGTTAACCAGGGAGTGGATAAACTGGAACAGATTTTCGTTAACCATCCAAGCTACATAGAATGAATTTTTAAAAAAATTTATGTATGGTCAACAAAAAGTAACATGTTTGATCTGTAAAAGTCAGCTTTTAGTTTTTTCTGACTCAAAGAAGTTAGGTTTATGAGACTTTTCTATATAAATGACAGTACAGTATTGTCAAAAATATTGTTAAAATATATAGTATGTGGAGACATAAGAAAGAAGGTAAAATTACAGTTCTTCCAATTGATATAAACATTTTTAAGAAGTCCTCCATGTACACAGAAAAAGTGGCTCCTATTCAGTAACTACAGTCTACCAATGCAATGAGCTAAGGGAAAGCACGCATACAGCGGTAACATTAGTCTGCTAATGCAGATTTTTTGACTTGTAAGTTAGGTTAGGAAGCAATCAACAATTGTTATTCTGGGAAAAAGGGAAATGAAAAAAAACAGTATCCTATCTCTACTCTAGTTAAGAGCTATAGATGGTCTTGAAGTAAATCTATCAGCAACCCAAATCTAACTAAACATGTGCATGTCAGTGTAAGTAGAAAAGTAAGGAAAAACCAGGAAATGATTTAAGTCATATGTAAAACCAAACTTTTATTTCAGCAAGACTCGTGCATGTAGTGTTTTTTTAATGTAAACTGTATCTTTTGTTTGTTAATTTTTTTTTTATTATTATTTTTATTTATTTCTTGAGAACGAACGTTGAATACAGTGCACTTTTTATAAATATAATGTACAAATATGTGTGTAAAGTCAGTATGTGTTATATAAAATGCATTTTTCTTTATTGTAGTTACGGTATTTTTTTGTCTATCTTATTGTCAGCAGCTCATTTATGATTTCAGTTATCCATGTTCATCCTCCCTTTAATTATCCCAGATAGTCAAAATTCTACTGTACTGTATTCTTGTGATAAAATCCATAATGAAGAAAAGTACAATTTCCACCTATGAAGAACCTTAACAACTTTCCTGTCTATTGACATAAATTTTACCAATAAATTTGTTTTGGTTGCATGTACGAAATATAATTAAGTCAACATTTTTTCTGAAGTAAATTTATTGTGTATAATCTGAAACTTTCACTTTAAAACATAACATGGTTTTGTTATGATTTTAGGTAAATCACCTGCAGTTAGTGAAACCGTACCTCCGATCTGTGCAGTCATTGAACAACAAAGCCATCAATGAAGCACTGAATAATCTTCTCATTGAAGAGGAAGACTATCAGGTAGGTGATACTAAACAACCTAACCTAAGCCCCTTTTTTTGAAATATTACAGCTTATTATAATCATCTTTTTTCCACTAGGAATGTTGTAATTTTGTTGCGTACATATGCACATTACTGAGGATTATAAGATTATTTCTTTTGACATTTAAAAGTTATACCCATCTTTACAGATAAAAGAAATTATTAAAAAAATCATAGAAGTAAATTACAAGAGTACTGCCAAAATAAGGGTATACATAATGAATTTATAACAATATTTTTAAAAAATTTTAACTAAGATCAGTTTAATAATATATTATACAAACCTAACAATAGTTTAGGGATGGGCAACTCCCTATCAGAAATTTTAAGCGAGTTTTTTATTCAGGAATTAAATAAAGGACAGACTAATATTAAAAATATCAGAAATTCGAATGTTTACAATATATTAGATATGTAGATGATTTACTATTAAGAATTAAAGACGAAGTCTGAATAAAGAAGAGCTTACATTGGGAGAAATCAATAAAATACAAAATAACTTAAATTTACAACGGAGGAAGAAAGAAACAGTAGCTCAAATTTCCTTGATTTAAAATTAAAAAAGAATAGCACAGGATAGAATTAAGAATTTATACGAAAGATACATACATAGATAATGTAATTAATGCAAAGTTTAACCACCCATTTCAGCATAAACTAGTGATATTTAGCCATTTATTCAACAGGCTATTAAATGTGCCCTTAAATAAAAAAAAACTAGATATTATTTTTCAAATATAGGAAAATAATGGTTATCGTTTAAAAAAAATGATAAGAAGTTTATTTTGACAAATTAAGACGAGAAGGTAAAAAAAATCTAGAAATGGAAGTAAAGAACCAGAAATAGGTTTAAAACTTCACTGTAAAAGTGACATATAAATTTAAAAAACTTAAAAAATATGATGTAGATATTGGAAGGGTTACTAAATAACACCTGAAGAAACAAATTAAAAGGCAAAATTGAACATAAAGATAAATTTCTTAGGTAATGGGAATTATAAAATACAATGTATGTAGGACAGACATGATGAAAATTTAAAATCAGATATAATGAACAGATAAAACCATTTAAATATAAAAAGAATGAATCAAATTACACTACACATGTCATTAAAGAAGGACATATACCAGAAGAAATAAAAAAGTTCCGTGAAAGTATTATATTATAAAGGTAAAGGAGGTGATTAAATATTTTAGAAAATTTAGAAATATATAAGTTAAAATTAAAGTGGGAAAGGCTTATAAACGAACAAGTAAATTCATAAGTAGCCATTAATTTTAAAGCCTCAGAATGTTTAACAACCAATTACAAGGATTAAGTTGACTCCAAAGAGAAAGCACTGATAGGACTAGTTGCAAGTGAGCACATCCTTAAATAGAAATTGGACTAAATGGTAGAGGGATAGGGGTTAAAATACTAGTATAAAAGAATTAGCCTAGATTTTGAGGAGGAATCCAGTTTTGAAAATAGAAATATTCCAAAACATATCAACAAATATAAAAGTGTTTGAAACTAGGAAAAGCAGAATTGTAGTACTCTACAAAATTACTACAGCTATGCTTATAAGCCAATGAAATTGTTAACACATGTCTTGTGATAAGACACAACTGATGTCTATACTACATTCAGTATAATAATTAATTATGTTTTATACAATTAAAGAATTTTTCTGTTTAGCTAGCTTAGAAATTTAACAGTTTATTAGACAGAAATGGTTTACAGGGAGGTTTCACTGGATTGGTTTGTGAAAGGAGCATTTCAAAATTTATTGAATTTTCCAAAGATTTGTTTATTTTGTTACTGTTGGATTATCTTCTATTAATTCAGGGAATAAAATCCCTCAAATGATACAATAAGAAAAACAAGTTTAAAACATTAACAGCCAGTTTCTAGAACATGTATTATTTATTTAATGCTTCAGTAGTAAATGCTAGATTAACATAGTGGCTAATTAAATTTTGCATTCTGTTTCTAGAAAATATTTAAACAAAGATTATGTAATCTTTAATTCACCTCTTAAAGATTAATTGGAGAGAAATGACTTTTAAAACATATATTACAACATTACAGAACATTACAACAACAGAAAGTTACAATCAACATATATTGTAATTTTTAGGGTGTCGACTTTTTTTGTTTCAACAACACATTGTCTTGTGTTGAAAAGGCCACGAATAAACCACAAAGTGCAATGAATAAGATAAGTACCTAGACAAAGTGCTGGCGAGTTAAACTGAATAAGACAAAATCAATGCATATAAACTTTACCAATAGGAAGATTGCCACCCATCCATTGTTTATCAATGCTCAAGCTGTTCCTTACTCCAACAATGCCAAATACTTGGGGATGACCCTGGATACAAAGCTCAAGTGGAAAGTCCGTGTAAAGAAAAAGGTGGAAGAGCTTAGAATAAAATATAGAAAACTTCACTGGCTGCTTGGACATAACTCTGAGCTTTCACTGCAGAATAAAATGTTAATATATAAACAGATATTGAAACCAGTATGGACATATGGCTTGCAATTGTGGGGTTGTACAAAACCGTCGAATATAAAAATAATCCAAAATTTTCAAAACGTCTTGCGAGGAATAGTCAATGCCCCGTGGTATATTCGTAACAATGATTTACATCGGGACTTGAACATCAGGCTTGTCACAGATGAAATTAAAAAATGTGCAACTAGTCATAATCTGCAATTATCTGCAATTTTCAGGCTTCTTACGCATGAAAATTGTGAGATGGGTTTTTTTTTGTGTGTTTAACGTCCGACTATTGTGCACACTTGGGCTAATGCAGACAATGGGATGATTTAGCGTATGAAAATGCTAAGCTCTCGCCGGGAATCGAACCCGGGTCCTCGGGATGAAAGCCTAGTACGCTATCCACTAGACCACTGTGTGAGATGGAGGCAGTATTTGAAGTGGCTGGCAACATTCGCCACCTCAAGAGGACTAAACCTCATGAACTGCTTCACTGATGTGAAGGAAATTATTAATGTAATAGCTATCATACAAATGTGATTTTGTTGTAGATGTAAACCATTAGTCGATCTTGTAAAGATTGGTTATAAGTATTAAAAAAATAAATAAAAAATCTTTTATATTGTGCTATTATTTACATGGCTACATTTTTAAGTGTTGTATGCTATTATTAATTTTTTGTAAATTTTTGAAAAAGTAGCACACTCCTACCAGTAGTAAGGGTTAGATATTTTGAAATTAGACTTAAAATGTAAACAGCACTATCTTTACTAAACATAAATGTGATCTTGAATTCTTCATCCAAAATGTAATAAAATGAAATCAATTCTAATATTTAAATGTCCCCATTACTTCTTTTAATTATTTATTGGAACTACTATTATCAGTATAACCCAGTAATAGTAGAATAGGAGTAACAGTAGTGATTGCCTGTTAAAAAAGATTCTTTTACTATTTTTAAATATTTTTAAGTTATAAAAGTATTAATTTCTATACAATATGCCAACTTTTGTCACATGGAAATGACAAAGAAATCCTTCTTCTTATTTAAGTTTTAAAAAAATTCAGATAAGCTGGAACTTCTCATAATCACATCTGTCATGTACCAAAAAATGTATTAGTTCTATCTTGTTTAAAAATATGATTTGAGATCTGTGAAAATATCTGAACTTTGAGTGTAACAAATTGGAAGTAAAAGAAATTTTTAGTTTAAAAATAGTGCTGTGATGATAAATATAATAAATATGTTTAATTGCCTGATTTTTAGATTTTCATTATAACTTATTCTTTGTTTTCTAAACAAAATTTAAACACCTAGAAAGGCTCAACTCACACAATTTGTAAACCTCTGTTACAAATCATTAACTAGAACACATTTATTTACATTACAATATTTGTTATAATTTCTGTTATCAGGGACTGAGAACATCAATTGATGCATTTGACAATTTTGATAACATTGCCTTAGCTCAGAAACTTGAAAAACATGAATTAATTGAATTCCGTCGAATCGCTGCATATTTGTACAAGGGTAACAACAGATGGAAACAAAGTGTTGAGCTGTGTAAGAAAGACAGATTGTTTAAGGTAAATAATATTTTATATTCAATAGTTCATTTAATAGATAAGATGTGAATAACTGCTTATATTTTAGTGTGTAACAATGTTTGCAATTTCATTGTATTCACTGGTTAGTTGTTTAAATCGAAAAGCATTTCCATTCACTAAACAACATATGAGGGTTGTCCGGAAAGTAAAGAACATTTTGATCTGAGTTACTCAGTTCCTTCACCGCTGCTGCTGACGTAAACCTTACATTAACCTTCCCACTCCTTCATGCCAATCTGACACTAACAGCTAACTACTAGTCGTTTACTGTTTATTTGTGTGACTTCAAAATGTGTAACAAAATTAACAATCTTGCAAAGTGTGAGTTTCGTAATGTAATACACTTTTTGAATGCAAACAAAATTTGCAAATAGTTAACCAAGGTTTATGGTAATGTGAATGCTAGTCAGTGGTATCATTCCCGATCCCCATTAAAGCGAAAAAAGCCAGTTAAATTTTGACTACCAAAAATGTTAATGGCTACAGTGTTTTGGGATCAAAAGGGTGTCATGTTCATTGACTGGTTCATTGGCCTAGAGGAGAGACTGTAAATGCAGGATACTGTTGTTAAATGCTTAATCCACTACGCTGAAACCATTTAACACAAATGGCATATATTGTTGTTCAGCAACATTGTGCTTCTTCGCAGTAATTAATGCATGTTCACATACTGCTGCATTAACAATGAACTTGCTTTAGCAGTTTAACTGGAAAGTTTTTTAACATCCAACTTATAACCTGGGACTTGGCCCCAAGTCATTACCATCCCCCCCCCAAATTGAAGGATTTTTTGAGTAGAAACCACTGTGGAATTGACAACAACTGAAAGTGTTAGTGAGTGGACCATCAACTTGGCAGCAACTGAATATGCAGAAGACATAAAAAAACTGGTGAAATACTGTGTCAGATGTTTAAATTTAAACTGCAAATATGTAGAAAAATAGCTAAAGTATAAAATGTTTTGTAAAGTAAATTTTGTTTCATTATCTTAATAAAAGTAGTAAGTACTATTACATCATACACTGCTGGTAACAACCTATATGAATTATATTGGATATTTCATAAATTATTAGTTATATTGAAAATTTATTAATTATGACTAAATGTTACAATTATTGGTGATACATGTTAGTCGCCTTTAATGGTTTAATTTTAAATATCGCTTTATTGTGACTATAAAAATTCCAAACATTGCTGCCATTCTGTATTGATCACAGAGTAGCATCTGTATACAGGCCAGTACATCATATTAACTTTAATTTGTTTGTTGTGCATTACTGCACTACATTTCATACCATATTAGTATATTAGTTGATAGTGTCATAACAAATCAATGGTTGTCAGGCATTTAAATTTATCATGAGTTGTATCCAGTAATCTTTTTTAACCTATATTCTATATTCAAAGGTTATATAGTACATTCTAATATTATACATATTATTATTTTATTCAGAGGATTAAATTTGTATAGTAAAACTTTTCTCAGTGATGACTAAGAATACCAATAACTCTGTTTGAGTCTAAGTAGGTAAACTCGAATAGTTTTAGGTAGGCTAAGATGGAATGTGTCAACCATAATTTCTTTGCATTTGTTCACCTCAACTTCCAACTAATGTGGAATGGATTGTAATTGTAGGTTTGTCTGATTAGGCAGCTTAGGTAAAGAAGTAACAGTCAGTAAACCCAGCCTACAGTAGTATACAATCTGTATAGTAAAACCCATTCTCAGGACCACAGAACATTATCATACTAAATATTGATAAAAATTAATTCAGATCATAAGTAAATTATCATTAAGGGATTGCTTCTTTTCAGTTTTGATGTAGCCTATGACAATTGTGAATTTCTCAGTGTTTGTTTACAATGCATTTTTTAAATTAAAATGAATGAATTTATAAAAGTGATATATTTTTTACATGGATTCAAAGTAATAAGAACCGTAGTCATATAATTTATGCTTAAAGTTACAGGATATTGTATTCCTGACTTGTGTTATCTATCATGGAACTAATTATGACAATGTTGGGTTACTACTGTATGTAATTTTAAAGTACAAAGTTACAGAACATTTTTCTAAATGTTATAAATGTTTTTAAGTAAGTTTTATTTATATAGGATGCAATGGAGTATGCAGCAGAATCAAAAAATGCTGATGTTGCTGAAGAGTTGCTCGCTTGGTTCTTAGACAAAGGCAACCATGATTGTTTTGCTGCTTGTCTGTTCCAATGCTATGATTTACTGCATCCTGATGTTATATTAGAATTAGCTTGGAGACATAATATTATGGATTTTGCTATGCCGTATCTTGTCCAAGTTACTCGTGAATATATCACCAAGGTAAGCTTGATAAAGCCATTATGTTTTATTTTTACCACAGTATGAGTGAAATGGTGTAAATTACACTTCTTTATTGCAGGATTCGAAGTTTTTATGTATTTATTTATGCAGCCAGCAAAATTACATTGTATTACAGTATAATCGCAGAGAGAAACAAATCTCTGTATGCCGACTGGTATTTAAAAAATAAACTATAAAACCAAAATTACAAAAGTAAATTCAGAATACATATTTTCCAAAATGTATTTATATACATAAACACATATGTTAAAAAAGAGATATTTTGTTATAGAGATATTATATTAATCAGTCAATGCTGTAAAAATGGGTTTTCTAACTTTGTCGTCTAACACTGTTTTTGATAAGTACTATAAATGTTAACATTGTTATTGAAAGAATTTTATTGACCGAGCGAAGCAAGGTCTCTGTTTCAACTCAACTGTTCAGCATTTGGTTTGTGTGTTTGTTTGGTATACAGTTTAGGTCAAACAGATTGATTGACTGTTTTAAAGTTGTTATAAAGGTACCTTGCATAAAGCCCAAACTAAGTAGGTAACATTTTTTTTTCATTCACTTCCATTTCAAGATGACAACACTCTGATTTAACAATACCAGATGTATGCAGTTTGGTTAGACACATTGACCAATTGTTTTGAAAATTGGTACGACAGTACCTTTCACAAAGCTCGAAAGATATATGTGTAAAATTTTTCACCATTCATTTTTGTTATAAGATAGCTTTTGATTTAGGAATGGTAAAAGTAAGTTACTGGCTGTTCCCTTTAATATTGACAGAACAGCAAGACATCATAATTTTGACAGCTTCATGGCAAAAGAGCATAAAATTTCCAATAAAGTTGGTCTAGTAACATTTTTCCTAAATATTATGGTTGATTACTGGTTAAATTGGTGGAAAAGGTATGAGCTTGTCAGAACAGTGGCCAAGCAATTAATTGCAAGTATACTTTTTAGCTCTACTGTTCTTTAAACTACTAGGTATTCATAGTTCAAATACATCTGATAACTTGTTATGGCAGCTTTAGAATAAAGAGTAATTAAGTTTATAAAAATTGTTTTTACACATTTTTTATTTTAGTCTAGGCCAGTGGTTGGCAATTCGCGGCTTGCGAGCCACATGCGGCTCCTTGATTCCTTGGCTGCGGCTCTTCCACGAAATGTTTAGTGCAGGCATGGAATATTATTTATTAACTTGCCTTGTATGAGACGAGTAAACTTTTTGAAATGCAAGCCTACAGAAATTTTTTTGTATGTTAGATGAAGTAATTTCATTCAAAAACAAACTATTGCCTTTTGCCGAAGATTTTGAAAGAGAATTTTTCAAAAAACCTAATACACTTCAATGCTCATTGAAATATTGTTGAGAAAATTAGTCCAATATTGACATTTGCTATTTCAGAACAACACTGTTAAATATGAAGAAAGCTTTTCTCATCAGATTTAAAGACTTTAAAAACAGCAATGCGATGTTAGTCTTTGTTAAAAAAACCTCTGAATGCCACGGTAACAGAAATAAAGTTTTCGCCCTTTATTATTGATATTGGTAACTTTGAAATGCAGTTGCTGGATTTAAAAAATAAAGAATTGTGGAGCTCAGAATTCAAGCGTCTTTATACAGATTTAGAGACAACATACAAACTTGATATCCTTACTTTTCAAAGAAATGCAAGGTCATTGTTCACATTAGTGGAGTATTTGTGGTTTTTTTTAAGGATACCTTTTATATTATTTAACTTGTTATATTTTTAAATAAATATTATCTATATATAAGTATGATACCAAGTTTTATTTAATGTACTGTTAGTTAAACTAATACATATTTAGCAAAGGCAAGCTCGAGATTGTACTTTTAATTCTAATTATTTCTATAAAAATGTCTTTACTAAAGCAAAGCTTAAGTTTAAAAAAATGGCTCTTTGAATAAACTTCAATTTTATGTTATTTATATCTGGCTCTTTTCGATGACAAGTTTGCCGACCACTGGTGTAGGCCTCTGACAAATTGCATTTTTATGACCTGGTCGTAATACAAATACAGTCGGGCTTAAATAATTGAAATTACGAATAATTCACATGTTTCTGTTGGCCCTTGATATTTGTTAACATTAGCAGGTTTGATTGTGAGGTTTAAAGAGTGCATCAATATTGTGAAATATGTGAGTTGTAGAAAAGTATGCTGTTTACATACACTGCACTCTGATATTTATCCATTATTGGCACCTGTTATTCATGTCTGCTGTGCTGCCAGTTTATGCTGTAGCATAAACTATTTTTACATTGGTGACTAGGTAAAATTTTCTGCTTTTGTTATACATTTTTTTAATAATTTTGTTAGAATAAGCAAGTTTCTTATTCTATAGTTGCATGTTTATTTCTTGATAAATGTTCAAGAAATTATTAATTTATTGTTTATAAACATTTAGTTTATAAACCAATTAGTTTTATTCTTATATCAGTTAGGCTCTTTTTATATCAAAACATACTGGTCTAATTCACCAGATACATTTTCATAAATCCAAAACATTTAATATGTTTGAAATTTTCAGCAGGAAGAAGTAGTTTATTTATTAGTTGAGAAAGAATTAAATACTTCTGTTTCTCTGTGGTCTGTATAAAACTCAGTTCCTGTGTCCTCATTGCATTGTTTATTCATTTTTTTATGTTGTTTTAATTTTTTTGTTTCTACAAAACCCTTTACTTTGTTAAGAACCAGTGTTGAAGATGTCAGATAACTCAATTAATTTTTTCTAGATGTCAATAAAAATCTATCTATGGTTAATTAAATAAATAAAACTTGTCTAATTTGAAATCTTAGATATTTTGAATTTTCTCAAAAGTCCCTTCAACTTTTGAATTATTCAAGTTAGAGAGTTGCAATAACTTGTATAATAGATAATAACTTGTATAATTTGTAATAATAGGTGGATACGAAGGAGTTAAAATACCCAATACATTTAATATGCTTCTGCAGAAATCTTGGATGTCTCAAAAGACCCAGCATTCGTATTTTTCTTTAATTTAAGGTTTACTGAAATAAGTTTTCCAATTGAATATTGTTCACATCAAAAGTATTCTTAACAGCAATTTTAATAATATGGGTGGCTATGTACCTTCAGGTACTAACGTATTTGTTCTGAAGACAATAACACCCTTATAATTAAAACTATATATCAATATTTCCTTTCAATTTATTGTTCAGTACATTAATCCAGTTTTCAATATATGAAACTGTCTTTGTTTTAAGAATACAATAATTTATTGCTGATTAATTAAAACAAAACTAATAAATCTGACAATCTGGAAATGTGAAAGATTTGTGCCAAAATGGTGCCGAAAAACCTCACAACTGAACAGAAGGTCAATCGAAGAAACATGTGCGTTGATCTTCTTAAGAGAACAAACAGTCAACCTGGTGTTTCACAAATGTACCCTTGAAAAGCACAGGAAAAGAGTGATTCATATTAGACCACAGACATTGCAGACAAATGGATGCTTCATCATGACAACATGGATGCCCCATGTCACATGGCCATTTCCGTCACGGAATTTTTTATCTCAGAATGCATTCTTGTTGTTCCCCAACCCCCTTATTTACCTGATCTGAGTCCTTGAGACTTTTCTTTCCCTGAAATCAAAAAATGTCTTAAAAGGATGTCATTTTGGGATGCTGGAGAACATTCAAAAGAATATGACTTACCAATTAAAGACCGTACCAGTTGAAGCCTTCCAGCACTGCTACGAAGATTGGGAAGAACAAATCTGCCGGTGTATAGCTGCCAAACGGAACTACTTCGAAGGAGATAATGTTTTGTTTGAAAAAAAACTGCTAAGTAAAAAAACAGTTTTATGAAAATAATTACTTTTCCCACATACCTCGTAACTCGAAATTTAAAGGTAGGAAAAATGATAGATTTCTCTAAAAATGGATCTGATGATTGTGATTAAAATTGGTTTAAATATATTCTGTCCCAAATAATATGTATCGGTCACGGTTTCCCAAAAAATTCCATTTCAGAAGCTATCAGCAAGAGTTTTAAAGTAGTAAAAATTAAATGAGTTAATATCTCAAAATCTGCTCCTTTATATTTCACCTTTTTCAATGTGTTGTATAGTACAGTCCCAATTATTCAACCTAATTGGGTTTGACAATCCCTCTTCTAACATTCAGTTGGATAACTGAAATATCACTTAATGTGGAAGAAAAAATGTGTAAGAGAAATGCTTCTAAATAATAATTATTTATAATATAAATTTAAGTAGATGGTTTTATTATCAGTATTTTTGCTAATAACCTTACATAACAGTTAATAAAACTTTAATTAATTATACACCATGTGGGAATGGAAACTGTAAACTCTGTATAGAGTAAAAATAAAATGAGATATGTAATGTTAAAAACATGAAAATAAAACACATTAGTCAATCATTTTTATTGTAATAAACCTAGTGTACTAATAATTTAAACATGAAACAAACAGACTCACTCCGTTTTGTCGCCATACATGACTCATCAAGCTATCATAAGTATATGATTTCAACAGATCAAAAACCAACACTATTGGTTATTTATATTGGTTCAGAAATCAGGTTGATCTGGAGGATTCAACTGTACAATATTTCAGTATTATTATTGTGTATTAATAATATTCATTAATATTGAATTCATATTTCATTAATAGTTCAAAAGCATATACTTAATTTATACTGAAGTACATACATACATATACGTTATACATGTACATATAAGGTATACTTCACAAAAAATGCCATTGTCATTGTGGAAAATTGAAGGTAGAATATTATGGACTGTAGTGTATAGATTTAGAAATGTAGCAACTAATATGTATTATATGGTTATAATTATATATTATTATTATTATTATTATTATTATTATATAATTATATGGTTATAGATTTGCAGTAAAGTATGATTTCTTATACCATTTATTTTAAAGCGTATTCTTCAATTTTATTAAAAGTATATCTATAAATTTTATTTATTTTTTCAGGTTGATAAACTAGTTGAGTCTGAGTCACGTAGACTGGAAGAACATTCTGAACAAGAACACAACACAATGATCATCCGTAAGTCAACTATTTCTTATAATAAAGTGAAGACTTGATTACTTTGTAAGTCCACAATGTGTGGGCATAGTAATTATGTTCCCATTTATGCTTTATTTGCAGACAATTCAGAAGTCTAAGGCCATTGGCCAGCTTATGTTTCCACTCTGACCTTGTGTTCTTCTGGTAAAAAACAAGGTCAGCCTAGAACAACCCTGTATTAAATCACTAAAATATAATAATAAAATATTTTACTAAATTTCTATTTTAATGAACAAAAGTCTCTCCTTTTGGAGGTAAACTGAATTGTTATAAATGTACAAAACAATGGTTTCCATTATTACCAAATCTAATTCAAAGTAGAAAAACTGTAACAAAGAGAAATAACAGACATATAATTAATATTGTTTTAAAAAAAATTTAATTTGTTTAGTTTTATATAACTACAGACCATAGTACTCTTCTCCTTGTTTGCATGCACCATTGGTCACATATTTTCTCCACTAATTCATATACTTCCTTATTAATTCATGGACTTCCTTACTTCCTCTGCATGTCCGTGGGAATCCATTCTATATTTTATTTCAACCAGCGGTGATCTTCCATTGTCCAGTCCAATTCCATTTTAACGTGTGCTTCTACTTCTGTCACCAGGTACAGGTCAGCTCCGTATTCCTTGTAAATTAACAGAGAGGAAAGCGTATATAAGTGTTAGTCTTATTTGTATATACCTTCTTACAGTTTTGTTAAATTTATCTTTCATAATATATTTTTAATGTGATATTGTAAAGGCTGCTGCGTTTAAGAACCATTTTTTTTTTTTTTTTTTAATATCTTTCATAATTGACTTTGGTCATCGATTCTTGGCATCAGTACCAAAGCCTAAAAACTGGAATAAATCCATTCCAAATTAAAACACATAGTTTCATATAAAATAAAATTAATATTATGTAAAGAAACTGAAATTATTGAAATAAATATATAATTTAAATAGTTTGTAAAATACTCAGGCAATAGCAGTACTTGTCAATCAAAAAGATCCTGACAGTCCTGGAAATGAAATAAATTAACTGAATTTTTGACAACACAAGGTGTTAAACCAAAATTAAGGCAACTATATATACCCTGATATGTACCCAAATTTACAGTAGTTGGCCCTGTTACCTAAAATGCTGGTCTTATTTTATCTTCAAAAATGTCATGTGATAATAAAAGATCACTATACAAAAATGGTTCTCTGAAAAGTAACAATAAAATTATGTTGTAGACATTGCGGTGTAAATTGTAGAATGTAGATTCTAGAATATAGACATGTTTTAAGATTGTAAATATTGTATAAAATAATTTTTTAATAAATTTAAATTATTTATTTTTTAAACTATATGTTAAAAAAGGTTTATAACATTTTTGTTTCAGCTGAACCACAATTAATGTTAACTGCAGGTCCTGGAATGATGGGTCCTGGATTTTCACCTGCTTATTCCAACTCTTATGCCCCGGGAATGCCTTATCAAGGTTACGGAATGTAATCATTCCATTCCTTAAACTAAAGTGACTGTTTATTCAGTTAATTCTTTAAACCACTGCTTTAGTAGCTAACTGTGGTTCTATCTGGTTCTGTAATTTGTATAACCCTTTGCATAACTATTGATATTAGTAAATAAAAGAGAACTAATTGAAATCTGTATATTATGAAAAAAGGTTTGTAAACTAAATTAATTTGTTAGATTAATTAATTGTTATTTACTTTATAAACTTTTCACTATTACTTTCATGAAGTACAGTTCATGTAGGGATATTTTCTTACATTAATTAGTTATATTAATAGCATTTGAATATAAATATATTCGATTTGTATTGATGTGCTTTATAAAACAAAATTAACAATTAATTGCTTTTTCATTTCATTGTTGTTTGGATGAAAGTATTTAGATTAAAAAAAAAATTTTTTTAGACTTTTTCAAGACAATATAATTATATGTTTCTTTAGTTTAGTTGTAAGAACTCATTCCATGTCCATCCCGTCACTAGATATCGATGTTATAGATAATAAGGCTTTAGCTATTGTACCATGAGCATTGCTTTTGGATCAGTTCTCCTTTATTGTTGTGTTTTTTTTAATCTTTCTCTTCATTAAGTTTAAAAAAAAGTTTATGTTTTGATGTTTAGTCAAAACATAAACTTTTTTTAAACTTAATGAAGAGAAAGATTAAAAAAAACACAACAATAAAGGAGAACTGATCCAAAAGCAATGCTCATGGTACAATAGCTAAAGCCTTATTATCTATAACATCGATATCTAGTGACGGGATGGACATGGAATGAGTTCTTACAACTAAACTAAAGAAACATATAATTATATTGTCTTGAAAAAGTCTAAACAAATTTTTTTTTTAATCTAAATACTTTCATCCAAACAACAATGAAATGAAAAAGCAATTAATTGTTAATTTTGTTTTATAAAGCACATCAATACAAATCGAATATATTTATATTCAAATGCTATTAATATAACTAATTAATGTAAGAAAATATCCCTACATGAACTGTACTTCATGAAAGTAATAGTGAAAAGTTTATAAAGTAAATAACAATTAATTAATCTAACAAATTAATTTAGTTTACAAACCTTTTTTCATAATATACAGATTTCAATTAGTTCTCTTTTATTTACTAATATCAATAGTTATGCAAAGGGCGTAAACATATGAATAACAAATGTTTATAAATTATTTTAAATGCCATTTAATTCATTGTTTAGAAAAGTACTCTGGTACATAGTACTCTGTGTTATTTCAATAGAATTTAATAGTTCTGTTTTCAACATATTTATTTTTCACATTAAAATATAAAAATATATATAAGAGAATTAAAAATATACATTATATATATATAGACAAAGATACGATAGTTATTCTATATTGAAAATGTACATTTCCACCCATTAATTTGCCATGTAAATGGTAAATGTCATTGAAGTGAATTACGTTTTTAAAATGGTGGAAAATTAAATTGAAATGTACAGAAAGTAAAAATATAAACATAATTTATATATTACAAACATAATATGAACTAGTGGTATATTTATACTTCACTATTAACTGTGAGTAGTTATGAAATTAAACCAACAAAAATTAGAGTAATAATAAATTTAAATATATTATATCATAATAAATGGATAAAAAAAATACAAAAATTGTAAATGTTGTTATCTAGTGTAGTTATTGTTTTCGTAACCTTGCAACACCCTCCCTGGTTGTTGAAATGCGAAGGTAGACATTCTGTGTCTGTCCAAGAATGCAGCTGCACATCAGTTTGTGTTTGTCACTCTTTATGTACACAATCCTCGTAATAAGGAATTTTGAATGTAGAAATAGTAACTTATGTCTTACTACAGACTTTCAGAATCAAGCGTTCTAATGGCTTCGTGCTTCCTATGTACCAATTTTACCATTGTCTAAAAACTTCAAATGACCAGAATATACCTAAATAGTGGATGAGTTGTGTTTAGCTTTGACTTCAACTTGCATCATAGCAAGCCTGTATTATTGCTACCCCTAACTGCACAAACTTCTCAAACAAGGAAATAAGTCATGATTTTACTGGTATACCACCACTTCAAGTTGTGTAGCCTACATCATAACAAATAATCATAAACACTGATGGCAGTATGTTCTAGTGTTTTAGGTATTACAAGTTAAATAATTTTAAATGGTGCAGTTCTATTAATATCAACATATAATTGAGTTAGTTTACCATCTGCCAAAAACATTTTGATTTTTCAACAGTTGTTCTGTTGTCATTTTTATATTTCATAATTTCACTTGAACTGTGATTGAATTTCTTAAATATATATAGTTGAATTATTATGTAATGACCCTTCTGTAAAGAAGAAAAGGGAAATTGAGAAATAGGGAACTGGACATGTGAGGGGTGTTGGCATGAAGTGGGCTATTATCTACTAGAAATACTTAATGCAGAGTAAATATTAGCCTATATTTACAAAGAAATAATATTTTATTGAAACTAAAGCAAAAAACTTGTTTTTAAACAATATACAATTTGATACAAAACATTCATTTTTAAAATAAAATACACTTAATAGAGAAAAATAGATTCAAAACAAAATATGTGATAAACAAAAAACAGTGAATTTCAACTTACAATGTAACCCTCAAAATGCCTACATCTAAACATTTAGTGAGGCTAAATTTTTTGTAAACATCTAAATTTTCACATTTTCATTGATTTCAAAAATTTGGTTAAAAGTCAAACTTTGCCTTATTTTATCCGGAATTTGATTTAAAATTCTAAGCACTAAAAATGAATAAAATTTTATAAAAGCAGCTGTACTTGGCTTTAGAATTGAAAAACAAATATGATTTCTTAGATGTGATTATATTTATTAATCAATAATGGTTTGTTCCTACTCTGTATAAGTAAAATCTTTAAAACTTTGTCATTATGAGAACTTAAGAGGTAATATTTAAAAACATGAGCGGTAAACTTTCAAAAATCCAAATATTGGCATTGAATGCTGATTACTATTGCTATTAGCAATCATGTGAACGAATGTTCTGAAGGAATATTACTATTACTAACATCAGCATAGAGGAATATGTTCCACCCCAACAGGATATTCCATATTCCAATCTTACCGCCCAATGATAAATTTTCTGATCTTAAAACAAAAATGGAGCAGTATGTTTTTAGAAGATAAGCTTAAGAGTTTAGTTTAATCTTTCTTGGCCGCTGAATATAATTCAGATCTTCCTTTCAGCTGACAGACACACTTAGTGGCTATTGTATTTTTTGCTAATGAGGTTGGCGATGTTAGGTAGCGATCTGTCATTTCAACTTTTTAGACAACACACAGAGGCTCTATTACTTTCTGCTACAGCTTGACTCTCCTACCCGTAGTGTCCTTATGTTCCACTACTTTTTATTTTTCTTATAAGTTCTATATAAAGCCAATATGCCTGGAAAGTGTTGCAATCTATCAGGGAATAACAGACCTAATTGAAAAGTCATTGATTCAGTTTTTGTGATTGTATGTATGTACAACTGTTATTGCATTTATTTATGTCTAATCAGTTATTCATGCTATGTGTCTAAACTTGAAAAACTTAGATATTTATATCATAAACCATTTTTTGTTAAAATTTAAGTGAATTGGTTCATTAAATTAGCCTATATTGGCTGTTGCAGTTTTTGATAAGTATGTATTTTACATACAGTAAAGCTGTACTAACAGTAAACAAATATAGTGAGGGTGCAGTTTAGACTTGTTCCATATTTGTAAAATTTGTTTATGAAAGAAAAGTTGTCACTTAAGAGTATTGTACTGTAGGTATCACTTTTACTATGACACTTATGTCTTCTACAAACCTTACGTTTTCCTTATTATAATAACAAAACATTATATTCAGGTACTCAAGTGTCTATTCCATATTTAAATGTAGGCCCTAAGCATATATAAGAATAGAATAAACAAATATAATGAGGTGCAGTGTTAATTGTTTAGACTTATTCCTTATCTGTAAGATTGTTTATGAAAAAAGCAATCAGTTATTTAATCAGCTTTTGATACATGTATGATTAGTCAAGAGTATGTAGATGTACCTACAGCGATTAATGGGATGTTAGAAAGAAGTCCACGTAGACGATGGTCCAAACTTCAATGTTAGTATCAAGGTTTGGACCATCATCTACTTGGACTATTTTCTAATCGAAGTTTGGACTGTCTTCTAAAAGTGTGTTAATACTCTTTTAGAACTTTGATTAGAAAATAGTCCACATAGACGATGGTCCAGTATTGGTAGGTGTGAATATTAAATTATTTTAAACACCATCATACTACTTACCCAGTTTAACTTAATTATTTAGTATTCAAATGTTAATTGTATAACAGTGATGTTTTATACATTTACTACATATTGGTGCCTATGAATAACAAATGTTTATAAATTATTTTAAATGCCATTACACTACTCAGCCCAACTTCATTACGTAGTATTCCAGTGTTAATTGTATAACAGCGATGTGTTATATGTTTATTACATATTAGTCATGATGTTAATACACCTTGATTTAAATCTACCTATAAAATGGTCAAACCTAGATGTTAATATATATATATATATATATATATATTAATGTTAAAAAATATGTGTATGTTTATTACATATTAGTACGTGTGAATAATACATGATTAAATTATTTTAACCCTTCGCTGGGCGTGCCGCAATGCCTAATTCCGCTTTTTGTACCCATGTAAACTAATTTTAAGTAGACACATTACATTATTTTTTATTATACTTTGTTTCTAATTGATTTATTTTAATTTTCAGTTTTTTAATAGTTATATTTATTTAAAAAAGATTTAATATTTCAAACAGACAATAGTTAATGAATACAAACACTTGTCTAAAAAAGGATTTCATTTTATACAAGAAATATGACAAATATTACAGAATTCTTAGTGATCACACTTATCAAAAAACTAAATTTATAAACAAAAATTTTAAAATTAATATTTACAAATTTAATCTGACAATGTTCATTGCTTCAGCTTTGTGCAAACAGTGGTCATCTGGCTGTGATTCTTATTACATTCTTTGTAGATAATGTTGGTTCTGTTATTTTTTTGTGGTCTGCAAAAATGACAAATAGGTCTACGTATTGGTACTTGAGCCTGTTGATTTTCCAATAACTTATACTTTCCCAAAAAAAACATGAAGATCTTTTGGAAGAGTTAGGATTGTTGCTCTAGCTTTCAAGTGTCCTTTCATGAAACTGAGTGCCAATTTTTTCAAAAAGTTTTGTCTTCGCTCACTGTAATCCAGATGGTTGAATTTTTAAATTATATTTGCATTTATTCTGGCAATGTTTAAATGGTGATAAAAAAGGGTCATTGTCCAACGTCTCGTGCTTTGGGATATCGAGTAACTGGCACACATTTGATCAACAGTATCAATGCTACATTTTGTAGCATTATAATCCAAATTTACAATAGACTTTTTGGAATCTTCGTCAATAGAATAGAAACACGGTAAAAAATACTAAAGTAAAACATAAAACAAAAAAAGGATAAAAGTGATTATGTATGCACAAATATAGTGAGAATAACACTATGAAAGCAGTTACATGATTGGGCACACCGCGGTTAACTTGGCCGCAGACGTAACGATCTCGCATTCATGCCTTATTTCCAGATGGACTGAAGATAAGGTGGTATTATTTTTATACAGTTTGTGTCCCTCAAGATGGTCTTAACAAATACTCAAAGCCCTGAAAACCTTTCTCCATCGATACCTACCGTAAGATGCGAAAATAAAAGATTACAGCCAATTTGCCCCTAATGCGCCCACTTAAGGGTTAAACACCATCGTACTACTTTACCCAGCCCAACTTCATTATTTAGTATTCAAGTGTTAATTGTATAACAGTGACATTTTATACATGTTGGTAAGTGTGAATAATAAATGTTAAAAATATTTTAAATACCATCATACTACTTACCCAGCCCAACTTCATTATTTAGTTTTTGTATTAATTGTACAACGGCGATGTTTTATACGTTTATTACATATCGGTAGGTGTAAATAATAAATGTTAAAATTATTTTAAACACCATCATACCTAGTCCAACTTAATTATTTAGTATTCGTGTTAATTGTAGAATTATAAATAATTAAGGTGGGCTGGGTAAGTATTCAAACTTACGGTGTTTAAAATAATTTAAACATTTGTTATTCACACGTACTAATATGTAATAAACATATAAAACATCACTGTTATATAAGTAACACTGGAATACTAAATATTCCTTACTGTATTCCTTATTATTTAAGTAGGTATGTAGGCTGGGTAAGTAGTATGATGGCACTGAAAATAATTTAAACGGATTATTCACACCTACCAATATGTAATCAGCATATAAACAGATTTTTTTACATAAATGTATATTAACATTGTTTGGTCCATCTTCTAAATGTGTATTAGCATTGAAATTTGGACCATCTAAAAGTGTACTATCATCGAGGTTTGGACCATCGTCTATTTGGACTATTTTCTAATCGAAGTTTAGACTATTTTCATGCATCCTGAATTATAATAATTCACTGCCAAGTTCAATAAGGGTGAAGTAATTTTTTATTGAAAAATCTTATACTATGTTATGTAGATAATAAAGTTATTAAACCTTATAACAAAACTTATCAACTTCAAACTAACTGAAACAAAACATGCAGCTTATGAGAATATACATGTAATTTGCCACTGTGCACACAATACACACTGAAATCTGCCAGTGTGCATTTCCCGAACTAGGTAACGTTTATGAAGCATTATGTTTACAATCAATATAATGTGTATTTCAGAAGACTTCCAATTAAAAAGCATTGTTAATATAATTGTTGATTAGGGCCTGTATAACAAATAATGTGATTTGTTGACATAAATCAGATTTTAAGTCATTCAATGTCATATATTTAAGCTGACATTTTTAAGGATGTGAACTCAACTATTGAAAATATAGAACTGTACACATAAACATTCAACATAAACTACCCTCAACATTCATTTCTAAGTCAGTCTCTCTCCATCTCTCTCTTTCGTTCCTTCCCAAAAATCTATGGCATTAATGCAATTGCTCTTGTGTTTTATCAAATTTAGTTTACAGTACAGCATATTAGAAAGGAAAAAATTATCGCTAATACACGAAATTCATATTGTTGGCAAGGGATCACTGTAATTTTTTAAAACTCAGCCTTCTTTAAATAATTCATATTCCACAAAATCATTCATTTCTTTATATAGTTTTTTTTAAATAACCTTAAATCAATTTTGTACTTATATAATGCATTTTTTAAATTTTGTGTGCTAAACATCGTGTTTTTTAAGTTACAAACTTTCCAACTTCCAAACATGCAAAAAGCTGTGAATATGGAATTTATTTCCGCTAATCCGAATTCCGATAATTGGGTGTCCATTAATCTAAGGTCTACTGTAATACTGAACCACCCTCCCCAATAACTTCTCCAAATTTTAAATTGTTAATATGTTTCAAAATTTCACAGAGTTACTGGATTTAGAAAAAATATACAGTTTGAATTTTTTTCATAAAATTTAAGTTATGACTAGTAGTCATAGATCGTAATGCTCGAAGTAGGTGGACTGAATTCAGATAATAACTGTTCCAAGAATGAACACTATTGTCTTATCTTTCATTACACGTTCCCCAAAATATACATTAATGTATTCAAACCAAAAGTAAAAGGGGAAGAAGTTTATGCCAATTTTTGTCTACTTCTACCGCCAATTTTCCACTTCTCAGCACCACCAGAATGGTATGATCTTCCATAGACCGTGCCGACGCAAAGTCTTCGGATCTTCACAGAAACGATTGTCTCCCGGAATATACTGACGTTCCGTCCCCCCCCCGAAATCAACTGTTTTTGTCCTACTTCTTCCCCGAGCTTTTATTTCAACTGCTGTTCTACATACCTTGTTGCTTATTGCAACAGGCAGTATGTCAGCAGTTTAGTAATTTTGCCTATGTCTTTGTCAATAGTGTTAATTCTTTGGCTGTGACATCATTATAATATTTAAGACTAGTAACTAAAAATTAATACTTTTCTAAATCCTAACAACAGTAATAATTTAAATATTACTTTAAACAATGGTTTCTAGCAGTCAGCTGTTTTTGTACACAATTAATTATTTTTCACATGAGTCTGCATTGTGTTGCATTCTCACAGGGAACACTGCTTATGGAATTTTGTTTACAAATCTTTTATTGGTTTTTTTTGTAAAACCTTCAAATGGAAAAATATGAGATGTAAGAGGTCTTTGATGTTTTGACAAACCTGTAGGTACTCGATATATGTAGTTACAATAACGCAGGTCCTTATTTTTGGTATAAAACCAATAGGAATGGCTGTTCATATATATAATTATATTATAAATATCATGAGAATAATATTATAAATAATATTATTTGATGTATTTATTATAGAAAACTTAACTCTTAAGCATTATTTATCCATAAAAGGTGAATAAATCTATCAGTAATTTAAAGTGAGGTCATGGAATAATCCTTCTAAAAATTGAATCAGAAGTTCACTAGATTATCAGAAAATACTACTGATAAGCTTAATAATACAGAAAAATACAAGCTTAAAAATTGATTTTCTATTTGTAGTGGCTACACAGAACAATCTGGAAAAAAGCATTGAATAGTAACAGATATTTAATCAAGTATACAATAAATGACTTTTATTTATAAAAGTATACAATAAATAAATAAAAGTTCTTTTCTTTGATAAAGTGCTCTCTTTTGTACCAGTAAATTTCTTGTAATAGAAATTTATTATTATGAAATAAAAAAAGAAGTTTCTTATAAAATAACACAGTTATTTCTCATGCAACATATTTACAAAAAGTAAGTATGTTCAATCAAATAGGAATTAAAACTTTTTAAGAAATAATTATACTTATGGCAAGAAAGCTCAATTTAAAAAAACAGATTTTTTTAAAAATAATAAGTTATACCATTAAAAACCAGTAACAATATATAACTATAAAATAAGCATTTAACTTAATCAAAATAAAATAAAAAGTCAAGTTTTACGTACATAATTCTAGCAGAGAAATTTAATCATGGTACTTTTAAATTATTGTACATTGCATTGTAATAATAGATAAATATTTTGTACTAGGAATTAGATGAGTTTGCACCAATGTTTTAAGAAGTTCTCTAAACCTTGATCTTCAGCCACTATGAAGAACTGACAGTCTTTTTTAATGAATTTAAAATTAATTTTTACTAGTACTGTATTATTCAGCAAAGCAAAATAATACTGCTTTGGGTTATTATTTTGCCAGTTATGTTTGCCATTATTATTATTATTTTTGCCAATTATTATTATTTTGATTGGAGTACTGTCAACACCCAAACAGTACAAATATGTGTAAGTCCAGACTGAACTTCTGTCTACACAGGGTGCTTACAAAAAAATAATAGGTCAAGACAAATTCATTGCTGTTGGTAATTTAAATTTAACACATGCCTTTTCCAATACTCTTAGGAATTGTATTCTAGATTTTAAGGTAATACAGTACATTCTATTATTAAACGTTTTAAATTATATTTTTTTAGTAAATGATGACTAAAAATATAAAATTAAAAAAAATTGGCTTAGTCTAATTATTCTTTTGATTGTATTACATGAAGTTCAACAATATTTGTCATCTTGCTATTGATTTTTTAAAAAAGTTGTTAACACTTTCATTTTCTTTTTTACAAAAGATTAAATAAAGCATGTTTAAAAAAAAAAAAAAAAAAAAAAAAAAAAAAAAAAAAAAAAAAAAAATTTCAGGCTGTCAGCTTCTGTCCAGGCTTAAAGGCAGATGTTTTTATATAGAATAGTAGTCCCTCAAATTGATGTTGATTCAAGTAAATGTATTATATTTATTTATTATTAAAGTATATATATATATATAGTTACAAACAAAATAAAAATTTTCAGTTATACAGTATTTAAAAATGGTTACAAGTAGGTCTACTTCCATTTTTTAAAAAGTTTAAATATTTTTAATAAAGATAATTCACTAAGTAACTATGATGTGATTGTGCATACATGTTGTTACACTTCACAGAAAGTGAAATGAACACATACAATATTTTAGCTAGTATAAGTGCAAGACCAACTTTGCCTACTGCTCTTTTTAAATTCAAGCATAAAATCTCAAATCGAGGCAGAACTCCCTCTAGTTGATATTTTTACTCATGGCAGTCACAGGAATAGTTTAAACTATAATAACTCAGAGCAGGTAATTTCTAGAATCAGTATCTCCGAAAAACCTATACCACTCTTTCAGGCACATTTCTTCATACTCAACTAGGTTCAATCAGATGGTCCCAAACAACAGTTTACCCTTAAAGGGTATTAATCAATACACCTTATTTTCTTATGTAATACTTTGATTATATATTTCTTATGTTGTTATTGCTATTCAATAATATCTTGTTTTGTTTTGTAGTCAAGAAATTATAATTTTGTATTTACATCAGATTTTTAGGTAACAATATTCCTTCAGTTACAGGTAGTAATTGTTTTTTTAGCAATAATTATTTTTACCACCAAGAGTCAAAAAAGTTTTTTTTTCTAATATCCAGTATAATGTGGTGTGGCCGTAGTGCTTTATGGACAGGGGTGGGGAGATTGACTGTATTTTATTGCAAACAAATTTTTTGCAACAGGTCTTGCATTCCTTTAAAAAGGTTTAAAAAGAGCCACAGAATGTGTAAACGCCCATAATGCATGTGTATGCAACTACCTGTATTGCATGGCCAGAAACAGAAAACTACCGCCTAATTTAGTGGTGGTAATTGTTGCACACACCAATTTAGTGGTGGTGGTGGTGGTAGTGGCAGAATTGCATACCATTGTTTAAGCTTCCAGTGGAGAGTAGTGCCCTTCTTTACAATACTTCTAGAACAACGGCGACGATGGACAAAGTACTACGGCAAAAATAGCACAGCGTGTAATCGCCATGAGGTCTTTTGTTTGTCTTCTAAACCATTCAGTCATAACGAAACTTTTAGGGAATTTTCTCAAATTTTAGGAATTTTGAAGGTAAATCAATGGAAACATGAAGACACAAAATCATTTAAAGAAAATACGTTATAGTCCATGCCTGAAAACCTAGCATATACTTTTGATTGGGACATCATAATATTTCGAACAGCTAAGAAAAAAACTACACACCTCTGTTGGTCAATGTATTGGCCAAAACATGTGCACTTGGTGTACTGCTTATATAATATAATAAATCTGAATCTGTAATATCTTTCCAGCAAAATGTTACAATAGCTTAATAGTTAACAAATTACAGAATTGTAATTTTACTAATGTGTTGCACATTGATTGACAAATTTTACCAAAAATACATTTGAGAATGTCACAATATACAGGCCTAATATACAGCCTAACACAGATACAGTATAAGAATACGTTATATTGCTTTCGAAATTGAAAACGTTGTATTTTACATTATAGTAGTTATGTCAGTAGTTACGTAGTTATATTATTTTTAAACATATTTAAATGTAAATGTGAAAAGAGTTTAAAGCATTATATTTCTAAAAATCATTTTAGTAGTTACACAGACAACCTTCGCTTTAAATTATGTGAAGTATCTGTGGTTCGAATTATTCATTGATTGTTTTATCTGTGCTTTGTATAATGTTGTATAGATCACAGATACTAAAACTCCACAAATGCCTTGCAAGGATCAGAGACGGTTATTATTGAAGGTTTTGTTATTTTATTTGATATTTCATGAAAAAGTGTATTTAAAACAATATTATGGAAATAAATGAAATCTTGGGTGTGTTTATACGAACGGTTCTGTAGTAAACTTTCATTTTGAAGAGAAAAATGTAAGAAGTTATAGTGTCAGTTTGTTCTTTCAAAGTATCCAATCGGCTATCAGCAAAATGAACAAACTATCCTTTAGGGCTCGGGCACTTGATGCCGCAAAGCCTATGCCTATTTATATGTCTGAAGAAATCCCAGATTTGCCTGAATATTCAGCAATAAATAGAGCAGTCCCCCAAATGCCGAGTGGAATGGAAAAAGAAGAGGAATGTGTAAGTTGTCATTTGCCTAAGTAGCCTAAAACCAAATCTGACTCCCTAGGCTGAATCCAAATGTTTAGGGATTGTTAATATAGAGTTCAGCACCTGCATAACTGTTGAATAAAACTTTTGTTATAACGTTTTATCGTAAATGTAAAATTAACAAAAGTGTTGCAAAAATATCTTGAATTAGGCACTTACTTCATAGAAATTTTAAGTTTGATTTAAAATAAATTTGCATCAATAACCTAAACTTTCAGAATATTCGACCCAACCTTTCAGGATGGGTTTTCGACCTAACCCTTTTACCAATGAGGTAATTGTGGAAAATAGAATGTCCACTATTACCAAGATGTGTTTGGTACTTATGCAAAATAGGTCTTTTTTAAATAGTTTATATATATATATATATATAATTCCTATATTTATATTTTTTTGTTTTATTGTATATATTATTATCATATCATGTACAACTAACACATTCACTCGCGGAAAATAATTTTTTTAAAGATTATGTATGGTTTTTGGCTATTTTCTGTGGAATGTTGTTATGACATCATTGCTATTTATATTGCATTAAACATGTTAAATTTCATACATAGATTTTATCGGCCCTGTGTTATTATTAACTACATGTACTTCCTGTTCATGCACATTACACATTCTGACAGTCATTATTAAATGTTAAGGTTCTTTTTGTTGGTTCATTCTCATAATGGAAACATTGTTAAAATGGCATCTGTTATTTGTGAACAATGGGATTTGCCTGTTTTTGTGTTATGTTCTCCACCTAACAACCATGTCAGTTAAATCTAATTTTTTTTTAAGTAAAGGTTTTTTATCGTTTTAGTGATTAAAAAAATGGTATCTATAGGATAACTAATGTAATGAAATAGCTTCTTCTCCCAACAACAGTGTCAGTATCCCAAGAATAGTGTCAGTAAGGTTATGTAGGAATGTTTTAAATAGAAGTATTTTGGTAATTATGCTGTGTAGCCTGTCATGGATTTTTTGATGTTTTTTTTACTAAAATGCTTTATTACATGCCCAAAAGCAATAATCCAAAATGGTATTTATGCAGTGTAGCCTCTTCTTCAGTTTTTGATATTTTATTTACTAAAACACTTTATTACATGCTCAAAAATAATAATCCAAAATATAAAAGCGCGGAAACCACGATAAGTACGATAAAAATCGAAAATAAAAGTGAACAACATAACCTCAAAATTGCTACTGTGCGAAAGTCGCTAATGTTTTGTAGATCGGTAAAACAATAAAAATATGTCTAAAATGGGTTTTGCGTGATAAAAAACTGTATTATTTTTTTTTAACAAAAAAACCCCAAACCTAAGTGACACGGTTGTTAGGCCTAACACGATGATGCGTGAATATAAGTGACTGTTGGAAGGCTGACAACGGCTTTGTCCATCTCATGGTCAACCACTTGGTTAATTTCGTTGATTATGAGACAGGTGCACACATGAATATGATCGAAAGATGAATACCTAATCTGTATCAGTTAGGTTCACCATGTAAGTACTGTGTCAGGTTATTGAGTATTCTTTTTCTTAAACAAAAATGATTTTCTTCATGCATCACAGTGTTAGGCCTAACAACCGTGTTAGGTTATGCAATATTTTTTTTAAAGGAATAAGAGGTTTTCTTCATGCATCACCATGTTAGGCCTAACAACCGTGTTAGTTAGGTTATGGTGTTTTTTGTTAAAAAAAAAGTTTTTTATCACGCAAAAGCCGTTTTAGACGTATTTTTATCGTTTTACCGATTTACAACATGTTCGTGCAATTTTGAGGTTATGTTGGTCACTGTTATTTTCGATTTTTATCATACTTCTCGTGGTTTATGTGCCTTTATATTTTGGAGTAGAGCTTTTGGGCATGTACTGAAGCGTTTTGTTAAAAAAATAAAACAAAAAAGACAGAACAGGCTACACTGCATTTTTACCTATATTTTTATCACTCAACGACCGTGTTATTTAGGTTTATTATTATTTTTTTGAAAATGTGTTTTTATCACCCAACTTCTGTGTTAGTTAAGTTATTGAGTATTTTTTGTAAAAAAGGTTTTTTTATTGTTTTAGGGATCAAAAACATGTGAACCTTCAAAATACTTTTGTATGGTAGTAATTTTCAGGTTATGCGGGTCACTTTTCTTTTATAATTTTATTGTAATTCCTGTTCTTTCTTTGCTATATTTTGGATTACTCCTTTTTGGCATGTCATAGAGTTTTAATGAAAAAAATATAGAAAAATCGAAAACGACTTACACTGCATGTTTACCTTTTTTTATATATGTTATTCTGAATATTATGGCAGCAATTTTTCTTGGGACTCAAAAATTGTACCTGTAGCAATTTTTATAAAATTGCTAGTTGTATGTAATAAGACAATGATTTTGAAAATGTCTTTCTTTGCCTAAAAATATTGAATTTCAAACGAAAGAAGATTTATCACTTAATAGTAAAAATATTTAATATTCATTTATTTTTAAATATTTTATAATTTTGTTTAATATTATGGTGAAAGGGGTAAAATAAATTTCTGGAATTTATGTAAATTTTGGTAATTTTTTCACTAAAATTCTATAGTATATACCCAATATTAATAATCCTAAATGTGAAAGTGCGGAAACAGCAGTAAGTTACAAAGAAGTAAAAATAAAAATGGCAAATATCCCATCAAAATGACGCGTGCGAAAATGGGGATAATGTTTTTGATGGTGAAAATGATAAATGCATGTTACTAATAAGTAAATGTGCATTATTCATAATGACAAGAATATTATTTTCTCTTAAAAGAGAAACTTTTAACTCTAATTGGCTGTTGCTGTGTTTAACCTAACTCGATTCGACTGTTGCATGTTTAATGAAATGTGTTATTAATAATAAAAAGAATATATATATATATATATATATATATATATATATATATATATATATATTTTAAAAGAATTTGATAACCTCACTCGACTTGGCTGTTGTGTTTTTAATTCAGTTGTTACAAATATATAACTCGTATTCTTTAAAAAGTACTAACCTTTGTAACTAGTATCATGGCGGATAATAAAAATTTACATCAGATAATAGTTCTCTAGTACATAACACTCCCTTGGGAACTATATGTATTTAATATATATATATATATATATATATATATATATATTTTTTTTTTTTTTTTTTTTGAAAATAAAAGTAAAAACAAATCTCAAAATGATTACTTCATGAAAGTGGGAAATATTTTATTTAATGGCAAAAATAAATAATTAAATACCTATTATTACTAATAAAAAGAATATATATATATGTTCTTTTCATTAGTAATAATAGGTATTTAATTATTTATTTTTGCCATTAAATAAAATGTTTCCCACTTTCATGAAGTAATCATTTTGAGATTTGTTTTTACTTTTATTTTCACTTTCTGATAAACCTGAGTTTTTTGTACTTTTTTCAATTTCAGTAATTTTTGCTCAAAAACGCTTTATTATATACTCAGTATTAATAATTGAAAATATAAAAATTTAGAAACGAGTTACAAAAAGTAAAAATAAAAGAGGCAAATACAACCTCAAAATGACTACTGTGTGAAAGTAGGAAACATGTTTTTAATGGTGAAAAAAATATGCATGTGTTATTAATAATTAAATGCATGTTGTTTATAATGAAAAGAATGTATTTACTTTTTAAAAAAGAACTTGATACCTAACTCGACTCGGCTGTTGGGTGTTTTATGAATTGTGTTATTAATATTAAAAACAATTTAATTTTTTTAAAAACTTTTTACCTAACTCATCTTGGCTGTTGGGTTTTTAATTCAGTTGTTACATATATAATTCGTTTTCCAAAAAAATACTAACCTTTATAACTAGTGTCATGACAGATAATAAAAATGAACATCAGAATATAGTTCCCAAATAAATAGCTAAAAATTGTAATTTATCATACATTTATTGTAATATATTTTGGATTATTAATAGTGAGCATATTCATTATTATTTATATTTGGCAAGGGTTTTAGAGTGAAAATTACCAAAATGGACAAGTCACAAAAACTCAGTTTTATCAAATATATTGTTGATGTGTAACAAAGAGCAAAAAAGTACCTTTATATACATCATAGGATACACTGATGTCACTATCAGGGACTACCATTCCAAAGTTTTGTGGTTTGTCCTGGCTGTTTTATAAATGACTTTTTCTGTATGCCCATGAAAATTGCGTGTATTACTTTTCATGCTTTGCCAAATGATATTTTCTATGTCTTAACCTAACTTTTCACTTAAAAGTATTGGTTAAGTTAAAAAGTTTAATTTTTGTATTTTTTGGTAATTTGTTTTTATTAATTATAGACATTTCATGAAGTCTTTTGTGAAAACTAACATGTTAGTAATTGTTGATATCATGTTATATACTTAACAGTAGTAATGGATTGGTTATGGAAGATTTTTTTCATTTTTTGATAGGGTTAAAGTTGCTTTTCTAACCTTTCAATTTAATTTCTAAAAAATTTCTACTATATAAAGATTGACATATATTTAAATATGACATGTTCATGGTGGGAGTGAAATAATGAATAGTTATCAAATGGACATCCATTGTTTTTGGTAAATTTTTGATTGTGAAATTCCTGTTGCTGTCATCTCTTTCATTGTTATTATTACTTACTGAATGGTTGGTAAATCTGCACTTTCGGGTGAATTTTTTTCATAATTTTTTGCCAAAACATTTTATTACATGCCCTATAGTAATAATTCAAAATATAAAAGTACGTAAACTTAAAAAAAATGGAAAATAAAAGCTACCTGCGTAACTTCAATATTGTTACGGCGATATGTAATACTTGTGTCTTAATACATACTTATGTATACTTATGCGATACTAATATTTATATATGTAATACTTAAAAAATCACTATTTGCTGCTAATGTAATAAGGCCTAGTCTATTACATTAAATGAGGAAGCATTAAATTGGTCTTGTGGAAACTAATGTTGCTTGTAAAGTATTTAAGTGTGCATAATAGTCAGACATTAAACACCAAAAAAAAAAAAAAAAAAAAAAAATGTGAAGTATTTGAAATGTTCAGTCAAAGGTTCTAGTGTGGTCAGTATTTTCTGGCACTATCAAGTATTTGCTAAACTCAAAATCTCTTTGTTCTATGTGTCTCCTACCACAAATAATTTATTTCCATATTAATTACAAATCTAAATTTGGAATAAATATTTACTACCTGATTGTTGGAAAATCAAAGTTAAGGTCAAAGTTACACATTTCTTCTGTTTAGTTAGAATAGGATCTGTATCTTTACAATTAAAGATACTTAATGTTTTTGTACAAACATGATTGTTAGTAACATCCTTCTACCCTGTATGTCAGTCATAAAATAATAAAACTTTGTAATTTTGTAAAGGTGCCTGAACCTGAATTTAAGAAAAAATATAGGGGTTTCAAACATACTTTTAAAAGTGGGATTATACGGAAAAGATTGTAAACTATTTTTTCTTTAAAAGGAAAAAAGTGGGCTTCTTGTATATTTTGATTTATTTTAATGGATATTTTAAATTATTTTTTTTGTAAATTCAGAACATGGTGGTTTAAAAATGCATTTTTGCTGATTCATTTTGATTTATTTTAATTAATGGATATTTTTAAATAATTTTTTTTTGTAAAGTTCAAATGTGGTAGTTAAAAAATGAAATTTTAATAAACAAAAATAAATACTCATTTTATTTTAGAAAACAGTATTTATTATTGCAAGTAAACATCCAGTTTTGGATTAAAAAATTATAAATGTTGTAATTTATGTTCTTTGTTAGTGTGCTAAATATGCAAGTACACAAGTAAAATTATTGAACAACACTAATTAAAATAAGCTTGTTATGCAATTTCTATTAATGTGCCTACAGACCCTTGATATGTTGCTTTAGTGTATTCTTTACAGATTCATTTATTATGTGGTCTATTGTAAAGCTATTATAATATGATAACATAAATACCAAATATCACCTTATTCATTCATAAAAGCCGGCGGAGGCAGCTGGAGTGAGCAGCTGATGGGCATAGCGACCCCACCATACCTCTAGCTCATTCTACTCTCACTCATTTACTCAACATACACACAACACACAACATCCACAAACACACTCCCTCACACAAACACATACACACCCGCAGGGGGGTGCAGACTAGCTGCACCTAATGAGAGGACCTAGACGAACCTCGCGGCACCCGAGTCTTGCAGACACTTACACTTACAACTCTACACTTACGATTTAAACACTTTACACTCACACGTACATTTTAGGGATTTGCTGTTCTTGTTCCGTTATGTCTGGGAATGGCGATACTGCTTGGTTTCCTTTGGCGGGGTCAAGTATGTGGAACCTGATGTGTGCCTAGCACTGCCGAGGACCTCTGATGGGACAGGGTCTGGGACCGAGCAGCCTATAGGCGCTTGGCAAGCAAATGAATGTTGAGTTATGGGTGTCGGAGCCCATAGCTGGGTCTATCGAAACAAATGGTTGCATTCTGTGAGTACATAGAGGGCGGCTGCCAGTGGTACTTGGGTTTGGGGAACCGTAACTTTGTACCGGAACCCAGTCCTAAAATATTCTGGAGTGCTGACAGACATGTGTTTCGGCTCCAGGATATCTGGAGGTCCCCCCAAATTTTTTTTTTTTTTTTTATTGGGGGTTCTCGCTTTAGTTCGAGTATCCTGGGCTGCTGGTGGTCGTTTGGGTGCACCCTGTGCTAGTTGTTCGAAAAATCTGCATTCATGAATCGCTCGGTAAATAACACTATGGATACCAAAAAACAAAACGCCAAACTGAGTCTAAAGAGGCATCGTGTGACTGTGTCAAACGAGTCTGTTTGTAGTGAGGATGTTGGAGATTTACCCAGTAATCCGAAAGTAGAAGAAGGAGGTAGCTTTATGTTACCTTCTATTAGATATCTCGTTTTTAAAAATTCTTCCGAAGGAGCTGATCTTGGAAAAGTCTCTCCTTTTATAATCAATAAGGCAATCGTTGGAAAAGCGGGTCCCGTAGTTTCAATCAAGAAACTACAAAACGGGACCTTAGTAGTTCAAACCCACAGCGACAAACAGATGCAGTTGCTGCTTAAAATGACATCCTTCTTTGAGAATGTCAGGGTATCTGTGGAACCCCACAGAACCTTGAATTTTGCAAGGGGTGTCATAACATGCAGAGATCTTGTTTACGTTGATACCCAAGAAATAAAAACGATTTGGCTTCGGAAGGAGTAATCGATGTAAATCGAATAATGCGAGTAGATAAGGGACAAAAAATTCCTACAGCCTCCTTAATTCTTACATTTGGAAAACCCACTGTACCCGAGTATATCTATGCCGGATACCAAAGGCTGTCGGTCAGACCTTATGTTCCGAACCCAAGGCGTTGTTTTAGATGTCAAGGTTTCGGCCATATGAGTTCTTCGTGTTCGAAGCCCGAGGTTTGCGGCAATTGCGGTACTGCGGGTCATAGTGGTGAAGGTTGTCAGGCTAGCCCACATTGTGTGAACTCTGTGGAGGTGGTCATCCTGCCCGATCTCCAAACTGCCCCAAGTTTCAAGAAGAAAAGTCAATTTTATCGATAATGGCCAAAGATAAGATTTCCTTCTCCGAAGCCAAGAGAGTTCACAAAAGCTCTATGTCTGTTCTCAATGGAAAATCTTTTGCAGCTGTCACATCTAATCCAAAAATATCATCTTGTATGAATTGTGATGAGCTAACCAAAACTGTCAAAGTTTTGACGGATCAAGTAGCTCAATTGTTAAGTCTGTTATCCTCCAATGTCACACCTATTTCGGTTCCGGTTGCTAAGAAAGGTCCTTCATTGATTTCTCCTACTAAAGTTACTTCTGGGTCTAGTTCATGTAAAGAGTCTAAATCTCCAGTGACGAAGCCTCTAATGACGTCGCAAGTACTAAGAAACCTCCCGTCGCCCGTTGATAAGAAAACCACTCCGGGTCTAGAGTATTTCTTAAAAAAAAAATCAAACACTTGTCCACCGACAGTTGGACCTAAAAATAAAAATTCTGCCACAGTAAACAAACCTGTAAAGAAAACGGAAAAAACTTCTAAAGGTGGTTCTACTACCAAACCTCTTGCAAACAAAACCAAAAAATCATCAGAGTCTGACATTAGTCACAGTTGTGACTCTGTGTCTGTTGATTCTGATCCACCTATAGTATGCTCTATTGAGAAAATGAATCCTATCATAAACTAAATTATTAATTTTCAATGTCAACGCCTTCCATTTATAACAACGTGATACAGTGGAACATTAACGGAGCCAAAAGTCATATTGAAGATTTAAAACTTCTTGTGCGCGATCGTCTCCATTATTCATTTGCCTTCAAGAGACGCACCTTCACCAATCGCACACTTTCAATTTAAGAGGGTATTCTGTTGTCAGGGCCGACTTCATAACGGAAGAACGAGCGAAGGGTGGGGTAGCCATACTCGCTCGTGACTCTATTGATGCCGTTCCTGTGGACATAATAACTCCTTTACAAGCTGTCGCAGTTCAGACTACCGTACCATTTAAACTTACCATATGTTGCATTTATTTACCGCCTAGCTATGCTCTCCAAAACAACGACTTAGTTAACTTATTAATTCAGTTACCTGTCCCCTTTCTATTGATGGGTGATTTTAATGCTCACCACACATCGTGGGGCTCTACTACATGTAACTCACGAGGAAACCGAATTGACAATATAAGGACTACATTAGATCTATGTCTTTTAAATAATGGTTCCCCAACACACTTATCGTCTTCTACAGGTGGTTGGACAGTCGTTGATTTGACCTTTTGCAGTCCAATTTTGGCAGCAACGTTCGAATGGTCGGCGATGTCTGATCTTTACGGCAGCAATCATACTCCGATTAATGTTTCACTTTGTACATTCCACCGTCCGAATCAACGCCCTCCGCGGTGGATTCTACAAAAGGCACAATGGGTGGATTTCACAGAACAATTTGTATCACCTGACATTGAAGATATTAACTCTATTAATGAAATAGTACAAACTTTAACTGAAAATATTTTAGACGTAGCACATAAAACTATTCCTCAAACCTCGACTCATCAATCTCGTCCCCCGTTCCTTGGTGGACTGTAAGAATGCCTTGCTTTTACGTGAGACGAGCTCTAAGAAGGTTCAACAGGCGACCAACGAGTGAAAATCTTGAGAGGTATAAAATTCTCCGAGCTAGAGCTCGTAGAGTATTTAGACAAAGTAGAAAAATTCTTGGACCCAGTATATTAACACAATATCAAGAACAACACCAGTATCAACTGTTTGGAAGAAACTCCGTTCCGTTTCTGGTTCATCTCCATCAACTCCCTTGATGGGCATCAAACAACGGAACGGAATAATAAGTTTTGATCCTCGAGATATTGTTAATACATTGGGCTTATACTTTGCAGATTATTCTTCGTCTACTTCCTATAGCAATGGTTTTTGTCGTTTCAAAAATACTCAAGAAGCAATGCCATTTGTCGTTGGTACGTCTGTTTCTCCTTTGAACGCGCCCTTCTCAATAGAAGAGCTGGAATCTGCACTGTCATCCTCTTCAGATTAAGCACCAGGCCCTGATAACCTTGTATATTCCATGATTAAAAATCTTCCAACATCGGGTAGGATTTCCATCCTGAAGATATACAATCGTATGTTTGAGGAACACTCTTTCCCTGATGTTTGGTTGGAAGCAACAGTGATTCCTATTCTTAAGCCAGGCAAAGATAAAACTGATCCAAACAGCTACCGCCCTATTTCTCTTACAAGTGTACTATGCAAGCTAGTGGAGAAAGTGGTAAATCGCCGTCTTGTTTGGTATTTAGAAAATAATAATTTACTCTCTAAGGACCAGTGTGGTTTTAGGCAAAGGCGATCTTCCATCGATCAGTTAGTTTTATTAGAATCTGCAATCCAAAATGCCTTTCTGTTACGTCAAACACTTGTTGTTGGAGAAGAGGAATACTAAATACATTAAAATCATGGGGTATACAAGGTAATATACTATGTTTTATTAAAAAATTTCTCTCAAACTCAAAATTTCAGAGTACGCCTTGGATCTACATTGTCAGATCGTTTTCGGTTAGAGAATGGCGTCCATGAAAAGTGTACTTAGTGTGACCTTGTTTGCCGTTGCTATCAATAGTATAACTACTAATGTGCGGTCTCCTGTTCGCTGTTCTCTATTTGTGGATGACTTTGCAATTTATGTTGGTGCTAGAAGTTTGGCCACAGCTGAAAGAACACTTCAGCTTACAGTAAATAGATTGCAGTCATGGACGAATTCTACTGGGTTTAAATTTTCTGCCGCTAAAACTCAATGTATTGCCTTCAGTCGCCGTCGACAGATCTGAACTCCTTCAATATTTCTCGATGGTACAGAAATTCGGACCATTCCATCTGTTCGATTTTTGGGGTTAATATTCGACCAAAGACTATCATGGAACCCTCATTTGCGTGATTTAAAGTTACGATGTAACAAAATTCTCGATATGTTGAGGGTGCTTAGTGGTTCTCGATGGGGCGCTGATAGGACCTGTATGCTGATGTTTTATCGTGCGGTGATTCGTTCGCGGATTGATTATGGCAGCATTGTATATTCGTCTGCACGACCATCCGTATTAAAAAAAATAGACCCAGTCCATCACTCTGCAATACGACTCGTCTCTGGAGCCTTCCGTTCTAGTCCCGTTGTAAGCATTCTAGCCGAGACTGGGGAACCTTCACTCTATCGACGGAGACAGAAACTACAGCTAACTTATGTAAGCAATTTATCATCTAAACCTTGGCACCCTGCTTTTAATACAGTTTTCAAAAATCAATTGGTGCGACAGTATGAAACTCGACCGAATGCTACTGCTCCTCTTGGTATTAGAACTTCCCGTATTTTTGATGACTTATGTATTGAACTACCCCCAATGTTTGAAAGGTCCTTTTGTCTTGTCCCTCCATGGAAAATCAATATGCCGACATTTGATTTCTCCTTGTGTGCATACCAGAAAGACAACACTCCTAACATTGTGTATCAACGTGAGTTTTTTCGACTGACTAGTTCATATCCATCTGCTAAATTTATTTTCACAGATGGCTCTAAGATGAATAACAATGTTGGCTGTGCATTTTACTCACTGGACGAAACGTATAAGTATGGATTACCCTCAACTTGTAGTGTCTTTACAGCCGAACTCTTTGCCATCTTAAAGGCTCTAAACACTATTGAATTCGATAGTTTGCATTACGTAGTTTGTTCCGATTCAAAAAGTGCACTCCAGGCAATCCAGGATATGTATTCGGTAAACCCTCTGGTTCAAGATGTTCTGTGTTCTGTCCATAGACTTGAACTACGAGGTGCAAGAGTATCATTTATCTGGATTCCTGGCCACTGTGGAATATTTGGAAACACTAGCGGATAATGCGGCAAAGGAAGCAACTTTTCTTCCGCCATGCACTTAACGTGTAATCGTGTCTGACTTCCTTTGTCACGTAAAACATTTAATTCATCTACAGTGGGAAAATGAATGGGCAGCTACAAGCAGTAATAAATTGAGGGTAATCAAAAGTACAGTTCGTCCTTGGGGGTCGTCAATACGTGCAAGTCGCAGAGAAGAGGTGGTGATCACCCGCCTTCGCATTGGTCACTCCATGTTAACGCATGGATTTCTGATGGGACGCGGGACCCACCTGAATGTGAATTCTGTAGGAAGCCATCACAATTAAACATATACTGCTCGATTGTGATGGTTTTCAAAATGTACGTGTTATGTGTGGTCTGAGCAACTGTTTGCAGACGATGTTGGGAGATAGTGAATCGGCCGTTGACCGGGTTCTAGACTTCCTTCATCGTCTGAATGTTTTAAATAAAATTTAATTTATTGTATTTGTAATTTCTTGTGTTATTTTATTTATTTATTTTATTTAAAAACTTTATTACTGTTATGTTTTGCATTATTTTACGAATTGTTATTAAGTTTTATTCATTATTTATTGTTATTTAGTTCTTAAGTGTAATATATCTGTACCTGTTATCTAAATTTTTAATTTATTTTTACTGTTATAGTTTGTTGTTTTTGTTGTTGTTTTTTTCTTAAGTAAAATTTTGTTTAATTTATTTTTTTTATATACTTTAATCCTTCGTGACGACGATGATAACCTAAACGGTTTTTCGCCGGGGAAAAAAAAATCCATAAAAATTCATCCCAACATGTAAAATTAAAAAGGTACAATTATAACTATGTAAATATTAATACAGTTGATGCACAGTTCAGCTGGATGAGGATCAAGTACAGCAGTAACATAATGAAGAATATATAATTCTTGTCGTGCTGTTTGTAAGTAATTGATTTCTACACAAACTATGCATTGTACAAAAACAAGTTAATTGTATTAATTAAGCTTTGACTCTACAATTAACTTGTTTTTTATGATGCATAGTTTAACCCTGATCTCTCATCCTCATTAAACTAACTGGGATAAAGTATGGATGTTAAGAAAAAAACCTTGACTGTTTCAGGAACACCATTTGCAAAGAGCGATAGTTACTGGACTTATTATTCCCACTCCGGAAGTTATAAACATTGGTGATACCAGTACTTATGATCGCCTCTATCCACCATCGTATAAAGTACCAAGACAACTAATACATATGCAACGTAAGTAAGTGTGTGTGTGTGTGTGTGTGTGTGTGTGTGTGTGTGTGCGCGTGCATGCATGTGTGTGTGTGCGTGTGTGTGTGTGTGTGTGTGTGTGTGTGTGTGTGTGTGTGTGTGTGTGTGTGTGTGTGTGTGTGTGTGTGTGTGTGTGTGTGTGTGTGTGTGTGTGTGTGTGTGTGTGTGTGTTTGCACGCACGCGTGTGTGTGTTCAATAATCTATTGTAAAGAGTTATTAATACAACCAACTTATAATTTGAAAAATAATTGAAATATTAAGAGAAATTCTGATTTAGACAGTGAAAATATAAGAAGTCCAGTCAATTGGAATTTCATTGACTTAATGGAGTAAAAAGTATGTTTTGCCCTTAAGTCTTGAATTACTTGCAGTATGTGTTTACAACAATTAAATATTTGCAAACACAAAAAGTAATTTAAATGTTTTTGTACAGTACTTTATTTGTTAAATATTTTTTTATTTTGAAATTAAAAGTTTTTAATGTTGCTTGGTTTAATAATTAGTTTCTAACATGAAAGAAAAAGTAATGGATGCATTTATTTTGGTGAAGTATGTTTATCATTGTATGTTCATATTCAGTAAGTATTATTTTTAGCTCTAACTAACAATGGCTTATATTTTTTTTTTAACCCTTTGTTGCTCCTATTTAAAGTCCCACTGCTAGGACAAGATAGCTGTGTTTCTTAAAGGGACATGTAGCTATAGCAGAAAATATGCACTTCCTTTGGAAAAAAATCATAATAATAAAACTATATGAGATAGACCTATAATTCTTTTTTATTTGATTCATAATAGATTTAGGCAAGTGGTAAATTACTCACCTAATTTTGAACCTCCACATTTCGCTGCTGGTGATATTCCAGAAAACACCCCACACGGCACAATGAAAGGTCAAACAGTTTATATTTGAATGTTGTCTGTTTACCCCTTCCATATGGGGCTTTTATCTTTTTTTTTGTACAAGTAGCTCATACTTTTGCACAATCTAATATTTTTTCTACGGTGTGAAGCACTTTAGAGGATGCTGTATCTGTGGGTAAACTTCTCTTCCTGCCTATACATTTACGAGACGCAAGTGTTGCTATCAGCTGATTGTTGATATCCTCCACTCTTGGATCATCTTCACTGGAGGTGTCATTATCATCTTCATCTTCCAATGAGAATACTGAAATATCACTATCAGTAATTTCTTCTAAAATTTCTGCGTCTTACTTTTTTACTCGAAATGCGATGTACTTGCCATTGTCTCAACTCAACTAAGCCCTCAATAGATTACTAACTTTTGAATGTGACCTTCTGTGTGTGTCATAAATTATTTTTTTTTTGTGTGATTCATATTTATACACGTGCAGGAATGCATGCTAAAAATTCGATTGTGTCAGAAAATAAATACCTTCTTTTTCCATGTTAATTTGCAATAAATTTACGGAGGGTGCAACGAGCGTTTTAGAGCATTTAGGCAGGCAGGAGACATTTACATTTCGAGCACTTTGGAGTGTTAGGGCCAGCAAAGGGTTAAAAAGCAGACCAGATTATACGAAGTGTGGCAGTTAAGTAACCAGATTGGTGCTACAAAACATCTTACTGATCACTAGTTACATTACAAAGCTTATCCCCTTAAATGTACTCTCCTTGCTGATCTCTAAAACTCCTCACACAAATTTACATTGTTCAACGCAGTGTTGGAAATTCATTTCTGTCAGCTTGTTAAGAATCTCTGTTGTTTTTGCTTTCACACTGTCAATCTTGTCCCCTTAAGCTCCCATGTAACCTTAGGAAATAAAAGTCACAAGGGGCCAGGTGAGTACGGTGGGCGGTTCAACATGGTGATACTGTTTTGCAAAGAACGCCTTGGCAGACATGATAGAATGACAGGAGTATTGTCTTGGTAAAGCATCTAAAAATTGCTCTTCCATAAATTGGGTTTTTGTCTTTCACTTATTTATGAAAGGCTGTCAGAACCTCGATGTAATAATGTTGATTGGTCATCTAACCTTTGGGAACCCAGTGAAAGTAGACAATTCTATGCTAGTAAAAAAAATCATGGTCTTGAATTTTGATTCCTATTTTTGATTTTTTTGCTGTGGTGAGATAGGACTCTTACAATGCATCGATTGTTGTTTTGTTTCAGGAACATAGGTAAAAAAAACCACAATTTGTCACAGGTAAACACTAACAATTCTGGATCATTATCAGTGTTTGAAAAGTCAACACAAATGTTCATTCTTGATTCCTTTTGCTCTGTAGTGAGAAGTTTGTCACCATTTTTGCGCAAACTTCCTGTCTGTTTAGTGACAGACTTTCTGTCATGCTAAATTTGACGGACACATTCTTTGTTAATTCCTGGTATTTCAATAAGAGCTCGGACACTTAAAATTTTTGTGGATCATTTTCCCATTTCAGGATGCTGTTGTCTGTTTTTGATGTTGAGGGTTGTCCAGGGCTCAAATAATCTTCGGTCATTTTACATCTCTCCTTAAACCTTTTAAACCACTCAAAAACTTGTGTGTGGTAAATATTTACTTCTGAACACTTCCTTTAACATTGCATGAGCTTATGTAGCAGTTTTTCCTAGTTTCACAAGAAACTTGCAAATACTTTGCATTTTTTCGTCAAAATGCTAGTTCAAGGACTTGAACAGGTGATTGCTACAGAGAGACTGAGTGACCTACCACCATGTCCATCAAGCTGAGGGTGGAGGAAGATGTGTTCAAACTTGCCACAGCGTGCTCACTGTTTGCCGGTAGTATATATTATCATGTGGATAACATAGCATATATTATCATGTGGATAACATAGTATCCTGTGGATAACCATGATTTGTTTTATCATGGTTTTATTGGTAAAAAGTTTAAAAAGCTCTAAATATTTTCTTGAACTCAGTTTTGTTATTTGATTAATAATTCAGTCAGTTTTTTGTCTCTATCCATGGGCTTTTTAAATTATCTCATCACAAAGAATGATCAAAGTTCTATTTTCAAGAGCAGTTAAAGTAGATAATGGTGTTGAACCAGCAGTGTTATGCAAATTGAAAAGCTGGGTCAGTTCATTTGAAGTGTCACGAGCCGACGGAGGCAGCTGAAGTGAGCAGCTGATGAGCCTAGCAACCCCACCATACCTCTAGCTCATTCTACTCTCACTCATTTACTTTACATACACACACAACAAAACACACACACACACACACACACACACACACACACACCCGCAGGGGGGTGCAGAATAGCTGCACCTGGTGAGAGGACCTTAGACGAACCTCGTGGCACCCGAGTCTAACACACACTTACACTTACAGCACTACACTTATGATTTAAACACCTTACACACACACACACACACACACACACGTACATTTAGGAATTTGCTGTACTTGTTCCGTTATGTCTGGGAGTGGCGATACTGCTTGGTTTCGTTTGGCGGGGCCAAGTATGTGGAACCTGATGTGTACCTAGCACTGCTGAGGACCTCTGATGGGATAAGTTCTGGGACCGAGCAGCCTATAGGCGCCTGGCAAGCACATGAATGTTGAGTTATGGGTGTCGGAGCCCATAGCTGAGTCTATCGAAATAAGTGGTTGCATTCTGTGAGTTAATAGAGGGCAGCTGTCAGTGGTACTTGGGTTTGGGGAACCGTAACTGTGTACCGGAACCCATTCCTAAAATATTCTGGAGTGCAGACAGACATGTATTTCGGCTCCGGGATATTTGGAGGTCACCCCCCAATTTATTGGGGATTCTCGCTTTAGTTCGAGTATCCTGGGCTACTGGTGATGTCTGGGTGCACCCTGTGCCACTTGCTCGAAACATCTTCGTTCATGAATCGCTCGGAAAACAAATTATGGAAACTACAAACAAAATTGCCAAAGGTCTGTTAAAGAGGCCTCGTTCGACTTTGTCAAACGGGTCTGTTGGTTCAGTGGAGAAGGATTAAAATGTGGGAGGCAAGGAGATGAGTACTGAAGCACTTCAGTTACCATCTCCTAGATATTTAATTTTTAAAAACTCGGTGGAAGGGGCGGACTTATCTAAAGTATCGCCCTTTTTGATTAATAAGGCAATTGTGGGAAGAGCAGGTCCTGTTGTTTCTGTTAAGAAGCTGCAGAACGGGACCTTGCTAGTGCAGACGAATAAGCAGAGCTCATCACTCCTAAAGATGACAACATTTTTTGAAAGTGTCAAGGTTTCTGTGGAACCCCA